>JAJKFL010000009.1:2372500-3572500 GCA_021186555.1 Reticulitermes speratus | reverse complement strand
TCTATACTGAGGATTTTGCTTACACTAACGATTTATCGTCTCGGTTAGGTCGGGACCTGGCACACCGAAGGCTACAGATCTAAGAGCGTATAGTATTTCTGAGTGGGGGGAATACTTTGGTTGGATGGCTCCCTGGGATTTGAACCCAGAGTGGCATTTTCACAATTAAATTCGCGAAGGATCTAAAACCTACACACGAGTAATTTAGTCTTACGCGGCGGGGGGGGGGGGGGGGGGGAGTGCGGGCCGTGCCCCGACTTTTTTTATACCCTGGCATTCACCTTACAACTGAGGAAAATCACGGAAAACCGCAGATGGAGGGTACGATCTATTTCTTCATCATGAACACCTCGAAGGTACCAGTTCACAAAATTCAGTCTTGCTTCACAATCAGTAGAGTTCGTGAACCACCGTTGTTCGTGACTGGTGAGTTTATCATTGTTGCCGATTTTTGACCATCATTGTACGCCTCTGGGTTAGACGAAGCGAATCCCAACCATGCTTTGGTTGGATGACTCCCTGGGATTTGAACCCAGAGTGGCATTTTCACAATTAAATTCGCGAAGGATCTAAAACCTACACACGAGTAATTTAGCCCTACCGACGGGGGGATGGGGGGGGGGGAGTGCGGGCCGTGCCCCAACTTTTTGTTATACCCTGGCATTCACTTTACAACTGAGAAAAATCACGGAAAACCTCAGTCAGGGTATTCGAAAGGCGCCTAGTTTTAGGTGCTAGGCAAGTGTTGAGGCACGTATTTGCACGGATATATGTTTGATGATTACTGTAGCTGAACTGAAGTTTACGGTCGCCTGCGTAATTAATAACAGAAAATATACTGTTTTTTTATATGTTTTGTACACATCAATTATACGTAGAGAATAGAACTGTAATTGACATTACGGTTCTTTGAACAGCTCGTATGAAAGGCCAGAAACTTGTCAATGAATGCGCTTATGACGTTGATGCTGCAGGCGAGCCATCTGTGAGCGGTAGTATGAAGTACTGGCCACATCATTTCCTCACAGAGTGCGATTTGATCTTCACGTTCTTCGTGTCCTTTTCGGAGGGATGTGTGGAAAAGATGTAACTTAATTGTCAAGAAGTGGAGATAAAGTTTGTTGCAATAATACTAATTTCATGTAATTATTACACAAACATGTACTTTTTTAATATCAGTGTACTAAGTTAAGATTCATTCGTTGTCTATGTCTGTATTTTTTGTGCAAAGTAAGGAGAGGGACACGTGACTGGCGATTGACATATTGTTTCGTATTAGAGAGAAATTACTTAAGTTACTTCATGAACACTGACGTATTTGTGATTTCAGCCTTCCGCCGCCGTGTAAATGAGGTCTTGGATCTCCTGGGATATTGCGCAGTGTTCATTGGTAGTTAGTTGCCGACGTTTCGGAACACGCTGTCCTTTAAATCTTCAAGGGCCAAGCAGTCATTCCATTTGGACTGGTTTATCCTACAAGGTGGAACCGATAGGCTGTCCAGAAAATTTGGTAACTTAACTACCGCTCAACACTGCGCAATATCCCAGAAGATGGAAAACCTCAACACTGACGTATATTTATACAGGGTGTTCCGTATGTGTGCCCAGCTTCAGGATGTTATCATATGAGATATTTTCAGTAAAAATGATATATCAGTATATGCCTGATTATCGGCCGTTACGTCATTACGGGCACTTTAATGTACTTACGAGGCTGTAACCGAAAATTTTATTATACGTATCCTATATTATACTGTACAAATAAAAAAAGTTATGTGCCACTTTGTGGATTAACATGAGATTTTCTGCAAATCTATACTTCTTATTGTGAGAGTTTATGTAACCAGTGAGATAAAACGGAACTTCATGGCTAAGCAGATGGAGGGTACGATCTATTTCTTCATCATGAACACCTCGAAGGTACCTGTTCACAAAATTCAGTCATGCTTCACAATCAGTAGAGTTCGTGAACCACCGTTGTTCGTGACTGGTGAGTTTATCATTGTTGCCGATTTTTGGTCATCATTGTACGCCTCTGGGTTAGACGAAGCGAATCCCAACCATAACTGCTTTTACACGCACAAGAGTTTCACATTGCTAATCTTGTGCAGTGTCCAGCAGCTACGGTGAGGAGATCTTACTTGCTGCTGTGACCACTGTGTGGCAGCACCAGTCTATATGCCTGTGTTTCTGGATCCTGAAATTAAAAAGTCATTGATTCACACATGACTACCATAGATTGCAGCGGTTCTTATGGTGGTGTGCACAAAGATTTCCATAGATACAAGTAATAATTTTTAAGTCACTTTTCACCAAAATATCCCCTTAGCCAGGTCAACCACTGACAGTGTCTCGTCTTTGGCGTACTTAGCCTGTGGGAACTCTACCCAATGTGCAGTGCTGAGCTGGAATATCCGAGGTTGGATTCCCAGCAGTCGTGCTGAACACATCTTGCAAACTGTCGCTGTATTTGCAATGTCTTACTGACCCAGCAACAGGTACCATAAACTGTTAGTTAAGATAATAAGAAGCATTTCAGCCACATTTCGCTCGTCTGGGATGTTACACAGCGTTAATTCGTAATTAATTACTGACGTTTCGGGACAGCCTGTCCCCATTTTCAAGGGTCAAGCAGTCCAAGAATAATTTTTCTTTGATTGTTTGACCCTTGAAGATGGGACCAATAGGCTGTCCCGAAACATCGGTAATCTTCTAGGACTGCTTGACTCTTAAAGATGGGACAGATAGGGTGTTCGGAAAGTCCGTAACTAACTATAAATCAACACTGCGTAACGTCCCAGAAGAGCTAAGACCTCGTTTACATCGCGGCGGAAGCCTGAAATCACGCAAGATCAGAAAACTGCAATCCATATCAGAGTTTGTGCATTTTAGTACGCACCATCTTTGGCCCTTTAAGAAACACTCTGTACCCACGAAGCGAAGGACAAACATATCAATTAAGGTCAAATCATGCAATGTATTGTTACGTATGCTACTGGCATGTATTCGTACCTATCTGAAATCGGTATTAAGATATAAATTTTTAATTTTGGACACGTTTCAACCGGACACTGTATATACATGAGCAAGGATGTGAGGATCCGTGGTTATTTTTCTAATACAAAAGGGGCACGCGAGCAAAAAAAAATTAGGAAACACTGCTTTTCACCATTTTGTGACATGTTACACTCGTTACACCGCTATCAAATGACGGTGAATTTCGATGGGTGAGACCTGTCTCGACAATAAAAACATGGACACACTGCGAATTTTTCCTTTCGCGGGACAATCTTTGCAATTTCGTTGCCACTGCACGTCAACTTATCCCCTGTGTAGGATCTGAGTGACTGTTGCGCCATCTGTTGTCTTTTACCTCTACTACAACTGCTACCTCCTAAAGAAGAAGAAAATTCGCGACTAACACCAACCTTGCCCGCCGAACATGCCTCTAATCTACATTAAACGAACAAAACACAGAGGAATGATAAGTGGTAAAGAAAGTTTGTGCTCCATTTTGGTTGCCAGATGCATTGAAGTGCCTCGTATAGCGGTCAGTTACCTCGGATCATCAATGAAAAGGCGTTATTCTGAATGGGTTCTATTTCGAGAAATTAAATCGATATTCGAACTCGACTGCAGGCGCAGCCGTTCTAAAATAGAAAGATAAACTTTGCACTGAGCTTGAAACTTGACTGGAGTGTAGATTTACCGTCATCAGGCAACAGCAATACGTCACATGAGTGGTGACGAATTATGGAAACAGTAGAAATAGCCAGAAAAGGTACATCAGTATTGTACTGTATATGTTTCGTGAAACTTGGAGTATATGAAAGAGGTGAATAAACAGAACGGGCAATGAGAACTGTGATTTGACAGTATTCTGTTGGCGTTGTTCTTACGTGTTTCGGCTTATATAAAAACCATCATCAGGTAAAGCAAAAGGTAAAGCAATCCCATTACAGGCCTGGACAGACCCTGAGGGTTCCAGGAGGTTGAGGCTCCCAGATTTCTAGACAATCGGCACATGAAGGTGGTAAGGTTTTCAGCCCTACGCACCGGCCGCCTTTACCCCCCAGGAAATATTCCTGGTACTCATTTCTGTTAGAGGCTGAGTCGACCCCAGGGCCATAGTGCGACCGGAACGATTATGTCAATGAAAAATCGAACCCGCGACCTTCCGGTTTGTAGCTTAGTGCCTCAATCAACTGCGCCACCGCGTGCCCCTTCATCATCAGGTACCAGTTGAAAAATATTTGTGAGAGAAAAGTACTGACGCCTGGAACGGGTGGAATAATGCTGACAAGGGAAAACTGAAGTACTAGGAGAAAAACCTGTCCCAGTGTCACTTTGTCCGCCACAAATCTCAAATGGACCGATACTTTTTTAAAGTACTTTTAAGCATATAAAATCAAATACAGCCAATACTCTTTGGCTCCTTCTGTAAGATTTTCAAATTACTTTAGGCACCTCACCAAAATTGCCCTGGGGTCGACTTAGCCTCTAACAGAAATGATTACCAGTAGTATTTACTGGGGGGGGGGGTAAAGGCGTCCGGTGCGTAGGGCTGACAACCTTACCACCTCATGTGCCGATTGTCTAGAAATCTGGAAGCCTCAACCTCCTGGAACCCTTAAGGGCCTGTCGGGCCTGTAATGGGATTGCTTTACCTTTACCTTTACCACATCAAAATATATTACAGTTCTGTTCCGCCAACATTCAGAATCTGGGGACGTTTAGAAAGCTATGTTTGACACTGTGACAGCGTTACCAGAACAACTGTTTAGTCATTTTGTTTGAACAACAATCATTCACAGTGGAAATTATCATGCGTCCTACTACTGCCAATATTTAAGCAATCTAATAATTCTATATGTCACCCTCTTCTTCATAATCAGTAGCTAATTAATTCCGCAGAACATCCCCTGCCCCTGGAAACCTGAAGCACAACCCGCAAGTGACGTCAATCAAGGTGCTATGACGTCAGACGTGACATCAGGGGGTGCGTTCCTGCGCAATTGAAGCAAGCTCCTGGTGTATGAATAGCATATAGAGGGGATTTCATCCCCTTGTGGTGCGCCTCGACACAGCTGGGCACATATCTGGGGTATCGTCTGTGCGGATACAGCGCCTGGCACATAACAGGTCACTAAAACTTGGTGTGTTAATGGAACGAAATGTACCTGATAGGGCGCGCACACACAAAATGTACCTGATAGGGCGCGCACACACAAAATGTACCTGATAGGGCGCGCACACACAAAATGTACCTGATAGGGCGCACACACAAAATGTACCTGATAGGGCGCGCACACACAAAATGTACCTGGTAGGGCGCGCACACAAAATGTACCTGGTAGGGCGCGCACACACAAAATGTACCTGATAGGGCGCGCACACACAAAATGTACCTGATAGGGCGCGCACACACAAAATGTACCTGATAGGGCGCGCACACACAAAATGTACCTGATAGGGCGCGCACACACAAAATGTACCTGATAGGGCGCGCACACACAAAATGTACCTGATAGGGCGCGCACACACAAAATGTACCTGATAGGGCGCGCACACACAAAATGTACCTGATAGGGCGCGCACACACAAAAATGCACCTGATAGGGCGCGCACACACAAAATGTACCTGATAGGGCGCGCGCACACAAAAATGTACCTGATAGGGCGCGCGCACACAAAATGTACCTGATAGGGCGCGCGCACACGAAATGTACCTGATAGGGCGCGCACACACAAAATGTACCTGATAGGGCGCGCACACACAAAATGTACCTGATAGGGCGCGCACACAAAATGTACCTGATAGGGCGCACACACACAAATGTACCTGATAGGGCGCACACACACAAAATGTACCTGATAGGGCGCGCACACACAAAATGTACCTGATAGGGCGCGCACACACAAAATATCGATCTAATGAATATTTATGTAACATTAACATTGTGCAGGCACGGAAGCACAAAAGCAAAGTAGCCCCCATTGCTATAAAAACAACCGCCAAGGGTCAAAAAGAAAACTAAAGTAAGGGGGATGATTTTTATTTTTGGGGGGGGGGCCATGGAAGAGTAAACATTATATTGGAATTGTGATGAACAACGGGTGAAATCACCTTTACAAAACTGACTGTTCCAGTGCCGGAAACACAACACTGAAGTGTGCCTTTGCTATTTAAATGATTAGTAACATCATCATTTTCACGAAGCGCTTTCATAAAATAGTAAACAAAGGATGCCCAATAATAATAATAATAATAATAATAATAATAATAAGTAGTTAGAATTAAGTGCAATGACAATTAAGTATATAATCATGTCATCACATAAAGGTAGCTACTGAATTCTTTTGAACGTTGCAAAGTGCAAATATTTGGGAAATTCAGCAACAAATCAAAATCGCACGCATGCAAAAAATGAAACTCGGACTAAATTCGGGAAATGCCAGTAGTCATTTGGTAGACTATTGTGTATTGCATTTGCTGTCTAATGCAAGGATTACAATATACAGAGCTATAATTTTTCCTGTTGTTTTGTATGGGTGTGAAACTTGGTCTCTCACATTGAGGGGGGAACACAGGCTGAGGGTGTTCGATAATGGGGTACTGAGGAAGATATTTGGGCCTAAGAGGGAGAAGTTAACAGGGGAATGGAGAAGATCACATAGCGAGGAAATTAATGATCTGTAGGCCTACTCATCAACAAATGTTATTCGTGTGATCAAATCAAGACGAATGAGGTGGGCGGGGCATGTAGCACGTATGGGCGAGGGGAGAGTTGCATACAGGATTTTGGTGGAAAATTTGAGGGGAAGACAACTTGGAAGACACGAACTGAGATGGGGCTTGGTCTGGCTCAGCCCTTTACAGCTGTTATTGAATGACAGGTTTATTGGGTATTTTATATGGCTCAGGCAGCTAGCGTTAATTTTATCGCACGCTGCAGAGTGGTTACACTTTTGTCTGGTTTTTCCCGTTTATCCTACCGCATTATCTCGAAATGGAGTTTCCTGAAATCACGATGTGAAAATAGGCTTTGTACTCGCTGTGGTTCGTCTTTGTCTTCTTCAGTCTCTCCACGTAAATTTCGAGATAGTACGTTAGACTAGGCCACGCCGCCTCCTTACACATCCTTTGAATTAATTATTCACCAATCATGTCAGCATTTGAAGCTATATACTATGGACTACTTTAATGAGTTGTTACGTAAATACTAAAGAAAAGTAAATTTAATAGTCGCAAAGTAAGTCCATCGCTCAAATTCTCGGTTTTTTATGTGACTTTTTGTTTCGGCCGAGCCGCTTTCACTGTTATTACAACAGACGAAAGATACTTACATACAATCTACCCAATTTGAAGGTAAGAGATCCTAGACTAGCCACAAAATATGTTACGTATTTAGCTATCAGTTTTAACAGCCCTTCCCAAATATCACCATTACGGACTCGTCTACGGAGGCGCACGTACAGACGAAACTGGGTTCAAGCAATTAGTTTCATGCAACTTTAGTTTCATGCAATTTTGATTTCATGCAACTTTAGTTTCATGCAACTTTAGTTTCATGCAACTCCATGACTGATTGCTTGAGACCTGTATCTTTGATTTGCGTGCCGCCTGTATAGTACTGCTGAATGGGTTTATATCTCACCGCTCCAGCCGCACTCTAATGTTGTTGAAGAAGGGGCCGTTGTTAATGGTGGTGTGTAGGTCTATGTACATGTTCAAAAAAGTGGTTATCCTGTAAATTTCATGATGATTGAGGCAGAGGAGGTGTTCGAAACGTCTGATTTGAGGTCAGAAGTGACGGGCGGTGGGAGGGTGGTGGTGGTAGTGGTTACCCGAGAAGATTTTATCGCGTATTTTATTTTGTGGAGAATTTAGTGTTGTGCTATATGTAGTGGAGCCATCTATGAAGAGATGTTCAAACTAACTGTGAAAGACGTGCCCATTACTTCTGCGTCTCTTGATTGTGTGCCGTGATCGCTCTATTTAGTGCCTGAGGATACAGCGGATACCTGCAAAGAATCAAATTTCGTATTTGAATAACAGAACACACTCCCCCCCCCCCCAACATTACCACCACCACAACCAATCAAACGCGGAGCGGTACTGAAATAAATTTAAATATGAATTACAGCTTACAAATGATGTTTCTGTGTGACTCCGAGATTTGTGGACTACATTACGGTCTGGACAGCGGCAATGTAATTTACTATTTATATAAAATAATTAAATTGTTTATAATGACTGTTTCGCTGTTTAGCCTGCATTCGTTTCAGAGCTAAAGTATAACGATGACATTGCCGTGCATTCTGTGTGTCTTTCCGGTGATCTCAAACTATTTTCACGAAATTTGGTGTGTGCAACATGGCATTGAAGGACCCATCAACGTCACATATTTTTATTTCTTACAGTAATTACTAATATGTAAACCGTTCTAAACTGTGTGGTGAGGGAAACACTGCCCCCCTCCCAAATTACGTATTTCTAGAATGGCATAAAATAGCAGGTTTGCTAAAAATGTCCATCTTTAGTAACGTAATTGTTTTTATACTGTAAAATAATCCGACGCCGATCCCAGTGGCCGTGCGGTCTAAGGCGTGGGTCTGCGGCCGCTCGCTTACTAGGATCGTGGGTTCGAATCCCACCGGGGGGCATGGATGTCTGTCTGTTGTGAGTGTTGTGTGTTGTCAGGTAGAGGTCTCTGCGACGGGCTGATCACTCGTCTAGAGGAGTCCTACCGACTGTGGTGTGTCTCAAATGTGTGATCATGAAACCTCGACGAAACGAGGAGGCCCAGGCCTATATAGGGCTGTCGAGCCATAAAGAAACAAATATATATATAGGACAATATATCTACGCAAAAGTGGAATACCCTGTACGTGTTCTGTGGAACTTCCTGTTTGGAACTGTAGATGGCAGTGACATCCGGCGGACAGAAACACAAGGATGCTAAAGTTAAGAGACAGCAAAGTCGATATAACAGGTCTCTGCTATTCTAACTGCCCCACTTACAATAACATCAATATTTTGACCGTTAGTTCAATTGGAGCTGTAATAAATGTTTTACGGAATCAACCTGTGATGCATATAGTGTTGTTCGAAATATTAATGGTCGATTAAAGAACAGGTTTCGTTAATCGAGGACAGACTTTGCTGTGAATGGTCCAGGGTGACTGATTTGGTGCGCATGCGCAAGAGGACACGTGGCGGGTCAATGGAACCAGATGAATGAACCAGTGCGACCTACTTTAGAAGGAGGCCTAAATATAGGCTAAATTTTGGAGAGAAAAAATGTAGATGGGGTGGTGGGGATGGTGCTGACGTCATGGGGGATGGTAACTCATTGACGTCAATGGTATCTTATCCAGGTCGCCAGGTCATGACACGTGTCTCACCATTCATGTAAAGGAGGCCGTTGTTTAACTTCGCACTCTAGTGTTAAACTCTGCAGAAGCACTTAGGATATAGGCTTTTGTAACATTTAAAAGTGTCATTCAATCAGTATTTATAACACAGTGGTAAATATATGTACCACCTGATTCAATATCTAGAAATTATTAAATTTTTTCCACGCAATGTGCTTTCATATATTTCCGAGGATAAAGTCAATTTTTTTTTCTGAAATATTTTAGGTGTTACACTACAGAGCATGTCAGCGCTTTGGTCTTCTGTGTTATGACATGGCTTAGCGTTATAGATGCATAATGTTTGGTAGAAATGATTATACCGATAACGTGTCAACAAAAAGCTGAAGGCGAAAACACACTAAGAGCATGGCATTCTTTATTTTCTTTGGTTGAACGATCCCTGAATATGAAACACAGAGGCAGAAAATGAAAATCGTGCCCTTTGACACTTTAAATACAAAAAATTAAACTAAATTGTATTTAAGGATCCAGTTCGTACCGCGCAATAAGCACACTCCGTCTCAGTTATACAAACCAGTCAGTTAATGCTGTACAGTGAAATAATCGCTGTTTGTTCTGAGATCCACACAAAACACATAAATACAGTCCGTACCGCGCAGTAAACACACTCCGTCTCAGTTATACAAACCAGTCAGTTAATGTTGTACAGTGAAATAATCGCTGTTTGTTCTGAGATCCACACAAAACACATAAATACAGTCCGTACCGCGCAGTAAACACACTCCGTCTCAGTTATACAAACCAGTCAGTTAATGCTGTACAGTGAAATAATCGGTGTTTGTTCTGAGATCCACACAAAACACATAAATACAGTCCGTACCGCGCAGTAAACCCACTCCGTCTCAGTTATTCAAACCAATCAGTTAATGCTGTACAGTGAAATAATCGGTGTTTGTTCTGAGATCCACACAAAACACATAAATACAGTCCGTACCGCGCAGTAAACACACTCCGTCTCAGTTATACAAACCAATCAGTTAATGCTGTACAGTGAAATAATCGGTGTTTGTTCTGAGATCCACACAAAACACATAAATACAGTCCGTACCGTGCAGTAAACACACTCCGTCTCAGTTATACAAACCAATCAGTTAATGCTGTACAGTGAAATAATCGGTGTTTGTTCTGAGATCCACACAAAACACATAAATACAGTCCGTACCGTGCAGTAAACACACTCCGTCTCAGTTATACAAACCAATCAGTTAATGCTGTTACAGTGAAATAATCGGTGTTTGTTCTGAGATCCACACAAAACACATAAATACAGTCCGTACCGCGCAGTAAACACACTCCGTCTCAGTTATACAAACCAGTCAGTTAATGTTGTACAGTGAAATAATGGCTGTTTGTTCTGAGATCCACACAAAACACATAAATACAGTCCGTACCGCGCAGTAAACACACTCCGTCTCAGTTATACAAACCAGTCAGTTAATGTTGTACAGTGAAATAATCGCTGTTTGTTCTGAGATCCACACAAAACACATAAATACAGTCCGTACCGCGCAGTAAACACACTCCGTCTCAGTTATACAAACCAGTCAGTTAATGTTGTACAGTGAAATAATCGCTGTTTGTTCTGAGATCCACACAAAACACATAAATACAGTCCGTACCGCGCAGTAAACACACTCCGTCTCAGTTATACAAACCAGTCAGTTAATGTTGTACAGTGAAATAATCGCTGTTTGTTCTGAGATCCACACAAAACACATAAATACAGTCCGTACCGCGCAGTAAACACACTCCGTCTCAGTTATACAAACCAGTCAGTTAATGTTGTACAGTGAAATAATCGCTGTTTGTTCTGAGATCCACACAAAACACATAAATACAGTCCGTACCGCGCAGTAAACACACTCCGTCTCAGTTATACAAACCAGTCAGTTAATGTTGTACAGTGAAATAATCGCTGTTTGTTCTGAGATCCACACAAAACACATAAATACAGTCCGTACCGCGCAGTAAACACACTCCGTCTCAGTTATACAAACCAGTCAGTTAATGCTGTACAGTGAAATAATCGCTGTTTGTTCTGAGATCCACACAAAACACATAAATACAGTCCGTACCGCGCAGTAAAACACACTCCGTCTCAGTTATACAAACCAGTCAGTTAATGCTGTACAGTGAAATAATCGCTGTTTGTTCTGAGATCCACACAAAACACATAAATACAGTCCGTACCGCGCAGTAAACACACTCCGTCTCAGTTATACAAACCAGTCAGTTAATGCTGTACAGTGAAATAATCGCTGTTTGTTCTGAGATCCACACAAAACACATAAATACAGTCCGTACCGCGCAGTAAACTCACTCCGTCTCAGTTATACAAACCAGTCAGTTAATGCTGTACAGTGAAATAATCGCTGTTTGTTCTGAGATCCACACAAAACACATAAATACAGTCCGTACGCGCAGTAAACACACTCCGTCTCAGTTATACAAACCAGTCAGTTAATGTTGTACAGTGAAATAATGGCTGTTTGTTCTGAGATCCACACAAAACACATAAATACAGTCCGTTACCGCGCAGTAAAACAACTCTCCGTCTCAGTTATACAAACCAGTCAGTTAATGTTGTACAGTGAAATAATCGCTGTTTGTTCTGAGATCCACACAAAACACATAAATACAGTCCGTACCGCGCAGTAAACACACTCCGTCTCAGTTATACAAACCAGTCAGTTAATGTTGTACAGTGAAATAATCGCTGTTTGTTCTGAGATCCACACAAAACACATAAATACAGTCCGTACCGCGCAGTAAACACACTCCGTCTCAGTTATACAAACCAGTCAGTTAATGTTGTACAGTGAAATAATGGCTGTTTGTTCTGAGATCCACACAAAACACATAAATACAGTCCGTACCGCGCAGTAAACACACTCCGTCTCAGTTATACAAACCAGTCAGTTAATGTTGTACAGTGAAATAATCGCTGTTTGTTCTGAGATCCACACAAAACACATAAATACAGTCCGTACCGCGCAGTAAACACACTCCGTCTCAGTTATACAAACCAGTCAGTTAATGTTGTACAGTGAAATAATCGCTGTTTGTTCTGAGATCCACACAAAACACATAAATACAGTCCGTACCGCGCAGTAAACACACTCCGTCTCAGTTATACAAACCAGTCAGTTAATGCTGTACAGTGAAATAATCGCTGTTTGTTCTGAGATCCACACAAAACACATAAATACAGTCCGTACCGCGCAGTAAACTCACTCCGTCTCAGTTATACAAACCAGTCAGTTAATGTTGTACAGTGAAATAATCGCTGTTTGTTCTGAGATCCACACAAAACACATAAATACAGTCCGTACCGCGCAGTAAACACACTCCGTCTCAGTTATACAAACCAGTCAGTTAATGCTGTACAGTGAAATAATCGCTGTTTGTTCTGAGATCCACACAAAACACATAGATACACTGTGTGGGCAGAACGTATAATTGTTGAATGTGTTAGATTGAAGACAGCTCTGTGGCCTTAACTCGACTGCAGCACGGATCCCACGCGAGCGTCTATGCAACGGAAGTACAGCCTGCGGAAGGCCACGTTCAGCGACTTGTTGAAGCTATCTCTGGCTTTGGTTGGCGTGTTAGGGTGTCATTCGGTACAGTGTTCACGAGATCGGAGCTTTGACACTCTCTAATTCCCTTAACGGTATCTGCAACCATTAAAAAGCTTCTTAATTTCGGTTAATTTGCGGGAGCATGCTCATATGCATCATCATTCTGTTTGTCTTACGACAGGTCCGTAGCCTCTTCATTCTGCAGTCTGTCTTACGACAGGTCCGTAGCCTCTTCATTCTGTGATCTGTCTTACGACAGGTCCGTAGCCTCTTCCAAAGCGAGTTCTCCACAGGGTGCGATCTAGTGCTTCCTCTTTCAATTTCCAGTATCTTCTCTTTTCCTTAAGGTCATCCAGTAGCTGCTTACGTCTTCTTCCTCGTCTTCCCGTCATTTCTATCCTTCCTTCTAACTTTCCTTCAATCACGTGTTTCAGAAGGCAGTTTCTACGCAAGATGTGACCAATCCAGTTAGCCTTTCTTCTCTTTATTGTATGTACGATATTCCTCTCCTCCTTCACTCTGTGTAATACTTCTTCATTTCTCACACGATCGGTCCAACTGATCTTTTCCATCCTTCTCCAGCACCACATTTAAAAGTTGTTCATATGCATGTATTGTCAAAATAACTGTAAATATCGCTGCCGGTTCTGCAGGCTGTACCTGTTTCAAATAATTCTGAAGACAGTCAGATCTTCTCTGTTATAAAGTTCTTCCGGCACTTTCAATTCGGTGAAGAACTCGGGAAATTTTCAGCTTGTCTGCGGACAGTCCCGTGGACCGGGATAGCTCAGTCGGTATAGCGACTCGCTACGGACTGGACGTTCCGGGGATCGAATCCGGTGGGGGCGAGATTTTCTGCAGCCGTCGAGACCGACCCTGGAGCCCACCCAGCCTCCTATACAATTGGTCCCGGGTCTCTTTCCCGGGCGTAAAGTGTCCAGGGCGTGGAGTTGAACACCCACCCTCATTTAGTGCCAGGGTTAAAGAAAGAGTGGAGCTATACCTCTACTCCCCATCTGGGTCTTCATGGCCCGTTCTAGGGAGACCTTTACCTTTACCTACGGACAGGTCCTCCATGTCCGTAATGCTCCGCTGACCCCTACATCATTCTTTCAAGCGCCTAGGGATTTGCCTGTGCCTTAAAGGCGGTGTTTCTCGCGGCCTGGTCCTTTAACCTGTGGGTTAGGTGTGTTGCAATAAGAACCTTAGCGGGTGGGAGAAAGCTCGTGGGTCGAGCGTCGGGACGTAACCGACGTGTGACAGCGAATGTCTTTACGGCATCGTGGAGAGTACTGGTCGTGTCTTCAAGGCATTTGTCGATTTTCCCCCGTCATTCATTGCGACTTTCACCTGCAGCTTATGTTCGAAGTATAAGTAAAATCGGCCAAGCCCACATGGGAACAGAAAGAATGTAGACCACTGTAAGCGTATGTAAATACATTGAGCCAAATCAGCTCCGAAGAAACCCGGCATTACGTGGGTTAACTGGAACTATGACACCATAAATTACACATTTACACTGGTATTGGATAATATTGTAATAAACGGTGGGAGACAGGGTAGGTGCATGCAGGGTTTTGGTGGGGAGACATGAGGGAAAGAGACTACTTGGAAGACCTATGCGTAGATGGGAGGATAATATTAAAATGGATCTTCAAGAAGTGGGATGGGAGTTATGGACTGGATTGATGTAGCTTAGGATAGGGACAGGTGGCGGGCTGTTGTGAATGCGGTGATGAACCTTCGGGTTCCATAAAACGCTAGGAATTTCTTGACTAGCTGAGGACCTGTTAGCTTCTCAGGAAGGAATCCGCTGCAAGGAGTTATTTATATTTCGCGGGACATGCGGTACGTCATGTTGGTAGCTCTGTCTGGTAGCACTGTTATGGACTGGATTGATGTAGCTTAGGATAGGGACAGGTGGCGGGCTGTTGTGAATGCGGTGATGAACCTTCGGGTTCCGTAAAACGCGAGGAATTTCTTGACTAGCTGAGGACCTGTTAGCTTCTCAGGAAGGAATCCGCTGCAAGGAGTTATTTATATTTCGCGGGACATGCGGTACGTCATGTTGGTAGCACTGTCTGATAGTGTAACTATATCGCATATTACGTGTCGCCAGTGTTTAAATTGACAGTGATGTTGAGATACTAGGCAGCTGAACGTGAGAACATATGGTGATGTTGAGATACTAGGCAGCTGAACGTGAGAACATACTGTGATGTTGAGATATTAGGCATCTGGACGTGAGAACATATGGTGATGTTGAGATACTAGGCAGCTGAACGTGAGAACGTACTGTGATGTTGAGATACTAGGCAGCTGAACGTGAGAACATATGGTGATGTTGAGATACTAGGCAGCTGAACGTGAGAACATACTGTGATGTTGAGATACTAGGCAGCTGAACGTGAGAACATATGGTGATGTTGAGATACTAGGCAGCTGAACGTGAGAACGTACTGTGATGTTGAGATACTAGGCAGCTGAACGTGAGAACATATGGTGATGTTGAGATACTAGGCAGCTGAACGTGAGAACATACTGTGATGTTGAGATACTAGGCAGCTGAACGTGAGAACATATGATGATGTTGAGATACTAGGCAGCTGAACGTGAGAACATACTGTGATGTTGAGATACTAGGCAGGCTGAACGTGAGAACATATGGTGATGTTGAGATACTAGGCATCTGGACGTGAGAACTTACTGTGATGTTGAGATACTAGGCAGCTTGAACGTGGAACATATGGTGATGTTGAGATACTAGGCAGCTGAACGTGTGAGACATACTGTGATGTTGAGATACTAGGCAGCTGAACGTGAGAACATATGGTGATGTTGAGATACTAGGCATCTGGACGTGAGAACATACTGTGATGTTGAGATACTAGGCAGCTGAACGTGAGAACATATGGTGATGTTGAGATACTAGGCAGCTGAACGTGAGAACATACTGTGATGTTGAGATACTAGGCAGCTGAACGTGAGAACATATGGTGATGTTGAGATACTAGGCAGCTGACGTGAGAACATACTGTGATGAGATACTAGGCAGCTGAACGTGAGAACATATGGTGATGTTGAGATACTAGGCAGCTGAACGTGAGAACATACTGTGATGTTGAGATACTAGGCAGCTGAACGTGAGAACATACTGTGATGTTGAGATACTAGGCAGCTGAACGTGAGAACATATGGTGATGCTATTTGAAGCAATAGTATAGCGGTGCAGGTACACAATACAGAGCTTTGTAATTTGTACTATTCCCCTAGTATTGGGATGAATATTGCAAGGAGGATTATATGGGCAGGCCATGTAGAACGCGTGATAAAAGACGTGCTCTATATTTCAAACAGAAAACCTTAAAGATAGACAACCTGCCTGGAATTTCAAGTCGTAGATGGGAGAATGAATATAAGTTACAAACTACAAAAGGAAGGTATATAGATATCGATTGGATTCAGCTGGCTCAGGATATTATATACTTTACTAGACAAGGTAATTAACATTTAGAAGTGCGTTGACCAGCTAAGCAAGTATCAGTTTGCTGCTGTGGTAGCTCCGGTTACAGACCAGAGAGGCTTGCAGTAACAATGGGGATAAGCTGTGACCTGGGCATCAGCAGAGGGGTGCATTTGTGACGTCACAGCCCGCACGTACTTGGTTGGTGGAGGGAGAATGACGTCAGAGTGACGCCATTACAGTGGGTTATTTTTAGACTCTCTCCCCCCCCCCACTCCCCAGTGTGCTCCACTTATTCTGGTGTATGTAGGACAGTACCTGCTAGGATCGATCCTGAAATTGGTACTACAGAGGTTCTTTTATGCAAGGGTCACTTGACCCCATAAGATCCTTGACCTGATTAATAATTCCACCATCTCTGACTTGTTTAAAATGTGAGAACAAAGTTAGGTAGAATTTAAGTGCGTTGGTATTCCTGCATGGTTTTCTTATGGTTAACACGTAGTGTTTATGATATTCATACCGTGCATATGCTTTCGTTTAATACACCAACCAACATATGCACTTAATAAAGTAACTTCAATGACAAATATTGACTGCTAAATGTTTCGGCACGTGGTGCCTTCCTCAGGGAGATATTTAGAACAAGAAATACAAGTCCAACACGCTAATCTACATGTTTCGGCATCGGGGTGCTTCCTCAGGAGTATTGACAAGAATACAGTCCAAGAGTAATCTATGTTTCGCATCGGGGTGCCTTCTCAGTGATATTAGACAAGGAGTAAGTACCTAACACTAAGGTACTACAGTTTTGCTTATCGGGGTCCTTCCTCAGGCGATATATCTCTACGAACAGGAAACAAGTCAACACGTATCTACATGTTTCTTATGGATCGGAGTGTTCTACAGTGGAATATTTGAATACACAGAATATACAAGTATTAATGCTAATCTAAATGTTTCGGCACGTGTGCTTCCTCGGGAGATATTTAGAACAAGAATACAAGTCCAACACGCTAATCTACATGTTTCGGCATCGGGGTGCCGAACTGTAGGAGTTAATATTGTCGCGAATTGTATTTTATTAATTGCATTGTTGGTTGATGTACGTAACTAAAGGTACTGTTTATTGCTTTGGATATCGTCGCATTTTCTCCAACAAACACATTCAGTACGTAAAGACTTTATGAGAGTCAGTAATATTACAATTAACAGATTAAGATTTATTCATACGTATAATTAAGAAAGGTTTCCCGTCAATTTAAATCTTACCGCACTTTTTCACATTTGTCTAACAAGCATGGATACGGAGCAAATTCAATATTTTTGGTTTTTCTCTACCAGGTCCGGAATACGTAATAGCAAGTCCACATTTTCTATACAGGAAGTTCGCGAAGGGTTCACCAACCTCAGGAGCGTGGTCTTAGAAGTCATTGGAGCAGAAGGTGTCGGTTAACATAAGTAGTCTCATTTTTTTTTCCAATGGATCGACAGCCCCTTGGGGCCTAGGTCTCTCATTGTTCGAGGCTTCACGATCACACTCAGACACACCACACTCAGTAGGACTCCTTGGACGAGGGACCAGCCCGTCGCAGAGACCTCTACTGACAACACAGAACACTCATAAGACAGACATCCATGCCCCGACGGATTCGAACCCCCATCCCAGTAAGCGAGCGCCGTAGACCCACGCCTTAGACCGCACGGCCACTGCGATCGGCTAAGTTGTCTCATTACTGTTACAAAATCAATCGAGCCATTACCATGTTCTAGTTAGCTGTCTGTGCACCGAGCAGGCACCGCTGTAGCCTTTCGATTGTCGTCCCTCTTGGCGTTCAGTTTTATCGTGCGGATGGTTGATTCATAATGCCTGTAATGTAATATTTACAGACGAAGAATATGCAGTGATGATTTGTGTGTACCGCACCTGTAAAGGAACCGGCAGGACTGGTGCAGCGGGGTAGTAGTCACGATGTGCAGGTCGTGGGGCTCCACACTGAAACACTTGAGGATGTGCACAGTATTAGGAAAGACATGTTCCTTCCTACGAGTGACTGCTTCGAGCTGGACTGACACAGGACCGACACTGTATGGGCGGATTTGCATGACGGTGTTTGTGTGTCACCAAAATCATCATGTACTCGCTCTTACGACAGGTCCATTGCATCCGTAGTCTGTTTTACGACAGGTCCATAGCCTCCGTAGTCTGTTTTACGACAGGTCCATAGCCTCCGTAGTCTGTTTTACGACAGGTCCTTAGCCTCCGTAGTCTGTTTTACGACGTCCTACCTAGTGTTTCGAAGTCCATAGCCTCCGTAGTCTGTTTTACGACAGGTCCATAGCCCCGTAGTCTGTTTTACGACAGGTCCATAGCCTCCGTAGTCTGTTTTACGACAGGTCCATAGCCTCCGTAGTCTGTTTTACGACAGGTCCATAGCCTCCGTAGTCTGTTTTACGACAGGTCCATAGCCTCCGTAGTCTGTTTTACGACAGGTCCATAGCCTCCGTAGTCTGTTTTACGACAGGTCCATAGCCTCCGTAGTCTGTTTTACGACAGGTCCATAGCCTCCGTAGTCTGTTTTACGACAGGTCCATAGCCTCCGTAGTCTGTTTTACGACAGGTCCATAGCCTCCGTAGTCTGTTTTACGACAGGTCCATAGCCTCCGTAGTCTGTTTTACGACAGGTCCATAGCCTCCGTAGTCTGTTTTACGACAGGTCCATAGCCTCCGTAGTCTGTTTTACGACAGGTCCTTAGCCTCCGTAGTCTGTTTTACGACAGGTCCTTAGCCTCCGTAGTCTGTTTTACGACAGGTCCTTAGCCTCCGTAGTCTGTTTTACGACAGGTCCATAGCCTCCGTAGTCTGTTTTACGACAGGTCCTAGCCTCCGTAGTCTGTTTTACGACAGGTCCATAGCCTCCGTAGTCTGTTTTACGACAGGTCCATAGCCTCCGTAGTCTGTTTTACGACAGGTCCATAGCCTCCGTAGTCTGTTTTACGACAGGTCCATAGCCTCCGTAGTCTGTTTTACGACAGGTCCATAGCCTCCGTAGTCTGTTTTACGACAGGTCCATAGCCTCCGTAGTCTGTTTTACGACAGGTCCTATAGCCTCCGTAGTCTGTTTTACGACAGGTCCATAGCCTCCGTAGTCTGTTTTACGACAGGTCCATAGCCTCCGTAGTCTGTTTTACGACAGGTCCATAGCCTCCGTAGTCTGTTTTACGACAGGTCCATAGCCTCCGTAGTCTGTTTTACGACAGGTCCTTAGCCTCCGTAGTCTGTTTTACGACAGGTCCATAGCCTCCGTAGTCTGTTTTACGACAGGTCCTTAGCCTCCGTAGTCTGTTTTACGACAGGTCCATAGCCTCCGTAGTCTGTTTTACGACAGGTCCTAGCCTCCGTAGTCTGTTTTACGACAGGTCCATAGCCTCCGTAGTCTGTTTTACGACAGGTCCATAGCCTCCGTAGTCTGTTTTACGACAGGTCCATAGCCTCCGTAGTCTGTTTTACGACAGGTCCATAGCCTCCGTAGTCTGTTTTACGACAGGTCCATAGCCTCCGTAGTCTGTTTTACGACAGGTCCATAGCCTCCGTAGTCTGTTTTACGACAGGTCCATAGCCTCCGTAGTCTGTTTTACGACAGGTCCATAGCCTCCGTAGTCTGTTTTACGACAGGTCCATAGCCTCCGTAGTCTGTTTTACGACAGGTCCTTAGCCTCCGTAGTCTGTTTTACGACAGGTCCTTAGCCTCCGTAGTCTGTTTTACGACAGGTCCTTAGCCTCCGTAGTCTGTTTTACGACAGGTCCATAGCCTCCGTAGTCTGTTTTACGACAGGTCCTTAGCCTCCGTAGTCTGTTTTACGACAGGTCCATAGCCTCCGTAGTCTGTTTTACGACAGGTCCTAGCCTCCGTAGTCTGTTTTACGACAGGTCCATAGCCTCCGTAGTCTGTTTTACGACAGGTCCATAGCCTCCGTAGTCTGTTTTACGACAGGTCCATAGCCTCCGTAGTCTGTTTTACGACAGGTCCATAGCCTCCGTAGTCTGTTTTACGACAGGTCCTTAGCCTCCGTAGTCTGTTTTACGACAGGTCCATAGCCTCCGTAGTCTGTTTTACGACAGGTCCATAGCCTCCGTAGTCTGTTTTACGACAGGTCCATAGCCTCCGTAGTCTGTTTTACGACAGGTCCATAGCCTCCGTAGTCTGTTTTACGACAGGTCCTTAGCCTCCGTAGTCTGTTTTACGACAGGTCCATAGCCTCCGTAGTCTGTTTTACGACAGGTCCTTAGCCTCCGTAGTCTGTTTTACGACAGGTCCATAGCCTCCGTAGTCTGTTTTACGACAGGTCCTTAGCCTCCGTAGTCTGTTTTACGACAGGTCCATAGCCTCCGTAGTCTGTTTTACGACAGGTCCATAGCCTCCGTAGTCTGTTTTACGACAGGTCCTTAGCCTCCGTAGTCTGTTTTACGACAGGTCCATAGCCTCCGTAGTCTGTTTTACGACAGGTCCTTAGCCTCCGTAGTCTGTTTTACGACAGGTCCATTAGCCTCCGTAGTCTGTTTTACGACAGGTCCATAGACTCCGTAGTCTGTTTTACGACAGGTCCATAGCCTCCGTAGTCTGTTTTACGACAGGTCCTTAGCCTCCGTAGTCTGTTTTACGACAGGTCCATAGCCTCCGTAGTCTGTTTTACGACAGGTCCTTTAGCCTCCGTAGTCTGTTTTACGACAGGTCCATAGCCTCCGTAGTCTGTTTTACGACAGGTCCATAGCCTCCGTAGTCTGTTTTACGACAGGTCCTTAGCCTCCGTAGTCTGTTTTACGACAGGTCCATAGCCTCCGTAGTCTGTTTTACGACAGGTCCTTAGCCTCCGTAGTCTGTTTTACGACATCTGTGTTCAAGATGCAGAAAGAGAGATATGTGTATCTTCGTGTAAAGTGTCCCTTGTTATTGCACCGTGTCGACAGACTGAAGTCGAACTCACAGCCATAGGTTTCGCAAAACCATTTTAAGGTCTCAAATAACACTAAATTCTTCACTATTGTACGGTGTTTTGCAAAGGATGTGATCAAAGTGAACTTCATTGTACGGTACAAAAGAAGAGTTGTTTTGAAACCCATATATATGACATTTAATGCCATTCCTTATAGAATTTCTCGAATTGTTACATACTGGCGTGAGTGACAAACGTGTGTGGAAAATGGTGGTGATTATGTGGAGAAGTAACTAATTCCATGGAATATAGTCCTTCTTGAGAAGCTAACAGGTGCTCAGCTAGTCAAGAAATTCCCAGCTTTTTATGGAACCCGAAGGTTCTTTACCGCATTCATAGAGCCCACCACCTGTCCCTATTCTGAGCCATATTAATCCAGTCCATGCCCCATCCCACTTCTTGAAGATCCATTTTAATATTATCCTCCCATCTACGCCTGGGTCTTCCAAGTGGTCTGTTTCCCTCAGGTCTCCCCACCAATGTAAGACATCCCGTTGGTGTCTCACGTTTTTAAGTTTTTTAATTACGTGTGTACATCTCAAATTCCACTTGCCCTTTTTAAGCAACATCGACAACATTTTAATTTTTACCTAATTTTAATATTTTATTAGGCAGTATATGTACAACATTTGTAATGCATTTACTATTGTACAATGGAAGAAGATCTATTGAAAAAAATAAATGGAATTTTCCAGCTTATAGTTTCTGTTATGGCCTGATTATGGCTCTTATGAGCCGAAATTAGTATCCTAAATACGCATTTTTTTAAAAAAAAACGAAGTGTTTGATCTGACTGTAGAATTAATAATATATATACTCAAGTAAATAAGGTGATAAAAGGGTTCATTTCACGAATTATTTTGTTCCATTAATTAAAATATGCCTATTAAAACAACAGTACTAGAGATAGAGGCATTACTTGTCCTTCACACAAAGAGACGGACTACAGAATTACTTATCAAAAATTTCGTATACAATTTTGTGACTAACTTACCAAAAATTTACAGACTGCTGCTACGGAAGATTACGTACTAACAGCTATAAAAGTAGCAAAAATTTTGATAGAAAAAGAGCAGACAGAATAAAATTCGGACTTAACCATTATTAAAAGTGGTGGTAAGTACAGACACCACCATATCACAGACAGATAATGTTGACGTACTCTGGTCACCTGTGTTATGAACTAATTTCTAGTTATTTTTTCTGTTTAAATACCAATAAGAATGGATGAATAAGAAATGAGGGTTTATTTCCAGACCGAATTTCGGGCCCACTATGCCCCCTATACAATTTATACAAGGGGGTTTTTTATCGGGAGTAAATCGGCCAGAGCGTAAAGCTGATCACTCACTTCCATTACGTTCCAAGATTAATAATACATGGAGCTCTACCTCCATGGCCTTACGTCTTCACGGAACTATGTTTTTTTTTTGTCTTTTGCCTTATACTACTGTGACTGTGCGGAGAACACGCACTGAAATGCGAGTAACACAGCTGTGTGTGTTTTGCTAGTAGGATGTCAGCCATCGTAGGTTAGATTTTCTTCGAGACATGGACTTCCTGTGGAAATAGCAAAAACAGTAACAGTTTTTCCGAGTTTTCTTTCCTAAATTGAAGAGAAATTGATACAGTTGGAGTTTTCCCCAAGCCATGGGTTTCCTTCTATGGATGTAACAAAAGTAACAGTTTTTCCGAGTTTTCTTCCTAAATTGAAGAGAAATTGATACAGTTGGAGTTTTCCCAAGCCATGCGTTTCCTTCTATGGATGTAAAGGCAAAAGTAACAGTTTTTCCGAGTTTTCTTTCCTAAATTGAAGAGAAACTGATACAGTTGGAGTTTTCCCCAAGCCAATGGTTTCCATGTATGGATTGTAACAAAAGTATCAGTTTTTCCGAGTTTTCTTTCCTAAATTGAAGAGAAATTGATACAGTTGGAGTTTTCCCCAAGCCATGGGTTTCCTTCTATGGATGTAAAGGCAAAGTAACAGTTTTTCCGAGTTTTCTTTCCTAAATTGAAGAGAAATTGATACAGTTGGAGTTTTCCCCAAGCCATGGGTTTCCTTCTATGGATGTAACAAAAGTAACAGTTTTTCCGAGTTTTCTTTCCTAAATTGAAGAGAAATTGATACAGTTGGAGTTTTCCCCAAGCCATGGGTTTCCTTCTATGGATGTAAAGGCAAAAGTAACAGTTTTTCCGAGTTTTCTTTCCTAAATTGAAGAGAAACTGATACAGTTGGAGTTTTCCCCAAGCCAATGGTTTCCATGTATGGATGTAACGGCAACAATAGCAATTTTTCCGCGTTTTCCTTCCTAAATCCGAGATCAAGTGACGTAGTTGGAGTACGTATTCTCCGAACTGTAGGTTGTCATGGAGTGCGTTTCACCTGTAACCTAGCAACGGCTTGTTTGGGTTTTCCCGGATAAATGGACACTGTGCAAGTAACAGCCATGCTTATCACGTTTTTCGAGTTACCTTTCGTATAAAAGCAACTTTTGTGTTGATACCCCCCCCCCCCGCTCTTATTACGTCCGTGGTGAAGAGTGATGAATGAACACAATGAATTATACGCATATGGTGTCTGGGTATCGAACTGAGGGTCTTCAAGTCATAATTTCCAAGGCTGCTTCTCTACTTTTGTCTGTCACCACACGTCCATGCCTTTCTAGGGAATTTTACCGCTGGTTAAACCAAAGAACTTTTAAAATTCTGAATTTTATCTTTCAGAACGACATTTGAAACGTAACTCTAAATAAAAGCTGAACGCAAACTGCGCGTATTCACGTCATGAAGGTGTATTGCGACAAACATGCATAGCCACGCGGTGGCGCAGTTGGTTGAGGCACTGCGGTACAAGACGGAAGGTCGCGGGTTCGATTCCCGATGGTGTCGTTACAATTTTTCATTGACGTAATCCTTCCGGCCTCACACTGGGGTTGACTCAGCTTTTAACAGAAATGAGTACCAGGAATATTTCTTGGAGGGTAAATGCGGCCGGTGCTAGGGTTGACAACCTTACCACATTTCTGTGTCGATTGTCTGGAAATCTGAGAGCCAGGCCTGTACAGGGTTTGCCTTTAGATGTTTAGCTCCACTCATTCTTAACCTTGACACGACATGGAGGTGTGTGGTTACCTGCCCATACTAACCCCAGGGAATGACCCCAGATACCTGTCTGTGAACCCCAGACTGGTCTGCAATATTTGGAGGAGAAAAAAATATTTTACTCCTGTCAGAGTTCGAACTATGGATATTCATGGATATAAATTCTGAATACCGTAGCGTAAAATTATGAAGTTACGTTTTACATAAAAATTGATGTCATTTCTATTGTTCGTATTGCTGCCAAATTCATTGTGGTTATTTCACCTTTCCTAGCGCGGTCTGGGTGAAACGTCCTTAAAACAGCTGCCGATCGGGGTTACGTTAGGTTAGAGTTTAGCGCGGATAAAACCAGATTTTAAATAACATCTTCTGACGTTTTATGTGTTTATGTTGGCAGAACTGTTTGGTTCAATCTTCTATTTTTGAGTAAATTAGGGCACCACAAGGCCATCATGCTTTTGAACCTTGTCAGCCCAAGGAGAGCAGATTGAATTTCAGTAGCCACTTCTCACGTCATGATACGTTTTCTGTTATTCCACGGATACATCCGTCTGCGGTTCCGTAAGTCCTCTTAGTCTAAATTAGTCTTTTGTTAATGCAGAGTACAACTTACAGAGCACCACTGGGGCATGGGTTCAATCCCAAAGTGTTCCATATGGGATTTGTTGTGTACAGTGTGGCGCTGTGAAGGAACTACGGGTCAGAACTTAGGTATTAGCGTCAGTTTTCGTTCCACCAATATTCTATATTAGGGCCTACAACAGTAGCCATATTAGAGGCTACTGACTGATGTTACAAATGGCGTTCAACAGGACCCTTAGGTAAAGCAATCCCATTACAGGCCTGGACAGGCCCTTAGGGTGCCAGGAGGTTGAGGCTCACAGATTTCTAGACAATCGGCACATGAAGGTGGTAAGGTTGTCAGCCCTACGCACCGGCCGCCTTTACCCCCAGGAAAAATTCCTGGTACTCATTTCTGTTAGAGGCTGAGTCGACCCCAGGGTCATAGTGCGACCGGAAGGATTATGTTAAAGTTATGTTCGGTATTTATTTATTAATATTATGTCAATGATAGAAATATATTTAGTTGTTTAATATAATGTGGTAAACTCCATGGGAATCTGTTCATTTCTTCCTGCTAGCCACGGACTGCGCTCTGTACTTCACATTAACTGTGCGGTTAACCAAATCCCCCATTAATCCCAGTTTTTGAAACCTGTATCAAGTTTTCCTGTCGTTTTTCTTGACTGGGCCCCATTTTCAGGCCCCCCAGACAACACCGGGCAGGATAAACTACGGTCACTTTTGAAGCATCGATTCGCCAAGAAGTATGAAGACACTCCACTGTAGGCGGGCCTCCCATAGTGAAGATACAGGGATCGGACAGGTACAGGAATATGTTGAATGGGGGCGCGAGAAATGAATGAAACCAGTGATGCCAACATGACAAGGCGGCTCGTTGTCAATCGATACGTAACAAACTGCTTGCTGCTGTGTAGCGCGGAGGGATATGTGGCCTACCTGTTGGTTGACTTATGAACGTATAACTAACAAAGCCGTTAGCTAAACGGCTCGCACACTAAATGAATGGCAGCTCCATGACCTCCAAATTAATCAGAGTTCACAGGAATGTAGTGAATGAAAGATATAGAAGAAATGTTGTCCTTGGCCATTATTAGGCACAGTGTCGTGAAATTTTTTTGGAGAGTGACGAGTGTGTAAAAGTGTGACGAGTGTGTAAAAGTGTGACGAGTGTGTAAAATTGTGACGAGTGTGTAAAAGTGTGACGAGTGTGTAAAACTGTGACGAGTGTGTAAAAGTGTGACGAGTGTGTAAAAGTTGTGACGAGTGTGTAAAAGTTGTGACGAGTGTGTAAAATTGTGACGAGTGTGTAAAAGTGTGACGAGTGTGTAAAAGTGTGACGAGTGTGTAAAAGTGTGACGAGTGTGTAAAATTGTGACGAGTGTGTAAAAGTGTGACGAGTGTGTAAAAGTGTGACGAGTGTGTAAAAGTGTGACGAGTGTGTAAAAGTGTGACGAGTGTGTAAAAGTGTGACGAGTGTGTAAAAGTGTGACGAGTGTGTAAAAGTGTGACGAGTGTGTAAAAGTGTGACGAGTGTGTAAAAGTGTGACGAGTGTGTAAAAGTGTGACGAGTGTGTAAAAGCGTGACGAGTGTGTAAAAGTGACGAGTTGAGCTGACGAGTGTGTAAAAGTTTGACGAGTGTGTAAAAGTGTGACGAGTGTGTAAAAGTGTGACGAGTGTGTAAGAGTGTGACGAGTGTGTAAAAGTGTGACGAGTGTGTACAATTGTGACGAGTGTGTAAAAGTGTGACGAGTGTGTAAAAGTGTGACGGAGTGTAAAAGTGTGACGAGTGTGTAAAAGTGTGACGAGTGTGTAAAAGTGTGACGAGTGTGTAAAAGTGTGACGAGTGTGTAAAATTGTGACGAGTGTGTGAAAGTGTGACGAGTGTGTAAAAGTGTGACGAGAGTGTAAAAGTGTGACGAGAGTGTAAAAGTGTGACGAGTGTGTAAAAGTGTGACGAGTGTGTAAAATTGTGACGAGTGTGTAAAAGTTTGACGAGTTTGTAAAAGTGTGACGAGTGTGTAAAAGTGTGACGAGTTTGTAAAAGTGTGACGAGTGTGTAAAAGTTTGACGAGTTTGTAAAAGTGTGACGAGTGTGTAAAAGTGTGACGAGTGTGTAAAAGTGTGACGATACTGCACGCGTCACATGTGTGTCGTAGAAGTTGCCACGATAGCACGGCGAACTCTTGTTTTTAAGTAATTTAAACGCGTAAAACCAATCATTGATTTTACACTAAACATCAGTCATATTTATAAACAACATTACTGATGAGTATTTGTAATTGAGGTGTGATATGTTTTCATTTAGGTGAAACCTGAGTTTTTTAATTAATTTTATACTATACTTAAGTTTTAAAGTTTAAAAATAGGCAACAGCAATTCCTTGGTTTATCTGAATCTTCAAAAAAGTAACATGAGAAATCACCATTGAATCAAAACCTGAGCTACTTCAATCCAATTTAGAGCATAAAAACAAATTTGAAGACAAGCCGCTTCCTCTGCTTTAGTGTTCCAGAGTGTCTTCGCCATAAAGCTCCTTTTCCTCCTGAGATCTGAAATGCTATCGGAGATCATTTTTAAGATTGTAGTATATGAGACCTTGTAGTTTGATAAAGGTATGTTGACGTTTCGGAGGAGTGTATTAACTCGTTCTTCTACTCTGAACATGGAAGCATCAGTTTTTCTCTTAAACACTGTCATCTGTCAGACTCTCATTTTCCTCTCTCAGCCTTACAATGCCGTTTCAAGACTAGACCTTGATACTTACGTAATTGGTCGCCGTCGAAGCTGCGAGACATTTTATTAAATGTGTTATTTACTGACGTCAGTTGCTAAGGTTATATAATGTTTTTTGTGCGTGTGATATCTCGTTGCGTGTCAATGACATGGATGAGTAAAATGAATATCAGTCCAACACAAATATCTTCATTAGACAAAGATTCTATGTATCTAATACAGGGGTCGGGGAACTTTTTTACCTATTACCGCAAAATATATTTATTTATGCCGACGTTACCCCCTTGATTTGAAAGGGAGAAAATCATAGATTATTTAAATTCAAAAGGTTTATTGAATCTATTTATACGGAGAATACAATTATAAATATAAAAAGTATAAAATAAATGCGATAAAATAAATTAATATCCTCATTATGAAACAAAAGGATTTCTTTGAAAACTTTTTACCTTCAGGTTTTGGAGAAATGATGATGTTTCATTTTTGATACAATAACATCAAAATTGGGGCATTTTGATGTCAGAGCAATTTGGATACTGTCTTCGGGGTCCAATCGATTTCTCTGTAACAATTTCTGTCGTAACAAGGAACCCGCTTTTTATATAATTTTATTTATGTCTATTGAGTTCTCATTACCCCCAAGAATTTCATTTTTACCCCACTTGGGGTAATTTACCCCGGTTCGCCGACCCCTGATCTAATAGATTAACAACGTGTTTCGACCTTAAATTATGACATATTGAGGTTCTTAAATTTAAAAGAATGTATTGAGGTAGACAATATATGATTATATAAGAATCGTTGCTCTTTCAAGAATCAGAATAAAGTAAAAAAAATTTTTGAATTAAATAATATAACATAGGATAAACATGTCAGTCAGTATTACATCAGTTATTTACAAATTTCATTCCGTTTTTGATCCAAATTTGATAAAATGTCGTTAGCAGTCCAAGTGTATATTTATACACAAGTAATAATTATGAATTTTCAAGGAAACACTTGGACTGGTGTCGACATTTTGTCAAATTTGGATCACAAAATTAAATGCAGTTTGAAAATAATTGTTGTAATACCTGTGATTGACATATTTTATATTATTTTATATTATTTCACTTTAAATGTTTTTTTTTATTTTATTCTACTTCTTGAAGGAGCAAGGATTTTTCATATAATTATATATTGTCTTCGTTAATGTGCTTTTAAAGTTTAAGAGCCTGAAGACGACATAATTTAAGGCCGTAACATATTGCTGTGCCGATCTCAGTGGCCGTGCGGTCTAAGGCATGGGTCTGCGGCCGCTCGCTTACTGGGATTGCGGGTTCGAATCCCACCGGGGGGCATGGATGTCTGTCTGTTGTGAGTGTTGTGTGTTGTCAGGTAGAGGTCTCTGCGACGAGCTGGTCACTCGTCCAGAGGAGTCCTACCGAGTGTGGTGTGTCTGAGTGTGTGATCGTGAAACCTCGACGAAACGAGGAGGCCCAGGCCCATATAGGGCTGTCGAGCCATAGGAAAAAAAAAGAAGAAAAAAAATTGCTGTATTAGACTCGTTGTCTAATAAAGATATTTGTGTTGAGACTGATACTGGTTTTACTCATTCATATTACATAGCGTCTGTGGTGGATGAATTAACTGACTACAGAGCATTGATAGAATGATATACTGACAGGGCAAAACCGAAGCCCTCGGACAAATACCTGTCCCACTGCTATTTCTCCCACCACTTATCAAATAGGACTGAACTAGGATGGAACCCAGGCCCATGCGGTCACAGATAAAGCAATGCCACACGACCTTGCTGATGTGTGCGATCATGCTTCTGACGCGAGATCTGCGCTCTTCTGGGATATTACGCCGCGTCGTATGTTAATTGTTTACCGATGTTTCGGGACAACATATCGGTCCCATCTTCACGGGTCAAGAATCTGGCTGGGACCGATAAGTTGCCCCGAAACGTCGGTAAACAATTAACATACGACGCGGCGTAATATCCCAGAAGAGCGCAGATCTTATCAACATCGCGGCGGAAACCTGAAAAAGATGCTTCTGACAAGGTCTTTCGAGAACAGGCATCGTACAGTGCCTGTCATGGATGCATAAGTAGTTTGACAGGACGTAGACATATACAGAAGTAAACTGCCCTGCACCTAGAATTGAAACAGAAACATTCTGGGTACGGAGCTGGGCAGACTGTCACTCGATATTAAATGTGTTGTTGATATTTACGTAAAGCGAAATGCAGCTGAACAAGCACATTGCAGCAATTAAAAATTACTGCGACCGTAATAACTTGTATAAAAAAGAAAGGTACAGCAATCCCATTACAGGTCTGTACAGACCCTTAGGGTTCAAGGAGGTTGAGGCTTCTAGATTTCTAGACAGTCGGCACATGAAGGTGGTAAGGTTGTTAGCCCTACGAACCGGCCGCCTTTACCCCGCAGGAAATATTCCTGGTATACATTTCTGTTAGAGGTTGAGTCGACCCCAGGGTCATAGTGCGACCGAAAGGATTATGTCAATGAAAAATTCCAATAACACAATCGGGAATCGACTTCGCGACCTTTCGGCTTGTAGCACAGACTGTGTTATGCTATTGTGTATGTTGTCTGTGTATTTACTTGGTTTAGCACAGAAAAGAACTTAACCATTTAAAGACAGAGTTAACCTGAATTACATTTAAAGCCCCACCTCGTACCGCGCAGTAAACACACTCGGTCTCAGTTATACAAACCAGTCAGTTAATGTTGTACAGTGAAATAATCGCTGTTTGTTCTGAGATCCACACAAAACACATAAATACAGTCCGTACCGCGCAGTAAACACACTCCGTCTCAGTTATACAAACCAGTCAGTTAATGTTGTACAGTGAAATAATCGCTGTTTGTTCTGAGATCCACACAAAACACATAAATACAGTCCGTACCGCGCAGTAAACACACTCCGTCTCAGTTATACAAACCAGTCAGTTAATGCTGTACAGTGAAATAATCGCTGTTTGTTCTGAGATCCACACAAAACACATAAATACAGTCCGTACCGCGCAGTAAACACACTCCGTCTCAGTTATACAAACCAGTCAGTTAATGCTGTACAGTGAAATAATCGCTGTTTGTTCTGAGATCCACACAAAACACATAAATACAGTCCGTACCGCGCAGTGAACACACTCCGTCTCAGTTATACAAACCAGTCAGTTAATGTTGTACAGTGAAATAATCGCTGTTTGTTCTGAGATCCACACAAAACACATAAATACAGTCCGTACCGCGCAGTGAACACACTCCGTCTCAGTTATACAAACCAGTCAGTTAATGTTGTACAGTGAAATAATCGCTGTTTGTTCTGAGATCCACACAAAACACATAAATACAGTCCGTACCGCGCAGTAAACACTCCGTCTCAGTTATACAAACCAGTCAGTTAATGTTGTACAGTGAAATAATCGCTGTTTGTTCTGAGATCCACACAAAACACATAAATACACTGTGTGGGCAGAACGTAGAATTTGTGAGTGTTAAACTTTGTGGTATATACAGTAATCATTAGTTTTTTGGGGGGTTAAAAAATTTGCGATATCTTTTAATGTCATTTAAATGCCAAACAAACTGTGCTTTGTTAACTTTGGAAGTAGTTTTGAAAGAGAGTATTCAAACAGCGTAATTATATGCCATACAAACCACCACATGATCTGCCTGTCTACACAACACAGCACGCCATGTGCTTGGCGCTATATTTGAAATAAAAGAAAGAACTTATTTGTGTCGCCACGGCATGGCGCTGGTATCGGCGTGGCTATTAATAGAAGAGCGGCCGCTCTATTTTTAGCACCGTCCGATTCAGGTTAGCGGGGCGGACATACCGCATGCGCTGTGACGGCTGGAACGTCGGGGGGCTGCGTCAGCAATGTACGTCCTTGGAGAGATCGATCGGAGCGACAAAGACTTCATTCTGAGATAACGACGTATCTTAGCTGTTACAGTTGTTTTGGGGGTTAATGGGAAAAATTGTATAACCAAGAACCTGGGCTAACAAAATGTTGGTTGAATAGTTAGAAGGAAATAGGCGAAAGGCGGATGGAAGAATGATGTCAAAATGGATGTCAGGATAGGTAAAGTAAGGAATCTGGTCTATTGTGTGTTCTTAGCCCTGAAGACTTCGTTATATGGGTTATATAATCGTGTTTCTCTGATAGGTAGGCGCCAAAATATGTGAGATTGGTACATTTATTCAGATAATACCTAACCATTAGTTCCTACCTCACAGAAAACCTTCCGTTTTCATTACGAAGACCAATCGTTTGAATTTATTCCGAGAAATAACAGACGTTTGTTCAGAAAATTACATGAAATCCATAAATACAATTTGTGCATAAACTGTAGAATTTTTGTATATTAAAATGGGTGGTTCGTATAGTTACCACTGGGCTTGGCATTGTTCTTAATTCCTTTTCGACACCCTGTCTTTGTCGCCTACACTAAACTTGACAGTTACCATTGTTAAAGTTTGGTGATTGTTAAATTTTTTTTCTATCCTCCTATGGTTTATATCAAAATGAAACAAAATTATTAATAAATTGTAATTAATTTGGATACGATGAGCTAAATTCTGATTGGTCTTACTGACGCGTTGTACTTATCAAACTGGGTTTTGAATGCTAACCAATTTACTTCCTTAGCACCAAAAATTTAAAGCTTAAAATAATAAATATGTAAATTAGGGAATCCTAAGCATGGGGTTCCATCTACATTTTTGTCTCGTATGTGACAGGAATGTGCTTTCTTGGCCTTTTAATAACTAGTGGTTATTATATGTACCACCAATTTTAACACTAAAACATCTGCATTTTTCTGCACAGTGTATTTATTTTTGCTATATGATTCTTACAATAAACAACCATTATTTCTGTATACATTATTCATCGAATGGTCTTAGTAATAGAGACACGCTGCGTTTTCTGTGAGGTAAGATATCATTCTTGTACAATGTAACGTAAACGAATTTTGGTCCTCAAAGTGTTAAGCTATTTCAGGTTCTTAGTAAATGACGACAACAATTACCGTTCCATGGAATGTGATACCGTGTATTCTGGTAGCACTTTTTCGACGTTTTAAACGAACATTCTGCTTCCATCTTCAGGGTTTACTTTAGAGGATTAATGAAAGTATGTGGGGATGGGAAGGTGTATTTATAATTAAATAAAATTTGAAAAAAATATGATTATTGAATATGAAGTGATTTCGAAGTTTCCGTGGCATATTTTAAATTAGTGTCCCATAATTCACTTCTAACGACTGAGTACAACCATGCCGCCACACGCCCCCTGACCTTGTAATCTCAATCGTTCACATCGGGACACGACCCGATGCCGAGGTGCTAGGAGAATTGAGGGCACAGGGTCTCTGACGTCACATGGAGTATGCACAGGGGGGTCTTCAAAAATATACACCACTCGCTCCTATTGATCGCGGCGATGATAAGGTGGCCATGAACTGTGACGTCATTGGTTAGGAGAATTACAGGAGTCTGCCTAGCCGGCAGAGGCCGGGTTCGGGAAAGAATCGAAGCCCCTGCTACAGTGAATTTACAAAACAGAGACAAAAAATTGTGAATTTTTTGTGAAATTTAAAATTTAGAAAAAAAAAACTTGATTTGTTTAGTGGCTGGAATTCTGAGGTATCGGGGTTCGACTCGTGACGTACTTTGAGGCCCACCCTGTCTCCTGTTTTATGTTTACTGGAGCACTGCTCGGGGGTAAAATGGCCGATGCGTGAAGATTACCTCTCTTCACTCTGTAGTGCTTAGGTCAAGAATGCATGGACTTATACTTCTATTCCTCCATACTCCTTGTGTATATTATTTTGATTTCTTTATTTTGATGGAATTCATCCCGCTGTGTTATAATTAACTGACGATAAACTATAAATTTCAGTGCAGACACGATAACTTTAGCGTATTTAATCATTTATGCTACATGTTTCGGCCATATTTTGACCATATTCAGGCATTTTGTACATTATCTAAAACCTAGGTGGGCATTACTGTATGCTACGTAGGTAGGTAACTAGCAGGTACATCTTATATTGCTTGTGGGTGTTGTATCATACAGAGTGTACACAAAGAATTGTGCGGTTTTAATAGTGAATACTATTGAAACCGCACAATTCTTTTGTGTATGCCCTGAAGTATATATTATATATATATATATATTGTTTACATTTGTCTAATGATTCACAGAGATAAGCCTAAACAATGTGTGAGCGTGAGTGATAGAAGTGACTGTACATAACACCGATAAGGAGACGCTGATTCGATTGCAAAGCGGACTGTACGTCCAATGGCAGAACACGATACACATCTATGTTTAGTTTAAATGTTACACGCTTTCTTCCGCCGGTGTGTGGATTCTGTGCTTACGAGTGTCTAACAATGTTGTACCCGTAATTTTAAATAAGGACTACACGTTAAATTAACCTTTAAAGGATCTGATTTTGGTTATGCGAACGCACGTTAAAAATCACCCCTAGGAATTCATTTTATATATTTAGTCAACAAGGCAAATACTGTATTTATAAGAAATGCTTTATCTGTATTTTATTTGGCAAAAAATTCCCTATAAGCTAAAGGTAAAGCTATCCCTATACAGGTCTGGACAGGCCATTAGGGCTCCAGGAGGTTGAGGCTCCCAGATTTCTAGACAGTCGGCACATGAAGGTGGTAAGGTTGTCAGGTACCGGCCGCCTTTACCCTCCCAGGCGATATTCCTGGTACTCATTTCTGTTAGAGGCTGAGTCGACCCCAGGGCCATAGTGCGGCCGGAAGTGTTTTGTCAATGAAAAATCCCAATGACCATATCGGGAATCGAATACGCGACCTTGCGGCTTAGAGCGCAGTGCCTCAACCACCGCGTACCCCCAAAATTTCGTTTATTTCATAATTTTATCTTTTCTTCAGTTCTAATAATACTCAGGGTTTTCGTAAACCATGCACTAAAATTTAAATACCGATTGCAGTCGTTTAAGGGCTAAGCAGTTACTACTCGCTCGTGTGTCAGTGCCAAGTGGCAGCCACCAATGTGCCGTAACTGTCAGATTAATTACATCATTCATTCTGCAGTCTGTCTTACGACAGGTCCGTAACCTCTTCCAAAGCGAGTTCTCCACAGGGTGCGATCTAGTGCTTCCTCTTTCAATTTCCAGTATCTTCTCTTCTCCTTAAGGTCATGCAGTAGCTGCTTACGTCTTTTCCCTCGTCTTCCCGTCATTTCTATCCTTCCTTCTAACTTTCCTTCAATCACGTGTTTCAGAAGGCAGTTTCTACGCAAGATGTGACCAATCCAGTTAGCCTTTCTTCTTTTTATTGTATGTACGATATTCCTCTCCTCCTTCACTCTATGTAATACTTCTTCATTTCTCACACGATCGGTCCAACTGATCTTCTGCATTCTTCTCCAACACCATATTTCAAAACTTTTCAGGTATTTCTGAGATTAATTACAAGGAGATCTAAATAGATGTACACCAAAGCCTGTATTTTGCCTTGAGAATTTATTGAAAGGTGCAATACTGGAACACAAATGTGTGGGGGTTGGGAAGACAGCATTCTTTGTCGTTAAAAGCTGTATGTTGCGTTTTGAACTTCACAGTTTGTTTCTGCGTACTTCTGGTACAGACCAACTTTATGATCACGTAAGGTAAGATACTAAGCAGCTAAACAGCTGAACAACAAAATCGCTCTCACCACATTAACTAACAAATGCATTCTTAAGTTGTGTGTATTCGACTGATAATGCAGTATGAATAGTATAAAATGAAATCACTATAAGTCACCGAGTGCAGTTATTCCTTATATAAACATAAGCTGTTGTAGTTGTGAGCTGGGGTGGCATAGTCAGTATCGCTACGAGGCTTACGGCCTTGACGGTACGGGGTTTGAATTCCGGTAGGGGCAAAATATTTCTCTTTTCTCCAATACTTCCAGACCGGCCAAGAAAGCCTCCTGTAAAATGTGTACCGGGGTTTTTTTCTCGGGAGTAGAGATGGTGGAAGGTGAAGTTAATCATTCATCTGCACCTAGCATCGAGGTTAAGAATGAATGGAGCTGTACCTCTCATTCATTCTGTAGTCTGTCTTATGTAGCATCTTCCAAAGCGAGTTACCCACAGGGTGCGATCTAGTGCTTCCTCTTTCAGTTTCAAGTAATTCTTTCTTGGTCATCCAGCAGCTGCTTACGTCTTCTTCCTCGTCTTCCCGTCTTTTCTATCCTTCCCTCTTACTTTCCTTTTATTACGTGTTTTTTGAAGGCAGTTTATACCCCTGTGCTCACCCTATATGCCATCATTTTACCCTTTTGTAGCTGACATGTGGTTGGAAAGGAACAGCCTGAGGTTCTGTGCACGCTTTGGCATTTGACAGTCTCAAACGACGTTGTGTTTTGATGCTGCGGTTTCTTGTAAGGAAAGTCATTTATGTCGTGTCAAGGTATAATCAGCTCGTTAAAACATATGTTAGGAGTCAGCGATTTTTTTTTCGCATCAAAAAACTCTACTGCCATCTTTTCTTTTGTTTTAACAGCTGTGTCTGTCATGTCAGTTAATAAGATTATAATATAAATTCCATATCGGTGGGTGTTCCCTGTTAGGTCCGCAGTATAAAACAATACAAAATCGTTACCTAAATCCAGCCTGCAACAATGTGGCTGTTGTTACTGAATGGAAAACTTAGAACTTGACTGTGAGGAAGCAACAGATGATGGACTTGTCTAAAAAAAAAAAAAAAGAGAGGCAACGTAAAATTGAGAAGCGTTCGCGTAACCATTGTTGTCGTAAAAGAGCAGTAACTATTACATATTCTGAGTGTGTGTTTGTAGCTTTAGTTATCCAGCATGCAAAGCGCATGCGCAGTATTATATTGTCACCTGTGGCCTGTCTGGCTCTACCATATTTTTCCACGTTATCTCAAACAGCACGATTTTCGGAAAAATGTTATTGAGCATAAAATGTGTGTTTTGATTTTCTCTACAACTGTTGTCTGAAACATTTCTCATTCTAAGAAGAGTTTAGCGAGATATTATCATAAATGTACATAGGTCTTCATGTAAAGTACCGTTATTGTTGTCAGATTTTAATGAAACTTGAAATTTCTCGACAGATTTTCGAAAAATACTGAAATATAAAATTCACGAAAAGCCGTCCAGTTGTAGCCGAGTTGTTCCATGCGGACGGACAGACATATATGACGAAGCTAATCGCTTTTCGCAATTTTGCGAACGCGCCTTAAAAGAAGTTACTGATGAAAGTGTTTGAGCCTAAAATGGATACAGTAATCAAGATTGTAAATCACTCACCTATCATTACGAATGTTATTTATAATTTTTTCAAGTAATTTTGGCTCATTCTTTGGATAACTCTGTCAACAGCTGCAAATACAGGCCTTGTGGACAATTAATGAATAATGAATTGGGATAAATATGTAAGGAGATTATAATGACATAATGTCGATTATTATCATCATCCGTTTTATTCTGGATTTACTGAGGATAACTGCAAGAATCATTGTCATTATAGTCGATATGCAACCGAGATTTGAACGCGGGACTTATCCAGTACAAAGACGATGCGTTGTCTAATTATGTGAGACATTATATATTAGGGCAGGCACTGAGGGGATTTAAGGTGTGTCGCTTTTGTTTGTAGAGACACATGCTAACATGTGCACGGAAAACACATTGGTAGAAGGAAGATCCATATTGCTACGAACACTAGGCAAAGAGATTAAAAAATAGAGCAGAAACATCACGGCATAACCTACCATGCAAGCCCAGAGGGGGAGTAGAGGTATAGCTCTACTCTTTCTTTAACCCTGACACTAGATGAGGTTGGTGGTCAACGCCACGCCATGATCGCTTTATCCTCGGGAAAGAGACCCGGTGCCCATTGTATACGAGGCTGGGTGGGCCTCGGGAGTTATCTGGGCGTATGCGGAAAATCTCACCCCCACCGGGGTTCAACCCCCGAACCGTCTAGCCGTGGCAAATCGTTACACCAACTACGCTCTCCCGGTCGCCAGTTAGGAGGGTACATGTACCCTATTTTGTGGCACGACGCCGTGATCGTGTCGCTGAATTGTGTGTTTGTTCCACACTTGATATCAACAGCTTCCTGTAGACATCTAGTGACAAATGTTGAAACTAAGTGTCCTACCACAAAGCAAGACACATCACAAAACCTAGAAATTGTACTTTATAGTGGGGGCAATGATAGCTCAGTCGGTATGGTGACTGAGCTACGGGGTAGACGTCCGATGACTCGGGTTCGATTCCCGCAGAAGCAAGAGTTATTTATTTAATTTCTCCAACATTTCCATACCAACATCGGAGCCCACTGAAACCACAATTTAGTGGACACCTGAGGCTTTTTTTTTTCTGAAATTGAGACGAAGTTGTGAAACTGACCAGTCCCCTCACTCTTGTGTTGAGTTTCAAAGTGAATGGAGGTATAACTCCACTCTCCTGTATGCCTTCGTACCTCGCACAGGGACAAATATCATTGCCTTTACTTACCCTATAGTGATGACTTACATGGTTCCAGTGACCTTTAGTGGCGAGATGTTAGGGGCACGGTGAAGACCCTGCATACTGTAGGGCACTGCTTTTTCTTTTGATAGCTGCTACCTGCTGTGGATTTGTTGAGTTTGTAAAGTTGGTACGTTTTAAGTACTGTCTGATTGAAGCTTAAGGACTCTACATCCTAGTCTTGTAGTGTATTTATAGGTTTTTGTATTATTCTCGCACTATGCAGCCAATATTTCCTTGTTCGATATGTCTAGCTCGTGTTTTTGTAAGGTTAAACCTGTGTATATTCCTTTGTTAGACTTTTTACGTAATAAGAAGAGACCGCCTTATGCGGAAATCACGTTCGTCGTCCTTCTGTCTGCCTGTCCGTCTATTGCTTACCTATTATCAGAGGATAAACTGTTTTTGTTGAGACGTCAGTGAAATTCTGTATAGAATTTTTTACAAGTAAGGTTTTGCCAAGCTTATCTTACATAAAATCCAACCAGTAACAGGCAAGGGAGTAAGTGAAATCGTGCCCGGTACTTTTCATATTTCTGCCCGCATAAAAGCCAGCCAGTAACAGGCAAGGGAGTAAGTGAAATCGTGCCCGGTACTTTTCATATTTCTGCCCGCATAAAAGCCAGCCAGTAACAGGCAAGGGAGTAAGTGAAATCGTGCCCGGTACTTTTCATATTTCTGCCCGCATAAAATGCAACCAGTAACAGGCAAGGGAGTAAGTGAAATCGTGCCCGGTACTTTTCATATTTCTGCCCGCATAAAAGCCAGCCAGTAACAGGCAAGGGAGTAAGTGAAATCGTGCCCGGTACTTTTCATATTTCTGCCCGCATAAAAGCCAGCCAGTAACAGGCAAGGGAGTAAGTGAAATCGTGCCCGGTACTTTTCATATTTCTGCCCGCATAAAATGCAACCAGTAACAGGCAAGGGAGTAAGTGAAATCGTGCCCGGTACTTTTCATATTTCTGCCCGCATAAAAGCCAGCCAGTAACAGGCAAGGGAGTAAGTGAAATCGTGCCCGGTACTTTTCATATTTCTGCCCGCATAAAATGCAACCAGTAACAGGCAAGGGAGTAAGTGAAATCGTGCCCGGTACTTTTCATATTTCTGCCCGCATAAAAGCCAGCCAGTAACAGGCAAGGGAGTAAGTGAAATCGTGCCCGGTACTTTTCATATTTCTGCCCGCATAAAAGCCAGCCAGTAACAGGCAAGGGAGTAAGTGAAATCGTGCCCGGTACTTTTCATATTTCTGCCCGCATAAAATCCAACCAGTAACAGGCAAGGGAGTAAGTGAAATCGTGCCCGGTACTTTTCATATTTCTGCCCGCATAAAAGCCAGCCAGTAACAGGCAAGGGAGTAAGTGAAATCGTGCACGGTACTTTTCATATTTCTGCCCGCATAAAATGCAACCAGTAACAGGCAAGGGAGTAAGTGAAATCGTGCCCGGTACTTTTCATATTTCTGCCCGCATAAAAGCCAGCCAGTAACAGGCAAGGGAGTAAGTGAAATCGTGCCCGGTACTTTTCATATTTCTGCCCGCATAAAAGCCAGCCAGTAACAGGCAAGGGAGTAAGTGAAATCGTGCCCGGTACTTTTCATATTTCTGCCCGCATAAAATCCAACCAGTAACAGGCAAGGGAGTAAGTGAAATCGTGCCCGGTACTTTTCATATTTCTGCCCGCATAAAATCCAACCAGTAACAGGTAAGGGAGTAAGTGAAATCGTGCCCGGTACTTTTCATATTTCTGCCCGCATAAAATCCAACCAGTAACAGGTAAGGGAGTAAGTGAAATCGTGCCCGGTACTTTTCATATTTCTGCCCGCATAAAATCCAACCAGTAACAGGCAAGGGAGTAAGTGAAATCGTGCCGGTACTTTTCATATTTCTGCCCGCATAAAAGCCAGCCAGTAACAGGCAAGGGAGTAAGTGAAATCGTGCCCGGTACTTTTAATATTTCTGCCCGCATAAAATGCAACCAGTAACAGGTAAGGGAGTAAGTGAAATCGTGCCGGTACTTTTCATATTTCTGCCCGCATAAAATGCAACCAGTAACAGGTAAGGGAGTAAGTGAAATCGTGCCGGTACTTTTCATATTTCTGCCCGCATAAAATCCAACCAGTAACAGGCAAGGGAGTAAGTGAAATCGTGCCCGGTACTTTTCATATTTCTGCCCGCATAAAATCCAACCAGTAACAGGTAAGGGAGTAAGTGAAATCGTGCCCGGTACTTTTCATATTTCTGCCCGCATAAAATCCAACCAGTAACAGGCAAGGGAGTAAGTGAAATCGTGCCCGGTACTTTTCATATTTCTACCCGCATAAAATCCAACCAGTAACAGGCAAGGGAGTAAGTGAAATCGTGCCCGGTACTTTTCATATTTCTGCCCGCAAAAAATCCAACCAGTAACAGGTAAGGGAGTAAGTGAAATCGTGCCCGGTACTTTTCATATTTCTGCCCGCAAAAAATCCAACCAGTAACAGGTAAGGGAGTAAGTGAAATCGTGCCCGGTACTTTTCATATTTTCTGCCCGCAAAAAATCCAACCAGTAACAGGTAAGGGAGTAAGTGAAATCGTGCCCGGTACTTTTCATATTTCTGCCGCATAAAATGCAACCAGTAACAGGTAAGGGAGTAAGTGAAATCGTGCCCGGTACTTTTCATATTTCTGCCCGCATAAAAGCCAGCCAGTAACAGGCAAGGGAGTAAGTGAAATCGTGCCCGGTACTTTTAATATTTCTGCCCGCATAAAATGCAACCAGTAACAGGTAAGGGAGTAAGTGAAATCGTGCCCGGTACTTTTCATATTTCTGCCCGCATAAAATGCAACCAGTAACAGGTAAGGGAGTAAGTGAAATCGTGCCCGGTACTTTTCATATTTCTGCCCGCAAAAAATCCAACCAGTAACAGGTAAGGGAGTAAGTGAAATCGTGCCCGGTACTTTTCATATTTCTGCCCGCAAAAATCCAACCAGTAACAGGTAAGGGAGTAAGTGAAATCGTGCCCGGTACTTTTCATATTTCTGCCCGCATAAAATGCAACCAGTAACAGGTAAGGGAGTAAGTGAAATCGTGCCCGGTACTTTTCATATTTCTGCCCGCATAAAATCCAAGCAGTAACAAGTAAGGGAGTAAGTGAAATCGTGCCCGGTACTTTTAATATTTCTGCCCGCATAAAATCCAACCAGTAACAGGTAAGGGAGTAAGTGAAATCGTGCCCGGTACTTTTAATATTTCTGCCCGCATAAAATCCAACCAGTAACAGGCAAGGGAGTAAGTGAAATCGTGCCCGGTACTTTTCATATTTCTACCCGTAATTTCCACATTTTTTGACCGACCTACAGGAAATTCGGCGTAAAAGATATCCACGTGGAATCATTGCGTAATGATGAGTTCTGTTAACAGTCGGCATAGTCAAAGACATATTACTAAGAACGTATATAAAAAATTTTGCCCGTATTTTATACATTTTCTGTCTGACAGACAAAATTTGGTAAAAAAAAAAAAAAGGCGTTCGCAAGAACGCTTTAAGTGATTTTGAGCTTCCTGGAATTTGGTGTAGTGAAAGCCATACTTTTTGTAGCGGTCTCAGAGGATTTCTACTCAGTTTCCAGATTTATTTTTCGATTTGTGTAAAATTAGTTGTGGGATATCAACACAAGGAAGGACATAATATTTCTTATGGGCGTGTATTAAATAGCATTTACCCTGTGAAACAGTGTGATATTCTGACAGTAAAGAATGCCTTGATCTGCGCTGTTCTTGGGTATTACGCAGCGTCCAATAGTAATCCTTTACCGACGTTTCGGGACAACTTATCGATGCCATCTTCAAGGGTCAAGACGTCATACTTCTTGACCCTTGAAGAAGGGACCGATACGTTGTCCCGAAATGTCGGTAAAGGATTACCACTCTACTCTGCGTAATATCCAGAAGAGCTCAGATCTCATCAACATCGCCGCGGAACACTGAAATCAAGAATGCCTTGTTACAATCGCTGTACTGAGTCACGGACAACACAATTTGCAACCGTGTTAATTGCTGTTTTCACGTCACTCAGATTGCTACGATCTACTGTGTGTTGCTGACAGCTAATTTCGCCAGTAACGTAAACAATATGGCCGATCCCGGTGGCCGCGCGGTCTAAGGCGTGGGTCTGCGGCAGTTCGCTTTCTGCGATTGCGGGTTCGAATCCCGCCGGGGGCATGGATGTCTGTCTGTTGTGAGTGTTGTGTGATGTCAGGTAGAGGTCTCTGCGACGGGCTGGTCCCTCGTCCAGAGGAGTCCTACCGAGTGTGGTGTGTCTAACTCAGTGTGATCGTGAAGCCTCGATAATGAGGAGGCCTAGGCCCCTAGGGGCTGTTGCGTAATTGAAAAAAAACATAAACAGTACATAAACGTTGAAGAAATCGGAAGTTTTATAAATTGAAGACATTAAATTTTAAAGATACTTTAGACAGTGTCTTAAATGGTACGTAGATATGTCTGGTGTAGAAATAGGTAGGTGTTTTAAATGTTGCCGTTATCCTACAGATGGCTGAGTGGAAAAGACTTTGGATTGCCGATTCTCTTTGCACAAAATTAGGCGCGTTGGAATCAGTAGCGAAAAAGCGACTATTAGCTGAGTCATGTTTGTTCGTCTGTCCGCGTGTATCTTCTCGGTTCCCACTGGACTAATTTTCGTGAAATTTGATATTGGGGACTTTAATGAAAATCTATCAAGAAACTCCAGATTTGGTTAAAATAGGATAAAAATATGGGGCAATTTGCGTGAAGATCTAAGTACATTTATTCTGTTGACAGCAGTAGGAAGTATTTTGTAACCCAACAACAGTGCAAAAGTAACCCATTGTTGCGTTTCCATGGTAACACTCAACGGTTTTATATTGTTGACAGCTACATGTACATTAACAATACAAAAGGAAGACATTTTTGCATTTTCATAGTCAAAATTGTTACACGAACGCGCCACAATGTTACGTTATACGTACATTGTCTGTATTGTTACGTATTATTGTCCTAACATACATTATACATGAAGGCAGCTACGTACATTGTCTGTATTGTTACGTAGTATTGTCCTAACATACATTATACATGAAGGCAGCTACGTACATTGTATTGTTACGTATTATTGTCCTAACATACATTATACATGAAGACAGCTACGTACATTGTCTGTATTGTTACGTAGTATTGTCCTAACATACATTATACATGAAGACAGCTACGTACATTGTCTGTATTGTTACGTAGTATTGTCCTAACATACATTATACATGAAGGCAGCTACCTACATTGCCTGTATTGTTACGTATTATTGTCCTAACATACATTATACGTGAAGACAGCTACGTACATTGTCTGTATTGTTACGTAGTATTGTCCTAACTTACATTATACATGAAGGCAGCTACGTACATTGTATTGTTACGTATTATTGTCCTAACATACATTATACATGAAGACAGCTACGTACATTGTCTGTATTGTTACGTAGTATTGTCCTAACATACATTATACATGAAGGCAGCTACGTACATTGTATTGTTATGTATTATTGTACTAACATACATTATACATGAAGGCAGCTACGTACATTGTATTGTTACGTATTATTGTCCTAACATACATTATACATGAAGGCAGCTACGTACATTGTCTGTATTGTTACGTAGTATTGTCCTAACATACATTATACATGAAGGCAGCTACGTACATTGTATTGTTAGGTAGTATTGTCCTAACATACATTATACATGAAGGCAGCTACGTACATTGTATTGTTATGTATTATTGTTCTAACATACATTATACATGAAGGCAGCTACGTACATTGTATTGTTACGTATTATTATCCTAACATACATTATACATGAAGGCAGCTACGTACATTGTCTGTATTGTTACATAGTATTGTCCTAACATACATTATACATGAAGGCAGCTACGTACATTGTATTGTTATGTATTATTGTACTAACATACATTATACATGAAGGCAGCTACGTACATTGTATTGTTACGTAGTATTGTCCTAACTTACATTATACATGAAGGCAGCTACGTACATTGTATTGTTACGTATTATTGTCCTAACATACATTATACATGAAGACAGCTACGTACATTGTCTGTATTGTTACGTAGTATTGTCCTAACATACATTATACATGAAGGCAGCTACGTACATTGTATTGTTATGTATTATTGTACTGACATACATTATACATGAAGGCAGCTACGTACATTGTATTGTTACGTATTATTGTCCTAACATACATTATACATGAAGACAGCTACGTACATTGTCTGTATTGTTACGTATTATTGTACTAACATACATTATACATGAAGGCAGCTACGTACATTGTCTGAATTGTTATGTATTATTGTACTAACATACATTATACATGAAGGCAGCTACGTACATTGTATTGTTACGTATTATTTTCCTAACATACATTATACATGAAGGCAGCTACGTACATTGTATTGTTACGTATTATTGTCCTAACATACATTATACATGAAGACAGCTACGTGCATTGTCTGTATTGTTACGTATTATTGTACTAACATACATTATACATGAAGACAGCTACGTACATTGTCTGTATTGTTACGTATTATTGTACTAACATACATTATACATGAAGGCAGCTGCTCTGTGAAATCTCTTAACCTTCTGTTTGAAATTTTGGTAGTTTTTAGGCGCATTCCCCAAATTGCGAAAAGCGATTATTAACTTCGTCATGTCTGTCCGTCCGTGCGTCCGCATGGCAAAACTCTGCTCCCACTGGGCGGATTTTCTTGTAGTTTGATATTTGAAAATTCTTCGAGAATTGTCGAGAAAATTCAAGTTTCATTAAAATCTGACAACAATAACGGTACTTTACATGAAGACCTATTTACATTTATGATAATATCTCGCTGAATTCTTCTTAGAATGAGAAATGTTTCAGACAAAAGTTGTAGAGAAAATCAAAACACAAATTTTGTGTTCAGTAACTTTTTCCGAAAATCGTGCCTTTATGAGATAATGTGTAAAAATACGGTACAGCCAGACAGGCCACAGATGACAATATAATACGGTGCATGCGATTTGCATGCTGGATAACTAAGGCTACAGACACACACTCAGAATATGTAATACTTATTGCTTTTCCACGGCAACAATGGTTACGCGAACGCGCCTCAGTGTTACGTTATACGTACATTGCGTGTCTTGTTATATGCTACAGATCATGACTTTTGCCATTGTGTTGCAGGAAGTCTGTAACTTTGTTCGAGTTTTAACGTCTGAATTTTGAGGAAGTATGCAGATATTATTGGGTACCCTGTCCTTTCCACAATTCTGACGAAGAGACGAATTTCTGTCCTTAACCGCACGCCGGGCTAGCTCAGTCGGTATGGACTGGCCTACGGGCTCCACATCCATGGAATCATTTTTAGATTCCCTCAGCATTAAAACGTTTATCTCTTGTCCAAAACGTCCAGACCCGCATTGGGGCCCACCCTGCATCCTATTCAATGGGAACAGGGGACTTTTCTTAGCGGTAAAGGGCAAAGACACGAAGCTAGAATCTTGCTCCCAAGAAGTGAAAGACTTAAGAATAAGTGGAGATATACCTGCAGTCCACCATATGCCTTTGTCAGTGATAACAGCACTTTCACTTACCAGGAGTCGAGTACTGATCCTCCTGCTTACGAAGGCTTTTGTCATTAATCGAGCTTTCCATTTTCATAAGAGGGAAATAAGAAACACGTGCATAAATTTATTGAGTGAACATCAATTGATAATACCAATTGAAGAAGTGTGATATATTAAAATTGATCTTAGAAAAATATGTTGTGAGATTTGAATTGAAATGATCTAAAGTTATGATCCAGTTTGGGTATATTGTGAACAATGGTTTAACTCTTTAAAGTCCAATGAGTACTGTGTGCGCCGACAGGTACTATATTTAGGAACACAGGCAGTGTACGTATAAACGTAATATTGAGGCGCGTTCGCGTAACCATTGTTGCCGTGGAAAAGCAATAAGTATTACAATATTCTGAGTGTGTTTTTGTAGCCTTAGTTATCCAGCATGCAAAGCGCATGCGCCGTATTATATTGTCATCTGTGGCCTGTCTGGCTGTACCATATTTTTCCACATTATCTCATAAACGGCACGATTTTCGGAAAAAAGTTATTGAACATGAAATGTGTGTTTTGATTTTCTCTGCAATATTTGTCTGAAACATTTCTCATTCTGAGAAGAATTGAGCGAGATATTATCATAAATGTAAATAGGTCTTCATGTAAAGTATCCGTTCTTCCTGTCAGATTTTAATGAAACTTGAAATTTCTCGACATATTTTCGAAAAAATGCACAAATATAAAATTTCCTGAAAATCCGTCCGTGGGAACCGAAATTTTCCATGCGGACAGACAGACAGGATAAAGCTAATAGTCGCTTTTCGCAATTTACGAACACGCCTAAAATCCTACGTTCTGCCCACGCAGTGTATTTATGTGTTTTTTATGGATCTCAGAACAAACAGCGATTATTTCACTGTACAGCATTAACTGACTGGTTTGTATAACTGAGACGTAGTGTGTTTACTGCGCGGTACGGACTGTATTTATGTGTTTGTGTGGATCTCAGAACAAACAGCGATTATTTCACTGTACAGCATTAACTGACTGGTTTGTATAACTGAGACGGAGTGTGTTTACTGCGCGGTACGGACTGTATTTATGTGTTTTGTGTGGATCTCAGAACAAACAGCGATTATTTCACTGTACAGCATTAACTGACTGGTTTGTATAACTGAGACGGAGTGTGTTTACTGCGCGGTACGGACTGTATTTATGTGTTTTGTGTGGATCTCAGAAAAAACAGCGATTATTTCACTGTACAACATTAACTGACTGGTTGTATAACTGAGACGGAGTGTTTACTGCGCGGTACGGACTGTATTTATGTGTTTTGTGTGGATCTCAGAACAAACAGCGATTATTTCACTGTACAGCATTAACTGACTGGTTGTATAACTGAGACGGAGTGTTTTACTGCGCGGTACGGACTGTATTTATGTGTTTTGTGTGGATCTCAGAACAAACAGCGATTATTTCCCTACACAGCATTAACTGATTGGTTTGTATAACTGAGACGGAGTGTGTTTACTGCGCGGTACGGACTGTATTTATGTGTTTTGTGTGGATCTCAGAACAAACAGCGATTATTTCACTGTACAACATTAACTGACTGGTTTGTATAACTGAGACGGAGTGTGTTTACTGCGCGGTACGGACTGTATTTATGTGTTTTGTGTGGATCTCAGAACAAACAGCGATTATTTCACTGTACAACATTAACTGACTGGTTTGTATAACTGAGACGGAGTGTGTTTACTGCGCGGTACGGACTGTATTTATGTGTTTTGTGTGGATCTCAGAACAAACAGCGATTATTTCACTGTACAGCATTAACTGATTCCTTTTTATAATCGAGACTGGTTGTGTTCCCTGCGCGGTTCGGGCTGGGTCTATATATAATTCATGTTAATCTTGGTCTTGAAGATTTTAAGCTATTCGTTTCTGTAAAAGCTGAGGTTTGTTTCTATTAGCTTACTCCGTTGGCTGCTATCAGCATTTGAATAATTTCTGTAATATTACGAACGTGGCTTCCATATTAACATGTCATGTCGCTATATTCGTCACCACCATCAACACGCCCACCAAGCAGACCAGACCTTTATCCTGTTAAACATCTTCTGAACCTATTTCCTTAAACGAAGATTTGAGTTCACGAATCTACACATTCTGCAATTTTCTCTATTCTTTTATTAGTTTATCTTCTCGGTATTACAGAGTTACATGCACTGCGGAAATGTCGCTTCGAGCACTGGAGCAATGTAATGAGTCTGCGAGTTCCCCTGATTTACCCCTTTATCTCATATAACTTTGAAATGAGGGGAATAAATGTGCGCTGATGTCAAAAGTAAGGCAACTATCGTCACAGTGACGTCATAGTCTACTATTGCAACGGAAAACGTTGACTTCTTTCCAAATATTGACGTCTTTCATACTTTCTTTATGCACGGGGTAAAACACCTGACAATCAGGCTCTGTGCCTTTCTACACAGCCTTCCATTTGGTGCTTCCTGAAAGAATTTTTAAATTGCTCTGAAATTCACTGTGTGTGGTTTTTAACATCTTATAGCGCAAAATTCATCTGAATATTATTTTAATTTGATGGGACGAACAAGAGAAACAGGAAGACAATGGGAAAGATGGATTGATGAGTTTGAAGAGAATCTGAAGATAATGGGAATAAGAAATTTGTGTACAGTGGCCAGAGACCGGAAGGAATGGCGGAATATTGTATTGGAAGCCAAGGGCCACAAGGGAATATAGTGCTTGAAGAGGAGGAGGATAAGGAGACGAAGACGTAGAAGAATGAGGAGAAGGATAAGGAGGAGAAGACGTAGAAGAATTAGGGGAAGAAGGATAAGGAGACGAATGAGGACTAGGAGGTGTAGAAGAGAAAGGCGAAGAAGAAGAAAGAGGAGAAGAAGAAAAATACGAAGGAGGAGGAGGAGAAAAGTGGAAGACGAAAAGGAGGGGAAGAAAGAGGTGGAGGAAAGGGAGAAGACGAAGAATAAGAAGGAGAAGAAAGGGAAGACGAAGGAGGAGGAGAGAAGAAGGAGGGGAGGCGAAGAAAGGGAGATGAAGGAGGAGGAGGTGAAGAAGAGGAAGGCGAAGAAGAAGAAGAAGAAAGGAGGAGGAAAAATACTAAGGAGGAGGAGAAGGAGAAAAAGTGGAATACGAAGAAAGAGGAGAAGGAGAAAAAGTAGAAGACGAAGAAGGAGGTGGAGGAGAGGTAGGAGGAGACGAAGCCGAGAAGAGTATTTAAATTTCAGTTTCTTCTTTTCCATTACGAGGAACTACTGGCGGCTATTGTCTAGGGAAATAATCACAGCGTATTGTGTGAATCATACAACAGAGGTACAATGTGTAGGCAGCGTATTGTGTGAATCATACAACACAGGTACAATGTGTAGGCAGCGTATTGTGTAATAAACCAGTACATGTGTAGGCAGCGATTGTGTGAATCATACAACACAGGTACAATGTGTAGGCAGCGTATTGTGTGAATCATACAACACAGGTACAATGTGTAGGCAGCGTATTGTGTGAATCATACAACACAGGTACAATGTGTAGGCAGGTAATGTGTGTGAACAAAAACAGAAATGTGTAGGAGCGTATTGGGATAAAAATACAAGGAGGCAGCGATATGGGAAAGTGGCACATACAAGAGGAGGAGTGGAAGACGAATAAAGTGTAGGAGGAGTGTGAAGTAGGACAGGACAAGTGTAGCAGGTATTTAATTTCATCTCATGTGTGAGGACTATGGGAATTGTACACCAGGTACAATGTGTAGGCAGCGTATTGTGTGAATCATACAACACAGGTACAATGTGTAGGCAGCGTATTGTGTGAATCATACAACACAGGTACAATGTGTAGGCAGCGTATTGTGTGAATTGTACAACACAGGTACAATGTGTAGGCAGCGTATTGTGTGAATTTACAACACAGGTACAATGTGTAGGCAGCGTATTGTGTGAATCATACAACACAGGTACAATGTGTAGGCAGCGTATTGTGTGAATCATACAACACAGGTACAATGTGTAGGCAGCGTATTGTGTGAATCATACAACACAGGTCACAATGTGTAGGCAGCGTATTGTGTGAATCATACAACACAGGTACAATGTGTAGGCAGCGTATTGTGTGAATCATACAACACAGGTACAATGTGTAGGCAGCGTATTGTGTGAATTGTACAACACAGGTACAATGTGTAGCAGCGTATTGTGTGAATGTACAACACAGGTACAATGTGTAGGCAGCGTATTGTGTGAATCATACAACACAGGTACAATGTGTAGGCAGCGTATTGTGTGAATTACGCACAGGTACAATGTGTAGGCAGCGTATTGTGTGAATTGTACACACAGGTACAATGTGTAGGCGGTATGTGTGATTACGCACAGTACATGTGTAGCAGCGTATGTGTGAATTGTACGGCACAGGTACAATGTGTAGGCAGCTATTGTGTGAATTTACAACACAGGTACAATGTGTATGTAGAAGTTTCTATTGTTAAAGCAGTTGGCACACGTAGTTAATTAACACAGTGCTTGAAACGTTCAAAGGCCTGCGACAAGAAGGTAATATGATGCTGGCTGTCGGTTAGGATACGTCAACTTTAGAACAGAAACATACTGTACGGCCGGTCCGTCGTACATATTGGTACGGTGAAGCTTTCGAAAACAAGAGACACTTATCGTGTATTAGCAAGTAGTTACGAATAGGAGCATGACATGGAATAAATAAACCCCAGTGGAATGTATGCTGAGTGAGTATTGTAGTACAGTGAAACCTGCCTGTAAAGTAAAGGCAAGGGGCTGGATTTTTTTTCCTTTGCAACAATTTGCCGTCTAATACAGGTACTTGAAGTTAAATTAACCCTCCAAAGCCCAGTGGTTACTATATGTACCACCAAGTTTAACAGTCACAAATTCTACGTTCTGCCTACACAGTGTATTAATGTGTTTTGTGTGGATCTCAGAACAAACAGCGATTATTTCACTGTACAGCATTAACTGACTGGTTTGTATAACTGAGACGGAGTGTGTTTACTGCGCGGTACGGACTGTATTTATGTGTTTTGTGTGGATCTCAGAACAAACAGCGATTATTTCACTGTACAGCATTAACTGACTGGTTTGTATAACTGAGACGGAGTGTGTTTACTGCGCGGAACGGACTGTATTTATGTGTTTTGTGTGGATCTCAGAACAAACAGCGATTATTTCACTGTAAGCATTAACTGACTGGTTTGTATAACAGACGGAGTGTGTTTACTGCGCGGTACGGACTCTATTTATGTGTTTTGTGTGGATCTCAGAACAAACAGCGATTATTTCACTGTAAGCATTAACTGACTGGTTTGTATAACTGAGACGGAGTGTGTTTACTGCGCGGTACGGACTGTATGTGTTTTGTGTGGATCTCAGAACAAACAGCGATTATTTCACTGTACAGCATTAACTGACTGGTTTGTATAACTGAGACGGAGTGTGTTTACTGCGCGGTACGGACTGTATTTATGTGTTTTGTGTGGATCTCAGAACAAACAGCGATTATTTCACTGTAAGCATTAACTGACTGGTTTGTATAACTGAGACGGAGTGTGTTTACTGCGCGGTACGGACTGTATTTATGTATTTTGTGTGGATCTCAGAACAAACAGCGATTATTTCACTGTAAGCATTAACTGACTGGTTTGTATAACTGAGACGGAGTGTGTTTACTGCGCGGTACGGACTGTATTTATGTTTTTGTGTGGATCTCAGAACAAACAGCGATTATTTCACTGTACAGCATTAACTGACTGGTTTGTATAACTGAGACGGAGTGTGTTTACTGCGCGGTACGGACTGTATTTATGTGTTTTGTGTGGATCTCAGAACAAACAGCGATTATTTCACTGTACAGCATTAACTGACTGGTTTGTATAACTGAGACGGAGTGTGTTTACTGCGCGGTACGGACTGTATTTATGTGTTTTGTGTGGATCTCAGAACAAACAGCGATTATTTCACTGTACAGCATTAACTGACTGGTTTGTATAACTGAGACGGAGTGTGTTTACTGCGCGGTACGGACTGTATTTATGTGTTTTGTGTGGATCTCAGAACAAACAGCGATTATTTCACTGTACAGCATTAACTGACTGGTTTGTATAACTGAGACGGAGTGTGTTTACTGCGCGGTACGGACTGTATTTATGTGTTTTGTGTGGATCTCAGAACAAACAGCGATTATTTCACTGTACAGCATTAACTGACTGGTTTGTATAACTGAGACGGAGTGTGTTTACTGCGCGGTACGGACTGTATTTATGTGTTTTGTGTGGATCTCAGAACAAACAGCGATTATTTCACTGTACAGCATTAACTGACTGGTTTGTATAACTGAGACGGAGTGTGTTTACTGCGCGGTACGGACTGTATTTATGTGTTTTGTGTGGATCTCAGAACAAACAGCGATTATTTCACTGTACAGCATTAACTGACTGGTTTGTATAACTGAGACGGAGTGTGTTTACTGCGCGGTACGGACTGAATGTTACATATACTTCCGGTAATTTTTAATCTTAACGGGGTTAAAGATACTGCGGATTGTAACATTTTCCGCTAAAGACAGGATTCCGTTCTATCCAGCTTACGTTTAAGAAGGGTTTCACTGTGTTTAATATCTTAGTATGTTATATAAAGAGTGTTGCTCTCTACCCTTTCAATTTCAAGGCGTGAAATGTGATTGAAGTAGAGGTTCAGTAGTAAGACTTGAAATATATAAGGTTGGATGATAGCGTAAAGAACTCAGCGTGACAAAGAATGTCTTTGGTAATGGCAGTAATTACTGGTTCAAATCTGACAGGATTAACGGTAGTAGCAGCAATGCTTGTTAAAAAAGCTACTGCTTGTGAAAGTCTGACAGTGGTTAAGCAGCTAGTGATCAGTTTATTTGGCTAAGCAGCTAGTGATCAGTTTATTTGCGAGGGAACAGCAACACCACGCACAAAATTATGCAGAACTTTGTCTACTTACCGATAGATGGCTTACATCAGGCAAGACGTGCGATATGAAGACGGCAACCGGAATCTGCAACAATACATTAATTGTGCTGCAGGTTACGTTTGAAATTGTTTTGAAATTTAATTGTGATTAACTCTCTGGTACAGAACACAAATGTTCAACCCCGCTAATACCAAAGCCCACCACTGGACGCGATCCTGAGCCAGTTCCATCCACCTCCCATCCTCACAACCTATTTCACTTAGATCCGTCTTATTAACTAACTCACTCACTCACTCACTCACTCTCGGTAGCAGAACCAGAAGGTTCAACACTGCTAATACTAGAGCCTATAATTGGACATTATCCTGAGCCAGTTCCATCCACTTCCCATCCTCACAACCTGTTTCCCTTAGATCCGTCTTATTGACTAACTAACTAACTAACTAACTAACTCTCTGGTAGCAGAACCGGTAGATTCAACACCGCTAATACCAAAGCCCACCACTGGACATTATCCTGAGCCAGTTCCATCCACCTCCCATCCTCACAACCTATTTCACTAAGATCCATCTTACTAACTAACTAACTAACTGTCGGTAGCACAACAAGAAGGTTCAACACCGCTAACACTAGAGCCCATAATTGGACATTATCCTGAGCCAGTTCCATCCACTTCCCATCCTCACAACCTGTTTCCCTTAGATGCGTCTTATTGACTAACTAACTAACTAACTCTCTGGTAGCAGAACCGGTAGATTCAACACCGCTAATACCAAAGCCCACCACTGGACATTATCCTAAGCCAGTTCCATCCACCTCCCATCCTCACAACCTATTTCACTAAGATCCATCTTATTGACTAACTAACTAACTAACTAACTAACTCTTTGGTAGCAGAACCGGTAGATTCAACACCGCTAATACCAAAGCCCACCACTGGACACGATCCTGAGCTAGTTCTATCCACCTCCCATCCTCACAACCTATTTCACTAAGATCCATCTTATTGACTAACTAACTAACTAACTAACTCTCTGGTAGCAGAACCGGTAGATTCAACACCGCTAATACCAAAGCCCACCACTGGACATTATCCTGAGCCAGTTCCATCCACCTCCCATCCTCACAACCTATTTCACTAAGATCCATCTTATTGACTAACTAACTAACTAACTAACTAACTCTCTGGTAGCAGAAGCGGTAGATTCAACACCGCTAATACCAAAGCCCACCACTGGACATTATCCTGAGCCAGTTCCATCCACCTCCCATCCTCACAACCTATTTCACTAAGATCCATCTTATTGACTAACTAACTAACTAACTAACTCTCTGGTAGCAGAAGCGGTAGATTCAACACCGCTAATACCAAAGCCCACCACTGGACATTATCCTGAGCCAGTTCCATCCACCTCCCATCCTCACAACCTATTTCACTAAGATCCATCTTACTAACTAACTAACTAACTAACTAACTAACTAACTGTCGGTAGCACAACAAGAAGGCTCAACACCGCTAACACTAGAGCCCATAATTACACATTATCCTGAGCCAGTTCCATCCACTTCCCATCCTCACAACCTGTTTCCCTTAGATCCATCTGACTGATTAACTAACTCTCTGGTAGCAGAAGCGGTAGATTCAACACCGCTAATACCAAAGCCCGCCACTGGACACGATCCTGAGCCAGTTCCATCCACCTCCCATCCTCACAGCCTATTTCACTAAGATTTATCCTTCTAACTAACTAACTAACTAACTGTCTGGTGGCAGAACCAGAAGTCTCAGCACTGCTAATACTATATACGAAAGCTCTCCAATGATCTTGGTCCACAGAAAACTTCATCATGCTGCCGTTGTTGAAGCCTACAGGCAGTATCGTGTGTCAGAGATGACTGATACAGTCAGAGATGACTGATACAGTCAGAGATGACTGATACAGTCAGAGATGACTGATACAGTCAGAGATGACTGATACAGTCAGAGATGACTGATACAGTCAGAACGTTTTTGGTGTCCGATAATTTCAGTGAAATTAAATTGCCATGCAGTCTTTGAACACGTCAGGATTATGGGTTGAGGTTTTTACTGACAAAGGTTTAATCTGTCACTCAAATGTTTAAAGCATTTTTTTAAGAACTGAACTCAGTAGGAAAGGGTGAAGTATTGAGGGGAAACAAGCATGGATTGCGCTATTAGTAGGAAAACAGATGAAATACATCCTGTTTATTATTCAGTGCGTTAATTATTATCCCTTAATTCAACACTATAATGAAACTGTGTAAAAATAAATACAAAAAATAGGTCACAAATTTGCGTGTCATCCTGTATTTATTAATCGAAGCTTATAAATTAAAACAGCAAATACATTGTGTCTACGGACACGTGTTTCGTCCTTTAAAGGGTCAATATCAAGGAGTCACAAGGTTTGTAATTATATGCGTGCGTAGACACAACATTGCGTGTATCAACGTATCGTTATGCATAAAGTGTGCAGAATTATGTATTATAATATAGATACAGAAAATTTCAAAGTCTATCAGATATAGTCCACATAGGCCAAGGCCAAAAGGTATTTAAGACTATTAATTTCTATCAAAAATATAGTGAATGTGTTTTCATGCTTACGTAAAACTTGTAAGGTTATCTAATACAAGTTGTATGTAACAGATTTACAGTTATTTTGTGTACATGTGACGTCGCCTCTATGTTGACACATATAACGTACATTAGGTGCGCACCCAGAATTTTTCCTTGGGGGGGGGGGGCTGACTCCGAGGCTATATATATATTATATTTGATTTTAAAAATTATGTTATAAAAATCATGTCATAAGTACAACATAACACTGTTAGCAACTGCATTTATATACACACAAATATAACTACATGTTCCATCACTCAATCACAATGTCCTAACTTATTGTTTTTTTTTAAATCTTATTAATTTATTTTTTAAATTTTTAGTGTATTAGTCATCAGCCGATTGCAGCGGCTGATTTCGGCTGAAGGGTAAATCACTTAAAAGCTTTTGATATCATCGTGTCTACAAAATATGTGTTTTTTTTAAATTTCGGTTTTAAGGGGTTTGTGGGGACTGCAGCCCGGCAGCCCCCTCTCATTTGGTGTGCCCCAGACGTACATTACAAACGATAGAAGCGAAATATGCCGGGAGAATCGCTGGGCGTCCCTAAAGATTTCAAGTTATTTGTAAACGGGAACTGTGTGATTTATGCAGATCACCTTTTGCTGTTGAAAAGAGCGCCGAGTAGTGTCATACAATGGGCTGGGTATGTAGCTAGCATTTATATTACGTAACGAGGAACTGTGTGCTTTATGCGGGTCATCTGGTAGCCCTTTAAGATGGGCTGAGCGCAAAGGAAGACGAAATTATTATAAAATTTGATATGAGAATCTTTTGAGAAAGCTACAAGGGGAGTATCATGGAGTACTGACAAGACGGTGTTAGGAAATTGCATAATGAGGGGCTTCATGACATGTACTGCGCACAAAATATTTTGAGGGTGATCAAATCTAAAAAAAAGATGAGCTGGGCGCGGCATGTAAAACATATGGGGGACAGGAGAGGTGTGTACGGGGTTTTTGTGGACAAACATCAGGCCTTGCACATGTCAACAAGCAATTTCCGATATACAGTGGACCCAGGAACCTCAGAGCTAGCCTACAATTTTAACCTTTATACATCTTATACCTTTAATGTGTACCTTTATTGTTAATTTGCAGTTGTGTAATTTATAATCTGAAAGTCCCTGATGATGATCCCTACAAGGAATCGAAATATGTCGCGCTAATTTACTGTGACTGTATTCTATAGCATTTTTTTCCCCAATGGCTGGACAGCCCCTTGGGGGCCTAGGCCGCCTCATTTTTCGAGGCTTCACGATCACACTTTACACACCCCACACTCGGTAGGACTCCTCTGGATGAGTGATCAGCCCGTCGCAGAGACCTCTACCTGACAACACACAACACTTACAACAGACAGACATCCAACAGACATCCATGCCTCCCGGCTTGGACTGATTTTACTGTAAAAAATTTTATTGTATAATAAAAAAGTTGTGCATTTGTTGGTTTAAGAAATGTGTGATAGAATGTAAATGAACAATATAAAGTGTATTTCAGGCTTCAAACACAATATTTATTTAAAACACTTTTCGACAGAATGAATGTTTAGAGCTGTCTACAATAACGAAATATTACTTCTAAATCTTTAAGGTGTAACCAAGACTACGGTTGCTTTTTTCTAACTAACTAACTAACTCCATGCAGCAGAGTCCTTCTTGAGAACCTAACAGTTCCTCAGCTAGTCAAGAAATTCCCCGCGTTTTATGGAACCCGAAGGTTCATTACCGCACTCACAACAGCCCGCCAACTGTCCCTATCCTGAGCCATATCAATCCAGTCCATGCCCTCCCATCCCACTTCTTGATAATCCATTTTAATATTATCCTCCCATCTACGCCTGGGTCTTCCAAGTGGTCTCCTTCCCTCAGGTCTCCCCACCAAAACCCTGTATGCACCTCTCCCCTCACCCATACGTGCTACATGCCCCGCCCACCTCATTCCTCTTGATTTGATCACCCGAATAATATTTGGTGATGAGTACAGATCATTAAACTCCTCGTTATGTAGTCTTCTCCACTCCCCTGTTACCCCGTCCCTCTTAGGCCCAAATATCCCCCTCAGCACCCTATTCTCAAACACCCTCAGCCTATGTTCCTCCCTCAGTGTGACAGACCAAGTATCACACCCATAAAAACAATAGGCAAAATTATAGTTCTGTATATCTTAATCTGCAATAAATAAACGTGACGTTAAAGTGAGGTAAATTAATTCACGCTCTTTGGACTTGAACACTTCATCTTCCCAATCTTGCTTCTAAACATCGCATTCCATGAACAGCTTACTTTTAACGAAATAAAACCCCCCGTGCCCATGTTTGTAATCTGGCAGTCTGAAAGAAACTTTGGTGCCACCTGTTGACAGTTCCAACAAAGTATTTTTATTATTTTAACAATGTAAAGTTTCGTGTTTTGTACTTTCCTGGCATCTGAAAGAAAGTACTTGCGTTGTTTCGAAAATGTAATTCGTTCTGCTGCCATATTTTTGGGTCGAAAGACAAGACACTATGTATATTTATGGTTTCGTGCTTGAGAGTTAAGGGGAAATTTTTCTTTCCTTCAGAAATATAAATTTCTCAGCTGCCATCTTTGTAATCTTGAAATACCCCATCCATATTTTTACAAAAATATAATTTCTTAAGTTCAGAAAGAAGCGTGGAAGAAATGGTGCGCATTGTTACCATGTGCTAATGGAATAAAATTTAAAATTATCTACGATTATATCGAAGCTATGCATCTTATGAAAAGAAAACCAAATTATAGGTTATGCATAACTTGATTCCCCCTCTGCATGCTTTATGGCTCACAGAAGACTCTGTGAAAGACAGAAAGCAAGGATATTATTGATATCACTTATATCACATCTTCTGAAAATCATTCTATGCTGATCAACGACTATCACTTCAGAAGTAAGAGACTAAAGAATGACGGAGAAATGGAAGGCTTCACGCAGCAGCTAAATAAACCTTGTGGTAGTTTACAAATCTAAAGTCGTTTCTGGTAACAACATAATTCTTGGTCACCCTATATTACTGTGCTGGAGGAACATTGTGATCATGATTTGAATGAATATGTTACGTCATGAACTTTAAAAGGCTTTGGAAAAACAGCTACGATTTTACCAATGCACTAAATTTATGTATAAAAAAATATGAATTTTTAAGTGCTGCTATCTAGCAGCAGGCTGTGAAACTTTCCCAGAAAAATTTAACATTTAAACGAATTATGTTCGCATATTCGAAAGCACATAAAAGGACAACCCTAGAAATTATTTTATGTGTTTAGGCAACAAGAAAATTTACTGCATTTTTAAGACATTATGCATAATCTCTGCTTCATTTTTCACAAAATAACGTTTATTTCTATTTTTTTTTTCTGTTCAAATAATACTGTTTCATAAACCATGCACTAAGATTCAAATACCAATCTGGTCATTTAAAGTTAAAACCAGAGTGACAGCTGAAGCATTACTTTACAATACTGTGTATTGGTGTTATCTTCTGCTTCTCTTCATTACTACTACCTCCTCTGACTGGTAAAAAAGACAAAGAAAATACACAATGAGAGAATATCAAATGTTAGCCCTTCTTGATTGGATTATGTTCTGTTAATATTACAATGATTACCAGGTTCCTTTTCCGGGGTTAAAGCGGCTGGCGCGTGGCTTTAACCACCCACCATCTAGCGCCGAGGTTAAAGAAAGAGTAGAGCTATAGTTCTACACCCTCTGTGGGCCTTCATGGCCTTTTCGAGGTTAACGTTACCTTTATCGTATTTTATGTTGTGCTGTTATTTTGACTTGCATAGAGATAGAAAAAAAAGATTAGATAATTTTAATATGGCAGCTTCTTGGTTGATAACGACTGGTGTGTGAGTCTCAGTTTAAAAGTAGTGTAAAGTAGTGTCACTCCGTTAACGCCTATTGAACCAATGAGCTTAAACATAAACCCTTCCTACAACTCTACACTAAATGTAAATGATTTGCCATTTTGACCCTGTGGTTACTTCTTATTAGGTGTCCATTTGAAAAGAGGCCCCAGGGACGGTGCGGGCACAGTACTGACAAAAGGAGACCATTTAGCTAGTATCTCAGATCAATTAGTTGTAAGAATGTCTACTAGATAGAGCTGGCGTGGCTGGTGGAATAATCGCGGGGGCTTGGCTTTAAACAGGGATCTTCGCGTAGGAAGAAATTTAGTGAATTTTATGCATAGTTATGTAACACATTTAAGTATGAAATTCGTGTAAATAATATCTCCTATCTCAGAAAACACACTGCATCAAAATCACAAATACCAACCGGTGGAAAATAATTACTGTTTATTGCAAGCTTGTAAGAAACTCGTGAATGTAGAACTATATGAGATTTAAAAGGATTAGATTTCAGTCCTATTCGTTTACGGCGTAGGAACGAAGCCATGTTAGACCCAGATACCTAATTTCTCAATCACCTTGACCGGTACGAAAAGAAAAGCGAATGACGGAACGATACCAACGGAAAAAAAAATGCAGGACGAATTTTTGTTAAGTATATCAATTTAATTTGAAAATATAATGCTCGGGCCTTTTGGTGACGTGAGGGGACCTGCACCAATCAGAATGCGGATTGTGACGCAAGTTAAAACCCCATGACGTCATAGAAATGACGCCAGTACTGACGTCAGCAACCCCCGCCACATGCAGCTCACGAGTGCGTCAATACGCACGAGGCAAATGGCGCCCGCGGGAGAGGAAATGGACTCGGGTTTGCAGATCGGACCCCCCTCGTTTTATCAACTGGAAATTTAAGATAGGAATGTTTTTGTTTTTATTTACAACAAAACCCGTTGTTCTGTTTAATTCACTTGACACGAAACTAATGCTGAGTTACGTAAAGCAATCAGTTGCATAATGTTTTGTGTTATTGTGGTAGTTATTGTGGTAGTTATTGTGGTAGTTATTGTGGTAGTTATTGTGGTAGTTATTTTGGTAGTTATTTTGGTAGTTATTTTGGTAGTTATTGTGGTAGTTATTGTGGTAGTTATTGTGGTAGTTATTGTGGTAGTTATTGTGGTAGTTATTGTGGTAGTTATTGTGGTAGTTATTGTGGTAGTTATTGTGGTAGTTATTGTGGTAGTTATTGTGGTAGTTATTGTGGTAGTTATTTTGGTAGTTATTTTGGTAGTTATTTTGGTAGTTATTTTGGTAGTTATTTTGGTAGTTATTTTGGTAGTTATTTTGGTAGTTATTTTGGTAGTTATTTTGGTAGTTATTGTGGTAGTTATTGTGGTAGTTATTGTGGTAGTTATTGTGGTAGTTATTGTGGTAGTTATTGTGGTAGTTATTGTGGTAGTTATTGTGGTAGTTATTGTGGTAGTTATTGTGGTAGTTATTGTGGTAGTTATTGTGGTAGTTATTGTGGTAGTTATTGTGGTAGTTATTGTGGTAGTTATTGTGGTAGTTATTGTGGTAGTTATTGTGGTAGTTATTTTGGTAGTTATTTTGGTAGTTATTTTGGTAGTTATTTTGGTAGTTATTTTGGTAGTTATTTTGGTAGTTATTTTGGTAGTTATTTTGGTAGTTATTTTGGTAGTTATTTTGGTAGTTATTGTGGTAGTTATTGTGGTAGTTATTTTGGTAGTTATTGTGGTAGTTATTTCATCCTCAAAACTGAACACGAAATGGAAACATGCAAAAATGAATATAAAGGAACATTTATACAAGCTGTGATCGAAGCAAAACCATCAGTTGTAAGTCCGAAGCAATATATATGGCAAAAATAACCCGTGTCAGGCTAAATTATTCATTCATGACGCCAACGAATGCACTTATGACACATAAAAATATTGTCTTATATTGCTGCTACATGTTTCGGCGTCATTTAAGCCATTCTCATTGAGTTTTACACCAAAATTTAAAACTTACTCAAATATAATAGATTACTATTTCATATTACATTACAGTATTCATGCAGTTAGTGTCAACATATGTTTCTTAATTTGCGATTAAGGTGGTAGAGACATTTAAAAAATAACACATTAAAACAATAAAATAGTAATATATTTTACGGTGTTTTCATTAATTGTGTTTAAAAAGTCGTATGCTTGTATGATGTGGTTTTTCTTTTCATACAAACATCTGATTTTATTTTCGGCTTGCGTAGAAACTGCCTTCTAAAATACGAGATTGAAAGAAAGTTAGAAGGAAGGATAGAAATGACGGGAAGACGAGGAAGAAGGCGTAAGCAGCTACTTGATGACCTTAAGGAAAAGAGAATATACTGTAAATTGAAAGAGGAAGCACTAGATCGCACCCTGTGGAGAACTCGCTTTGGAAGAGGCTACGGACCTGTCGTAAGACAGACTACAGAATGAAATGAATTATGGATCTTGTCGCTGTATTTTGTGTTCCGAGTTCCACTCTGTTAGATTTTCTGGCCCACATCAGTCAGTCCGAGGCTTTGTATAGTGATTCGTAACTTGGTCATTTTTTACGGTGAGGAGTTGTTAGCACCTAGCCCAAACCGCAAGCTGGAGGACCACCCCTTTTCGGCTGTCCGCGACTGCATATTCGCAGCTACCCTCCATATCTGCAGGCCGTTCCTCCATCCGCAACCCGAGGACGCGTCATGCCGTGGTGACAGGGACCGACTTGTCACGACATTCTTGACTAGCTGACGACATGCTAGCTTCTCAAGAAGGACTCTGCTCCATGGAGTTAGTTAGTTAGTTAGTTAGTTAGTCATCGGTCAGTATCAGAAACAGACTGCATACCATTGAAAACTGTCACATAAACATAGACCTTTATACGTTAATGCATACGTATCTGTGTTAAGACAACAACGTCTCGTAATCATGTGAGATTTTGAGGTTCGGTGACAGTTGTGGCCACTGTCTAGAGCAGGGGTCGGGGAACTTTTTTACCTATTACCCCAAAATATATTTATTTACGCCGACGTTACCCCCTTGATTTGAAAGGGAGAAAATCATAGATTATTTAAATTCAAAAGGTTTATTGAATCTATTTATACGGAGAATACAATTATAAATATAAAAAGTATAAAATAAATGCGATAAAATAAATTAATATCCTCATTATGAAACAAAAGGATTTCTTTGAAAACTTTTTACCTTCAGGTTTTGGAGAAATGATGATGTTTCATTTTTGATACAATAACATCAAAATTGGGGCATTTTGATGTCAGAGCAATTTGGATACTGTCTTCGGGGTCCAATCGATTTCTCTGTAACAATTTCTGTCGTAACAAAGAAAGCGCTTTTTATATAATTTTATTTGTCTATTGAGTCCTCATTACCCCCAAGAATTTCATTTTTACCCCACTTGGGGTAATTTACCCCGGTTCGCCGACCCCTGGTCTAGAGTGTAACGCTGTTACGTAGGTGGGTACCGCATTTTCGGAGGAATCAAATGACCACATTTTTCATCATGAAAGCTATAAATATAAATGCAGAAGATTTCACCGAAACGTCCGTATCTATCTCCCAAACAACACGATATTTTATCCCCACTTAACTTTGTAAAAATATTTGTCTTTTATCTTCTCTTGTATTGTAACCAAGTTTTATACCTTTATATACTTTAAGTTTAAAGTTTAAAGTCTTAAAGTCCGTTTTGTATATTTGTTACTGAAATAGCAATGTAATTAAACAAATGTCCAAAATTAAATTTCTTACGTGTAAAATTTATAATGAACTAAACGAGGAATATCTGGAAATAGGAAGTGATCTGTCCATATTGCGATTCTTTATTAAAAGCTAAGTCGAAAATGTTACACGACGCATGTCAGTGATATACAGGGCGTTTATTTTTCGATACACCGTACCATCACGTGGCGTGAGAATCTTCTCAGGAGTGTTGCTTTTGGTGAAGATACAGGCTGTATATATATGTACTGAACACTCAGTGTACCGCAAGGCTCAGTTTTGATCGGATGACTGTTGGAATGCACGCACGACGAATATAGGTAGTCCTCGATTTACGCCGGGGATGCGTTCCTGGACGAACCGGCGTAATCGGAATCCGCGTAAATTGAAACGATTTTATAATGTAAATCAATGGGAAGTCATTGACATGCGTTCCTGGACGAACCGGCATAATCGGAATCCGCGTAAATTGAAACGATTTTATAATGTAAATCAATGGGAAGTCATTGACATGCGTTCCTGGACGAACCGGCGAAATCGGAATCCGCGTAAATTGAAACGATTTTATAATGTAAATCAATGGGAAGTCATTGACATTCGTTCCTGGACGAACCGGCGAAATCGGAATCCGCGTAAATTGAAACGATTTTATAATGTAAATCAATGGGAAGTCATTGACATGCGTTCCTGGACGAACCGGCGTAATCGGAATCCGCGTAAATTGAAACGATTTTATAATGTAAATCAATGGGAAGTCATTGACATTCGTTCCTGGACGAACCGGCGAAATCGGAATCCGCGTAAATTGAAACGATTTTATCATGTAAATCAATGGGAAGTCATTGACATGCGTTCCTGGACGAACCGGCGAAATCGGAATCCGCGTAAATTGAAACGATTTTATAATGTAAATCAATGGGAAGTCAATGATATGCGTTCCTGGACGAACCGGCGTAATCGGAATCCGCGTAAATTGAAACTATTTTATAACGTAAATCAATGGGAAGTCAATGACATGCGTTCCTGGACGAACCGGCGTAATCGGAATCCGCGTAAATTGAAACGATTTTATAATGTAAATCAATGGGAAGTCATTGACATGCGTTCCTGGACGAAACGGCGTAATCGGAATCCGCGTAAATTGAAACGATTTTATAATGTAAATCAATGGGAAGTCATTGACATGCGTTCCTGGACGAACCGGCGAAATCGGAATCCGCGTAAATTGAAACGATTTTATAATGTAAATCAATGGGAAGTCATTGACATGCGTTCCTGGACGAACCGGCGAAATCGGAATCCGCGTAAATTGAAACGATTTTATAATGTAAATCAATGGGAAGTCATTGACATGCGTTCCTGGACGAACCGGCGAAATCGGAATCCGCGTAAATTGAAACGATTTTATAATGTAAATCGATGGGAAGTCATTGACATGCGTTCCTGGACGAACCGGCGAAATCGGAGTCCGCGTAAATTGAAACGATTTTATAATGTAAATCAATGGGAAGTCATTGACATGCGTTCCTGGACGAACCGGCGAAATCGGAATCCGCGTAAATTGAAACGATTTTATAATGTAAATCAATGGGAAGTCATTGACATGCGTTCCTGGACGAAACGGCGTAATCGGAATCCGCGTAAATTGAAACGATTTTATCATGTAAATCAATGGGAAGTCATTGACATGCGTTCCTGGACGAAACGGCCTAATCGGAATCCGCGTAAATTGAAACGATTTTATAATGTAAATCAATGGGAAGTCATTGACATGCGTTCCTGGACGAAACGGCGTAATCGGAATCCGCGTAAATTGAAACGATTTTATAATGTAAATCAATGGGAAGTCATTGACATGCGTTCCTGGACGAACCGGCGTAATCGGAATCCGCGTAAATTGAAACGATTTTATAATGTAAATCAATGGGAAGTCAGTGACATGCGTTCCTGGTCGAACCGGCGAAATCGGAGTCCGCGTAAATTGAAACGATTTTATAATGTAAATCAATGGGAAGTCATTGACATGCGTTCCTGGACGAACCGGCGAAATCGGAATCCGCGTAAATTGAAACGATTTTATAATGTAAATCAATGGGAAGTCACTGACATGCGTTCCCGGCACCCAAACATCGACGAGTAATGTAATGGCATTGCATTTAAAGCTATGAAATAACGTAAATATAATAAAGGGAATTAAAAAAAATATATTTTGTACACTTAAAACCGGCAATGGCGTAATGAAGCAGCGTTAGTTCTCTGACGAAGTCTCTGGTTGAGGACCGTCACGTTTTTAAAGAAAGCGTGCAGTGTGGACTGTCGTGATTTCTTATTTCTATCTATCAAAATTTCACGATAAGTCCTCGCCGATGCCATAACGCTCCTCTTCGCTGTAGCTCTCCGCTCCCTGTCGTGGTCAATCTCGCAGAGCTCATCAGTGAGTTTAGCGCCGGGAATAAAATCACATAAGAGCAAACTGGCATATGCAAAAGTTTACATTTTGCAAGCAGCTTTTACGGATTAATCGATCTCATTAGAGCAAATTCGCGTTAACGAAACATACGTAATTGCAGAGATGACTGTATTTATAATTGTTATTCAAAATCAGCGATGTAAGAATTACGATTTAGTATAAGAAGCAGTACGAGAAAATTGTAAAACGTTATAAATAATAGTAAAAAAATATTTTTTTTTTCACTTTTTGACCTCATGGTTTCAAAACCGGCGTTATTCTGAATCGGCGAAAATTGGACCGGCGCAAATCGAGGGCTACCTGTACTGCGACATGCTGTTAACCCTCGGTGCCTGTAATAATCCAGCTGGTTCTGGCTTACGCCAATACGCAGTATATTCTCTATCACGCTCGTCGTCCAGACGCTGTGTTTAGTCGACTGTAGCAGCGTCGCCAGGAGACATGAAATGTAACACCTGCTGCACTTGCAAGTACAGGTCCTTCACCTATTGCACTTGCAAGTACAGGTCCTTCACCTATTGCACTTGCAAGTACAGGTCCTTCACCGACTGTACGAATATCAGCCAATGAAGATGTCATAATTGCAGCTGTGGAAAGACAGACCCGGAGCCGCGTTAAAGCACGAGAGATGGGAAAATCGCAACCGAGAGTCCTCGAAGTGGTTCTTGATCAACTGAATTCGTGACGCTAAACGTGGAAGGCACATCTGTGTCTTAGGCAGTCGTCTTATACACGTGTCGCACGTGTATAAGACGACCATGCTTTAATCGTCTGATGCTTCGAGCCATTTTACGGTTACGTGAATCTAAAAAAATAAATAAAATATAAACATTTCTACGTATTTTTATCAAGGAATCATATTTTGCAGAAATTATGTGCAAACTTGTTTTCGCCAAGCATAAAAAACTAAATTGGGTAATGAAGGAATGTTTTAAACATAAAATGGAAAGATATCTTTTGTTTCTAGTACATAATATAATGGCACAGTCATGTTTTAGTTTTAGAAGTGAATCTTGGGTTATGAGGAAAAGAGAAAAAAGTGCTCAGTTCGTAAGGTTATTTGGATTATTGTGAGGAGTAAATTACAAGATAAAATGCGACATGGAACATAAGAGAGTCCTGTAATAAGTTACGGTATGTTGATTAGTTCTCCGGATGAAAGAGCTTTCACCGGGATGTTACTTATGGTTCTTTCGCGCTGATTGAAAAGTATCGCTCTTGACTCTTGGATGGACACATAGGTTGTCCGAATTTCGGTAACTACCTATCGTGCGTAATCCCCGAAGAGCAAGATATCAAATTACGATGTTACTTTGAAGAAACGATAGTTTGGTATCGACCGAAACGTAATATAAGTTACGTCTGCGAATCAGACGACAGAACGATATATATAGAGTCATTACAGTAAAGTGCAGAAATATACAGACGACAAACGTTTAGATATAGAGGCCGTGTACAGTCTAAAGTTTGCAGCATATCAGACGACAAACGTTAGATATAGAGGCCGTGTACAGTCTAAAGTTTGCAGCATATCAGACGACAAACGTTAGATATAGAGGCCGTGTACAGTCTAAAGTTTGCAGCATATCAGAACGACTAAATCGTTAGAATTATTAGAGGCCGTGTACAGTCTAAAGTTTGCAGCATATCAGACGACAAACGTTAGATATAGAGGCCGTGTACAGTCTAAAGTTTGCAGTATATCAGACGACAAACGTTAGATATAGAGGCCGTGTACAGTCTAAAGTTTGCAGATATCAGACGACAAACGTTAGATATAGAGGCATGTACAGTCTAAAGTTTGCAGTATATCAGACGACAAACGTTAGATATAGAGGCCGTGTACAGTCTAAAGTTTGCAGTATATCAGACGACAAACGTTAGATATAGAGGCATGTACAGTCTAAAGTTTGCAGATATCAGACGACAAACGTTAGATATAGAGGCCGTGTACAGTCTAAAGTTTGCAGCATATCAGACCGACAAACGTTAGATATAGAGGTCATGTACAGTCTAAAGTTTGCAGCATATCAGACGACAAACGTTAGATATAGAGGCCGTGTACAGTCTAAAGTTTGCAGCATATCAGACGACAAACGTTAGATATAGAGGTCATGTACAGTCTAAAGTTTGCAGCATATCAGACGACAAACGTTAGATATAGAGGCCGTGTACAGTCTAAAGTTTGCAGCATATCAGACGACAAACGTTAGATATAGAGGTCATGTACAGTCTAAAGTTTGCAGCATATCAGACGACAAACGTTAGATATAGAGGCCGTGTACAGTCTAAAGTTTGCAGCATATCAGACGACAAACGTTAGATATAGAGGCCGTGTACAGTCTAAAGTTTGCAGCATATCAGACGACAAACGTTAGATATAGAGGCCGTGTACAGTCTAAAGTTTGCAGCATATCAGACGACAAACGTTAGATATAGAGGCCGTGTACAGTCTAAAGTTTGCAGCATATCAGACGACAAACGTTAGATATAGAGGCCGTGTACAGTCTAAAGTTTGCAGCATATCAGACGACAAACGTTAGATATAGAGGCCGTGTACAGTCTAAAGTTTGCAGCATATCAGACGACAAAAGTTAGATATAGAGGCCGTGTACAGTCTAAAGTTTGCAGCATATCAGACGACAAACGTTAGATATAGAGGCCGTGTACAGTCTAAAGTTTGCAGTATATCAGACGACAAAAGTTAGATATAGAGGCCGTGTACAGTCTAAAGTTTGCAGCTATTCAGACGCAAACGTTAGATATAGAGGCCGTGTTACAGTCTAAAGTTTGCAGATATCAGACGACAAACGTTAGATATAGAGGCCGTGTACAGTCTAAACTTGCAGCATATCAACGACAAACGAATATGGGCCGTGTACAGACTCGTATTGCATCATACAGACCAACGTTTATATAGAGGCTCCTGCTGAAAACAGTCCCCAGCACGCACTGAACAGCAGGACGGGTAGGCCGTAAAGCCTTTATGGATGCTTCCGAGAACAAAAACAATTATTTTTGCCCGTACCGGGAAACGAAGTACAAGTACCTGGACGTCTACTTCGTAGACCGCTCACAGCACCGACTGACATATGCCGGCTGCTTTGTAAAATTCCAGAGGATACAAATATATTAGACGATCCAGAAGTAGATGAACGGAAAAGTTCTGGAACTTGCGGAAGTCGAAAGGGACTGGCAACAGGAAAAGGAACAGGAACAATAGGTGTACATGGTATATATGGTGTATATGGTGCATGGTGTATATGGTGTATGGTTTGTATGGTGTATGATGTATGTGGTGTATATGGTGTAGGGTTTTATATGGTGTGTGGTGTATATGGTTATATGGTGTCATATATTGGTTGTTTCTTTGCTGCACCGCCCGCCCGTCATAGGCTACTACATACGACGCAAGAATAGAAGAACTAACTCCATGGAGCAAAGTCCTTCCTGAGAAGCTAACAGGTCCTCAGCTAGTCAAGAAATTCCCCACATTTTACGGAACCCGAAGGTTTATTACCGCATTCACAAGAACCCGCCACCTATCCCTATCCTGAGCCAGATCAATCCAGCCCATGTCTCCATTCAACCTCATGTCTTCCAAGTGGTCTCTTTCCCTCAGGTCTGTACGCACCTCTCCTTTCCCCCATACGTTCCACATGCACCACCCATCTTATCCTCTTTGATTTGATCACCCGAATAACATTTGGTGAGGAATACATACCATAAAGTTCCTCGTTATGTAGTCTTCTCCACTCTCCTGTTACCTCGTCCCTCTTAGGCCCAAATATCTTCCTCAGCACCGTATTCTCGAACACCCTCTGCCTAAGAATAAAATAACAATTGGTAATTATAATAGTACCGTGGTTAAGGCTTGGGGTTTCTTTACTCCTTAAAATGAAGATGGCCAACGAACGCACGGATGCACGATCCTGCCATTACTGCCTCCACAGTTTTATTCTTGTTTAATATATCCGCACACGTGCCGTTGGAATTAGAAATTACTGCTATCCTTAACTAAAATAATTTCAGTGCCAGAAAACGCGCTCTGCTTGAACGTAGACGCCACACCAAATCATAAACATTCTCTGCACAAGGCGTGATATCGAAAGAGAGAGGAAGGTTCACGATACGTGCACATTTAGACGTTATTACCGGGTAAGTGCCGTGAGCTCGAGGGACTGGAGACGTCCAGAACTAACAATCGTCGTTGACAGATGGTTACTTGAAAATACTCACGCGCTGTTGTTATTGTACTACTAACTACTACTACTACTACTACTACTACTACTACTACTACTACCATCACCACCGCCGCCGCCACCACTACTACTAATACTACTAGTATGACCTTGTGAATTCTGGCGTTCCAAAGCAATCCACTTAGGATTCTTATTTTTTTAATTCATTCATTTATAATCTAACAAGACAGACAATGTACGTATAACGTAATATTGAGACGCGTTCGCGTAACCACTGTTGCAGTGGAAAAGCAATAAGTATTACATATTGTGAGTGTGTGTGTGTAGTTATCCAGCATATGTGTTTTGATCTTCTCTACAACTTTGTCTGAAACATTTCTCATTCTAAGAAGAATTCAGCGAGATATTACCATAAATGTTTGCAGGTCTTTACGTAAAGTACCCATTATTATTGTCACATTTTCATGATACCTGATTTTTCTCGAGAGTTTTTCGAAGAATTATCAAATATCAGATTTCATGAAAATGGGTCCAGTGTGGGCCGAGTTGTTTCATGCGGACGGACTGACGGACATGACGAAGCAAATAGCCGCTTTTAGCAATTCTGCGAACGCGCCTAACAAGATAAAAATACATTTATCCACGTCCACTCCATGAAGGCTTATAGGGGGAGTGGAGACATAACTCCACTCATTCGTAACCTCGGCAGTAGATGTAGGTGAGTGGTCTACTTCACGCCCCAGCTGCTTTATCTCCGGTACCCACTGAATAGGAGGCTGGGTGGACTTCAGAGCCGGTCTGTACCTTTGGAGGAGAGAAAAATTTCTTGCGTCCACCAAGATTCGAACCCCGGATCTTCAAGCCCGTAGCCTATTCGCTGTACCAGATAAGCTACCCGATCTCCCACTCATAATCTCAGTTGTTTTTTTCAAAATTCAGCGCATCTCATTTTGGCCGATAACTTGAAAACATATCGTAATATCAGAAATTCTGATGGAAATACGTTTCTGTGTTCTTGCAGTATTTTGTTCAGACAATGGTATTATTCCTAATGACAGTAGAACTACCCTTACCCGCACAACAATTACCGTTTTGACGGTATTTTCGGAAGTCTTAGACGTTCTTGGTTTCGTTCAGAACTTGACAGCTCCTTCATCCACTCCAGAGACTTTTGAATTTGCACTGATAATTTGAGAGTCCAAAAATTTATTCTTTATCATTCGCCTATAACACTATTGCAGTGATTTTGCTCGCGTGCCCCTTTTGGCTTCGAAAAATAAACACGGATCCTCCATCCTTGTTCATGTACGTATCCAAAATGAAAAATTTGTTTCAGAACTGATTTTAGATAGCTACGAATACATAACAGTAGCTTATGTGAAAGTGCGTTGCATGTTTTGAGCTTCATTAAAATGTTTGTCGCTCGCTTCGTGGGTACAGGACGTTTCTTAATTAGACATTCTAACGGTCATACGAAATAAACATACCGCCAATTAAAGAACTTCCGTCATTATGTTTAACAAAGCATTATTCGTTTAATTTAAAAAAATAAGTTAATTTTAAAGCAGCCATTACAGAAATGCATCCGCGGATCCCCTGGGAAGACGTCCGGGATCCGTCAGGATCCGCGCAGCACACATTGGGAACCACTGCTATATTGAACTAAGGTTTCGTCTAAGTTTCAAATAATTCAAAGAAAGTTTGTGGAGTTGTGTTATATCGAATTCCTTACGGCCGCATATATAAATAGTTATAAACGCATGTGGACTAAATTCGGTCCTTCAGGTCTTTAGACCAAGCGGTGGAATTTGGGTGGTGTTTTTTGGAAACAAAAGATCTCCTTTTATATATTTTTATCCCTTTAGCCTATTTACACCAGAAACATTATTTCAGAATACAGATCAGACAGTGATAAAATGCATAAATAAAATACATTAAAAGGAATGCTAAAAAGACAATTTGGTAAACAGATGTCAACAGCCACAAAACTGCGAATTCACAACATTATTTTCAAAGTCATATTCCGTTACGAAAACGTGCTTTGGATGATGAACAGAAAAGAAGAGAAAAGCTAGAAGCAGCACAAATGCGCTAAGACCTTTCCTAGGCCTCAGAAGACGGGATAGACCAAATGTTTACGTGGAGAACAAACAAAATCAGAATAGTACAATAAATGAGATCAGAAACTACCAACAAAATAGCCCTCGACACGTAAACAGAATTGGAAACAACCGCTTACCTACACAAGCACTACAGTATCAACCCCATGGAAAAAAGGAATACAGGGCGCCAAGAAGAAGATGGAGAGATAAGAATCGTATGAAGACGAATGATAATGATGATGATGATGATGATAAGTACGCCTGTCAGCTATCGATATAATTTTGCTAACACGCCAGAAAACTAGTGTCTAACTGCTGATGCCAGAACACGCTCAGCTACCTTCAGTATGTAGCCCTTTTGTCAAGCGCTTTAACATTGAGGGGGGCCTTTTCCTTTTCACGTCTGAACGAACCCTATGATGAACCTCTCAGAATTAATTCCGGGGGGTGGGGGGGGAATAGAAATAAATGTTGTGATGTTTGTTCCAACAACGGCATGTACAAAATATATACACGCATACAGCAAACCTCCTACATGATTCGGTCTTTTGCGGCCATCATCAGGGAGGTAAAAGAAAGAACATTGGCTAATAAAAGTGTTTTTCATTTTCTTTGTCGAACACCTCCCTGATGATGGCTGAAAAAGGTGTAGCAGGCTTTTTTTTTTGTGGTGAAGGGCGCCGCAGCTTGATGCCATCCACTCAGACAGCAGGTAGTGACATATTGCGATAAAATGTTTGTACATTTGTTGGTAATCAATGCGAATAATAATAATAATAATAATAATAATAAAAATAATAATTTTAATTAATTTATTAGAATGCTTGCGAACAAGTTTAGCCTGTTAGAGGCATAACCTTAGAATACAAAACAAACACATATATTGTTGTTATTATTATTATTATTATTATTTACAAATTCCTCACTCCACAGCAGTTCAGCCGGTTCTCACAAAAGTACGGTCTCACTGACCAAGCACTTCATATTCACATTTCTGCCAAAAACTTTCTGACTGTACGACATGTGTTAAGTATTAGTGCTTTGTGCGTTAGAATACACAGAGCAGGGCGGAGATTGAGCAGTGTCAAACTGTCGTGTAATTTGGAAGTTATGTATTTATCACACCTACTCATGCACAATTTTACAATATTATTACTTCACCCCTATACGTATTTCGGCACTCAGAATGCCATCCTCAGGGGGTCACAGTGTTAAAAGCACAGACTATACATCGATTGTATAAATTGTTACATCCATAGGAGTAAAATGTTGAACATTAGAATATTAGTCTATTGTTTTTGAGTTCTGATTGAGCTCATACACTATATGTGTATTAAATTATCACTAAAATGTTAAAATTGTTACACATTTTTTAAGTTTTCTGAAATTAGTGGCAGATTTGGTCTTGTATCCTTTCGTTACCGTAGGGATGTAGTGGTTTTCTGTATGTGTTGCTGTGTGTTACGCCTTGTCAGCTGCGTCCAGCAGTTGTGTGGTGACAGTCACCACACAACTGCTGGACGCAGCTGACACGTATAGGGATGAAGTAATAATATTGTAAATTTGTGCATGAGTTGGTGTGATAAATAAATATCTTCCAATTGTAATAGGATGCACGGTCAATAGAACGTAAACTGTCGTGTAATTTGTTAGGGGTAATACCGTTGTGGATAGTGCTAACGATATACAGGCCGTTATAAGTTGCCATAACTTTGTTAGCTATTCTTTCATGACTGTATACTTCTGTAGCTTCTCGGTGATGGTGCTGTGAAGGCTGTGACTGTTGGCAATTGCTACATCTACTGAATATGCTACTTTGATGGTTTTGCCAAGTACAACTGTGTCAGGTCTGTTGTTATGGATAGTTCCATCAGTTATTATTGACCTATCATAGTATAGTTTATAGTTGGATTTCTCTAACACGGACTGTGGCTCATATTTATAATAAGTTATTATTATTATTATTATTATGATCATTATGATCGTCATTATCAGCATTATCATCATCTTGACTGCATTCTTCTTTAGTCAGTTCTCAGCGTCAAGTGGATATGTCTTGGGAGCCGGAATACCTCACTTTGTGTAGTTAGTTACGGGTTGGATAACCGAGGAAATGGTTTTCGATCCCAGGCAGGCGCAAAATATATTTTTCCTTTTTACTATGCAGACTGCCTCTGGTGTCCACTCAGCCTGCTATCTGATAAGTACCGCGGCTCTTATTTCTGGAGTAAAGCTACCAGAACTGAGGTTGGCCACTTACCTCCCTCTAGTGTATAAGTGGAAAACAATGCATGGAGCCACACCTCCACTACCTTTTAATTAAACCTAGTGACATCATTGCATTCTCTTTTATATTTTGTCGTAATTTTATCCTGTGGTGGGCCACGAGTCTGTAAATTTGGATTAATCTATTTAATTTACAATTAAGACTTTCGTGTTAATATTAGGCGCGTTCGCAAATTTGCGAAAAGCGACTATTAGATTCGTCATATCTGTCTGTCTGTCCGTCCAATCGCCCGCACAGTGTTACTTACGGAATATCTCGGCCCCTACTGTACGGATTGGTGTGAAATTCTATAGTGGAGATTTCTGTTACTAAAATGTATTGAGAAAAATCCATTTCGCTTAAAATCGGGCAAAAAATTCTTCCAGGCATAATGAAAGTTTCAGATAAAAATTATGTGTGAAATCAAGACACACGTTTTGTGACAAATAGGGCTTTCGTTTTCAATCGTGCAGCCTACGAGATAATTAGAAACATAGGCAGAGCTAGACAGGTCACAGATGTGATTTGCATGCGTCAAACTTTAAAGTTAAGATACATTTTCGTAACGGACAATCAAGACAAAAACACATACAGTCGCAATATTCAACAGCTGTTTTTTTCTTTATATTGGACTACAAGTACGTCGTAGTACTGAAACACATGCGGTAGATTGAAATTAACTTTTTGTGACGTAAGCATCGTGCTGTGATGTCGCGTGTCTCTGCCTTAGCGGCCTTTTCTTTTTGTCGTTTACGTGAAGCATAATTAAGGAAAATTTTTAAAAAATTCTCGTAATTTTTAATATATTGCTTATATCTTTTTTCTCCATGGCGCAACAGCCTTTAGTGGGCCACGGCCTCCTCGTTATAGAGGCTTTACGATCACACACGTTAGAAACACCACACTCGGTAGGACTTCTGTGGAAGAGTGACCAGCCCGACGCAAAGACCTCTGCCTGAAACACACACAACACTCAGAGACAGACATCAATGCCCCTGGCGGGATTCGAACCCGTAATCCCAGCAAGCGAACTGCCGATGACCCACGCCTTAAACAGCGCAGCCACTGGGATCGGCATTACTTATATCTAGGAATGCGACTTTTGGTATGAACGTCCTTATAAATATGCCTACAAATTTTGTAAGAAATATTATTTGTAAGTCAGATATTAAGAAATATTTCCAAGGGCTTGAACTTTGAGGTTAGGTATGACGAAAAATTTACCGAATTCAAGTGGAGGTACAAACAATGATCCCTTTAACAAGTACGGGCTAACAACATGATCTAATAATGACACAAAGGACAACAACAAACCTGTGACCTCCCCCCCCCCCCCCCCCCCCCGGTTTAAATGGCATAATCATCTGAGTGGGCAGAGTCCAGGATCCGAATATCCGAACGCGCCCCAGTATTGTATTACACGCAAACACGTACGTTTCCTATCTTGTTGTGAATTGGTATTATCGATGTTAAGTGGCGTGCCAATAGTAGTTGTATTTCCTTTTCCTTTTGACCACCAAAACGTAACACTCAGACAAGCACCATGTTATTCAAGCACACATGTTGCTGCCATTAACATTACTGTCACGGTATCTTACATAATATCAAAGAAATAGGCAGTGTACGTGTAACGTAACATTGTGGCGCTTTCGTGTAACAGTTTTGACTATGGAAATGCAAAAAAAAAAGCCTTCCTTTTGTATTGTTAATGTACATGTAGCTGTCAACAATACAGAAACGTTGAGTTTTGCCTTGGATGTACATAGGTCTTCATGTAAGGTAAGCCTACTCGTTATTCTTGACAGATTTTAATCAAACTTGAATTTTCTCGACAATTCTTGAAGATTCTTCAAATATCAAATGTCATGAAAATCCTTCCAGTGGGAGCAGATTTTTTCCATGCGGACAGACAGACGGACAGACGTGACTAAGTTAATAGTCGCTTTTCGCAATTTGGGGAAAGCACCTAAAAACTACCAAAATTTCAAACAGACTGTTAAGAGATTTCACAGAGCAGCTGCCTTCATGTATAATGTATGTTAGTACAATAATACGTAACAATACAGACAATGTACGTAGCTGCCTTCATGTATAATGTATGTTAGTACAATAATACGTAACAATACAGACAATGTACGTAGCTTCCTTCATGTATAATGTATGTTAGGACAATAATACGTAACAATACAGACAATGTACGTAGCTGCCTTCATGTATAATGTATGTTAGAACAATAATACGTAACAATACAGGCAATGTACGTAGCTGCCTTCATGTATAATGTATGTTAGGACAATAATACGTAACAATACAGACAATGTACGTAGCTGCCTTCATGTATAATGTATGTTAGTACAATAATACATAACAATACAGACAATGTACGTAGCTGCCTTCATGTATAATGTATGTTAGGACAATAATACGTAACAATACAGACAATGTACGTAGCTGCCTTCATGTATAATGTATGTTAGGACAATAATACGTAACAATACAATGTACGTAGCTGCCTTCATGTATAATGTATGTTAGTACAATAATACATAACAATACAATGTACGTAGCTGCCTTCATGTATAATGTATGTTAGTACAATAATACATAACAATACAATGTACGTAGCTGCCTTCATGTATAATGTATGTTAGTACAATAATACATAACAATACAATGTACGTAGCTGCCTTCATGTATAATGTATGTTAGTACAATAATACATAACAATACAATGTACGTAGCTGCCTTCATGTATAATGTATGTTAGTACAATAATACATAACAATACAATGTACGTAGCTGCCTTCATGTATAATGTAAGGAAATGCCTAAAAATAAAGTTTGTTTCAATGAAAGTATTTGTAAACTTCTACTTAGAAAGGTTTACGTAAGAATTCTCTGTACAAGCTACTAGATTGTACTGAGAATCGCTGAACAAGCTTGTTCAAACGACAGAGCTTTTAACCTTTATTCGATAGGTATATGTATGTAATGTCGGCAAGGATACACGCTATCCTTACTGAGGGTCTTCATGATTTTCTTCAGTCTTTCAGAAAAATGGCGGAAAATAACTTCCACATTCTTTCCAGTTCATCGTTCACTAATCACTCTAGCATTGTACACTATATAGCCTGAGTTACCGATATAATCATTAAACACACAAGCAAAAAATGAATAAGTACGATAAGACAGCAGTAAGAACAGAAATGCGGTCTTCGACTGGAATCAGAAGAGACGCTAGCGACTACGTGTTCATAAGTAGTCTCGGAACAAATTACAAGTTATCGGTATTAATTATAAATGCGGAAACAGCAAATATTGGAAGGTGCGAATCTTTCTGTCCTTTGCCCATAGAAAAGACTCAAAAGGGAATTTAACTTTTAAAGACCAAACGTGTCTGTTTTGTATAAAGACTCAGTTCGTACTGCGCAGTAAACACTCTCTACCTCGGTTATTTAAATCCAATCTGATAATGCTGTAAATACCAAAATTCGCTGTTTGTTCTGAGATCCACACAAAACACATAAATACAGTCCGTACCGCGCAGTAAACACACTCCGTCTCAGTTATACAAACCAGTCAGTTAATGTTGTACAGTGAAATAATCGCTGTTTGTTCTGAGATCCACACAAAACACATAAATACAGTCCGTACCGCGCAGTAAACACACTCCGTCTCAGTTATACAAATCAGTCAGTTAATGCTGTACAGTGAAATAATCGCTGTTTGTTCTGAGATCCACACAAAACACATAAATACAGTCCGTACCGCGCAGTAAACACACTCCGTCTCAGTTATACAAACCAGTCAGTTAATGTTGTACAGTGAAATAATCGCTGTTTGTTCTGAGATCCACACAAAACACATAAATACAGTCCGTACCGCGCAGTAAACACACTCCGTCTCAGTTATACAAACCAGTCAGTTAATGCTGTACAGTGAAATAATCGCTGTTTGTTCTGAGATCCACACAAAACACATAAATACAGTCCGCAACCGCGCAGTAAACACACTCCGTCTCAGTTATACAAACCAGTCAGTTAATGCTGTACAGTGAAATAATCGCTGTTTGTTCTGAGATCCACACAAAACACATAAATACAGTCCGTACCGCGCAGTAAACACACTCCGTCACAGTTATACAAACCAGTCAGTTAATGTTGTACAGTGAAATAATCGCTGTTTGTTCTGAGATCCACACAAAACACATAAATACACTGTGTGGGCAGAACGTAGAATTTGTGAATGTTAAACGTGGTGGTACATATAGTAACCACTGGGCTTTAAAGGGTTAAAGGACACGATGGACAAATGGCTTTTACTATGGGGGCGCTATATAATTTGGGATATTAAAGGGGTCGTTAAGTAAGGTATAGAAAGTTAAAAGTTTTACGAGATTTTGAAATTCAAAAGTAAGTAATTTTTAAGTATTCTTAAAGATAAACACAGATGTAAGTTATGACATGTTGTGTTTAGAGTGGCATATGTAAATGGTGCATAACCTTTAAACAATTAAAACCATTTTATTATTAATCTCACTTAAATGTATTTTGAAATATTATGTATCTAATCAGAAATGTGAAAATTATGTATCTAAATATATGCTCCAGTTTTGCTGTCCGTTTCCCACTTCCAACAAAGGACCTAATGGAGAACACACAGAAATATTTTAAAATTTATTCTATATTCTTGACAACAGAGCTGTAGGGCTGTTACTGTCCTTAAATTAATGTCAAAGATATTTCGGTAACTTTTACGATTAGGATCATAGATCGAAAGTTTTATATTTAATTAAACGAGTAAATTTTAATTTCCAATTTAAGTACTATTCAATCTATCAATTTCCGTGTTTTATAAGTGTCTGTTCTGATATTGTGGACTAATAAATTAGAGTAGTTTAAGTGTGGGAATGTCTGCTATTATTGAGTTCAAAATCTTTTGTCTTCTCATTTCCTATCACAAACATAAGGATTAAAATACACAGAAGTACAGTGTGTCCACAAAGTCCCTTCGGGGTTTTGAAAAATTGTGGCGCGCAAACAAATTTAGCTAGCCACATTCGGTTTGCGGCAGATTACAGTGAAACTCTGTAAGTTTTTTTTTTGCCGCCAACAGATGACTTGATGACCTGAAGACCCATATCAGGAATGCGATCTCGGCTATTCCAACGGACATGCTCCACAGAACATGGCAAGAGCTCGAATATCGTCTGGACGTTCTCCGTGCTACCAATGGAGCCCACATCGAGATCTACTGAGGTCAGTAAAAAACTTCCAGTTTTTCACTGTATTCTGCCGCAAACCGCATGTGGCTAGCTCAATTTGTTTGCGCGCCACAATTTTTCAAAACCCCGAAGGGACTTTGTGGACACACTGTACAGGGCATACACAAAAGAATGGTGCGGTATCATAGTATTCACTGTTGAAACCGCACCATTCTTTTGTGTATGCCCTGTATAATTTCGCGTGTTTTTATATGGGTGTGACTCTTCGTCTGTCACATTACGGGAAGAACATAAGCAGTGTGTGTTCCGAAAGTAGGGTGCTGAAGAAGTTATTTTATGGGAAGCAAGAGGAGATTTGTAAAAACGGTATCATGAGTAGCTTTATGGTTTGCACACGTCACCATATATTTTCAGGATAATCAAATCAAGAAGGATCAGTTGGGCGAGGCATGTGACCTGTCTGGTGAGAAGATAAACACATACAGAAATTTGAAGGGTGCGATTTTAAGTAAAGAAATCACTTGGAAGAACTAAGCGTCGATGGGGGATAATATTAAAATGCATCTTAAGAGAGATGGTATGAGAAGGCGTGGACTGCATCTATCTGGCTGAGGGTAGGGGCAAATGTTTGGCTGTTGTGAACATGGTAATGAACATACGGCTTCCATGAAGTGCGAGGAATTTCGTAAATATCTGAGGAAGTATTATATAAATAATTAATGATAAAATTATAATAAAGTGAAGTGGCATTGTTGTGGCGTAAATCGAGATACCGTCATTTGCCTAAAAGGACTGGAAAGAACCAGTCGATGTCCGTTTCGGAAATCGCTCCGCGCACCTCTCGAATAAAAATCAACAGAACTACATACTTCTTTTCGTATGTTGTTTTTCCCATTTCATATCTTTAAATGCACTAACAGTTTTGCCAGTTGTGTTGGTAACAGTGCTGTCGGTGCGATACTCCTAGCAAACAGTAACATAGCGGCTGATAACTTGGCAACGTAATGCGGGACCTTGGCAAAGTAGTGACTTCAAGGTCAGAACAGGTGCTTGCTTGAATTCAGCTTTAACCTTAATCAGTTTTGTTTCGATGACATGACGTGTTTAGGTGACTGTACAAACGACAGTGTCAGAAGCAAATTGAACGACGAGGGTTTATAAATATATATTTTTTTTTGTATGGCTCGACAGCCCTATATGGGCCTGGGCCTCCTCGTTTCGTCGAGGTTTCATGGTCACACACATTTGAGACACACCACAGTCGGTAGGACCCCTCTGTACGAGTGATCAGCCCGTCGCAGAGACCTCTACCTGACAACACACAACACTCACAACAGACAGACATCCATGCCCCCCGGTGGATTTTCTTTTGCCTGTCCGGGGTTTTTCCCCTTTGATCCATTTTTGTACTGTTTAAATCCTTTCGTCCTTCATGTCACTTTACGTTCCATGTTACCGTCCTTACAACAAGCACAACACAGACATCCATGCTCCCGGTGGGATTCGAACCCACGATCCCAGTAAGCGAGCGGCCGCAGACCCACACCTTAGACCGCACGGCCACTGGGATCGGCAATTAAATATTACTGTGAGGAAAATATTTGGACGTAACATCGAGGCAGTTTAAGGATGATGAAAGAAATCACGTGGTGTGGAAGCCCATAATTTGTACTCTTGACCTAATGCCAGTCGTGTCATAAAATCGAGGATGATAATTATTAAGGGACATGTAGCATGCATGAGAGACGAAGAAAATCGCACAAACTAGACTTTGGAAAAACTTAAGTAAACGTATATTTATTAGGTGGTCAGTATTTTTTTTTTAGTCTGACCTTTCTGCCTACTCATGGTAGGTGTAAAGGTTTATTGTTGCACCTGATCACACTCAAGGACACATTCACACTCGTTAGGACTCCTCTGGGCGAAGGATCTGTCCTTCGTAGGGGCCTCCACCTGTTCAACACACAATATTTACGAGAGACAAATATCCATGCCGTCGGCGGGATTCGAACCCGCAATCCCAGCAAGCGAGTGGCCGTGGAACTACGCCTTAGACTACGCGGCCACTGGGATCGGCTTAGGTGTTCATTACGAGGAAACGTTTAAGGTCTTAGGTAGACATCACGTTTAAGGTCTTAGGTAGACATCACGTTTAAGGTCTTAGGTAGACATCACGTTTAAGGTCTTAGGTAGACATCACGTTTAAGGTCTTAGGTAGACATCACGTTTAAGGTCTTAGGTAGACATCACGTTTAAGGTCTTAGGTAGACATCACGTTTAAGGTCTTAGGTAGACATCACGTTTAAGGTCTTAGGTAGACATCACGTCTGTCCGTAAGTCTTGTGTTTGTGTGTGACCTGCAGTCAGAACTAACATTTTGTGCAATTTTCATGGTAGAGGAGTTCTTTTTACAAACATTTGTTTATCAGTATGGAAATTCGTGAAAGTTTGAAATCTGTGGTCTTCTGGGTAATTACACGGCGTCGTGTGGTAATTAATTACCACACGACGCCGTGTAATTACCCAGAAGACCACAGATTTCATCAACATCGCGGCGGAAGCCTGAAATCATGGTTAGTGAAAGTTTGCTCAGTGACAGTCATATCTAACTGAAAGGCGTAAATGAATTTTGCCCATAATATTCAATTGGGGGGGGGGGCTGATAGAAGGTCTCCATGCAATTCCTCTGAGTGGCTGGAAGTTTGTGGAAATCGGAGCAGTGAAAGCAAGCCTCATTCTACACATATGTTTGAAGGAAATTTTGCCCTATAATCTAAAATTTTGCCCTATAATCTACAATTTTGCCCGTATAGTCTACAATTTTGCCCTATAATCTAAAATTTTGCCCTATAATCTACAGTTTTGCCCTATAATCTACAATTTGGTCCTATAATCTACAATTTTGCCCGTATAATCTAAAATTATGCCCGTATAGTCTACAGTTTTGACCGTACAATATACGATTTTGCCCGTATAATTTACATTTTTTTCCGTACAATCTTTAATTTTGCCCTACAATCCTCAGTTTTGCCCTATAATCTATAGTTTTGACCTATAATCTACAATTTTGCCTTATAATATACAATTTTGCCCGTATAATTTACAATTGTGCCCGTACAATCTACAATCTCGCCCGTATAGTCTACAGTTTAGCCTGTATAATCTATAGTTTTGCCCGTATAATCTACAGTTTTGCCCTATAATCTACAGTTTTGCCCTATAATCTACACTTTTGCCTTATAATTTACAATTTTGCCTTATAATCTACAATTTTGCCCGTATAATTGATAATTGTGCCCGTACAATCTACAATCTTGCCCGTATAGTCTACAATTGTGCCCGTACAATCTACAATCTTGCCCGTGGAGTCTACAGTTTAGCCCGTATTATTACAGTTTTGCCCTACAATCTACACTTTTGCCGTGTAATTTACAATTTTACCTTATAATCTACAATTTTGCCCGTATAATTAAAATTGTGCCCGTAAAATCTACAATCTTGCCCATATAGTCTACAATCTTGCCCGTACAATTTACAATCTTGCCCTAGAGTCTACAATTTTGCCCGTACAATCTACAATCTTGCCCGTGTAGTCTACAGTTTAGCCCCTACAATCTACAGTTCTGCCCAGATTTGGACGAACATTTACAGCGTAATTTTGACATAAGTTATATGAAAATGTGCGCAATAAAAGCCGTAGTCTACTTAAGGGCGTAAACACATTTCTGTGCATAATTGTCTCATTTATTGTCCGGTATAAATGACAATTTTTATAAGAGATCTCCACCAAATTTTGCTTAGTGTTTTTGAATTCCGTGAAAATCGGCGCAGGGGAAACCAAACTATTCTTTTGTTAGTGAATGAAATTACAGACGTCATAATAAAACTATGCCGGTCAAATGGCGCTTCTTCGCGGATTAATACTGTCACGTTATTTTTTATATAAAGATATACACCTGTATGATGATTTTCACTTACTTGGCAACCTAAGGCGTAATGTGTTTTACATTTTACGTAATTTACAAGTAACGTCTACATTGAATCCGACATTACGCTAAGACTCAAAAACCATTTTTACAGTCGTAGAATCAACGGACGTTTGTTGTAGATGAAATAAATTATCCTCCAAGATTACTTCTTCAGCGTATTTAGTATATATGGCCCATTAGTATGTGTGTTTCAGTGTATGCTAGAACCAGATGACATCTGCGCTCTTCTGGGATATTATACAGTGTAGAATGGTAAGTCTGTACCCACTTTAATCTCACCTCACGGAATAAGGTATGTCATCCATAATAAATATAATTTTTTAAATTAACAGGAAAACATTAAAACCCATTTTGATCTAATTTTTTTGCAATTCTTTACAGAAACAGAACCATGCATCAGCACATACTGCGATAATACTAAATTATTAGTAATATAAGAAACATAAGTGACTGTGCACAATAACAGTGAAAGTGAGAAACTGTGCTTACAAATTGAACCAAGGAAATTACGCTTTTATTATAAATTACATGCAGTTTTAGTGACAAGAAAACCCCTGAGGATGGCTCTGTACAGAGCCGAAACATACAGGGCATACACAAAAGAATGGTGCGGTATCAATAGTGAATTCTTTTGAAACCGCACCATTCTTTTGTGTATGCCCTGTATGTCGAGTTTCATTGAAATGTTTTGAAGATCTACACATTTTTAGAATAAAGGTGCATCCAGTTGGTGTTTTAAATAGTGAGTTTCTGAACCGACGTTTAGGGACAACCTATCGGTCCCATCTTCAAGCGTCAAAAATTCCAAGAAAACTTATTGACCCTTGAAGAGGGGACCGAAATGTTGTCGCGAAAAGTGGGTACAGAATTACCACTCGGCGTTGTGTAACGTCCCAGAAGAGCACAGATCTTAACTACATCGCGGCGGAAACCCGAAATCGTTCACCCTAGAACCACTCTGTGACAGGGATTAACTTTTCGATACTCATGCAGTTTGTGCGCAACAAGTATGAAACTCTGCCTTGCGAATTTGTAAACCTAATGACGATTCAAAGATGAATCGAACTATGAAGCTTGCCTAGTAAAATTTATAAAAATAATTTGACACTTTGCTATCTTTTTTAACTTTACGCAGCGCAGAACGGTAGTTTCTTACCGACGTTTCGGGACATCCGGTCAGTCCCGTCTTCAGGGGTCAAGCAGTCCTAGAAAAACTGCTTAATCCTTGAAGACGGGACCAATCGGTTGTCCCGAAACGTCGGTAATAAACTTATCATTCTATGCTGTGTAAAATCCGTAAACATCGTACGTCTCATCTACGTCGCGGCGGAAGCCTGAAATCACGCAAAATTTTTATGTGTTTTAGATAGGAAAACTATCCATTAATTGATACGAGACAGTGAATAGTTACTAGTAGGTTGAAGATGATGTCAACTATTGTTTGACGAGACATTTCGTCTAAAAACCCATTCTCCTATGTCACGTTTATCCGTACCAAGCAACGTACGTTCTCAGTTCCTGCTGCATCTAAATACGCTACTGAGTTAGTTGCCTCGATAAACAAAATCGCTTCAAAGCGCGTACATACAAATAACTTTCTAGCTGTGTCGTCATGCCATTAAGATGTTTCATAAAATCATACCAGCAGTTCTCATTTGTAAGGCCCTTGTAAAATTTTCGTAACGCGAAACGGGGTACGGTGATACGGTGATTTTTAACATGACGCTGTTCCCCCCATAGTTCTGGACCATTTTGCTCAATTGCTTATCGGATATTTTTCACAGCTACGCTACGTATAGGGTTTATCTGACAACACTTGGTTGTAACTTCCTGTCGGCTCATTTATCATATTCTTGTACCTCACTCAACCGACGGTTCACAAGCGGGGTTGAATTGCGGCGGGAAGTTACAAATGGTAGTTGTCAGATAAAATAAGGGGGACCTGTATTTCGAAGCCATTTTGAGTACGTAATTCGGTACAAAAACCTACGGTACTCTACATCGTCGAATTTAGTAATCGTGGGAATGAACGTAGCCAATGCCCAGCGAGAATAGGAAGACACAAGACGGCCGGAAGGAACAGCTTAATGTGCAGTCGTGAAAATGAAAGGCTATTTACCTTACCATAGCAACCACAAAACTTAATGTGGGCAGGCAGTAACACTGCACTTACCGCGAAAACAGACATTACGGCATTCTGTTAAATCGTAGGTAATGTTGCTCGGCGTGTTACCGACTGAGCTGCCGTTACAGCCGCCTCAAATCCGGTACATAGCAGTTTTTTTGACAGCACAATCTCACAACATTTTTCCTCGGAGGATTAAGTTCATTATTTTCACTTCTTTGCTGCATCCCAATAAGCTTCAATACCAAAATTCTGCAGTTGTTTCTTGACTCTCCCAATCTGTTCCAGTAATATTCTTATTAATGCATCAGTTGTCAGCACTGTGGATGTAAATGCAGTGGAAATTTGTAAAGGAGAAGCAGGGAACATGATGTCTGGGAGAAACAAGAATTGGTGATGGAGAAGGAAATGAAGGGAGAAGAATAATGAGCGAATGGACGTTGAGAAAGGGAATAATAATGCCCAGAAAGCGAGAGGAAGGAGCAGAAGGAGGATAGGCAAGTCAACAAGACATGTTTATCAGCCTTTTCTACCTGCCCGCATCAAAATTCTTCGCATTACAGAAGGCTTGAGAGACATCCATCCTAAATTTTATTCCATGTTTTTCTTTCTAAAAATAACCTTAGGATGATATTAGCATGGTAACCTCTAAATGTGTCATCTAAATGATTCTTTCCCAAATCAGTTGTTTTCGGTCTCAAAATCTACTGACGTTACTCAACGAAAATACTAAACAGAAGTAGGTGTAAAAATGAGCTATGGTTTGCTGATTATGTTGCGACACAAATCTTAAAAAAAAAAAAGTTTACAGTGACAAAATTTTGTCCGAAGTCTGTGTCCGGCCACTTGCGAGACAGCATCAGTTCTGAGAGTCGCACAGAACATGGCGGTCCAGTGAGTGTCACTTCCGCTTTGTATATTCTGGAGGTAACATGTTCATATCTTCGCGCAGCTACCGGGCGACCTCAGTGACGTTGAACAGACCCCCCCCCGGCAGATGACGGGGTAGTAACCGAATTACGTCATAATCTGTTCCTTCCAAATTCTTTTCAATTCATTATTCACCGATCATCCTATTATTCGCGGCTGTACAGTTTGAAAAATTCACAGCCTACTGAAATAAATACACAGACAGATATGTGTCTGTGTATTTGAACTATTAACATGAATGTTGCAATCAGTGGACACAGCATGGTATTGAGGAAGGCTACATGTTTCACTTAAAACTGATCAGCCATCATCAAGCCTAATTACAAGAGTACAAACGAGGGTATATTTTACAACTGTATTTCAGGTTTGAGATCTCAACCTCTACAAGCTTATATATATATATATATATATATATATATATATATATATATATATATATAGTGTAAAAGATATTGAATGCCTCAACTTTATCTTTTATTACGCTATATGTGTATTTAAGCTTGTATGTTTTACAACTGTATTTCAGGTTTCAGATCTCAAACTTTACAAGCTTTTGTATTCTTTTAATTTGGCCTCATGATGGCTAATTATTTTAGCCGAAACATGTAGCCTTATTGTTACAGAATATAATGTTGTGTTGACTGATTGCAGCATTCATTTGTGTTTGATGGCGAAACACGGATGTGCCACCTTAAAAAAAGAAGAAAGTTACCTTGGGAGACATATTAACATTTGACAGTAGCTCTTACGATTATAGTCTAATAATCAGCCGCAACAGGAGTGCTTTTTGTGCATTTAAAACGTGTTTGCTTCGTGTTACAAATTGTTTGTGCCTTGGCAAGGGGGCGCGTTAACAGACATGCTGATTAACAGACATGCTGATTAAGAGACATGCTGATTAACAGACATGCTGATTATCACTCGGATAAGGTTATATTAACTAACAGGGTATAAAGTATTAAGCATTGTTTGTGTTTATGTATATTCCTCTATGTTTATGTATATTCCTTTACGTTTATGTATATTCCTCTATGTTTATGTATATTCCTCTATGTTTATGTATATTCCTTTACGTTTATGTATATTCCTCTATGTTTATGTATATTCCTCTACGTTTATGTATATTCCTCTACGTTTATGTATATTCCTCTATGTTTATGTATATTCCTTTACGTTTATGTATATTCCTCTATGTTTATGTATATTCCTCTACGTTTATGTATATTCCTCTACGTTTATGTATATTCCTCTATGTTTATGTATATTCCTCTATGTTTATGTATATTCCTCTACGTTTATGTATATTCCTCTACGTTTATGTATATTCCTCTACGTTTATGTATATTCCTCTATGTTTATGTATATTCCTCTATGTTTATGTATATTCCTCTATGTTTATGTATATTCCTCTATGTTTATGTATATTCCTCTACGTTTATGTATATTCCTCTATGTTTATGTATATTCCTCTACGTTTATGTATATTCCTCTATGTTTATGTATATTCCTCTATGTTTATGTATATTCCTCTACGTTTATGTATATTCCTCTACGTTTATGTATATTCCTCTACGTTTATGTATATTCCTCTACGTTTATGTATATTCCTCTACGTTTATGTATATTCCTCTACGTTTATGTATATTCCTCTACGTTTATGTATATTCCTCTACGTTTATGTATATTCCTCTATGTTTATGTATATTCCTCTATCACAATTGAGGACATCGTACGTGCCCCTCAACAACTGGCCTATATTTCGGAATATGTTTCGACATACTAAAATCGTAAAGTATTATCTGACTGATTTTGCTGATGTTATTTTGTTGTACTTTAATCGAATGTTTCTAATTACTTTCTTACATCCACATTTTATTTGTCGTCCAGTTTATTGTGCTGGACTACATAGTTCACGTCAACACGCAATGTTACCGAGAGACACCTGTCTGTTCCTGTACTGATATTTTGGACACAACTTCGTAAATATTCTTAAAGCTTGTGTGTAAATAGCCATCTGAAATTCTGTCAACTTAGGACACTCCCTAAAGCCACAAATTCAATACCAACATGGCAACACCATTGTTTGAAGGAATTCGTGTTCTCATGTTCCGAGTACTTAAAAAAATTTTGATTACGGTAAAAACTTTATTCATAACAGAGAATTCACTATGGTTTGTAAGAAACGTAATTATGTATTTAAAGTAAGGATTCTGAAATATATCAAAATGATATTTAAATATCCTGAATCACAGAAAAAACATTGCATATCTATTACAAAGCCGAGTTATGTAAAGGAGTTCAGGGAAATGATCGCTGTTTATTTTAAGAATTGTCGGAAAATGCGCCCAGAACGTAGTGCATTTAATGTTACAGCAATCGGCAAGACTGCTGTGTTGAGAAGTATTAAGTTACACAAAAAACACACTACGTATTCCGTCTGACACAACCTGTATTTGTTCTTATTATCTCAAACACTACATGTTTCGATCAAGCCGATTGTCATCAGGTGTTTATTTTATACAAAAACTTACATTTCACATTTACATTTTTACCTTGACTTTTAAGGTTTTGTATAAAATAAACACCTGATGGTGATCGGCTTGATCGAAACATGTAGTGTTTGAGATAATAACAAATAAATTTGTGTCAGACTTAATACATAGTGTTATTTATGTAATTCTTTATATATACAATGGGATTGATAGCGTCAAATTGATTTTAAGTTATTTAACTGTCAGTTTTTAACACTTTAATTTCGAAAATAAATTTCATTAGCAGTTTGTAATTAGTGTATGTGCATTTGGTATTTGGTGTAAGAATAAAAGAATAAACCTCCAGAAGGATTAATAGAAATAACAGTAAGTCTTACATGTGAATTTTTATGTTGCTGATAGATATTTCCTCTGGTACAACAGTGTAAACATATATTCCGATAATTTCTGAAGAAAAAAAAATATTTTTTGGTACTGCAGAAGTTTCAATAGCCATCCATTACCGAAAAAGGTTCAGTAAATCTCTGTTTTAATGAAGTTTCAGTAATTTTTATACGTTAAGACGCTTCAAAAATCTTTTGTTTCTGAAAAGTTTCAGTAGCTTCCTATTTGTGAAAATGCTTCAATGATTTTCTGTTTTTTTTTTAAGAATCTTCAATAATTTTCTCTTTCTGAAGTCCTGTCCGTGATCTTCTGTTTTTAAAGAATTTCCCGTGAAGTTGTATTCCTGAAGAAGTTCCATAAGTTCTTTTCCTGATCATAATTTCAATAATTTTCTATGCACGAAAATTTCAGCAGCTGTATTCTTGAAGAAGCTTCAATACATTTCCATTTTGAAGAAATTTTACGACTAATTCTATAAATCTGAATGCAATCCAAGCGTGTAGATTCCTGATACACCTTCATTTGTTTCTATTTCTCAATATACCTCAGGTTCATTTTCCTTAAGAAGCTTCAGTACATTTATATTACTATAGGTACTTTAATTTTGGAGACATGAACATTCAGCCTAGTCATATCGGTCCAGTGACGACACATCTGCTCTCTTCTCCATCTGCACGGTGTGCAAAGTTTAATAGCTGTTTTCCCCTGTTTCTATAGTAAGTGGTGTTTCTGTGAGTATTGATGTTAATTTCAATATAAATCTTCCTTTAACTTTTGTCCATCACACTTTTGTTCTCAATCAATATTTTTCGATGCGTCGAGATTTAAATATTTTGAGAGCATCGGGTGTAGAGGGTGATGAGTTTTAAAATGTATTTAATTATATAATATTATATTTACTAAGTGATTTATAGAGAATCAGTAACTATTTTTTAATCATGTCACTTCTTCTTTGTTTATCAGTTTTGTGTGTGTGTGTTATCGTGAATCTGTAGCTACGATTATTTCCGAATATGTTTCTTTGTTATGTAGTTGTGGATATGGAGAACCAATTTCATGCTTCTAAATATGTTTTTCCCTCGTTTAGTTTCGTGTTTCTGACAATCAGTATCTATTTCGCAGTAGGATTTTGTCTCTTTATTCTGCAGTTCTCCATGTTTTGGGATTCAGTTTCAATATTTTTTTAACCCCCCCCCCCTCCTTTTTCATCTCTATTTGCATTTTTTCAGGAAATATCCCACCTATTGTCAGATATATTTGTGATCATAGCAGATTGTGGTAGCTGCCATTATGTCTTTCGCATGATTTAATTGATTGTAATTAATTGATTTATAATTAAAACAAGTGACATATGTTTAAGAAACATAATTTAATCATATCTGAATAATATTGTAAACTTTATATTTCTAATCACCACCTTAACACTTTTAACTCTCTATCACTTCAGAAATGCTGCAGTTAAGACAAGTGAAGTCTCATGCAAGAAAAGTGAATAATATTTTACTTTAAACGTATTATATATCCGCCGAAACGTGTAGTGGGATAGAATGTAGAAATATTTCTTGTGCTTATGTAACGTGCTACGCTGTATGACTTTCATGATCTGATACCTAATTATAGTAAAGATAAAATCCCTTAATATTGTAGTAAAACGTATCTGTAATGTGTGTGGTATGTACAATGTATGTGGTATGTACAAAGTATGTGGTATGTACAAAGTATGTGGTATGTACAATGTATGTGGTATGTACAAAGTATGTGGTATGTACAAAGTATGTGGTATGTACAAAGTATGTGGTATGTACAAATGTATGTGTAGATGTACAATGTATGTGGTATGTACAAAGTATGTGGTATGTACAATGTATGTGGTATGTACAAAGTATGTTGTGGTATGTACAAAGTATGTGGTATGTACAAAGTATGTAGGTTATGTACAAATGGGATGTACAGTATTGGTATGTACAAAGTATATGTGGTATGTACAAAGTATTGGTGTGTATGTACAATGTATGTGGTATGTACAAAGTATGTGGTATGTACAATGTATGTGGTATGTACAAAGTATGTGGTATGTACAATGTATGTGGTATGTACAAATGTATGTTTGTGGTATGTACAATGTATGTGGTATGTACAAAAGTATGTGGTATGTACAATGTATGTGGTATGTACAAAGTATGTGGTATGTACAAAGTATGTGGTATGTACAAAGTATGTGGTATGTACAATGTATGTGGTATGTACAAAGTATGTGGTGTGTACAATGTATGTGGTATGTACAATGTATGTGGTGTGTACAAAGTATGTGGTATGTACAAGTATGTGGTATGTACAAGTATGTGGTATGTACAAGTATGTGGTATGTACAACGTATGTGGTATGTACAAGTATGTGGTATGTACAATGTATGTGGTATGTACAATGTATGTGGTATGTACAAAGTATGTGGTATGTACAAAGTATGTGGTATGTACAATGTATGTGATATGTACAAAGTAAAGTTGCTATTTTGTATAATAATTTGAACTTGAATAATGTTGCTGTGGTTATATAAAGAAGTGTTCTATAAATAAATGTAATATGAGTGTCAGGTGATAAAAAATTTGCATAATTCAAGGAAATCTTGAAAGTAACATGCGTAAAGAATGTAGTTAAATAAATGCCTAACATTTACGTTTTTGAACTCTAGAGTAAAAAGACCTAATGCTAAGTAGAGACTGAAATACCTATTCTTGAATGAGGATCTAACAAGCTTTACAAGCATACAATACCATAGAAGGTCAAAAATGGGTAAAAGAATTTCGAATTGTGTCTATCTTACTGCAACATAACTTTCAAATATGCAGTTTCTAGTTTCAGTACTCTCTATGTGTTACTTTAACAATCACGTTTGCTTTGCTTTTCTGTGCAGTACATATCAGTCCGTTCGTAAAACGTATTTCCGAGTACCATAGTCTGCAGCTCAAAGCGGGCCCTTTTCGGTATGTGAATTGAATATGATTTGAATTAATAGTGGGGTCAATTGTGTACCCACAGCCCCATTTCGTCTAATATTAGCCAGTTATTGCTGTCTTAGAATCTGATGTTTTACGTGTAAATTGCCCCGAAATCTTAGACACGAAAAAACTTTCGTGTTAGTTTACAGATTTTAACACTGCACTTTCTCAAAAATCGGTACAAATTTTGAAACGATTCAGTAATTATTGTGACAAAGAAAACCAATTCCACAAGTGCCTGAGACAGCAGGCAGTGCAACTGACCTCAAATGTGGTCATGTCGAGTAATGTATTGCGAAATTCGTGGCACAAAGAAAGATTAATAACTGTTTATCATTCACCAACAAATGCACAAAGATAATTTTTTTCACTAATTACTTTATTAAAGGATTTCCCCTATACGTATTTCGGCAATTATATTGCCATCTTCAGGGGGTCAGAAGCCACGCTGACACGAAGGGAGAAGGTGCTTCCACACAACAACACTACAGATATCCGACAACAACAGCATACCGGACCACACTGCCAATAATTACGAATTTTACCGCAAATGTAATTTAATACTATCTTACTATCAATTTTAACAAGCTATTTTAGTACTATTATAATACTATAACACAACTTTACACAATTTTTATACAATTTTATAGATGGTATAATAACCAATATTGACACATGTACATTGGTCTATGTACAAACCAAAATGACCCCCTGAAGATGGCAATATAGATTGCCGAAATACGTATAGGGGAAATCCTTTAATAAAGTAATTAGTGAAAAAAATTATCTTTATGCATTTGTTGGTGAATGATAATCAGTTATATAACGATACACGGTGAATACAACGTGAAATTAATAAGTGTGTTTAAAGTATGATGCAGATCATCGTGTTGGGTGAATTGATTATTCTTTCCATTAAATTGTTCGTAATTTGCAAAGTATGATTAATCTCATGATCAGAAGGCCCATAAATTCTCAAAAGTACAATATTTTGAATGCATCTTCTTCTTACATAAAATATAGAACTAAGAGGGTACACGTGAACCCCATCAGATAGTATAAAGTTAATAGTTTATTTAATAAAACAAGGGGGTATAAACACGGCGGTGAAACAAAGATTGTTATTTACACGTAACCGATAAGTTCTGTACCATTTTATGGCATTTTTTTCAGAAAATATGGAAAGATTTATCTCGAGAGAAATTTATTTTTACACTTCATGTATGAATTTTTATGAATGACATTTTTCTCAACAATATTGACAAGCTTTTGCGAATGGAGGTCTTTTTTTTTTGTAGTATATTAGGAATTAATTTACAAATATTATTTGAAAAATTTTATGCCTTAAATTGTTAGTTTCCATTAACATTTCAGATCTGACGTCGTTCAGTTTCTAGCCCTTTCTTCTGACCAATTCATATATGAATTAAGTCCCGCAAAATTGTGGTATAAAGATATTAACGCACAATTCTTTGTAACATCTGTAATGACAACTCAGTTACTGAGATCTTCAACTGTCGACACACAAGTCGTGTTAACTGACGTGCAGTTGGAGATATTTGATTTATAAAAGACTGGATATTGCATACAACTCTGTAGCACTAGAAATTACAAGAGTATTAACCAAACACTCGAAAACATAGAAGACAGACATACGGACAAGCAATGTACTGCAGAGGGAAAAGTAAAAGTGTGTGAAGTATCATGACACCTGTTAGTAAAATAAGGACATTGTACAAGAAGAATGCAAAACTTAGAAACAACTGAAATTTGTGCTTTACGAAATGAAATGTGAAGAACTCGTTCTGACCGTAAGAGAAACTAGAATAAAGCATAAGGGCGATGTACAAGAATTATAAGAGCGGATGGAAGAAAGAATAGGATATCATGATTTGAACCAAATTAGACTTTATGAAGAGCAAAGCCAGAAGGAGGCCTAAGGGACCATAACAGTATGTCAAGAATGACAATCTAGAGGAAACAGGTCCATTATCTAAAGAACAAAGAGAAATTGTGAATATAATTATATCGGTAGTTAGTCAGTAGTCAGTAGTAGTCAGTGTGATTTTCTGTTTATAGTTAACAAATCTCTGTTTTGTATTTGTGTTTTGAGCTATTCTCTCGATAAACAGTGACATTTTTCTCAACAATATTAACAAGCTTTTGCGAATGGAGGTCGTTTTTTTTGTATATTAGGAATTAATTTACAAATATTATTTGAAAAACTTTATGCCTTAAATTGTTATTTTCCATTAACATTTCGGATCTGACGTCGTTCAGTTTCTAGCCCTTTCTTCTGACCAAACAAAACTTCTCTTTGCAAAAAAAACCTGAAACCTTCAAGTAATGAATTCAGTGTTTAATTATGATTTGCAAGATTTAATATGTAATATAATTTTAATAGAATCAGTGTTATGTGTAATATCTGTTTTACTTGTCATTTGGAACAGAAAACACTCCCATTACTCGTGTTCATTCTAAGAGTTTGTATTCCTGTTTTTTTCAAGGCAGAAGCAATAGGCCTATATTAATATTAATTGTAAATATGTTTTGTTGTTAACATACCTATCAATGTGTTGTGTTATAACATACCTATCAAAGTGTTGTGTTATAACATACCTATCAATATGTTGTGTTATAACATACCTATCAATATGTTGTGTTATAACATACCTATCAATGTGTTGTGTTATAACATACCTATCAATGTGTTGTGTTATAACATACCTATCAATGTGTTGTGTTATAACATACCTATCAATATGTTGTGTTATAACATACCTATCAATGTGTTGTGTTATAACATACCTATCAATATCTGTTAGTGTTATCTTCTTTTAAAAAAAATACACGGTGGAAACTAAGCTCATGTAGCATTAAATCTTGAATATACTAAATACATTGCCTTGAAGTAATTTATTAATTAACGTTTCCACATAAACATATTTGTAGCATGATTTCGGGTTCAAAACATATTGATAGTAGAGATTTCAGTAATATATTAGAGATTCAGGGAACAGACATCGTGCATTAGAAACCTGTGCAGTTTCGCCGCGAATATATTCCATTACCTTAGAATACAGCTTTCTGGATGTGACCCAAGCAGCAATCTGTTGCTTAGAATTAGACACCATGAAGTAATTCATTGCTTACTTTTTGTACACCATGAAATAATTCATTGCTTACTTTTTGTACACCATGAAATAATTCATTGCTTAGTTTTTGGACACCAAGAAGTAATTCATTTCTTAGGTTTTGGACACCAAGAAGTAATTCATCGCTTAGTTTTTGGACACCGTGAAGTAATTAATTGCTTAGTTTTTGGACACCGTGAAGTAATTAATTGCTTAGTTTTTGGACACCGTGAAGTAATTAATTGCTTAGTTTTTGGACACCGTGAAGTAATTCATTGCTTAGTTTTTAGACACCGTGAAGTAATTCATTGCTTAGTTTTTGGACACCGTGAAGTAATTCATTGCTTAGTTTTTAGACACCGTGAAGTAATTAATTGCTTAATTTTTGGACACCATGAAGTTATTCATTACTTAGTTTTTGGACACCATGAAGTTATTCATTACTTAGTTTTTGGACACCAAGAAGTAATTCGATGCTTAGATTTTGAACACCGTGAAGTTTTAGGAAGTCAATGAATTATCAAATCTATGTATGTTTCTGTTGTTGTAACATATTTCTTAAGTTTTTACAGCAGTCTGAACACACACACATGCTGTTTCACAAACCGACTCGCATCTCGCCAACAAACGAGGTCCCCCTCACTGCAAACTATCTTCTCTGAACTCCAACATGTAGGCCTAAAATCTTACACCTGAAGGCGGCTCCGGGCAACAAAATAAACGAACAGGATTCAACAGAAGTTGTTGATGTTTAAATACGAGTTATGTTAAAACTGCGGAGAACCGGAATCAATTCCCAAGCAGGTTATATGTCATTCGTGGCTGGCAAAGTGGCACTGGGACTGAATTTTCTGCGAGACTTCCCGTTTCCCGTGTCTTTTACCGTACCATCAATGGTCCATGTTTGTATTTATTCGTGCACCATCGATGTGGATATAGTTACTAAACAAAGTACACACAGGGAAACGAAATGGGAAAGTTTCTAACTGGTAGTCCTTAAAACAACTGTAAGTAATTGTGAAGTCTTTTGTGAATTTCAGTTGTGAATTACTAAGGCCATTTTAACATAGTATGTAGTATGAATGAAGGCTTTAATTTAAAAAAGAGGTCTGTGGTTATTTCTAGTTGGTTCGTTAAGAGCCAGTAGTAAGCCTATTAGTAAAAATGCGGAGACTTCAAATAATTTTTTTTTCTGATTCTTTAAAGAAAACCGGCATTTAGAAAATGCTTAAGCTGTGTTTATTTAAAATTGTATCCGGAAAATCAGAAATCATCACATTTTCATTGTTTATCAATGACGGAAAACATGTTCTTTCTTGACTATGGCTTCCAACTTTACTAACTGCTACGTATGAATTCCAGATTCTAATTTCTCTATCTCCAGAAAGTGACGGAACAGTATTTTCAAATTACGTCATGAGCGTCTCATGCAATATTCTTCCAAATTCATCATTCACTAATTAACCTAGCTTTTGACGCTAGTTTTAGTGACGTACTGATAGAATAGTTAAATTGTAATTAAGAAATAAAATAAGTTGTAATTAACAGCAGACCAGACTACAGTCTGCCCCATTCCTGTATAATATCGTAGGTGTTGTTAGGATTCTGTCTGCAAAAGCCACAGCAGGAAGTATGTTGGACTTGCGAAGCTCATCCTTACCGTTTATCTTGATTAACTGTGCGTGTGGACCAGTGTTAAGTTGAGTGTAAGATTAGGAGAGAAACAGGAAACATGCTCCAGTTGTTCTCAATACTGGGATTGATACCATGTCCTTCCTTGGCCAAAACGTTTGTCACTTTTGTCACACTTGATGCAGGCTATCGTGACTTTAAACATTTTGGTTCTTTATGTCTCTTTCGTAAATTCACTTTACTTAGAAAAGGAATGCAATTAAATCACTACAAATGCTTCGTCACTCAGAAGACTGTATTTCGTAATATTACCACCAGTATGTCCGTGTTGTTCTCTGTTCATATTGCAGTATCTGCCTATAGTCTTGAACATTGTCACACAGCCACTCAGCACTCAGGTCTATAGTTCGCTGATGTCCAAATCTATAGACTTTTTTTTTTAAGTTTATTCGTATTTGCGTTAGCATTTATAATTACATTTGAAAGAGTTGGCTTTCGGAACGTGTCGTTCAAACGCGAAAACGTTTTCGGGGCGTACGTTTTCTGTACTTTTAAATACGGTAAAGTAATTTCAAGATATGTCGTTTCGGTGACAAATTCGTGAAATTCGCAAAACCGCAAAAACAAATAACTGGATGTAGACTGTTCGTGAAATGTTTCGTATTTCGAACTTTATTACGCTTGACTGAATTGAAAATATTTCAGGGACACTTTAATACGAAATGTTTGCCCGTAAAAAGTCAAAGAGGTGTCCAGAGTTCAGTAACACAAAATACAAGTGTTATTGTAACACAATTTAAGAGCAGAGAATTCGCTGGCATCTATAAACTGTCACACTCTTCTGCAAATAGAAATTCAATCTTCAACTTCAGATAATCACCGTTATATGACATACACTGTGTAAGGTTTAAATTACTAAGCTCTGGAGTAATTGATGATACCTTGGAGGATATGTTCATATTAAATCACTTTAGATACACTTGGAGACCCTAAATTTCTTTTATAAAAAAATTATGTTTTCGGTTTTGTTCCCGTCTTTTGTTTCATCACACAGTTACACTTTGCACAGTTCTGTATCACCGTCCAAACACAGTTCCCACTCCCTCCGGTACTCGAATGTCCGTCGCCATTTTGCCCAAACGTTCGAACGAGTTCTTTGGAACTGATCGCAAAATCATTCCCACATAAATGTATTTCGTAACACAAGGGAAGTGATTACGTTGCTAGTTATAACAGCAAGGCGCGTTTGATGGCCAGGAGAAGACAACAGGTGACATCAGAAGGCCTCTCCTTGTGACGTGAGAAAGATGTACAATGCAGAAGAGGTAGATAAGAGTTCCAGTGCTTCCTCCACTTTCGTAGGTGGTGCGGGCTTGCACTGCTGCTGACCGGGGTCTGGTGTGCGCACGCGTGATGTCTGCATTCAGCAGGATGGCTCAAGGTGGCCCCAGAGTGGACTGAGCGGCAGAACCCGGAAGGCTACCGCTCAGGCGAACTGTAGGCGTAAAACTGGTCGGCAGCGTCAGACCGAAGTCCCCACACAGCCGTCCGGCCCGAGCGTCGCGACACCACAAGATGGCTGGCACAACCAGAAACCACAACATAGATTAGACTTTTCAGAATCCGTATGACAAACGTATATCTGCACTAATTTCGATCAGGTGAACGATGGAGTCATGCGACAGTTCTGCCATCATTACAAAAAATAACAAATATGGTACACAAGTGCTTAAAGAGCGCTTCGTGGGAATAGTTTGGGGCATAACGCATCGTTAAATGTGGTGATTAATTTAAACATTGTATCGTTTTAGTGTTAACCCTTTAAATCACAGTGGTTACTATATTTACCACCTGATTTAACATTAAAATCTTTGCGTTTCTCCCTCAGAGTTTGTTTCTGTGTTTTGAATAAGTATCGAAAAAGGAACAGCGATTATTTCCTAAACAACTTAAACCACCTGGTCTTTGTAAAAAAAACAGAATGTTTTCCGTGAGGTGGAAAAATCTTCAAGGCAGCTTTCGAGATGTTAAATACTTTGTAAAAAGGAAGAAAATTTTTCAGCCCATAAAAGTTAGTCAACTCGTATTAAAACTGTTAATTGGCACCAAATGTGGAACGTAATAGGCTTAATGATGGGCCAGCATGTATTTATGTTTCTTATGTTGGTGTTATCAAATATGCTACAAATGGAGAAAAATTTAGGCTAACGGTCTTTAAGGATATGACGTCATATAGGATGGCACAAACGTACCGATGTTTCGAAGGAAATTGTAGCGTCTATCTTCAGGAGAGAAGAAATTTTTCCGAATCGCTGACATCTCTTCGCCGAACTAGAAGTCGCCATTTCCCATATGGCCGCCAACAGACAAGGAAATTTGATAAATAAGGATCGCTCGTGCGCATGCGCTACCTACAGACACACTTGATATACAGGTATATAAATACATAAATGTTCTGTTTCCCATTCGACCATGGACGTACTACAGAACACCCATATGTATTACGAAATAAGCTTCAGACACTTGTCAAGAGGTGCAAGTAATTTGGTAAGGTCTTGGCTGCCAGAAGCGTAATTATTTAAATACGCTCTGAGTTACTGAGAGCGTAGTCGAGAGTGAATGAACGACATAAAAGCATAGAGTAATCGCGGAACAGTACTGATAGGGGAAAACCGAAGAAGTCTGGGTGAAAACAGTGACACGTTGTTCACCATCAACACAAATCCCACATGGACTGATATATGATCAAAACCAAGCCTTTACGGTGAGAGGCAAGCGATTAACCGTCTGTACGAAGGCAGAGTCGATATGACGTGTCGTGTATCCAGCCAATTCGTGTTTCCCATTGAAGCCCTCCTATGTATATATATATAGTAGCCCGTGAGGATATTATGGGAACAATATTTTCAGTGACCATGCACACCATGAACTTCAAAGATCTTGAATTTGATGACTAAGTTACGCTAATACGTCTAATAACTTTTTATCTCCTTGGACTGCTTGACCCTTGAAGATGGGACCGGTAGGTTGTCCCGAAACGTCGGTGAAAAACTATCATGCTAGGCTGCGTAAAATCCCAAAAGAGCGGAGATCTCAACTTTTTATCTTCAAGGTCATAATACTGACCTGCCGAATCACAGGTACATCTCGGATACCCGTATAATGACAAGTGGTTTTCTGAAATGATTGCCACCTGCCACACATATCCTTAATAGAACACCTCATCTTACATGGGGAGAGAATAGCGACAGGTATTTAGAATATTAGAATTAGAAATTTAGAATATTATTTAAACAAATTGTGGCTATAAAATAAACAGAATGCGCTGGCAGATCCTAACCTTGACACTGACCTTGACCTAGATCACAAAAGTAAATAATACCATATTTAAAGTCCGACAAATGTACAATTTAATCACATTATTTGTGTAAATTTCACTGTCCTACATGTTTCGAACCCTTAATTTTGGGTTCATCTTCAGTGACTCATCTCAAATCACACACTATTTACACCAACTGGTGCAATTGTTTACATGAGTTCTTTACAACTGTGCATATACACTGTTTAAAACAAATAAAAGTTGACAATTGTGGTTGTTGGTTGTTTCAGTCTTACATTGGTTAAAAATTGCATAAAAGTTGAATAATCTATGTTGTTTTGATATCCTGTTTATCGGAGTAAGTTGCCTGTTGGGTGGTGACAACAGCAGGAACACACGGTTGTCGGAACACGTGAAGGAAGGATTCAACACGTTGAACCTAGGCTTAGGTGCGAGGATAATATTAAAGTTGATCTTAAATGAATAAGTGTGAAATTGGGTTAGTGTCCACTGGTGGACTTTTGTGAACACGACAATGAAGCGTTCAAGATTGCCATTTTATCAAGAATAACTCTCCTTAGACGTATTTATACAGGTCATACACAAAATAATGGTGCGGTATCAAAAGAATAAAGCATTGAAACCGCACCATTCTTTTGTGTATGCCCTGTATATATCAAAGTAATACTGTCTGTTTTACACTACCTGATGCTTTATCTTTCTCTTAATCATTGCTAAATATTCTACCATGAATATAGGTACATCAGATTCCTCCGAAACGTCTGTGCCGGAGATACCTACTAAACTTCATGGCGTAATTTCCCACGGGGCAGTAATATTCGTAAAATCTAATTGGATTCTCGAATAGCAGACAAGCAACCTAACAGAAATTTGAATATGGGCTTCTGGGTCATGATGCCGTGTCGATATAAACGTTTCGGAGGAAATGCTACCTCCATCTTCAGGGGCCAAGTAAAACGAAAATATAAATGGTACTGAAACGTATTATGTCAGCAAAATGTCGATGTAGTTAGTAACTAGGCGAGTTGAGATGCCTGTCTTTTGGAAACGGGAATTCTCATTTCCTTTCTTGACAAATGCATAAATGAAGGCATAATGTGGAGGTTGTCCTTCCGCATATCTACCGGACCTCTAAAGAGATTAAATCATATTTTATTACTGTTTCAATAAGCACAAAACTAAACGTTGTCGCATTTCCCTTAATATCCGAACAGCCCAAATACGAGTATGAACCCTAGACCCTAAGACCCCCAGAGCGGATATCTTTAATCCTTAAAGGTATGTGGTAACTGTATACAGCCTGAAATCTGCGGTCTTCTGGTGTATCACGCGGCGTCGTGTGGCAATTGTTTACCGACGTTTCGGGACAACGTATCGGTCCCATCCTCACGGGTCAGGAGTCCGAGTAGGAAAGGACTCTTCACCCGTGAGGATGGGACCGATACGTTGTCCCGAAACGTCGGTAAATAATTGCCACACGACGCCGCGAAATACCCCAGAAGACCGCGGATTTCATCACATCGCGCCGGAAGCCTGAAATCAATGTATGCAGCCTGTCCTCAAAAGGAAAATACGTATTTCTTATTATTCTTACAATAAGCAGTGATTTTATCCTAAATATTTTTAACCACTTGGTGCTTTTAAAGAAGACGCTGTGTTTTCTGTCAGGTAAAAATGAAATTTTGTATGTTATTTGGATGAAATTAAAGTTTCATGTTCTAGAGAGAGGTTAGGAGTTCAAGAGTTTTGGAAGACATGCGTGACACTTAGTGCAGTGAGGAGCTTGAATGCAAGAGGCGTATTTTAACTCAGTAGGTGTAAAGTAGGAAACAGTGAAAGTTACACTAATAGAAACTCTGCAGCCCACCTGCTACTGTAAGGTTAAACATTTCAATGACGTTTATTAAAATTTAAGTTTCATTAAAATTTGACAAGAATAACGGGTATTGTACGTGAAGACCTATAAATATGTATGATAATATCTCGCTGAAATCTTTTTAGAATGAGAAATGTTTCAGACAAAAGTTGTACACAAAATCAAAACACACATTTCATGTTCAATAACTTTTTTCCGAAAATCGTGCCGTTTATGAGATAATGTGGAAAAATATGGTACAGCCGGACAGGCCACAGATGACAATATAATACGGCGCATGCGCTTTGCATGCTGGATAACTAAGGCTACAGACACACATCAGAATATGTAATACTTATTGCTTTTCCACGACAACAATGGTTACGCGAACGCTCCTTAATAGTACGTTATACGTACATTGCCTGTCTTGTTTTATAAATCTATAGATGAATGCTCGTTCTGGCTTCTTCAAAACTGTGATAACGAGAGCGCAGTACGGAAGTAGTGCCTCCTACTTTTTTTCTCAAAACCTGTAATTACAATTATTACGAAACTTACATATATCATGAGCACATCCTTTACAAAATTGAGATTATTATTCCACAAAGTCTCCCCTCGTTATCAGCACACTTTTTTCCACCTTACGTGGCACGCTGTATGCCGGTCGCATAATGGTCTTTGCTGAAACGTCGCAGCTCTTCACGCGCGCTGTGTTTCAGCTCGTCGTCATCCGCAAAACGGCGTCCTCGGAGTTCATCCTTCAGGGGGCCATAAAGATAGAAGTTGGTGGATGCTAAATCGGGACTGTAGGGACAGAACCCTTCGAGTTCGTTGTTTTAGCTTCTTTAACGTTTGAATTGGCCGATCCAGTGGCCGTGCGGTCTAAGGCGTGGGTCTTCGGCCGCTCGCTTACAAGGATCGTGGGTTCGAATCCCACCGGGAGCATGGATGTCTGTCTGTTGTGAGTGTTGTCAGGTAGAGGTCTCTGCGACGAGCTGGCCCCTCATCCAGAGGAGTCCTACCGACTGTGGTGTGTCTCAAATGTGTGTGATCGTGAAACCTCGACGAAACGAGGAGGCCCAGGCCCATATAGGGCTGTCGAGCCATAGGAAAAAAAAATGTTTGAATTGGTTGTGGCACGTTTCTTCAAGAATTCCACTAACAAGGTTCTTTCACTACCCCAGAAGACGCTAGCCATGACTTTACCGCAGAAATCTGCACCTTGAATTTGTTCTCTCTCTCTCTCTCTCATCATACCTACAGTACCGATTTACAACCTCCGATTTCCATATTTTTGGCCCCCTGAAGGATGCGCCCCGAGGACGCCGTTTTGCGGACGACGGAGCTGAAACATAGCGTGCGTGAAGAGTTCCGATGCTTCAGCAAAGAGTTTTACTCGATCGGCACACAGCGTCCCACGTAAGGGTGAAAAAAAGTGTGTTGATAATGATGGAGACTTTATGGAAAAATAATCCCGACTTTGTAAAGGATGCCCATGATATATGTAAATTTGATTGTAATTGTAAATATAGTTTCTGAGAAAAAATAAGAGGCATGACTTTCTTACTGACCTTCGTACTTTGAAAAGTTTTTGGGTCCAGATTTTGAAAGAAAAAAATCAGTTTTCTTGTACATTGTCCTACCATTGATGACCATTATATTATTGGTGGTTTGGTGACACACCACAGATGATACAGCCAATGGAAAGGCATTCTTTGGCTCGAATATATGCTTAAAAATTTAAACAGTCATATAACACTGAATTTTCAACAACTGAGGAAGGAAACCCCAAATAACTGTAAGATAGTACCACTTCCTACGATTTTCCATCAGTTATACAGGGTGTCCCAGGACTTAAGTTCAGTATTAAATAAACAATAACCATGGCTCAACAGCCCTATATGGGCTCGGGCCTCCTCTTGCCTCCTCTTTCCGAGGTTACTGAGTCGAGCGCATTCGTGGCAGTTGGTGACTGGCAACTGGCCGCGCTGTTGTTCTATCGTCCTGATGTGCCCGCCAGAGCCATCTGGCAGGCAGTCAGGAGACTTGGGTGAGAAATGGAGGCTAATTTAGCTTACGTAACATTTTTATTCATGCCCGCAAGGTTCTTTTACATGCCGTAAATCTACGACATGGGACCAGACGGCTTTACTTCCCCTCCGAAGGAAGTGGGTTTTTTTATCACCCTTTGATCTAATTCAAGAGGTAATACTGAGTCAGAAATGTCTTATAGATATCATACGCTTTGCAGCGTTTGCTTATTTGTTAATAGTGAAATGTATGTGATGTGCGCATGCGTGGATGTGTCAGTGTATTCGTGACAATACCAGGAGTACGTGAGATAGCAAAGAGAGCGGTTATATCGCGTTGTGAGAAGTTTACAGTGAGACGTAACTCTAAAAATGCCGTTTGCCCGATATGCATTTTGTGTGTGGCTTTGTAATGGTGGCGCAACCGGCAATGGTGTCCTCGAAGAAGAATTCGGCGACCAACGTGTGTTTCCTCGTGCTCACCAATACCTGTCGCTAAATGAGTCTAAACCACCGTGCTGAAAGTCAATTGCGACGAAATGTGGAGGAATATGAAACCATTGACTTGGCAGAGCGAAGTTCACGCATTTGTGTACAAGAATTTCCGCCCGCCTCAATGTTCCACGTATGGGGATCAGGGGGAACCTTACACAGAGAAGGATTGTCTCCGTAGCACATCCAACGCATTCAGCGTCTTGAACTTGCTGTCATGGGTAACTAGCTGTAATTCTGCCATAGGATTAGTGTTAACCCCAATGTGATTCGTAATATTTCGTTTCAAGTCGACGCCCATTTCCTCCGCAATGGAGACAAATATACAAGGAACTACCGTTCATGGGAACATGACAATCCACGTGGAACTATCGCCAGCAAATACCAATATCGCTTTTCCATAATCATGTGGTCTTGTGTCACTGCTGACCGGTTCATTGGACCGTAGGTCACCCAGCAACGTGTGACGTGTGACAGGTGATATTTGCGCCAACTCTGTTTTTGCAAAACGAACTGCCATTTCTCTCAGAGAATGTTCCTCTACGAACACGACGTGAGATATACTACCAGCAGGAAGGCAAGCCTCATCATTTCAGCCATGCCGCCAGGCAGTACCTGAATTTGCAGTTCCATAATATATGGATTGGTCGTGGCGGTACGATGAATTTGCCTTCACGGATCACCGGCTTCTTCCCTTTATATTACCATGTGTGGGGTTATACGAAATCTACGGTGTTTGCACTGAACACGAGACAAATGATACTTCACCGAATTCTTAGCGCTGCAAGACGCATAAATGACGCTAAATTGCTTCGTAATTTTACATGTTCGTTGGTCACACGGGTCATGAAATGTATGCAAACAGATGGAGGTCACCTTGAACAACTTTCGTGAGTAGTGAGCTGTGTAACTGTGACAGAACATTTAAAAAACCAATAACAATAATATGTCGTTTATTTATTTGTTTATTTTCTGATATATTCAATATAATTCGCCTACTCTTTGCTCCTGAACCGTGACGAATTGGATCCATTAGTGTACGACATTCCTGACTCAGAATTACTTCAGGAATTACATCCTGCAATATTAACCTTAAGTCATGGGACATTCGTAGACAGGATGCAGTGTCATCTCTGACATTTAATATCACAGATTGTATTCCACATATATTCTGATTCCGTGTATTCGTAATTCAGCACAACACTAAATTGTTTTTGGTTGCTTATATGAACGTATACATATAAGCAAGTGAAGCAAATGTACTTCCAGGAATAAGTGATCACATTACGTGTATTCCAAACCTAATATTTTGTCTTGTGTGTTATGATACCCCATTACAGGCCTATACATGGCTACCAAGATTTCGGGATGAACATAACTCCTCTCTGTATTGCTTATACCGTGCATGTTTAATATAATGTTACAAATTTACCAACACATGCAATTTTTTCTATTAAAAATTAATAGTCGTTAAAATGCCCTACGAACATATGTAGGGCATTTTAACGACTATTAATTTTAACAGAAAATTGCATGTGTTGGTAAATTTGTAACACTATAACTCCTCTTTCTTCACACACACTATTTATGCCCTGAAAATGGAGGTAGTATATAGTTTATATACGTGGGTAACAACAGAATATACACCTCCATAATTTAAAAGGCTATGTTATGAATTTCAGGTGCCTTTAAAACCTTAAACCACACCCATGTCACAATGATTAGTTCAGGGAAAAGAGATGGGCTACTCTTATAGCACGCATAGAATAAAATAGAGGCATACAATATTTCGGGCAAAAAACGTGTATAGAATAACCCGATTGGAATATCTTGGCGTTGATGGGGATATAACATTAATATGTTTCTTAAATATATTGATTGGGTGTGGACTGGATTAATCTGGCTCAGGATAGTGACAATTGACGGGCTGTTGTGAACACTGTAATCAAGCATTTTGTTCAGTAATTAAGCGGGTATATGAGTCCCAAAAATACTGACCCTGGGGCCCATCCACCCTTCTGTAAAATGGGTAATGTTTCATTCCCGAGGGTAAGGCGGTCGGAGCGTCGCGTTAACTACCCACTCCATCTAGCGGCGAGGGTAAAGAAAGAGTAGAGCTATATCTCTACTCCCCGTCTGTGCCTTTATGGCTAGTTATAGGTTGGCCGTTACCTTAAACTTTTATGGGTCTCAAAAGTACCTCTGATTCATAGAGTTACTTCCTAATAAGTCTTTGAGACCTGCGCTCTTTTGGGATTATTACACAGTGTAGAATGCTAGTTTTTACCGACGTTTCGGGACAATCTGTCGGTTCCCATATTCAATGGTCAAGCAGTCCAAGAGGAATGACCCTTGAAAATGGTACTAATGGGTTGTCCCGAAACGTCGGTAAGAAACTACCATTCTACGCTGCGTAAAATCCCAAAAGAGTGTAGATATTCATTTACACCTCGGCGGGAGCCTAAAATCACGCATAGCAAGCCTCTGATTTTTTTTTTGTTTTCCTAGCGCGGAATTAGCATAGATCATTCAGCCACTTTATGGTCTTGAATTTTGTGCGGTGGGCACGGATTTTTAAGCAATGTGCAGGGGTTGCTATACAGTGTTTTGATGCCAATCGAAACCCGTTAAAATCTTTTTTATGTATTTATATGAGTATCTTAAACTTTTAAAGCCTAACTGTTACTGTACGTACCATCAGTTCTAACATTCAAAAATTTGCATTCTGCCCACATTATATATTTTATATGTATCTCAGGGAGAAAAAAAAACATTGAATTTTGCCCTATAAAATACTCAATTATTGGCTTTTATAAACGAGATGTCAAACTGCGCGGTACGGACTGGGTCTTCAAATAAAATGGATTACGTTTCGTCCTTGAAGGGTTAATGTCTTTAATTTGATATTATTTCTCGTTTAAATACTACCTACTCTTCACCACAAGGCTGATAGCAGATCAAATGTATCTAAGACGACAGATGTGTATTTCTGTTTGTTACGTACGTACAAACCGCCTACAGCTCCGTCTGTAATGTACCTTTGTACACGTTCACAAATATGTCTTGATAACCATACCGTCCATTTTCAATTAAGAGTTAACTGATTGTGGTCGCTTTGTCTCATTCCGTTTACGTTAAAACCGCAAATTACTTATTGTTAAATCATGATACTCCAAACGAGGAATTTGAATTCAGAGCGGTAGAAGTCTTCAGGTCTTTGTGTGTTAACATTTCTGTTACGCCTAACGCAATCTACAATTCTTCTTGCAAACAATTTCCATCACGGCAATTTCGTTATCAGACACAATAAATGTAATAAAGTTTTCAGGTTTTTACCTTGCAAGATATTAATCTAAATACTAAAAGTTACTGACGAAGGTATATAACATTGAGAGCCAATTGTCTTCTGGACTTTGTACATCGTCTTGGATAAAATATGAAATAATATATAAAAATATAAAAATCACGACGTTTCGGAAGATGGCTCTTCTTCCATCTTCAGGCGATGCCTACTCACATGGGTCCTGTTGATCAAGCTAATCTCAATCAAAATCCAGTGATTGAGATTAGCTTTTTATTTTATCCAAGACGATGGACAAAGTCCAAAAGACAATTGGTTCTAAATACATTAATCTGTTCCGACGTTTACAAAGAACGTGTTGACACAACACGACTGAATTTGAATACTGGAATTTTTTAGTATGAGGAAATATGTCAATTAATTGTTATAATTTTTTTACCACGAAGATGTAGGCAGGCCTTTCTCCGAAACATCCTACACGGTCTAAGAACTCAGAAGACTAAGTAAAGTATTTTTGCATAGAAATCGAAATGTGAAAAAAAAAAATCAAAATTTGCCTGGCTAGGCAGTGAAATTTTTAATTGATATGAAAAATATTTTTGTCCTGTTGTTTAAATTTCGTTATATATTTATAAATTTTGTAAATGCATTTCTGGTAGGCCTATCGTTACTCTTTAAGATGGAAGCTGCACTTCCGTTCCAAACTACGATATCCTGTCACAAAATAAGTTCAGCATTTATATATTTTGGGATCTTTATTTTAAGCTGCATAAAAACAGTTCGCAGTTAAATTTATGCTATCACACTAAGTATCTACATAGTCCCCGCCACTGTGAGGCACTTCTTGTGACGTAACAATTGCGTCACTTTAGAAATACGTAATTGGGCTACAGAGCGACTGAGGATATGTTCAATGCTATTGGACAGTTAAGTAAAGAAAGGAATAGACTTATTCCGAAAAATGTACAATAAAAAATGTACGTACAGATAGCATAGAGTTTAAAGAAAGAAACCAGCGAGTATTGGATGAGCTGAAGAGGTGATAGCAGAGAAAGGGACCAGGTTAGAAGTCTGTCGGCGGCAAGACGGTTTTCGGGAGCTGAAAAACTCAGCAGGGGCCGAATCCATGGGCTAATATGATTGGATATGGTGACAGGAACCCGCTGTTGTCTGCCGCAGAAGAACTTCAGCAGGAAGACCACTGGAAGCCAAGATCGACGTAAAGGATCATAGTCGAAGGGCTTGCGAGAAAAGTGACCCTTTACGGGTTTCAGTGACTAGCCCCTAACGTGGCAAGTAGTCCAAAACGCTAGACACAAGTCATGAGGCAGGGGGTTTGTGTTGCTTCCGGCTTCGGACTGCGTTTTGGTTTTACAATTATTACATAAATAATACGTGGGTCAGGATAGCTCAGTCGGTATAGCGACTCGCTAAGGGCTGGAAGGTCCGGGGATCGAATCACGGTGGTGGCGAGGTTTTCCACACCAGTCCAGGCCGGCCCTGGGGGCCACCCAGCCTCCTATAAATGGGTCTCTTTCCCGGGGGTAAAGCGGCCGGGGAGTGGAGTTGACCACCCACCCCCATCTAGTGCCAGCGTTAAAGAAAGAGTAGAGCTATACCTCTACTCCCCCTCTGGGCCTTCGTGGCCTGTTCTAGGGAGACCTTTACCATTTTACACAAATAACACTACGTATTCCGTCTGACACAACCTATATTTATTATTGTTATCTCAAACGCTACATGTTTCGATCAAGCCGATCGTCATAAGGTACTTATTTTATACAAAAACGTAAAACTCGAGGTAAAAATGTAACTTTTTTTGATACATCACAAAAATTTACATTCTTACCTTCAGTTTTAAGTTTTTGTGTAAATAAACACCTGATGACGATCGGCTTGATCGAAACATGTAGCGTTTGAGATAACAATAAGAACAAATACAGGTTTTGTCAGACGGAATACGTAGTGTTATTTGTGTAATTCTGTATACACAAGGGGATGGATAGCGTGAAATTTACAAGTATACCTAAATACTTACAGGGGGCCGGGATAGCACAGTCGGTAAAGCGACTCGCTGCGAGGTGTCGGTGGTGGGAAAAAAGATTTTCTTTTCACCATACCCGCCTAGACCGGCCCTGAGGCTCATCTAATCTCCAAAATGTGTACCGGAGCATTTTCCTTCGGTTAAAGCCGTCGGGGGAGGAGGGGCGTGGCGTTTACCACCCACACTAATCTTCTAGCACGAAGGTTAAGAATGAGTGGAGTTATATTTCTGCTCCACCCCCTGTGCTTCTGCGGCGTGTTGTGGGGTGACCTTTGCGTTTTTATTATTAACCAATTAAGTAGATGTGACGAACGAATACTCTTAGACGATCTGTGGCAAAATGTTTGCGGTGTTTCGCTATGATTGCTTATCCCCAGAGGATCTAACCGAGTTGCGGGGACAAGTATTGCTTGCTTTTGCTGAAGGAAAGTCTTGAACTACGACCTGCCAGTTTCGGAACCTCCGTAGTGTGCTTTTGCTGAAGGAAAGTCTTGAACTACGAGCTGCCAGTTTCGGAACCTCCGTAGTGTGCTTTTGCTGAAGGAAAGTCTTGAACTACGACCTGCCAGTTTCGGAACCTCCGTAGTGTGCTTTTGCTGAAGGAAAGTCTTGAACTACGAGCTGCCAGTTTCGGAACCTCCGTAGTGTGCTTTTGCTGAAGGAAAGTCTTGAACTACGAGCTGCCATTTCGGAACCTCCGTATGTGCTTTTCTGAAGGAAGTCTGAACTACGACCTGCAGTTTGGAACTCCGTAGTGCTTAGCTTTGGTTCGGTGTAGATGTCTGTCCGCAGCAGGGTTTGTTCGTAAATTAAATTGAGGTAACCAAAAAGCATACAAAATTTCGTAACCAATACGAAATCACAGATGAGTCGTGTTGAGCCACGGTCAAAAGTGACCAGTGCCCGGAGGAGAGAAAACAAACATAGTTTTAGGCCGTATTATGGAAATTGTTCTGAATTTACATTGTGTAATAAAAAATGTTCAAATTTGGGAGGTAAAGTTACAGTCGAGCCTTCTGCCGCGATGTCAATGAGACATTCCATCTTCTGGGATGTTATGCAGCCTAGAGTGGTAGTTACCGACGTTTCGGGATAGCCTATATTTCCCATCTTCAAGGGTCAATTGTTCTTGTACTGCTTGAACTTTGAAGATGGGACCGATAGGTTGTCCCGAAACGTCGACAACTAACTAGAAATCTACGCTGCGAGATGGCCTAGAACAGCGAAGATCTCAACAGTATAGAATGCTTACAGCCGTTGAGAGTTAACTTCAAAAATTTCGTTGTTACTTCTTTCGAGGAAATGAATATAAACTACATAGGGCAACTTGCTATGAAACCAAAATTTTGCACGTACAAAATGTGTATAAAAATTCAGTCCGTTTGCCCACATTTTTTGTCTGTCTAGCGCCAGTCTCAGAGAGCACCACCAATTGTTTTATGTTATTCATACCGTGCTATTGTTACAAGTGACACATCAACAAATTTATGCACTTAATAAACATTCAACAAATATGAAACTCCTACATGTTTCGGCACTGGGGGTGCCATAATCGGGGATTTATTCTGAACAGAGGAGTACAAGGCTAACACTCTAATCTAAGTACTGTGTCGCCCTTATTAAAATTATTAGAATGTTACAACTATTACAACTATAACATATACAGGGTATACACAAAAGAATGGTGCTGTTTCCATACTAAATACATAGTGAAACCGCACCATTCTTTTGTGTATGCCCTGTACAAAGTTAGTAATCATAAAATTACAATGTTGTAAATTTTAATTTTTTAAAGTGAGGCGTTCGAGGTAGAAGTTTCCAGTTGTTTGTATTCTGTATGGAGTGTGCATACAGACATCTGTCTAGTTCTTAAGTGAGCCAAGGAGATCTCGTGCTGAGAGAGCGTGTCGTGTCAGGCGGTGTGGTATATCACACCGTCTGAAAGTACTTTGTTAATTTTTTTTTCAGTTTTTTTAACTAACGAATGTACTTTTTATTTTTCGTATTTTCTTCAATTTACCCTACATATGTAAAAAAAATATTCTCAAACAGTGTAACGGTTCTGTGACAATACCAAATGGACCAGTGAACAGTAAAGTGAACTTATCAATGTACCCCTGATGATGGCCGAGTTACGGCCGAAACATGTGTAGGGTTAATTGAACAAAAATACGAAAATAAACATAAAAAGTGCATTTGTTGGTTCAAAAACTGAAAATTAATGTCAAGACGCACGGCGAACACAACGTGACATTTATTAAGTTTGTTAATTCGTTAATGTATTAATGGCAATGAAGCACCACCAATGTTCAAAACCTAATAAAGCCATATAAGTTTTAAAACTAAAACTTTTAAAGTTTTGCCTGAGGATGGGGACGGAGCTATTCCCCAGAACGTTGTATTCAAATGAGTTGACGCGGCTTTGCGCCCGAGAAGACTACATTGAATCTAATAAAGCCAGTTACATACAGGTTATACACAAAAGAATGGTGCGGTTTCCCTTTATTCACCATTGAAACCGCACCATTGTTTTGTGTATACTCTGTATATACGAATATATAGTAGTAATAAAATGTCACAGTCATCACTGCACTTTTATGTAAAATACATGAGCTTATTGTATGTGTCACTGAAATTCTTAACAATTGTAATGTGGTTACCTGACTCCCATTTAACGTGTAATACATAATTTTCGCGGTAGGCCGGGATAGCTCAGTCGGTATAGCGACTGGCTACGGGCTGGACGGTCCGGGGATCGAATCCCCGTAGTGGCGAGGTTTTCCGTACCCGTCCAGACCGGCCCTGGGGCCCACCCAGCCTCCTATGCAACGGGTACCGGGTGTCTTTCTCAGAGGTAAAGCGGCCGGGGCGTGGAATTTACCACCCACCCTCATCTAGTGCCAGGGTTAAAGAAAGAGTAGAGCTAAGCATTTACTCCCCCTCTGGGCCTTCGTAGCCTGTTCTAGGGAGAACTTTACCTTGAAAACTAACTAACTCCATGTAGCACAGTCCTTGAGAAGATAACAGGTCAGCTAGTCAAGAAATTCCGCGCGTTTTATGGAACCCGAAGGTTCATTACCGCACTCACAACAGCCCGCCAACTGTCCCTATCCTGAGCCATATCAATCCAGTCCATGCTCCCCATCCCACTTCTTGAAGATCCATTTTAATATTATCCTCCCATCTACGCCTGGGTCTTCCAAGTAGTCTCCTTCCCTCAGGTCTCCCCACCAAAATCATGTATGCACCTCTCCCCTCACCCATACGTGCTACATGCCCCGCCCACCTCATTCTTCTTGATTTGATCACCCCGAATATCTGGTGATGAGTACAGATCATTAAGTTCCACATTATGTAGTCTTCTCCACTCCCCTGTTACCCCGTCCCTCTTAGGCCCAAATATCCCCCTCAGCACCCTATTCTCGAACACCCACAGCCTATGTTCCTCCCTCAATGTGACAGACCAAGTCTCACACCCATACAAAACAACAGGCACAATTATAGTTCTGTATATCGAACTATGCCTTTACATTTGCATAATTTTCGCAATATCACTTTACTACATATTTGTGGTGATAGGCACTTTATGCGTGTGTAAGAACAGCCTATTGGCAAAGTATTGACCGTTATGCCACGATTAGCCTATTTCGACTGTAGTCCGTAGTATATAACAGGCGGTGTTGTCCGTTCTTGTGGAGAGGCTGGCAGTAGCTGTACGCAGTTCCGTCGGTGTTCCACGCGGAACCTGCCTGCCTCACGACCACTTGTTCTGTCTCGCCGTGTATTGCCGGCAAAGTCAGGTGTCGTCACGTGTAGGGCCGTGCCGGATCGCGAACTGTGACCTTAGCGTCTTGCCACTTACATTTAACTGTGGCCTTAGCGTCTTGCCACTTACATTTAACTGTGGCCTTAGCGTCTTGCCACTTACATTTAACTGTGACCTTAGCGTCTTGCCACTTACATTTAACTGTGACCTTAGCGTCTTGCCACTTACATTTAACTGTGGCCTTGGCGTCTTGCCACTTACATTTAACTGTGACCTTAGCGTCTTGCCACTTACATTTAACTGTGGCCTTAGCGTCTTGCCACTTACATTTAACTGTGGCCTTAGCGTCTTGCCACTTACATTTAACGGTGAACTTAGCGTCTTGCCACTTACATTTAACTGTGACCTTAGCGTCTTGCAACTTACATTTAACTGTGACCTTAGCGTCTTGCCACTTACATTTAACTGTGGCCTTAGCGTCTTGCCACTTACATTTAACTGTGGCCTTAGCGTCTTGCCACTTACATTTAACGGTGAACTTAGCGTCTTGCCACTTACATTTAACTGTGACCTTAGCGTCTTGCAACTTACATTTAACTGTGACCTTAGCGTCTTGCCACTTACATTTAACTGTGACCTTAGAGTCTTGCCACTTACATTTAACTGTGACCTTAGCGTCTTGCCACTTACATTTAACTGTGACCTTAGCGTCTTGCCACTTACATTTAACTGTGACCTTAGCGTCTTGCCACTTACATTTAACTGTGACCTTAGCGTCTTGCTACTTACGTTTAACTGTGACCTTAGCGTCTTGCCACTTACATTTAACTGTGACCTTAGCGTCTTGCCACTTACATTTAACTGTGGCCTTAGCGTCTTGCCACTTACATTTAACTGTGACCTTAGCGTCTTGCTACTTACGTTTAACTGTGACCTTAGCGTCTTGCCACTTACATTTAACTGTGACCTTAGCGTCTTGCCACTTACATTTAACTGTGACCTTAGCGTCTTGCCACTTACATTTAACTGTGACCTTAGCGTCTTGCCACTTACATTTAACTGTGGCCTTGGCGTCTTGCCACTTACGTTTAACTGTGACCTTAACGTCTTGCCACTTACATTTAACTGTGACCTTAGCGTCTTGCCACTTACATTTAACTGTGACCTTAGCGTCTTGCCACTTACATTTAACTGTGACCTTAGAGTCTTGCCACTTACATTTAACTGTGACCTTAGCGTCTTGCCACTTACATTTAACTGTGACCTTAGCGTCTTGCCACTTACATTTAACTGTGACCTTAGAGTCTTGCCACTTACATTTAACTGTGACCTTAGCGTCTTGCTACTTACGTTTAACTGTGACCTTAGCGTCTTGCCACTTACATTTAACTGTGACCTTAGCGTCTTGCCACTTACATTTAACTGTGACCTTAGCGTCTTGCCACTTACATTTAACTGTGACCTTAGCGTCTTGCCACTTACATTTAACTGTGACCTTAGCGTCTTGCCACTTACATTTAACTGTGACCTTAGCGTCTTGCCACTTACATTTAACTGTGACCTTAGCGTCTTGCCACTTACATTTAACTGTGACCTTAGAGTCTTGCCACTTACATTTAACTGTGACCTTAGCGTCTTGCCACTTACATTTAACTGTGACCTTAGAGTCTTGCCACTTACATTTAACTGTGACCTTAGCGTCTTGCCACTTACATTTAACTGTGACCTTAGCGTCTTGCCACTTACATTTAACTGTGACCTTAACGTCTTGCCACTTACATTTAACTGTGACCTTAGCGTCTTGCCACTTACATTTAACTGTGACCTTAGCGTCTGCTACTTACATTTAACTGTGGCCTTAGCGTCTTGCCACTTACATTTAACTGTGGACCTTAGAGTCTTGCCACTTACATTTAACTGTGACCTTAGGTCTTGCCACTTACATTTAACTGTGACCTTAGCGTCTTGCCACTTACATTTAACTGTGACCTTAGCGTCTTGCCACTTACATTTAACTGTGACCTTAGCGTCTTGCCACTTACATTTAACTGTGACCTTAGCGTCTTGCCACTTACATTTAACTGTGACCTTAGCGTCTTGCCACTTACATTTAACTGTGACCTTAGAGTCTTGCCACTTACATTTAACTGTGACCTTAGCGTCTTGCCACTTACATTTAACTGTGACCTTACGTCTTGCCACTTACATTTAACTGTGACCTTAGCGTCTTGCCACTTACATTTAACTGTGACCTTAGCGTCTTGCACTTACGTTTAACTGTGACCTTAGCGTCTTGCCACTTACTTTAACTGTGCCTTAGCGTCTTGCCACTTACATTTAACTGTGCCTTAGCGTCTTGCCACTTACATTTAACTGTGACCTTAGCGTCTTGCCACTTACATTTAACTGTGACCTTAGCGTCTTGCCACTTACATTTAACTGTGACCTTAGCGTCTTGCCACTTACATTTAACTGTGACCTTAGCGTCTTGCCACTTACATTTAACTGTGACCTTAGCGTCTTGCCACTTACATTTAACTGTGACCTTAGCGTCTTGCCACTTACATTTAACTGTGACCTTAGCGTCTTGCCACTTACATTTAACTGTGACCTTAGCGTCTTGCCACTTACATTTAACTGTGACCTTAAGGTCTTGCCACTTACATTTAACTGTGACCTTAGAGTCTTGCCACTTACATTTAACTGTGACCTTAGCGTCTTGCCACTTACATTTAACTGTGACCTTAGCGTCTTGCCCTACTCTTACCATTATTAACTGTGACCTTAGCGTCTTGCTACTTACATTTAACCCAGAATAAGTATACATGTCGAGAGGTACGTAACACGCGACACAAGGGAGTATAGTCCCACATTTCTTAAACTAACAAATGAACCCCTTTTGTTTATTATACAATACAATTTTTCTACAGTAAAATCAGTCCAACATGTTTCGGATCCCTATTCTGGGACTATCATCAGGGACCCGTATCGTGAATCAAACAAAATCACAAATCAACAAATAATGGTATATATTAAAAGTTTAAAAGGTAAAATGTAGGCTATGTCAGTTGTTTTTGTGGGTCCGCTGTGTATTAGAAGTTGTGTCTACTTATGGAAGGCTTTAGCCAAATGTTGAGTAACCATTCTGTAAATTTAGTACCATTCTTTTCGTGATTTGTAATTTTCGTCTGTCATATACACCAGTAAATGCAATTTATAAAAAGAAATTACAAAGCGTTGATATTCGTGAACTGTCCTACATGTTTCGGCAATAAATTCCATCGTCAAGAAGACATTGATACAAGAATGTAAAATTCTGTGGCTCCGGGAGCATGAAATCCATAGCTATCAAATTTGAAAAAATTTAGATAATGATATCTGTGTTTTGGCTGACCAAAGTATCTATGACGTCTCAAAACAGGAATATACTAGGTAGTGCCTGCAGTGAAGTACAGATGGCAGAACCCCGTTATAATTCCTTCCAGAGTAGCGTTTTCCGTTCATAAAACCACGATTTTCTCGGAACTGGTTAAGTGTGGGTTATGGGTTTCATTAACGGAGCCACAGAATTAACACATCAAATTTATATATATATATATATATATACACAATGTTAAAAATAAATAATGGCGGCTATAAACATATAAATGTGAATAATATAGATGGTGTGATGCTGACATTTTCTTGAATAAAATTCTTCGACATGCCACAATTTATATTGTATATTGTTACATGCTTAAAAATATGTAGTATCGAAGTTCTGTATTTGATCCAAACGATCAGGTTCCTGTGGCCTGTATTGACATGTCTCATGTAGGAGAGCGCTGTACTGATATTATACAGTCGAACTCGGTTATAACGTCATGAAATGGACTGAATAGTTTGTGTCGTTATAAACGAGTGTCGTTATAACCGAGGTGTATGATGTTATGGTTTACAGTGAGGAATTAATTGATACCACAGAATATCTGGCGTTATAGACGAGGTGTCGTATAAACCGATGTTTTAATATAGTCTTCTCGGGCCTGAGGATGGGGACGGAGCTAGTCGCCGAAACGTTGTATTCAAACGAGTTGACGAGGCTGTGCGCCCCAGAAGACTATATTGAATGACGTCGCCCGCGAAAGTTTTAAAACTTATAAAACGATGTTGTTATAACCGGATTCGACTCTATATTCTTTTGTGTATGTCGCCGTGAGGATGGAGATTTGTCGCCGAAACATGTAGGGGGTTCATGTATATGGACGATATGTGATTTTATATAAAATTGTGTGTATTTGCTGGTATATGTGGATGGTTATAGCTGCTTTTAGCTTACTATTTACATAGAGAGTTGAATATGCTGTATTTAGTAAAAGGTACTTAAAGTGAATTAGAATACATGGTGTTAGACGTTAGAACCTTGTATCGTAGCCTAAACACTTCTAGTGTTTATGCCGCAGCAATGTGTGCGTTTTGGTGAGTGGAGCCCTCTAGGCTTGCCATAATATCCTATCGTAGGAAGGGCTCTTCCATTCCCTGTTGATATCAGTGTCCTGTTGTTATCAGCTATTTTGTCATATCTGTTTCCACATCGCGATCGTCTTTAAATTTGTGGCCGCCAAGACTTTTCTTCAGCGCTGTAGACAGATGATAAGTTCTCGGCGATGAATTCACCTGATTTAATCATAATCATTGCATGTTCTTTTTTTTTAATGGCTCGACAGCCCCTTGGGGGCCTAGGCCTCCTCATTATCGAGGCTTCACGATCACACTCAGACACGACACAATCGGTAAGACTTCTCTGGACGAGTGATCAGCCCGTCGCAGAGACCGCTACCTGACAACACACAACACTCACAACAGACAGACATCCATAACTTACGTGGGATTCAAACCCACAGTCCCAGTAAGCGAGAGGCCGCAGACCCACGCCTTAGACCGCGCTGCCACTGGGATCGGCTTGCATCTTCTTAAGTTAGGGAATTAAAACCCATGTTAACTTATTTTGTGATAGACCATTGCGTCCAAATAATCTTGGAAATTACATGATATTGTAACTTGTTATGTGTGTGGGCAAAGTAGCGCTGAGACAGCTTTCTTTCCGAGCAATTCTGTTTTCCCCTGTTAATATCATTCCACCATTGCTCCATACACATTCTTTCATCTATCAGCAACGCTATATAATCTTAGCAACCTACAGTATCATCAAGTAGCAAATACATATATTTCAATACACGAACATCCGTATTATGGCATCTGTAGTCGTGCGTGGATATAAACGTTTCGGAGAAATATACTACCTTCTTCAGTTTCGAAATGATTTGGGTGAGAATACGGTAGAACTAAATAACTGAGTGTGAAGTATTATCTGAGGCGAAACAGATATATTTCAAATCTCTTCATTTACTCACAGGTCAGGCTGGGAAATTCGACGAAATATTTACAGAATTCGGGACCAATGTATGACGTACGCATGATGTATGGCACTCTGTGATTTGGTATGATTTGAGATGATCACGACAATCAGGGTTTATATTGTAGTGCTTTGGGTTATCATACAGTGTTGCTGTCTGAAAGTGGAGGCAGTATTTCACTCCTTGACTTTGGCCAAAACTTAACAAGACTGAAGAATATAAGAATGTAATATGAATTCACTATGACTTGACCACGACAGCCTACAGCAGATATGAGTTCACTAAGACTTGACCACGACAGCCTACATCAGATATGAGTTCACTAAGACTTGACCACGACAGCCTACATCAGATATGAGTTCACTAAGACTTGACCACGACAGCCTAGAGCAGATATGAGTTCACTAAGATTTGACCACGACAGCCTACAGCACATATGATTTCACTAAGACTTGACCACGACAGCCTACAGCACATATGAGTTCACTAAAACTTGACCACGACAGCCTACAGCACATATGAGTTCACTAAGACTTGACTACGACAGCCTACAGCATATATGAGTTCACTAAGACTTGACCACGACAGCCTACAGCACATATGAGTTCACTAAGACTTAACCACGACAGCCTACAGCACATATGAGTTCACTAAGACTTGACCACGACAGCCTACAGCACATATGAGGTCACTAAGACTTGACCACGACAGCCTACAGCAGATATGAATTCACTGAGACTTGACCACGACAGCCTACAGCACATACGAGTTCACTAAGACTTGACCACGACAGCCTACAGCACATATGAGTTCACTAAGACTTCACCACGACAGCCTACAGCAGATATGAATTCACTAAGACTTGACTACGACAGCCTACAGCACATATGATTTCACTAATACTTGACCACGACAGCCTACAGCAGATATGAGTTCACTACGACTTAACCACGACAGCCTACAGCAGTTATAAATTCACTAAGACTTGACCACGACAGCCTACATCAGATATGAATTCACTAAGACTTGACCACGACAGCCTACAGCACATGAGTTCACTAAGACTTGACCACGACAGCCTACAGCACATGAGTAAAATAAGACTTGACCACGACAGCCCAGAGCAGATATGAGTTCACTAAGACTTGACCACGACAGCCTACAGCAGTTATAAATTCACTAAGACTTGACCACGACAGCCTACAGCACATATGAATTCACTAAGACTTGACCACGACAGCGTACAGCAGATATGAATTCACTAAGACTTGACCACGACAGCCTACAGCAGATATGAATTCACTAAGACTTGACCACGAGAGTCTACAGCATATGAATTCACTAAGACTTGACCACGACAGCCTACAGCAGATATGAATTCACTAAGACTTGACCACGACAGCCTACAGCAGACAATAATTCACTAAGGCTTGACCACGACAGCCTACAGCAGATATGAATTCACTAAGACTTGACCACGACAGCCTACAGCAGACAATAATTCACTAAGGCTTGACCACGACAGCCTACAGCAGATATGAATTCACTAAGACTTGACCACGACAGCCTACAGCAGACAATAATTCACTAAGACTTGACCACGACAGCCTACAGCAGACAATAATTCACTAAGGCTTGACCACGACAGCCTACAGCAGACAATAATTCACTAAGACTTGACCACGACAGCCTACAGCAGACAATAATTCACTAAGACTTGACCACGACAGCCTACAGCAGACAATAATTCACTAAGACTTGACCACGACAGCCTACAGCAGACAATAATTCACTAAGACTTGACCACGACAGCCTACAGCAGACAATAATTCACTAAGACTTGACCACGACAGCCTACAGCAGACAATAATTCACTAAGACTTGACCACGACAGCCTACAGCAGACAATAATTCACTAAGACTTGACCACGACAGCCTACAGCAGACAATAACATATTCCAGTCTGATTTCTTCTGTAGCAGTTCAGCAGTTGCTTGTAAATAAAAAACAAGCATGTATTTGTTGAACGTAACATATGTTAACTTGCCAGAATTCATTCCGTTGCCTTTGCGTGTTCAAAATAAACACTTACAGTGTTCAGTCCAATAAAACATATTTATGTTGAACTAACCATATGAGTATTTGTTTTGAAGAACATATTTCTTATAGAGAAACAACATCTACATGTTTCGGCTTTCAACTGACTTAGATTCGAAAAACGTAGCTGGTTAGTCTGTGTAACAAATACACGTTGCCTTTATTGTTTGCATTCCGTTCTGCTATTGGATGAGGTATTTATGTAGAAGTATTGGTCTTATCTGAGCAACAATATTTTATTTCATTATTATTATGCGAATATAATAATTATCATAATAGTTGATTTTTAGTTAGACGTGTTTCGACCTATATAGGTCATCTTCGGATTATTCTAGAACGTATTTGTGTGGTACTTACATGATAATCATTTTACGCTTTACAATAAACCTGAAGATGACACATAAAATTAGAAAAATTTCGTACTAAGAGAGTATCTGTTGTTATAATCATTATATTTACATATAGTGATAATACAATAAAATATTGTTGTACAGATAAGAAACAATACTTCTCTTTAAGTGCCTCATAATATGTGGTGTGTTCGAGAGATGATTATTGGTTCTCGGTATAATTAGTGCAGTGGGATGATTCGTGTTAAGGTGGCTGTTTCTGTTGTCAGCTGTTTTGAGTTATGCCTTACTTATAAACCTCTATTCTCCATCTTGACCTTGCGAAGCGTAATGTTGATTGACGTCACAAAATGGCGACTTTAACTAGTTCAGTGCTTGCAGTCAAAGCCGTGGCGTTGGGCCCGCAAGGTTGTGCTGTCAAAGTGCACCGTCAAGTGGGCGGCTCGTCTCATTGTAACGCCAAAAGATGTTAAATTACAAAAATACTTCAGTTAAACTAGAAGACTGGCGGTCTGTTTGTGGAAATTTTGATAACTCCCCATTTTATGGGTAACGAAGAAAATGGTGGGCTGACATTTATCCCAGATTTATAAATAAACTCCCCCCCTCCCCCCCCCCCCCGAAAGCACAGATTTTTCCAGACCTATATGTGTCAAAGTATGTAAATAAATTAGGAGTCGAACCCGGTTAAAACGATATCGGTTTATATGACATCTAGTTTATAACGTCAGATATTCTGTTGTACCAATCAATTCCTCACTGTTAACCATAACATTATACTACTCGGTTATAACGACACTCGTTTATAACGACACAAAATATTCAATTCCTTTCATGACGTTATAACCGAGTTCGACTCTTTTTAGGGGCGGCTTTAAAATTATGTTGCGATTACTCACTTCTATTGGATTGCCTCAAAAAATGCGAACAGAAGTACAGACGGACGGACAATTAATCTTACGATATAGGATGTCAGGAAGGGAGGTTGATAGGGCTGAAGGTCGTATACAGCGATGGGCTTTTGTTGATATAGGTGTTAAAATATCAATTTTTTTTTTTTTCCAATGGCTCGACAGCCTCTTGGGTGCCCAGGCCGCCTCATTTTTCGAGGCTTCACGATCACACACTTTTTAGACACACCACACTCGGTAGGACTCCTCTGGACGAGGGAACAGCCCGTCGCACAGACCTCTACCTGACAACACACAACACTCACAAGTGACAGACATCCGTGCTGTAGGCGGGATTCGAACCCACGATCCCAATAAGCGAGTGGCCACAGACCCACGCCTTAGACCGTGCGGCTACTGGGATCGGCATAATTATTATTATTATTATTTACTGCAATTGGGTTTTCACCCGGTGGCAGTAGTCCTTACACAGTACACACAATACAAATGGACATATAAATATACATAAAAATAACAATACAAAACAAACTATACACAATTACAAAACAAAATACATACAGTAAATACAAGTACACACATTACAGAAACATCCACACCTTGCAAAAGCTTCCAATACTTCTTCTAATAGAATAATTACAAATTTCGTGTTCGGTGCATGCTAGTTGTGTATTCTCTGTGTGTGTAATAATTGCATAGACACGTGCAACAGGCCTGTACAGTAACCACGCGCAGTCTGTTACTCGCATTTTGTACATTTATGCCACACGCTTTTCGCCTTAAGTAGGCAATCACCAGCACCGCCATGTTGACACTGAGGATTGCCTAGTTAAGCAGCGACACCGACGTCGTAAATAAAATGCTGGCCGTAGTTCTTGTATACTTGTGTAGATGCTAAATAAAAGTTTTTTTTTTTTTAGAATGGGAAGTGGATGGATGTAGCTCAGGATCGTATCCTACAACGGACATTCGTAGAAATGTCGTGGAATTTTTCACGTTCTGCTACCAGACGGTTATTCAGTCACATGAAAGTTAGGGAAATAAGTTCTGAAGACGGGACGTTGAAACACATCGCTCAGAATTGTGTCCAGCATTCTTTGGTACTAGCGATGTTCGAGCTTCTGCTTCTGCTACCGGACACTGATGTATTTAGTGAGATGAAATTTTGAAGGTTGTTTACGGAGTGGCTTGGGATCGCCCAATGGCGAGCTTTGGTATAGAGTTGTCGTACTCAGCCTTCTGCTGCTGGGGCGTTTTGTAAATACGAAGATACGTGGGAAGTAGGTTGTGAGGATGTGAGGTGGATGGAACTGGCTCAGGATCGTGTCCAGTGGTGGGCTTTGGTATTAGCGGTGTTGAACCTTCTGGTTCTGCTACGAGAGAGTTAGTTAATTAGGAAGATGGATCTTGGGGAAATAGGTTGTGAGGATGTAAGGTGGATGGAACTGGCTCAGGATCGTGTCCAGTGGTGGGCTTTGGTATTAGCGGTGTTGAACCTTCTGGTTCTGCTACGAGAGAGTTAGTTAATTAGGAAGATGGATCTTGGGGAAATAGGTTGTGAGGATGTAAGGTGGATGGAACTGGCTCAGGATCGTGTCCAGTGGTGGGCTTTGGTATTAGCGGTGTTGAACCTTCTGGTTCTGCTACGAGAGAGTTAGTTAATTAGGAAGATGGATCTTGGGGAAATAGGTTGTGAGGATGTAAGGTGGATGGAACTGGCTCAGGATCGTGTCTAGTGGCGGGCTTTGGTATTAACGGTGTTGAACCTTCTGGTTCTGCTACGAGAGAGTTAGTTAATAGGAAGATGGATCTTGGGGAAATAGGTTGTGAGGATGTAAGGTGGATGGAACTGGCTCAGGATCGTGTCTAGTGGCGGGCTTTGGTATTAACGGTGTTGAACCTTCTGGTTCTGCTACGAGAGAGTTAGTTAATTAGGAAGATGGATCTTGGGGAAATAGGTTGTGAGGATGTAAGGTGGATGGAACTGGCTCAGGATCGTGTCTAGTGGCGGGCTTTGGTATTAGCGGTGTTGAACCTTCTGGTTCTGCTACGAGAGAGTTAGTTAATTAGGAAGATGGATCTTGGGGAAATAGGTTGTGAGGATGGGAGGTGGATGGAACTGGCTCAGGATCGTGTCTAGTGGCGGGCTTTGGTATTAACGGTGTTGAACCTTCTGGTTCTGCTACGAGAGAGTTAGTTAATTAGGAAGATGGATCTTGGGGAAATAGGTTGTGAGGATGGGAGGTGGATGGAACTGGCTCAGGATCGTGTCTAGTGGCGGGCTTTGGTATTAGCGGTGTTGAACCTTCTGGTTCTGCTACGAGAGAGTTAGTTAATTAGGAAGATGGATCTTGGGGAAATAGGTTGTGAGGATGGGAGGTGGATGGAACTGGCTTAGGATCGTGTCTAGTGGCGGGCTTTGGTATTAGCGGTGTTTACCTTCTGGTTCTGCTACGAGAGAGTTAGTTAATTAGGAAGATGGATCTTGGGGAAATAGGTTGTGAGGATGGGAGGTGGATGGAACTGGCTTAGGATCGTGTCTAGTGGCGGGCTTTGGTATTAGCTGTGTTGAATCTTCTGGTTCTGCTACGAGAGAGTTAGTTAGTTAGTTAGTAAGATGGATCTTAGTGAAATAGGTTGCGAGGATGGGAGGTGGATGGAACTCTCTCAGGATCGTGTCTAGTGGCGGGCTTTGGTATTAGCTGTGTTGAATCTTCTGGTTCTGCTACGAGAGAGTTAGTTAGTTAGTAAGATGGATCTTAGTGAAATAGGTTGCAAGGATGGGAGGTGGATGGAACTGGCACAGGATCGTGTCTAGTGGCGGGCTTTGTTATTAGCGGTGCTGAAGCTTGTGGTTCTGCTACGAGAGAGTTAGTTAGTTAGTTAGTAAGATGGATCTTAGTGAAATAGGTTGCAAGGATGGGAGGTGGATGGAACTGGCACAGGATCGTGTCTAGTGGCGGGCTTTGTTATTAGCGGTGCTGAAGCTTGTGGTTCTGCTAGCAGAGAGTTAGTTAATTAGTAATCTGGATCTTGCGGAAATAGGTTGCAAGGATGGGAGGTGGATGGAACTGGCTCAGGATCGTGTCTAGTGGCGGGCTTTGTTATTAGCGGTGCTGAAGCTTGTGGTTCTGCTAGCAGAGAGTTAGTTAATTAGTAATCTGGATCTTGCGGAAATAGGTTGCAAGGATGGGAGGTGGATGGAACTGGCTCAGGATCGTGTCTAGTGGCGGGCTTTGTTATTAGCGGTGCTGAAGCTTGTGGTTCTGCTAGCAGAGAGTTAGTTAATTAGTAATCTGGATCTTGCGGAAATAGGTTGCAAGGATGGGAGGTGGATGGAACTGGCTCAGGATCGTGTCTAGTGGCGGGCTTTGTTATTAGCGGTGCTGAAGCTTGTGGTTCTGCTAGCAGAGAGTTAGTTAATTAGTAATCTGGATCTTGCGGAAATAGGTTGCAAGGATGGGAGGTGGATGGAACTGGCTCAGGATCGTGTCTAGTGGCGGGCTTTGTTATTAGCGGTGCTGAAGCTTGTGGTTCTGCTAGCAGAGAGTTAGTTAATTAGTAATCTGGATCTTGCGGAAATAGGTTGCGAGGATGGGAGGTGTATGGAACTGGCTCAGGATCGTGTCTAGTGGCGGGCTTTGTTATTAGCGGTGCTGAAGCTTGTGGTTCTGCTACCGAGAGTTAGTTAATTAGTAAGATGGATCTTAGGGAAGTACCTATGTCTAAGGCGCAGCGACGCTTATCGGACGAGAGGAAAAGATCAAGAATATTTTAGCAGGCGACAGGCCTGGGTATCGCAGTGTTTCTGGTCCATTTTTACTGCCTTCTGCCTGCAGTATTGTGTTAACAAACCGGGTATAACTGTCAGCTACAGTGCCTGTAGGTGTTAGTCTTGGGAATGATTGAAAGTACCAATTGTATACTTTGGAACAGGAAGTGGAATACGGAAGGATTTATGTACAGTAGATAATTAGTGTAATACTGCTAAGGTGAAGCAACCCTATACGGCCTGGACAGGCCCTTAGGGCTCTAGGAGATGAGGCTCCCAGAATTTCCAGACAATCGGCACATGAAGGTGGTAAGGTTGTCGGCCCCACGCACCGGTCGCTTTTACCCACCAGGAGATAACCCTAGTACTTATTTCTATAAGAGGCTGAGTCAGCCGGAAGGATTAAGTCAATGAAAAATCACAATGACACCATCGGGAATCGAACATGCGACCTTCCGGCTTGTAACTCAGTACCTCAACTACACCTCCGCACACCCCGTGTGCAATACTGTAGTATATAAAATACTTTATGTGTATGTATAGACAGCGTTACACAGATCACCCACTTGTACATAAATCCTTCTGTATCCCATATATATATATATATATATATATATATACATATGGAGATATTTTCCTTATTTGTTTTACAGAATCCTCCGGCATTAATGCATGAGAGTTATAGACAACTCTAATGTAAACTTTACGTTACTTGTACCGTATATTTATAGTTATATATATCTTATGCAGACAAATGAACACAGTTTTATGTTATTTAACACAATTGTTATTATTAAATGCTGCCCAACATGTTTCTAGCCAATATAAGGCTCATCGTCAGGGGCTCTTTTGTTGAAATTACAACAGCTATATTATTGGTATATAAAATTCTTAAAAAGCCGTTAGATGTACCTGGTTATTGGTATCTGTAACAGTCATTCTGCTTTCACTATAGATTTGTTGGAGGCCTACCCTAATCTATAGTGAAAGCAGCATGACCGGTACAGATATCAATAACCAAGTACATCTAACGGTACTTTAAGAATTTTATATACCAATAATATAGCTGTTGTAATTTCAACGAAAGAGCCTCTGAAGATGAGCCTTATATAGGCTAGAAACATGTTGGGCAACATTTAATAAAAATTATGTTAAATAACATAAAACAGTGTACATTTGTCTGCATAACATATATATAACTATATATTTTAATATTGTAATATCGAAAGATTTTGTAAAGCAAATAGGAACAGCGCCCTCATTTTTAGGCGCGTTCCCCAAATTGCGAAAAGCGACTGTTAGCTTCGTCATGTCTGTCTGTCCTTCCGCATGGAACAATTTGGCTCACACTGGTCGGATTTTCATGAAATTTGATATTGAGTATTTTTCGAAACTTTGGTGAGAAAACTCCAGTTTCATTAAATTCTGACAATAATAACAGTTACTTTACATGAAGACCTATGTACGTTTATCATAATATCGCGCTCAATTCTTTTTAGAATTAGAAATATTTCAGACAAAATTTGTAGAAGAAATCAAAACACATTTTGTATTCAGTTAAAATATCCAAAACAGTTTCTTCCTAAAAATTTTTGAAGAAAAATTAACTCACAAAGTAATTCCAATAATAATGCATATATTATTAAACAAATTATTACATATGATAACAAAACGTAAAAACATCTTATATACCATATTTACTCTCTGACTATTAATGCACTTACACTTTATTTTAATAACATATTTATTATTATTATTATTATTATTACTGACTAATATCAATATTTCTCATATATGCTTAATAATACGGTTTTCACAGCTCTGAATACTCAACTGTTTTGAGTAATCATTGTGGATTTCCCTGATGCCCATGACTACTTTATTGAAACTTACAGGGAAACACATTAAAAATAATGGCGTTCTGTGTAATTAATTTCTGTAATATGATGTTAAAAAATTATAATTTCTTACGCGGTGTGCAATGTCTGTCCTTCAACATACAAAAATTTTATTTTCACACAAAATATTCTTAATTAGTGGCCTCTGCTACACTTGGCCAGGTGTAATAAAATTAACTTCAGGTTTCGAGCATGCCGAAGCTGTTCACAGCGGAGGCTGAATCCTGTCATTCATACTGTAGCACATTAGTGAGAAGACAGTCTGCTTTGCTTTAGCATGTAGAGGAAAGCATGTATATTTTCCGACGTACCGCTGTGCTCTGTTTCCTACCCACCACAACACACAAAGCTCTACAGGTGGTTTGTGAAAGAGGAGGTAGCCCACCGCCTGCGGAATGAACGGACGGACTTGATCCGTGAATCAGGTACAATACTTCTCTGTGTGCCTTGACTGTACTCAGATAGGTTCTATGGCTTTTTCCCGGTCACAGTGCCCACTGTACTCAGACAAGTTCTATGGCAATATTCCGGTTACAGTGCCCACCTTATTGAGACAGGTTCTATGGCTTTTTCCCGGTCACAGTGCCCCCTGTACTCAGACAAGTTCTATGGCAATATTCCGGTTACAGTGCCCACCTTATTGAGACAGGTTCTATGGCTTTTTCCCGGTCACAGTGCCCCCTGTACTCAGACAAGTTCTATGGCAATATTCCGATCGCAGTGCCCACTGCATTGAGACAGGTTCTATGACTTTTTCCCGGTCACAGTGCCCACTGTACTCAGACAAGTTCTATGGCAATATTCCGATCGCAGTGCCCACTGCATTGAGACAGGTTCTATGACTTTTTCCCGGTCACAGTGCCCACTGTACTCAGACAAGTTCCACGGCAATATTCCTTTTGCTGTGCCCACTGTATTGAGACAGGTTTTATGGCTTTTTCCCGGTCACAGTGCCCACTGTACTCAGACAAGTTCTATGGCAATATTCGGATCGCAGTGCCCATTGTATTGAGACAGGTTATATGGCTTTTTTCCGGTCACAGTGCCCACTGTACTCAGACAAGTTCTATGGCTTTTTCCCGGTCACAGTGACCACTGTACTCAGACTAGTTCTATGGCAATATTCCGGTCGCAGTGCCCACTGTACTCAGACAAGTTCTATGGCTTTTTCCCGGTCACAGTGCCTACTGTACTCAGACAAGTTCCACGGCAATATTCCGATCGCAGTGCCCATTGTATTGAGACAGGTTATATGGCTTTTTTCCGGTCACAGTGCCCACTGTACTCAGACAAGTTCTATGGCTTCTTCCCGGTCACAGTGCCCACTGTACTCAGACTAGTTCTATGGCAATATTCCGTTCGCAGTGCCCACTGTACTCAGACAAGTTCTATGGCTTTTTCCCGGTCACAGTGCCCACTGTACTCAGACAAGTTCCACGGCAATATTCCGATCGCAGTGCCCATTGTATTGAGACAGGTTATATGGGTTTTTTCCGGTCACAGTGCCCACTGTACTCAGACAAGTTCTATGGCTTTTTCCCGGTCGCAGTGCCCACTGTACTCAGACAAGTTCTATGGCTTTTTCCCGGTCACAGTGTCCACTGTACTCAGACAAGTTCTTTGGAAATATTCGGATCGCAGTGCCCATTGTATTGAGACAGGTTATATGGCTTTTTTCCGGTCACAGTGCCCACTGTACTCAGACAAGTTCTATGGCTTTTTCCCGGTCACAGTGCCCACTGTACTCAGACTAGTTCTATGGCAATATTCCGGTCGCAGTGCCCACTGTACTCAGACAAGTTCTATGGCTTTTTCCCGGTCACAGTGCCCACTGTACTCAGAGAAGTTCTATGGCAATATTCCGGTCGCAGTGCCCCCTCTGTTCAGACTGGCTGTATGTGGACCGTTTTGTTTGTGTTGTGTAGAAACTTGTGGATTTTAGTGTAAATATTTTGTATTATATGACGATGGCCAGCTCGGCCGAAACCTGTCCTATTCAGTACAAAATTTTGTAAACAATAAAAATGTAGTTGTGATAGGTGGATTTTTAAATATAATTTATATACTGTCACAACGAGATGTTTGGAATAAATGTTTAGATCGTAAACTGTTTCAAGATTCAGGATAATGTAAAAATGTTTAAAGACTTATATTTTGAGGATCAAATTACAAGACTTTTAAAACCCTAAAAACAGCAGTGTCCATCCTCACGGCCGTGTTAATCACCAATCCCACATATGTTAACTCGTACAATTTATACAGATGTTAGTAACGCTAATGGCCTGCCTTTATAAAGCTTTTACGCTTCCAATCCCTGTGCTTTATTGTCAGAATGGCAACTACATAAAACTACTTGCACGGACATTTTATTGTTTAATATTCTGCTTTTTATTTACCGCAATAAAGTCACATTTTTTCCCTAAGATATGGCACTCATAAGTTATAAACCAAACTCTATTTGACACTAGTGTTTGACTTTAAAATTTTAAGAGTACACTGTGTAAGTGTTGCTTATTTTATGAAATTAAGAATGTTCAAATTAAAATTAAAACTAACTTGATGCACAATCACTATTTAAAAAAAACTTTAATAGTAGATTAATTAACCCGACATGTTTCGGTCAGGTACCTGACCATCTTCAGGGGGTATACTACATTAAATTGCGTATTTCTTATGTTAAACACACATAAGATATGAGCCTATAAGGTCTCGTCGTATATAAAGTTTTTCACAAGTCACCAAAAATCACTATAAACGCAATTTAATGTAGTATACCCCTGAAGATGGTCAGGTACCTGATCGAAACATGTCGGGTTAATTAATCTAATATTAAAGTTTTTTTAATAGTGATTGTGCATCAAGTTGGTTTTAATTGTAATTTGTACAAGATGCACGGTGAATACAATATTAAATAAAAATGTTCAGTTTGGCATCGTCTCGAGTTGCTTATTTACAGGGCGTACACAAAAGAATGGTGCGGTTTTAATAGTGAACACTATTAATACCGCACCATTCTTTTATGTATGCCCTGTATATATAATTCAGTAAAAATTGGTCAATTGTGTTAAGGTTGATATTGTAGGAGAACACATTTTGAAACAAAACATGCAGCCATCTTTGAAAAATTATTACAAGTATAATACAGAAGGGCGGCCATCGCAGTGACCCGTGCACTTCGAAAGTTACCGAACTTTTGTGCAGATTATTACAAGTAGCTGTGAAACACAAATTGCCTACGTAATTTCGTGGAGAATTTCGAGTGTTGTAGTAAGAAGTCAGACAGGTTTAATTTTTATTGTCACGGACGTTTCAGAATAACTGAAATATTAAAGAAATTAAGTAGCTATCGCCTGTCGTTAAACTCTTAAAGCCCAGTGTTTAGTTTACATAACAAAAAGTTAGTATCACAAATACCTACGTTCTGCCGACAAGTGCAGTTGTGTCTTTTGTATGGATCTCGGAACAAACTGATTGGTTTTTATAACCGGACGCAATTTCTTTACTGCGCGGTACGGAGTGAAGCTTTAACTATAATTTGTGTTAATCCCAGTCTATTAACATCATTATGTAACTCATTACTTCAGAAGTTTAAATTATTCAGGTTTCTTTTATCCATTCTGTAGTCTGTCTTACGACAGGTCCGTAGCCTCTTCATTCTGCAGTCTGTCTTACGACAGGTCCGTAGCCTCTTCATTCTGCAGTCTGTCTTACGACAGGTCCGTAGCCTCTTCATTCTGCAGTCTGTCTTACGACAGGTCCGTAGCCTCTTCATTCTGCAGTCTGTCTTACGACAGGTCCGTAGCCTCTTCATTCTGCAGTCTGTCTTACGACAGGTCCGTAGCCTCTTCATTCTGTAGTCTGTCTTACGACAGGTCCGTAGCCTCTTCATTCTGTAGTCTGTCTTACGACAGGTCCGTAGCCTCTTCATTCTGTAGTCTGTCTTACGACAGGTCCGTAGCCTCTTCATTCTGTAGTCTGTCTTACGACAGGCCCGTAGCCTCTTCATTCTGTAGTCTGTCTTACGACAGGTCCGTAGCCTCTTCATTCTGCAGTCTGTCTTACGACAGGTCCGTAGCCTCTTCATTCTGCAGTCTGTCTTACGACAGGTCCGTAGCCTCTTCATTCTGCAGTCTGTCTTACGACAGGTCCGTAGCCTCTTCATTCTGCAGTCTGTCTTACGACAGGTCCGTAGCCTCTTCATTCTGCAGTCTGTCTTACGACAGGTCCGTAGCCTCTTCATTCTGCAGTCTGTCTTACGACAGGTCCGTAGCCTCTTCATTCTGCAGTCTGTCTTACGACAGGTCCGTAGCCTCTTCATTCTGCAGTCTGTCTTACGACAGGTCCGTAGCCTCTTCATTCTGCAGTCTGTCTTACGACAGGTCCGTAGCCTCTTCATTCTGTAGTCTGTCTTACGACAGGTCCGTAGCCTCTTCATTCTGCAGTCTGTCTTACGACAGGTCCGTAGCCTCTTCCAAAGCGAGAGCTCCACACAGTGCGATCTAGTGCTTTCCCTTTCAATTTCCAGTATCTTCTCTTTTCCTTAAGGTCATCCAACAGCTGCTTACGTCTTCTCCTTCGTCTTCCCGTAATTTCTATCCTTCCCTCTAACTTTCCTTCAATCACGTGTTTCAGAAGGAAGTTTCTACGCAAGATGTGACCAATCCAGTTAGCCTTTCTTCTTTTTATTGTATGTACGATATTCCTCTCCTCCTTGACTCTTTATAAAAATTAATAAAGCAAAAAAAAGAAGAAATACGCATATAATTTATTGTATAAGGTTCTTACAGTGGTTGAGCCTTTGTTAGATTATTATGCTGCTACGCGTCAAACATTATCAATTTTCTGAGGATACTTAACATGTAAGAAAAATTTTTGACTTTAGTGTCACCTACACTCCTCACTTAAAACTAATATTTAAAGCCCTTTATACTGGGTATATATCACATGAGATTTGGTGTTAGAGTTAGCTCTATGTAATGCAGCTAACAAAGGGGCTTTAAAAAGTTGTTAGCTAACTAAATGCACTATATTTCCACTTTATATTCTTTATTCTTCAACCCCTACACATGTTTCGGCCTTTAGAAGGCCTTCATCAGGGGACTCGTAAACTACATTCACTTCACATCCAATGTTTTTATCTACTATTTTTGGTTGAATTTGTTCAGATTTGCAAATCTTGTTAAACCATTGGATGCAATAGTCTTTTGTAGTTTATCTTTGGTGTTACGAAAGTTATTTGTTGATTTTGCTTGTTGGGCACTGATAAATTTTATGTTATTTTCACCGTGCATTTTTTACAATTCACAAATTACACAACAACAAAATGCACTATATTTCCACTTTATATTCTTTATTCTTCAACCCCCTACACATGTTTCGGCCTTTACAAGGCCATCGTCAGGGGGCTCGTAAATTACATTCACTTCACATCCAATGTTTTAATGTGCTATAATAAGAATAAAGAATAATGTGGGGAAATATAGAGCATTTCGTTGGTGTGTAATTTGTGAATTGTGAAAAATACACGGTGAAAATGACATAAAACATGTTTTAAAATTTGTCACTTTCTTGTGTACTAGGTTTGAAGGGCAGTGCCATAGCTCAGGCGGTTAGTCGCCGGCCTCTCACCACGGAGGCCCGGGGTTCGATCCCAGGTCAAGTCCATGTGAGATTTGTGGTGGACAAAGTGGCACTGGGACAGGTTTTTCTCCGAGTTGTCGGTTTTCCCCTGTCGATTTCATTCCACTGGTGCTCCATTACTTGTAAAACTTGGTAAAAAAACTGCTCATCCATCTATCATCATCATTGGGGTTGCACAAAAAGCCTTAAGGCTGTGGTGCGGGGGCCCTTCATCACAAACGAAAAAAAAAAAAAGAACTAGGTTTGAATCACTAAATTCTTATCTGTCATACTTTACAAAATCTCAGATTTTCAGTCACAGCCAAAAGTAACGTACAACATACAATTATTTATCAGGAAGCAATATATCCCTAAGTTGTTATGAGCAAGTTATATCGGTCAGAAATACAGGCCCCTTCTGGTCGGCACTTATATGGTGTTGAGGATCATGTCCTGCCATCTGTTAACAACTCAAGCTAACTATCTGTGCCTTGTCAACATTTTATATTTTAGTTATCATGGAAATGGGTCTACAAATGTGTGAAGAATCTGTAGAACTAGTTAGGAAATCTACGCACAATTCTGGCGCATTTGTGTTCTTATTTTCTGTTTTAAGCCCAATTTGAACTTTTAAACGTTTACAGTCGATTAAGCTTGTTTCTTATATTTACGTTTGTCAATTATTTCTTCGGCCTCAGCCGGTACGTTACAAATAACACGTTCGAACTCAGTTGTTTTTAGACTGTCAGCTGTCCGTACCTCACAGAGAACACAGTATGTCTGCATTATAAAGACAAATTACACAAGTGTACGTGAGTCTTCATGTGAGTGTCTGTTATTTGCTCCCGATTTTAACCAAAATCAGAAAGTGTAGATTAATTTTTATAAAAATCCCAAACTGAAATTTCACGAAAATCCTTTAGGTGAGAGTCGAGTTTCATGAATACAGACGGACTAACGGACACGTAGAGCCGATCCCAGTGGCCGTGCGGTCTAAGGCGTGGGTCTGCGGCCGCTCGCTTACTGGGATCGTGGGTTCGAATCCTACCGGGGGCATGAATGTCTGTCTCTTGTGAGTGTTGTGTGTTGTCAGGTAGAGGTCTCTGCGACGGGCTGATCACTCGTCCAGAGGAGTCCTACCGAGTGTGGTGTGTCTCAAATGTGTGATCATGAAACATCGAAATGAGGAGGCCTAAGCACCCGAAAAGAGGCTGTTGAGCCATAGAAAAAAAAACGGACACGTAGGGGAAGGTTATTAGTCGATTTTATAAAACTGTTCACAGACGCACCATAAAGGAAGCACGTAACATTCCATACACAATTTTTATGTATGCATATCCTAGACCTATAAACTGACCGCTGTGATGAGTACTGAAAAATATTTAACAAAGGAAACGAAAGGTGCTGAATTGAAAAATACGTTGGGCTTTTATGAATTGCTTGTTGCGGTACTGACTGTATTTTTTATTGGAAGACTAATTAATCAGTGGAAGAGTGTCTTCTTAAAACTTCCACTCATTTTATAGAACACTAATAGTTATCGCCTTGTTGAAAAGAACCCGCCAGTGTTTTCTAGACAGGTAAATTTATTTAAGATTCACTTTAATATTATCCCCATCTCCTAAAAACATTATTTTCATCACATAAAGTAACAGAAAAGAAGTAATTACATAAAAAGTGAAGTTAGAATTTCTTCTTAGCTACAACTGATAGACAATTGAATCAAAGGAGGAGCGTTTAGGCGGAAATATCACTATATGGAAACAGAAAACGATTGTAAAATTTTGTTTAGGAAATATCTAAGAAAAGATATCACTGGGACACCCACACACACACCCACACACACACACACACACACATATATATATATATATACTCGTATATGTACACAGAAATACATAATGTAATATAAATCAGAGAAGTATATGGTGAAATTCTGATCAGATTTTTTGAAATTATATTCATCTCTGACATGATGCCGTTTGTCTTCCTACGTAAGTACCAAGGTTTCTGAGAAAACTGATACTTCCATCTTCAGGGTAGGAGACAATACCTGCAGGTATGTCTCAAATATCGGCACTTGTCTACCAAACTAAACATTGCTTCTTTCCAGGCCACTGACGTCATACTCTTCATCGCTACAAGAACCGTAATATCTTAAGGGTTTGTCGGAATAATATCCAGAATTCTCTAAGCAAGATACGAAATTTTGTTTCAGTGACAGCTGTGGGTTTTCTAATTATTCTAGTTAAAGGGAGACCCCGCAGCACCATATCGGTTGCTTATTTGTACCTAAAGTTTCGTCGAATGATTGCGCTGCCATTTACAGAGATGTTTGTGTACATGTATGTTAATAAGCGCAAACCAAAAACATTAATATATAGTCACTACACAAAACGTAATTAGGGTATAATGACGGTAAAGACGAGGAAGAAGGCGTAAGCAGCTACTGGATGACCTTAGGGAAAAGAGAAGATACTGTAAATTGAAAGAAGAAGCACTAGATCGCACCCTGTGGAGAACTCGCTTTGGAAGAGGCTACGGACCTGTCGTAAGACAGACTGCAGAATGAAGAGGCTAAGGACCTGTCGTAAGACAGACTGCAGAATGAAGAGGCTACGGACCTGTCGTAAGACAGACTGCAGAATGAAGAGGCTACGGACCTGTCGTAAGACAGACTGCAGAATGAAGAGGCTACGGACCTGTCGTAAGACAGACTGCAGAATGAAGAGGCTACAGGACCTGTCGTAAGACAGACTGCAGAATGAAGAGGCTACGGACCTGTCGTAAGACAGACTGCAGAATGAAGAGGCTATGGACCTGTCGTAAGACAGACTGCAGAATGAAGAGGCTACGGACCTGTCGTAAGACAGACTGCAGAATGAAGAGGCTATGGACCTGTCGTAAGACAGACTGCAGAATGAAGAGGCTACGGACCTGTCGTAAGACAGACTACAGAGTAAATAAATTACACATGTCAACAGATATCATCCTTATGACGTTCAGGAATATTCATCCTTCAATGGGAGGATAATATTAAAATGAAATAAACTAGAACCGGCTGGCGACCAGCGGAGAAGTCTTTTACTGTAACTGTCGACGTATTTTCACAATCCATAGGAAGAAAAGTAAACGAAAAAAAAAAAACAAATGATCGTAGAAGTACATAGGCACTGTTTACCGTTTAGTACAGCCACTATATTACTTGTAGTTTCTGCACACTATATCCGACATGTTTAAAATGGTTTCCCTCCTTATCAGGGATTTCTTTAGACTTCTACTGAGGATTTTTAACAGCCTGGCATACGTAATGTAAGTGACCTTCCTTAATGTTGCTAAGGAATCCCTTGGTGATGATGCAAACCGTCTAAAACACGCCGGGCTTAGTGCAACGTACTAATTCCTTGCAGAGTCTTTCTTGAAAAGTTGATAGTTTCTCACTTAGTGAAGGAATTCCCTGCATTTTATGGAACTCGTAGGTTCATTACCGCATTCACAAGCGCCCGCCATCTCCCTATCCTGAGCCAGATCAACCAAGTCCACGCCCTCCCATCCCACTTCTTGAAGATCCATTTTAATATTATCCTCCCATCTACGCCTGGGTCTTCAAAGTGGTCTCTTTCCCTCAGGTTTCCCCACCAAAATCATGTATGCACCTCTCCTGTCCCCCATGCGTGCTACATTCCCCGCCCATCTCATTCTTGATTTGATCACCCGAATAATATTTGGTGATGAGTACAGACCATAAAGCTCCTCGTTATGTAGTCTTCTCCACTCCCCTGTTACTATGTCCCTCTTAGTCCCAAATATCCCCCTCAGCACCTTATTCTCGAACACCCTCAGCCTATGTTCCTTCTTGAATGTGAGAGACCAAGTTTCACACCCATACAAGACAACAGGCTATATTATAATTCCATACATTTTGATCTCCATAGTTTTGGAAAGCAAATTGGAAGTCGATAGTTTGTGGACCGAACGGTAGGACGCGTTCTCTGAGTTACGTCTGAGTAACAAATCCACAATAAATGTGGTAATTGTTTGGTACAATTATATGGTACAATTATATGGTACAATTGTATGGTACAATTATATGGTACAATTATGTGTTACAATTATATGGTACAATTATATGGTACAATTGTATGGTACAATTATATGGTACAATTATGTGGTACAATTATATGGTACAATTATATGGTACAATTATATGGTACAATTATGTGGTACAATTATATGGTACAATTGTATGTCAGTCTGTACAGGAACAGAAATGCTTTGTCCACAAAAGTTAATTTAGATACCCACGCTTTGATATTTGTAAGTTGTTTGTTGACAGATTTAGATTTACTCAATTAGAAGGCACGCATGTTGGAATTAGGGTATAGGAATCGAAATTCGACTCCCGATGTGGACAGAAATTTTTCCCTTCCCCACCTCGTATAATGTGGCTGTGTGCCAATTCGACTTCGTATCCATAAGGTACAGCAATTTCTTTTCCCCGAGGATAAAACGATGAGAGTGAGACGCTGACCGCTCACTTCCCTCAAACCCGTACTACGAAGTTAATAATATGTGGATCTGTACCTCCACTTCGTCATACTTTTGATATTTAACTAAGAACAAGGACAACTTTAATTGAATCCTCAAAAAATATGGGTGGAACATGAAACACATGCTGTAAAAATTACACTTGTGATGACATGTTGATGAAATGACTTACTGATGACTGCGGTGATGATGTACAGATGTTGTGATGATATCAAAATTGTTGCTCTGAAGGTTCTCGTTTCAGTTCCCGTGATATGTTGCCATAGAATGAGTAGAATGTCGCTACATTCTAGAGCAGTGTGTGTCAGCCAGGGTCCCGCAAAAAAATTGAAATAATGAATGAAATTTTGAAATTCCGCAAACAGTTTCGAATAACCCTTTAAATATTGCATGAATTTTTGTCCGGGCAATTGGCAATACTGCAGTACTCACCGTAATTTGATATTTTCTATTTAAAAAGTTTATACAATAAACTATTAACTTCTAATGGCTTGTAAAGTAATAATTTTCTCGGAATATGAAGAATTATTGTAGGGGTTCCTCTGTACAAAAGTGTTTGGGTAACACTACTCTAGAGGCGCCTGAAATTATACTTCCGGCTGATCGTTATTTATGAAACGTATGGATTGACTTGTATATTATTTCTGCAGGCGTATCTGTTGACCTGTGTGAGTGTGACTCACGAGTTTAAACACTATTTTTTACCACATATGACTTGCAAACTTCATGGGTACGGAGATTAAATTGTACATTGGCCTTTTGTACGGTAACTTAGTTGTATTAAAGACTAATGTAAATTTAGACGTAACTTTAAGTTCCAACGTCGTAAATTAACTAACAATAGTACGCTGAAATAAAAATAAGAAACTAAAAGTATGAATATGGGAATTATATGGGGTATGTTTAATTGGAAATGCAGTCGTTTGGTGTTGTTAAGACACGAACGTAGCTCGGACTGCAGTTGATTATACGAAAGTGCGTAGTTTAGGTGTGTGGAGTGACCAGTAGAGGGTGGAGTCAGACAATAATGCAGATTTTGTTCCACAACAGTTTGTGAATATAAGCACTGCCTTATTTTTTTTTTTCCTATGGCTCAACAGCCCCTTTTCGGGTGCCTAGGCCTCATTTCGAGGTTTCATGATCACACACATTAGACACACCACACTCGGTAGGACTCCTCTGGACGAGGGACCAGCTCGTCGCAGAGACCTCTACCTGACAACACACAACACTCACAACTGCCTTACTACTTAACCCTTTAGAATATAGTGGTTACTGTATACCAGATTTTAACATCCAAATTTCGGCATTTTGTCCAATCAGTGTATTTATGTGTTTTGTGTGGATCTCAAAACAAGCAGCGATTATTTCACTGTACAACATTAACTGACTGGTTTGTATAACTGAGACGGAGTGTGTTTACTGCGCGGTACGGACTGTATTTATGTGTTTTGTGTGGATCTCAGAACAAACAGCGATTATTTCACTGTACAACATTAACTGACTGGTTTGTATAACTGAGACGGAGTGTGTTTACTGCGCGGTACGGACTGTATTTATGTGTTTTGTGTGGATCTCAGAACAAGCAGCGATTATTTCACTGTACAACATTAACTGACTGGATTGTATAACTGAGACGGAGTGTGTTTACTGCGCGGTACGGACTGTATTTATGTGTTTTGTGTGGATCTCAGAACAAGCAGCGATTATTTCACTGTACAACATTAACTGACTGGTTTGTATAACTGAGACGGAGTGTGTTTACTGCGCGGTACGGACTGTATTTATGTGTTTTGTGTGGATCTCAAAACAAGCAGCGATTATTTCACTGTACAACATTAACTGACTGGTTTGTATAACTGAGACGGAGTGTGTTTACTGCGCGGTACGGACTGTATTTATGTGTTTTGTGTGGATCTCAGAACAAGCAGCGATTATTTCACTGTACAACATTAACTGACTGGTTTGTATAACTGAGACGGAGTGTGTTTACTGCGCGGTACGGACTGTATTTATGTGTTTTGTGTGGATCTCAAAACAAGCAGCGATTATTTCACTGTACAACATTAACTGACTGGTTTGTATAACTGAGACGGAGTGTGTTTACTGCGCGGTACGGACTGTATTTATGTGTTTTGTGTGGATCTCAGAACAAACAGCGATTATTTCACTGTACAACATTAACTGACTGGTTTGTATAACTGAGACGGAGTGTGTTTACTGCGCGGTACGGACTGTATTTATGTGTTTTGTGTGGATCTCAGAACAAACAGCGATTATTTCACTGTACAACATTAACTGACTGGTTTGTATAACTGAGACGGAGTGTGTTTACTGCGCGGTACGGACTGTATTTATGTGTTTTGTGTGGATCTCAGAACAAACAGCGACTTTTGGTTTTTACAGCATTAACTGACTGGTTTGTGTATCTGAGACGGAGTGTGTTTACTGCGCGGTACGGACTGTATTTATGTGTTTTGTGTGGATCTCAGAACAAACAGCGATTATTTCACTGTACAACATTAACTGACTGGTTTGTATAACTGAGACGGAGTGTGTTTACTGCGCGGTACGGACTGTATTTATGTGTTTTGTGTGGATCTCAGAACAAACAGCGATTATTTCACTGTACAACATTAACTGACTGGTTTGTATAACTGAGACGGAGTGTGTTTACTGCGCGGTACGAACTTGGTCTTTAAATATATTTAGTGTCTAAAGACGTTAAGTAAATATGCGTGACTTCAGCCTTCCGCCGCGGTGTAAGTGAGATGTTGGATCTTATGGAATGTTACGCTGCGTATATGAGTAGTTACTGACGTTTCGGGGCAACCTATCGGTCGTATCTTCAAGGATCCTTACGCAACTTAGATTTGTAGTTAGTTACCGACGTTTTGAGACAGCCTATCTGTCCCATCTTCAAGGATCAAGCAGTACAAAAAGAAATATCCTTTTTGGAATGTCCTTTTTATTGTTTCCCCGAGCAGGGTAGATGTCGCGGAATGTAGCGGTGGAGGAGGTTTTCTGTACGATGAAGCTGCCGTATTTGGGGAGAGGTAAAAGATACACGTCGTAACAGTATATTAAATCTGAAATAAAAGTAAGGGCAAAGTAAATTTTTAAAAAACCTTCTGATGACCTAATGACCGTCTCAATACATCAGAGTAAAGTACTTAAAACCACGACAGCACTTGCTTTGAGCACGCGTGTAATTTGTGTCTAGCTGTAAGTGGTCTGGCCTGAATGAACAAGGTGCTAATGAGAACTGTTTGTGCCTAAGGAGGTGAAGTGTGACAGAAATGTGCAGAAAACTGTTTAATGAGGAACACAAAAATGCCTATTTTCTTGGATGTGACGCCGTATATGTTGGTACAGATTGTCGAAACTTTCTGAGGAATATGATGCCTCAAACGTCAGGGATGTAAACTAACAAGTTTCTTGTAAACGTTGGTACGTATCTACCAATCTACACGAATTCATATTTAAGGACAATGTAAGTTTGATTCTAACTGCTGTTAGAATCTTAAATTTCACACATTTGGTTAATAGTTCATGTTATTTCCACGGCATCGTCAGAGCTGAGAGGAAAGACACTTCGTTATAGTTGTTGTTTCCAGCACGAATGTGAGAAATGTTAAATTTAATTTTGGTCATAAAACCTAGAGGAAAAAGATTACTTGAGAGACCTGGTTATAGATAGGAGGATAATATTGAAATGAACTGAAGAGCAGTAACGTACAAAATGTGTGTTTGGCCCAGCTTGGTCAGAAAACCTTAAAACAGAGAGGTGTAAAAAAACGGTAATAGAGCTGTGAACCCTATAACAAGGTACTCAAATTTTTTAACAACTGCTAAAGAAAGTCTTAGTGAAAAAAATATCTTCTTCTTTTGGATTTTGTCAAGTGTGCTAATTTTGACGGAGTACGACGTTTCGGAAGCCGTTTCTGCTTCCATCTTCAAGGTTAAATGGGAAGAAGCACGTTAGCTGGAGAACCCCTTAGGTAGAGCTATTCTAAGTCACTTGACCTTCTCTTTAAGCCGTCTGCCAGATTAAGTGCTTCTTCCCATTTAACCTGAAGACGGAAGCAAATCCGGCTCCCGAAACGTCGTAGTCAAAGTCCAGAAGAACAAGAGTGTTTCACGAAGCTTTGTGCCACCGTCAGAGCCCTTCATAATGAAGGCAAGTCTGTTCTCGTTTGCTGTTTAGTTAACTAGTTAGTCAGTGAGTCCGTTAGTTAACCTGTCAGGTAGTTGGTTTTTTTTTCCAATGGCTCTACAGCCCCCTTGGGGGCCTAGGCCGCATCATTTTTCGAGGCTTCACGATCACACACTTTAGACACAACACACTCGGTAGGACTCCTCTGGACGAGGGACCAGCTCGTCGCAGAGAAAGTAGTTGGTTAGTTGCAAAAATTGAGGGCAAAAGGTTTTAGTAAGGGACACCAAATATCTGTGCTTTTGAAGTCCTTATTTCTAATGTGTGTAGTTAGGAGCTATACGGTCGTTAGCATGTGGTTGCGTTCTGTGATGTCACCGTATGTATAAGGTACTGTTTTGTGATGTCACCGTATGTATAAGGTACTGTTTTGTGATGTCACCGTATGTATAAGGTACTGTTTTGTGATGTCACCGTATGTATAAGGTACTGTTTTGTGATGTCACCGTATGTATAAGGTACTGTTTTGTGATGTCACCGTATGTATAAGGTACTGTTTTGTGATGTCACCGTATGTATAAGGTACTGTTTTGTGATGTCACCGTATGTATAAGGTACTGTTTTGTGATGTCACCGTATGTATAAGGTACTGTTTTGTGATGTCACCGTATGTATAAGGTACTGTTTTGTGATGTCACCGTATGTATAAGGTACTGTTTTGTGATGTCACCGTATGTATAAGGTACTGTTTTGTGATGTCACCGTATGTATAAGGTACTGTTTTGTGATGTCACCGTATGTATAAGGTACTGTTTTGTGATGTCACCGTATGTATAAGGTACTGTTCTGTGATGTCACCGTATGTATAAGGTACTGTTCTGTGATGTCACCGTATGTATAAGGTACTGTTTTGTGATGTCACCGTATGTATAAGGTACTGTTTTGTGATGTCACCGTATGTATAAGGTACTGTTTTGTGATGTCACCGTATGTATAAGGTACTGTTTTGTGATGTCACCGTATGTATAAGGTACTGTTTTGTGATGTCACCGTATGTATAAGGTACTGTTTTGTGATGTCACCGTATGTATAAGGTACTGTTTTGTGATGTCACCGTATGTATAAGGTACTGTTTTGTGATGTCACCGTAATGTATAGAGGTACTGTTTTGTGATGTCACCGTATGTATAAGGTACTGTTCTGTGATGTCACCGTATGTATAAGGTACTGTTTTGTGATGTCACCGTATGTATAAGGTACTGTTTTGTGATGTCACCGTATGTATAAGGTACTGTTTTGTGATGTCACCGTATGTATAAGGTACTGTTTTGTGATGTCACCGTATGTATAAGGTACTGTTTTGTGATGTCACCGTATGTATAAGGTACTGTTTTGTGATGTCACCGTATGTATAAGGTACTGTTTTGTGATGTCACCGTATGTATAAGGTACTGTTTTGTGATGTCACCGTATGTATAAGGTACTGTTCTGTGATGTCACCGTATGTATAAGGTACTGTTTTGTGATGTCACCGTATGTATAAGGTACTGTTTTGTGATGTCACCGTATGTATAAGGTACTGTTTTGTGATGTCACCGTATGTATAAGGTACTGTTCTGTGATGTCACCGTATGTATAAGGTACTGTTTTGTGATGTCACCGTATGTATAAGTACTGTTTTGTGATGTCACCGTATGTATAAGGTACTGTTTTGTGATGTCACCGTATGTATAAGGTACTGTTTTGTGATGTCACCGTATGTATAAGGTACTGTTTTGTGATGTCACCGTATGTATAAGGTACTGTTTTGTGATGTCACCGTATGTATAAGGTACTGTTTTGTGATGTCACCGTATGTATAAGGTACTGTTTTGTGATGTCACCGTATGTATAAGGTACTGTTTTGTGATGTCACCGTATGTATAAGGTACTGTTCTGTGATGTCACCGTATGTATAAGGTACTGTTTTGTGATGTCACCGTATGTATAAGGTACTGTTTGTGATGTCACCGTATGTATAAGGTACTGTTTGTGATGTCACCGTATGTATAAGGTACTGTTTTGTGATGTCACCGTATGTATAAGGTACTGTTCTGTGATGTCACCGTATGTATAAGGTACTGTTCTGTGATGTCACCGTATGTATAAGGTACTGTTTTGTGATGTCACCGTATGTATAAGGTACTGTTTTGTGATGTCACCGTATGTATAAGGTACTGTTTTGTGATGTCACCGTATGTATAAGGTACTGTTTTGTGATGTCACCGTATGTATAAGGTACTGTTTTGTGATGTCACCGTATGTATAAGGTACTGTTTTGTGATGTCACCGTATGTATAAGGTACTGTTTTGTGATGTCACCGTATGTATAAGGTACTGTTCTGTGATGTCACCGTATGTTATAAGGTACTGTTCTGTGATGTCACCGTATGTATAAGTACTGTTTTGTGATGTCACCGTATGTATAAAGGTACTGTTTTTGATGTCACCGTATGTTAAGGTACTGTTTGTGATGTCACCGTATGTATAAGGTACTGTTTTGTGATGTCACCGTATGTATAAGGTACTGTTTTGTGATGTCACCGTATGTATAAGGTACTGTTTTGTGATGTCACCGTATGTATAAGGTACTGTTTTGTGATGTCACCGTATGTATAAGGTACTGTTTTGTGATGTCACCGTATGTATAAGGTACTGTTTTGTGATGTCACCGTATGTATAAGGTACTGTTTTGTGATGTCACCGTATGTATAAGGTACTGTTTTGTGATGTCACCGTATGTATAAGGTACGTTTTGTGATGTCACCGTATGTAAATAGGTACTGTTTTGTGATGTCACCGTATGTATAAGGTACTGTTTTGTGATGTCACCGTATGTATAAGGTACTGTTTTGTGATGTCACCGTATGTATAAGGTACTGTTTTGTGATGTCACCGTATGTATAAGGTACTGTTTGTGATGTCACCGTATGTATAAGGTACTGTTTGTGATGTCACCGTATGTATAAGGTACTGTTTTGTGATGTCACCGTATGTATAAGGTACTGTTTTGTGATGTCACCGTATGTATAAGGTACTGTTTGTGATGTCACCGATGTATAATACAGGTAACTTTTGTGATGTCACCGTATGTATAAGGTACTGTTTTGTGATGTCACCGTATGTATAAGGTACTGTTTTGTGATGTCACCGTATGTATAAGTACTGTTTTGTGATGTCACCGTATGTATAAGGTACTGTTTTGTGATGTCACCGTAAGTATAAGGTACTGTTTGTGATGTCACCGTATGTATAAGGTACTGTTTGTGATGTCACCGTATGTATAAGGTACGTTTGTGATGTCACCGTATGTAATAAGGTACTGTTTTGTGATGTCACCGTATGTATAAGTACTGTTTTGTGATGTCACCGTATGTATAAGGTACTGTTTGTGATGTCACCGTATGTATAAGGTACTGTTTTGTGATGTACACCGTATGTATAAGGTACATGTTTTTGTGATGTCACCGTATGTATAAGGTACGTTTTGTGATGTCACCGTATGTATAAGGTACTGTTATGTGATGTCACCGTATGTAATAAGGTACTGTTTGTGATGTCACCGTATGTATAAGGTACTGTTTGTGATGTCACCGTAATGTATAAGGTACTGTTTTGTGATGTCACCGTATGTATAAGTACTGTTTGTGATGTCACCGTATGTATAAGGTACTGTTATGTGATGTCACCGTATTATAAGGTACTGTTTGTGATTCACCGTATGTATAAAGGTACTGTTTTGTGATGTCACCGTATGTATAAGGTACTGTTTTGAGATGTCACCGTATGTATAAGGTACTGTTTTGTGATGTCACCGTATGTATAAGGTACTGTTTGTGATGTCACCGTATGTATAAGGACTGTTTGTGATTCACCGTATGTATAAGGTACTGTTTGTGATGTCACCGTATGTATAAGGTACTGTTTTGTGATGTCACCGTATGTATAAGGTACTGTTTTGTGATGTCACCGTATGTATAAGGTACTGTTTTGTGATGTCACCGTATGTAAAAGGTACGTTTGTGATGTCACCGTATGTATAAGGTACTGTTTTGTGATGTCACCGTATGTATAAGGTACTGTTTTGTGATGTCACCGTATGTATAAAGTACTGTTTGTGATGTCACCGTATGTATAAGGTACTGTTTTGTGATGTCACCGTATGTATAAGGTACTGTTTTGTGAATGTCACCGTATGTATAAGGTACTGTTTGTGATGTCACCGTATGTATAAGGTACTGTTTTGTGATGTCACCGTATGTATAAGGTACTGTTTTGTGATGTCACCGTAATGTAATAAGGTACTGTTTTGTTGATGTCACCGTATTATAAGGTACTGTTATTGTGAATGTCACCGTATGTATAAGGTACTGTTCTTGTGATGTCACCGTATGTATAAGGTAACTGTTTTGTGATGTCACCGTAATAATAAGTACTGTTTTGTGATGTCACCGTATGTATAAAGGTACGTTATTGAATGTCACCGTATGTATAAAGTAACTGATAATGTGATGATCACCGTAATGTATAAGATACTGTTAATGTGAGTCACCGTATAATATAAAAGGTATGTTTGTGATGTCACCGTATGATAAAGGTACTGTATTTATTGATGTCACCTGTATGTAATAAAGGTAATGATTATGTGATGTCACCGTATGTATAAGGTAACGTTTGTGATTCACCGATATGTATAAGGTAACTGTTTTTGATGTAATGTAAATACATGTGATCACCGATGAATAAGGTACTGTTTGTGATGCACCGTATGTAAAAGTACTGTTTGTGATGTCACCGTAGTATAAGGTACTATTTGTGATGTCACCGTATGTATAGGTACTGTTTTTGATGTCACCGTATGTATAAGGTACTGTTCTTGTGATGACACCGTATGATAAAGTACTGATTTGTGAAATGTCACCGTATTGTATAAGGTTACTGTTCGTGATGTCACCGTATGTATAAGGTACTGTTCTGTGATGTCACCGTAAGTAAAGGTACTGAATTGATGGTCACGGTAAAAGGTACAGTAAAGGTGGTACGTATGTATAGGTACTGTTTGTGATGTCACCGTATGTATAAGTACTATTTGTAGATGTCACCGATGAATAAGTAAATGTATTGTGATTCACCGTATGTATAAAAGGTACTGTATTGTGAATGTCACCATATATAAGGTACTGTTTTGTGATGTACCGTAGTATAAAAGTAACTGTTGTATTCACCGTATGTAAAAAGTACGTTTGTGATAGTCACCGAATGTAATAAGGACTGTCTGTAATGTCAACCGATGATATAAGTACATTATGTGAATGTCAACCGTATGTAATAAGTACTGTTACTTGATGTCACCTAATGAATAATTAAATATGACTGATCACCGATGATAAGTAACTGTTTTAGTGATGTCACTAATGTATAAGTACGTTATGTGATGATCACCTAAGATAAGGTACTAGTATTGTGATGTCACCGTATGTAAAAAGTAAAATTTTGTGATGCACCAGTATGTATAAATTACTGTTTATGTATGTCACCGTATGTATAAGGTACTGTTCTGTGATGTCACCGTATGTATAAGGTACTGTTCTGTGATGTCACCGTATGTATAAGGTACTGTTCTGTGAATGTCACCGTATGTATAAGGTACTGTTTTGTGAATGTCACCGTATGTATAAGGTACTGTTCTGTGAATGTCACCGTATGTATAAGGTACTGTTCTGTGATGTCACCGTATGTATAAGGTACTGTTCTGTCGGTCCGCGAATTGCGTAATGGGTTTTGATAGAATTTAGTCTTCTTCATTAAATGATAATAATAATAATAATAAAATAATAATAATAATAAAATATATAATATAAGATAATAATATAATAGTAATATAATAATAATAATAAAATAATAATAATAATATATAATAATAATATTATATAATAATAGCAAAATAATAATAATATTATAATAATACATAATAATAATATATAATAATATAACAATAATACAATAATATAAAATAATAATATAAAATATAATAATAATAATAATAATAATAATAATAATAATAATAATAATAAAATAATATAAAATAATAATAAAATTATAATAATAATATAAATAATAATATAAAATAATAAAATAATAATAATAATAATATAAAATAATAATAATATAATAATAATAATAATATAATAATAATATAAAATAATAATATAATATAATAATAATATAATGATAATAACAAAATAATAATAATAATAATATATAATAATAATATATAATAATAATAATAAATCTTGCTCGGGTTTTCTCATTTTTTCTCATTGTCACACTCTGTTCCTGCGACACCTGCAGTCTGTGATTACAAAAGCCAAAAAAGTGCGAACTGCAGTGAGAAGCACAGCCCGCATTGTGCCATTGTTACTGTGTTGTCAGCAATATCCACCGAAACTGGTTCACATAAAGGAGAGGGAGGAAAGAAAGATGGCAGGGAAAAGGAGTGGAAAAACGGTGGGATGGACAGGGGAAAGCGATCAGAAAGTAATACATGATAATATGGTAGAAAATTAATATACTAACGTGATAAAGTAATGGAAGATACGTGAAATAATTTGTTTACATTAAATTTTCAAGACTTTTACACTGGTTTTGAAGATACCAAGAGGTAAATAACTTTAGTACTGGCTTTTGTGTGTAAGGCCGTGGAATTTTGACACACTGCGTGACATGACATATCACAATACGGCAAATTTCGTAGTAACGTCGATCAGGTCGTAAAATCTCGCGAGCATCAGAGGACCTTGTGTGTTGCCTTGTTTTGGAGAAATTTCTGGATACAAGATGTTAAATTTATTCCAGAATAACTGATGAGTTTATACGACATTAGGTGCAGATAATAATAAACATTATTATTATTATTATTATTATTATTATTATTTACAAATTCCTCACTCCACAGCAGTTCAGCCGGTTCTCACAAAAGTACGGTCTCACTGACCAAGCACTTCGTATTCACAGTTCTGTCAAAATCTTTCTGACTATGCGACATGTGTTAAGTGTTACTGCTTTGTGCGTTAGAATACACAGAGCAGGGCGGAGATGGAGCAGTGTCAAACTGTCGTATAATTTGTTTGGTATAATACCGTTGTGAACTTCAAAGAATAGGGCGTTATGATTTAATGTACATGAAGACAAAGGAACTAGGTTGGAAAGAAAACCACGGGATTCAAAACATTGGCATCGAAGACTCTCAAGGCAATATAATAATAAATCAGAGACGAGTATTGCAAATTTGGGAGAATTATATCACAGAGCTCTATGATCGAGCTAATCGACCAGAAAACCTAGAAGTCGAACCTGAAGATGAAGTAGATGAAGACAAGAAAGGCCCTTATATTTTGCAAAGTGAAGTGGATAAAGCTATCAAGGAGATGAGGGATAAGAAGGCTACAGGAGATGATGATATACCTGGGGATGTACTGAAATTGTTGGGAGAAGGTGGTCTAAGGCTAATGACACAGATGATCATCAGCATGTATGTAACTGGAGAATGGCCCGGAGATTTTATTGAAGTTACAATGATTGCCTTAAAGAAGAAGCCCAAAGCTACAAAATGCAGCGACCATCGCACAATCAGCATCATCGCTCATGCAGCAAAGATAGTAGCGAGGATACTTAGAAGAAGGATTGAGAGGAAAATTGAAGATGCACTTGGAGAAGATCAGTTTGGATTTAGAAGAGGAAAGGGAACTAGGGATGCAATTGGGATGCTGAGAATAATATCAGAACGAACCTTGGTCATAGATGAGGAATTGTGTGCTTGCTTCATAGACTGGCAGAAGGCATTTGACCGTGTCAACTGGACCAAATTAATGCAAATCCTAAAAGGAATTGGGATAGACTGGCGTGAAAGAAGATTGATCAACAAATTGTACGTGGAACAGAGGGTCAAAATACGACTGGACCAAGGGGAGACGAGAAGTGTGAAGATTGGAAGAGGAGTTAGACAAGGTTGCTCCTTGTCACCGATTCTGTTCAACTTATACAGCGAGTACCTTACCAAGGAAGCTCTTGAAGGGTTTGGAGACTTCAAAATAGAAGGACAAGTAATTGGCGCTGTGAAATATGCAGATGACCTTGTGCTACTGGTTAAGGAAGAAACGGTGCTACAGGGCATGATTGATAGACTGAGTGAAATTGGAAGACGCTATGGAATGGAAATGAATGTTGGAAAAACTAAAGTAATGAAAATCTCAAGGCAACTATTCCCAATGAAAATTATGATAGATCAAAAACAATTGGAGAATGTGGAATATTTCAAGTATTTGGGTAGCATGATAACAAATGATGCAAGGTGTACACGTGAAATTAAATCCAGAATTGCCATAGCAAAAACAGCATTCAACAAGAAGAAGAATATTTTCACCAACAAACTGCACTTAAATTTAAGTAAGAAACTAGTAAAGTGCTACATTTGGAGCATAGCTTTGTGTGGTGCTGAAACGTGGACACTTGGGAAAGTGGATCGGAAGTATCTGGAAAGTTTTGATATGTGGTGCTGGAGAAGAATGGAGAAGATCAGTTGGACCGATCGTGTGAGAAATGAAGAAGTATTACACAGAGTCAAGGAGGAGAGGAATATCGCACATACAATAAAAAGAAGAAAGGCTAACTGGATTGGTCACATCTTGCGTAGGAACTGCCTTCTGAAACACGTGATTGAAGGAAAGTTAGAAGGAAGGATAGAAATGACGGGACGACGAGGGAGAAGACGTAAGCAGCTACTGGATGACCTTAAGGAAAAGAAAAGATACTGGAAATTGAAAGAGGAAGCACTAGATCGCACCCTGTGAGAACTCGCTTTGGAAGAGGCTACGGACCTGTCGTAAGACAGACTACAGAATGATTGAATACCGTTGTGGATAGTGCTAACGATATACAGGCCGTTTTAAGTTGCCATATCTTTGTTAGCTATTCTTTCATGTCTGTATACTTCTGTAGCTTCTCGGTGATGGTGCTGTGAAGGCTGTGACTGTTGGCAATTGCTACATCTACTGAGTATGCTACTTTGATGGTTTTGCCAAGTATAACTATGTCCGGTATATTGTTACGGACAGTTCGATCAGTTGTTATGGACCTGTCATAGTACAGTTTATAGTTGGAGTTCTCTAACACAGACTGTGGCTCATATTTATGTTACGGCATTGCTGGTCCAATAGACAGTCCACATTTGATAGCCAATTCGTGATGGACAGTGTTGGCTACGTGATTGTGACGATGGATGTATAATAAAATAATTATTATTATATAATGCCGACAAGGGGTGGTCCTCCAGCTTGGGGGTTGGGCGAGGTGCTAACAACTCCTCACCTTAAAAAATTACCATGTTACGAAACACTATACAGGACCTCGAACCTGCGGGCTCTTGTGAGTGCGGTAATGAACCTTCGGGTTCCATAAAACGCGGGGAATTTCTTGACTAGCTGACGACCTGTTAGCTTCTCAAGAAGGACTGTGCTGTATGGAGTTAGTTAGTTAGTTATTATATAATATAATTACTGTATAGTATAACATAATAATTACGTATATTATAATGTATAATATACATATAATATATGTATATATATTATATAATAATTATATTGTAGTTTTGTATAATATAATTATTATATTTATAATTATTATTATTATTATAAATGCGTTATAAGCAAGAAATACCACCTGATGTAAATCTGTTGAGCATCCAAACAACTTCTAGACTGTTGACCTATAAGAACGCCGGACGACCTTTTTAAAGAGACCTGCAGATGGATAAAATCAGGATGGCGAAGCAAATCATTTGTTGGACCAGCTGCTTGGTTAGGAAAAGGTGTATATTGTTGCTGTGGACACTTTGGAAAGGTTTGAAGGTGTCTGGTAACGTAGGTGTAATAGAATGCTGAGCAATTTCGTGGTACGACATTCATAGAACTTTGGACAACGCGTCTTAATTCGTGACGAGTCACTAAAATAGACTGTGTTAAGAAAGTAGCTGCTTGTACCCAAAACATATCCATTCTCGTTTATAAATATTACAGAATCCAAAATTAGATAACACGAAAGTGGGAAGATATTTTTAAAGTTTTGACACTTCGAGAGATACGAGGTTCACTCAGTGGTAGAGGTGGAAAGAACTAACGTTCTGGGATACTTCTCGGAATAGATTGGTATATACGTACCGGAGTTTCGTAGGCGTTTTCTGCCTCTGTTTTCAGGATATGAGAACATCAACTCCCTCCGAATCATTGATAACTATGTACCAATATGCACGGAATCATGTAGCAGAAAACTAAAATATCTTTGACAATTTCCCCGCATTTACCACATCTTATTGTAAAATCACGTTAAACTGAACTGTGAACATCGCAATAGTTCCTACTTAAGGAACGATTAAGTAATTATCATCACATGAAGGCAGTTAGATGCTAACTTTAAAACAGAAAAGGGAGTCTTACAGTATTTAAATAACACAGATATTAATGTGTGCGTTCCAGATACATCAATGAGAAACATCACAGCGAAACTGTTGACAGATAAATTAATGTCTGTTGAAATTAAACTGCTGTTTCTACAGTAAGTTGTTAAGACAGTGAATTAGTAAAGTAAGAAGTTCTATTATTGTTTATCTCTTTTCGTATCGATGTTCATTATGTCATCAAGTGGTAATTTTATGTACCACATGATTTAACGTTATCAATTTTTCCCATAGAGTTGTTACGTGATCCGAACATTTCTCAAAATCGACAATTTGTCAGTCAACAATATTAACCTCTCGGTCTTTGTAATTAAAACGCGGTGTTTTCTTTGATGTAAACATTTTTTACATATTATATTGATGTGTTTAAAGTTACAAGACGTACAATTTCTCTTACCTTTTCTCTAAAGAACTTCAGTCATCAGTGATTTCCATCAGGCACTCCAAAGTTGATTGACACCACGGATTACTTGAAGCATTCATCAGTGTTGTCAATTTCGGAATAGAATATGATTTTACTCAGTTCCTTAACGGCGAACATTACGGTGTCATCTAACGACTTCACCACAACTACCGGTGCTGTTTGTGAGATATTTAGTAAGCCAAATGTAACTTTGGACATAAATGGCGATGTAAATTTATCCCTAAAAATGTCACCTCGTAAGACGTCGTACCCCTGCTACGAAGTGTTTTGATCGCTCTACCTTAACTACATTTCAGTTTAGTTTAGTAAAGCTGTTAAGTAATTCACTCCCCATTCACGTTTTCTGCACCATATCTCGTTGCTAAGACGCTCTACTTTTTCATGACTACCAGCCCATGCTGTCACGGGCGCCGCGACGCGACTGATGGAGCGCCTCTTGCCCGGTGTCGTTCGCCACGTGAGTCGGGCGCACACTGAAGCGCCGAGTTGCCACTGGCCAGAGTGAATGGAGGTTAGCTCTCATTGGTCGGCGTCCTCTGACGTCAGAGCATTGATTGGGGAGGGAACTGGTCTTTACTCGTGTATTTTTATTTTCAGTATATAAAACAAAGTGTTTCCATGGAGGCTTTTGTTATAAACAGAGTGAGGGGGGTGGGGGGGTTGTTTGATGACGTTACACGCAGTGTGACGTCACCGATTATTGCTGGAGGGCTCATGTTTATGGCCACCTCTCTCGCAGCCATTCAAGAACCATGATTGGTAATTCAGTAACTATGCTTAATTCGTCACCGAATAAGGTCACGTCTTATTAACCCTTTACGTCACAGTGGTTGCTATGCTTACCAATTGCTTTAACATAAAAAATATTCTTAATTTTGCCCACACAGGGTATTCGTGTGTTTTGTGTGGTTTGCAAATGAAAGAGCGCCTACATTATAGAATAAAGTATTTTGGCATACGACGCTGCGCCTTTGGATAAGTTATTTCCCGCGTTTCGAAGAATCATGTTGCCTTCATCTGAAAGGTCAGGAAATCAAAGGATAAGTGGCTTGTTCCTGATGATGAAGGCGCTGCAGCCGTACGAAACGCCGAGAAATACTCGCGCAATGACGCAGCGTCTCAGCCAGAAGAACTGCGTCGTCAGCAGCGCCGCTGGCAGAGACTAAAGCCTCGCCGGGATTCTGCCTCTGAAAAGCGACTTCGTAAGAGGGAAGGCATGTTTTCTGTGATGTCGGAAATGAGTCTTTAAATGTAATTACATGACCTTCAGTGTCGAGCAGCAAATCTGTACGACCTGTAGATGTCCTCGGAGGCGTAGCTTGTTTGATGTTTTCGTAACAAAGCGACAGGCCTGCAAAGTGCGACTCTTTCAGTGCCCAGGCCTGTCTGTCTGCGCCGTCTGTCTGTCTGTCCGCATGAAATAGCCGAGAAACACTGAACAGCCTGTTATAGAATTGCTTGAAAATGCCAGTTTTACTGAAATGTGTTGCAGTATTCCAGTAATCGGAGAACAATCATGGGAAAAAATAACGGACAGTAATAACGGGCAACAATAACGGACAGCAATAACGGGCAACAATAACGGACAGCAATAACGGGCAGCAATAATGGGCAACAATAACGGACAGCAATAACGGGCAACAATAACGGACAGTAATAACGGGCAACAATAACGGACAGCAATAACGGGCAACAGTAACGGACAGCAATAACGGGCAACAATAACGGACAGCAATAACGGGCAACAATAACGGACAGTAATAACGGGCAACAATAACGGACAGCAATAACGGGCAACAATAACGGACAGCAATAACGGGCAACAATAACGGACAGCAATAACGGGCAACAATAACGGACAGCAATAACGGGCAACAATAACGGACAGCAATAACGGGCAACAATAACGGACAATAATAACGGGCAACAATAACGGACAGCAATACGAACAACAATAACGGACAGTAATAACGGGCAACAATAACGGACAGCAATAACGGGCAACAATAACGGACAGCAATAACGGGCAGCAATAATGGGCAACAATAACGGACAGCAATAACGGGCAACAATAACGGACAGCAATAACGGGCAACAATAACGGACAGCAATAACGGGCAGCAATAATGGGCAACAATAACGGACAGCAATAACGGGCAACAATAACGGACAGTAATAACGGGCAACAATAACGGACAGCAATAACGGGCAACAGTAACGGACAGCAATAACGGGCAACAATAACGGACAGCAATAACGGGCAACAATAACGGACAGTAATAACGGGCAACAATAACGGACAGCAATAACGGGCAACAATAACGGACAGCAATAACGGGCAACAATAACGGACAGCAATAACGGGCAACAATAACGGACAATAATAACGGGCAACAATAACGGACAGCAATAACGAACAACAATAACGGACAGTAATAACGGGCAGCAATAACGGGCAACAATAACGGACAGCAATAACGGACAGCAATAACGGGCAACAATAACGGACAGCAATAACGGGCAACAATAACGGACAGTAATAACGGGCAACAATAACGGACAGCAATGACGGGCAACAATAACGGACAGCAATGACGGGCAACAATAACACTACAATAACGACAGCAATAACGGGCAACAATAAATCGGCAGCAATACGGGCAATCCAAATAACCCAACAATAACGGGCAATTACCAAATTACCGTGCCTTAGACTTCTACCTTCTCCGGCTTAAGGGAGCGAAACAAAATGTTACACTGTGCGTAGATTGCTTAAGTTGTTACATTGAAAGTGAGTGGCAGATAAAATCAGCCTGCAATATTCGTGCATTGTGTATGTACGTGTATGTGTATGTACATACATGCGTACATACATACATACACACACACAATTATACATACACGTTATTAGTACAGTGAGTTCAACTAAAAAAGGAACCCAAATAAACGGAAAGCCTATAAGGTCTAGTCCTTATAGGCTCTCATCTCACGTGTGTTTAACATATGGACATAGCATTTTAATGTAGTGTACCCCTGAAGATGGTCAGGTACCTGACCGAAACATGTCGGGTTTAATGTGATACTACTTACAAAGTTTTTAATAGTGATTGTGTATCTGGTTGGTCTTGGTTTTTGATATATACGAGATGCACGGTGACAACAATATTAAATATAAAGTTCAATATTCGGCATTCTTTCTTAGAAATTACATCGTTTTAATTTATCCTTAATTCCGCTTTACCTTTCTTGTGTTTCCGGTTAATCTCCATTTCCTGTCCTCTTCTGCCTTCCTTAGTATTTCATTTCTCTTCTGTTTTTTCCCCCTTTTCTTTCTTCCTGTCTCATCGTGTCATTTTCTTTTCTAATGGCGCAACAGCCCCTTGGGGGCCTAGACCTCCTCATTATCGAGGCTTCACGATCACACTCAGAGACACCACACTCGGTAGGACTCCTCTGGACAAGTGATCAGCCCGTCGCAGAGACCTCTACCTGACAACACACAACACTCACAAGAGACATACATCCATGCCCCCGGCGGGATTCGAACCCTCAATCCCAGCAAGCGAACGGCCGCATCACTACCTCTCAATGTGCCCTCTGAGCTGCGCGGGTGCGCGGCTGCGCAGTAACTGAAATGCTACCGCGCCACTGAATTGTTGCCGCGCAGTAACTGAAATGCTACCGCGCCAATGAATTGTTGCCGCGCAGTAACTGAAATGCTACCGCGCCACTGAATTGTTGCCGCGCAGTAACTGAAATGCTACCGCGCCACTGAATTGTTGCCGCGCAGTAACTGAAATGCTACCGCGCCAATGAATTGTTGCTGCGCAGTAACTGAAATGCTACCGCGCCACTGAATTGTTGCCGCGCAGTAACTGAAATGCTATCGCGCCACTGAATTGTTGCCGCGCAGTAACTGAAATGCTACCGCGCCACTGAATTTTTGCCGCGCAGTAATTGAAATGCTACCGCGCCAATGAATTGTTGCCGCGCAGTAACTGAAATGCTACCGCGCCACTGAATTGTTGCCGCGCAGTAACTGAAATGCTACCGCGCCACTGAATTTTTGCGCGCAGTAACTGAAATGCTACCGCGCCACTGAATTTTTGCCGCGCAGTAACTGAAATGCTACCGCGCCAATGAATTGTTGCCGCGCAGTAACTGAAATGCTACCGCACCACTGAATTGTTGCCGCGCAGTAACTGAAATGCTACCGCGCCACTGAATTGTTGCCGCGCAGTAACTGAAATGCTACCGCGCCACTGAATTGTTGCCGCGCAGTAACTGAAATGCTACCGCGCCACTGAATTGTTGCCGCGCAGTAACTGAAATACTACCGCGCCACTGAATTGTTGCCGCGCAGCTGGAATTTTCTCATTATGCACATTACAAAAAACTTTTAAAGTGCCGCGCAGTCGTCAGATCGTGTAAAACGTTTGTGCTTAGAGCAGCAGCAGGTCCGCGCAGCTGTAGAAACAATTAGAGGGCACGTTGCTACCTCTCCATATAAAGACTCCCGTCTGTATAAACTCTATGCTTTGTTGGACAGTACAGGGAAAACCTTTCCTTTTATGCCTAGATGAAGATATATTAATTTTTTGTTCAGATGCTTCATCCACATCAGTGTAATTGCCCAGGTTATCATATGACCATATATTCGACTTCTTCCTTGACCTTTACCTTCACCAATATTTTTGGCTCTAATTTCACTCTTATTGTCTCAAATTAAAGGCTTTGTCTCTTTGGGCCCGATGTTACAGTCCCTGGAGTATAAAGCTGAGCAGATCACTCTAGTTCAGGCCTAGGTTAATAATTTAGGGGGGTCTTTACCCCCAAACACGCCATAATATCGTGACCTATAGGGAGGGAGATATATTTATTTCCTAATATTGCTTCCTAAACGTGACTTCTTCATTTCAGTTTTCCCTAGGAAGTGCCTCGGTTTCATCTGATAAAGTCCACAGCCACTCACAAGTCCCTGCTACTAATTCTCAAATCACAATGACGATATAATTTGTACAATTGATGTAACGTCATGAAATACGAACTTCAGCGCCTAACTTAGTCTTTTAAAATTCAAGAGAACGACGTATACCACATATACCACTTATTTTGACATTACAGTACTCTGCATTTTACCAACACAGTATATTTATGTGCTTCATATAAAACAAGAGAAGCAATGTACGTATAAACGTAACATTGAGGCGCGTTCGCGTAACCATTGTTACCGTGGAAAAATAATAAGTGTTACATATTCTGAGTGTGTGTCTGTAGCCTTAGTTATCCAGCCTGCAAAGCGCATGCGCCGTATTATATTGTCATCTGTAGTCTGTCTGGCTGTACCATATTTTTCCACATTATCTCATAAACGGCACGATTTTCGGGAAAAAGTTATTGAACATAAAATGTGTGTTTTGATTTTCTCTACAACTTTTGTCTGAAACATTTCTCATTCTAAGAAAAGTTTAGCGAGATATTATCATAAATGTACATAGGTCTTCATGTAAAGTACCCGTTCTTCCTGTTAAATTTTAATGAAACTTGAATTTTCCCGACATATATTCGAAAAATCCTCAAATGTCAAATTTTATGAAAATCCGTCCAGTGGGAGCCAAATTGTTCCATGCGGACAGACGAAACAGAGAGACATGGCGAAGCTAATAGTCACTTTTCGCGATTATCTTTACAGTGTTCAGTGTTACATGCACTTTGAACATTTCCACCTTCCACCCCTCGTCAAATCAAAACCACTAAATTGCCTTGTCGAATATAATTTAAGTTGCTGCTACCAACGCTCTTCGAACTTGCACCGATCGTGTTTTCTCAAACGCACCTCTGTGTGTGTTCACAAAGGTCATTCCAATTTGTAAATATGACAATCCCATCCCCTCACATGACGTCACATTACTGTCATGGCTACCGAAATAGCATAGCCTTTTCTGTATTGTAAAATAAGTTGTTTCGGGCCCCAGACAACGTTTAGCGTTTATTCTGTTCGCAGAATTGTTAGAAAACTGATTTTGAATCGACTAGTCTCAGAAACACGCACTGGACATACTGAAATTATCGGCTGTAGAAAATGTTGTTATGAAGTTTAGATGTCATTATATATTTCGTGAAGATAATATATTTACAGGACAAGATCTCGTCAGATCACAATAGACCGAGACAGATGTTTGTATGCATGCTTCATAAAGAGTGTAAACAACTGGAAACTTCTGCCCGGAACATCTCATTTTTTTAAAAATCAATTTGCAATATTGTGATTTTATTATTGTTAACCGTGTGCGTTTTAGAATGTTAATATTTTAATTATTGTAATAATTTTAACGAAGGCGACACAATACAAACATAAGCGTGCTGTCCTTATATTGCTTTGTTCAGATAACTCCCTGATGATGGCACCTCGTTGCCGAAACATGTAGGAGTTTATACTTATGTGTCCGTTCGTCTGAGATGTGGCGCTGCGTCACTTGGTGTGGCGCCTCGTCACTTGGTGTGGCGCCGCGTCACTTGGTGTGGTGCCACGTCACTTGGTGTTGTGCCACGTCACTTGGTGTGGTGCCACGTCACTTGGTGTGGCGCCACGTCATTTGGTGTGGCGCCACGTCACTTGGTGTGGTGCCACGTCACTTGGTGTGGCGCCGCGTCACTTGGTATGGTGCCGCGTCACTTGGTGTGGTGCCGCGTCATTTGGTGTGGCGCCACGTCACTTGGTGTGGTGCCACGTCACTTGGTGTGGCGCCGCGTCACTTGGTATGGTGCCGCGTCACTTGGTGTGGCGCCACGTCATTTGGTGTGGCGCCACGTCACTTGGTGTGGTGCCACGTCACTTGGTGTGGCGCCGCGTCACTTGGTATGGTGCCGCGTCACTTGGTGTGGTGCCGCGTCATTGGTGGTTGGTGGCCGACGTTGCGGTGCAATATAGTGCTCTCGTCTTGAAAGGTCGAAACGTCCATCCCAGGACAAGATTTCAAGCTTTGACTATTGTTTTCTGTCATACAACTTGAACATGAAGAAGGAATTTCGGTCCAACCAGACCATCTTCATTGTCACAAAGTTTATGAAACCGTGACAATATTGTTTAATTAACTTTGACTTAGTTCAAACATAAAATACAATATTTAATATTGCAGCCCAATCAGTTTTCCTTTGAGTATGAACAACACTAAATACCATTATTTGTACACAAGCCTATCAGAATCCACATTACGTATCTACTGTATGTAATGCCATGTGCACATTTATTGTTATTATTATTATTATTATTTATGTATATAACGTAATACAGTAGACATCTGTAGACTATGTAGTTGAAGTAGTTTTTATGAATAAACAGCAATTAATTAGCTTATAGTTTTAAATCTTATATAACTTTTATATTTCTAAGTACTAATTTAATTAAATTTAATTAAATACGCCTTATTTTAATAATTTTAATTAGTATCATAACAGATTTGACACAGCAACATATATTGGTTTGAATGTAAAATTAAAATCACAATTATTAATATCTTTCAACACAAATGTATACAGTATTTTTATGAATTTTATATTATTGGCCTGAAAATGAACGTAGTTGTTCGAAACGGGCATGTCCGATTTCGTTCACGGTTTATGGCCTACCCTTCGGGAGGAAAAAAGTCATATCCGATTTCGTTCACGGCCAGCAGGTATAGTATCCGATTTCGTTCACGGTCAATCCCCTACCCTTAGGGAGGAAAAAAGTTCGTATGCATATTTGAAATAAAGTTGACTTTATTTAATGAGAAATCCTTTATTAAAGCAATGTACTAAAATGACCATTTTTTTTTCAAGCAATGTAGCCTTATTTTATATTTATGTACCGTGTATTTTATAATAAGTCTAATATCAACCAACAAATGCACAAGATCATTGACATATATGAAATGTATTCGAGCCCTCTACATATGTTTCAGCAAACGAGTTGCCATCTTCAAAGGGTTTTCAGCAGAGAATTACAAGAACTTTTTACATCCAAGTATAGGGGAGAGTGGGGATAGTTGGCACACTTTTCACGTTATAATTTTTCACATTTTCCCTGTACATGTTAAGTTGAATGTAACGGCACGTATGCTAGTAACACTCTTGGGCTACAATCTGACCTACACAAATTTGACGCTGTTCGTAAGGAATAGGAGGGAGAGGCTTTTGCCCTAACCTCTGCACGTGTGCCAACCTGCCCCACGCACGGGGTAAGTTGGCATATGGTAAAATACGTGGAAAATCAAGATGCCAACTTTTCAAGGCCAAAACATAACAGACTGATTAATATAATGTTTTTATGGAACAAACGTGTCAGATAGGGGCGCACCAAAGGGGGGGCTACCATGCTGCAGCCCCCCAAACACCCCAAAACTGAAATTTAAAAAAAAAACACAGATTTTGTGAATACGATGATATCAAGGGTTTTACGTGATTTACCCTGCAGCCAAATTCAGCCACTGAAATCAGCTGATGACTAGTACATTAGAATTTTGAATAATAAATTAATAAAATTAAAAAACAATAAGATATGACACTGTGATTGAATCAAGGAACATGTAGTTGTATTTGTATGTACATAAATGTAGTTGCTGACAGTGTTATGTTATACTTATGACATGATTGTCATAACACAATTTTTAAAATCAAACACAAATTATATTCAGCCTCAGGGTCAGCCTCACCATCCCCCAATAAAAAATTCTGGTTGCGCACTTGGTGTCAGATACAGGTTGTGCGCAACAACGAGGTGTTATGGTAATAAAACAGTTGAGAAACAATAGAATTTCGGCCCAAAATTCAATACATTTACTTAAATTGAAAAAGAAAATCAAAAGGAAAGGTAACTCAGTATGACACTAGCCTACCACCAGCAACACACGTAACTCAGTACGACACTAGCCTACCACCAGCAACACACGTAACTCAGTAACGACACTAGCCTACACCCAGCAACACACGTAACTCAGTACGACACTAGCCTACCACCAGCAACACACGTAACTCAGTACGACACTAGCCTACCACCAGCAACACACGTAACTCAGTACGACACTAGCCTACCACCAGCAACACACGTAACTCAGTAGACACTAGCCTACCACCAGCAACACACGTAACTCAGTATGACACTAGCCTACCACCAGCAACACACGTAACTCAGTATGACACTAGCCTACCACCAGCAACACACGTAACTCAGTATGACACTAGCCTACCACCAGCAACACACGTAACTCAGTATGACACTAGCCTACCACCAGCAACACACGTAACTCAGTATGACACTAGCCTACCACCAGCAACACACGTAACTCAGTATGACACTAGCCTACCACCAGCAACACACGTAACTCAGTATGACACTAGCCTACCACCAGCAACACACGTAACTCAGTATGAAACTAGCCTACCACCAGCAACACACGTAACTCAGTATGAACTAGCCTACCACAGCAACACGTAACTCAGTATGACACTAGCCTACCCCACAACACACGTAACTCAGTATGACACTAGCCTACACCAGCAACACACGTAACTCAGTATGACACTAGCCTACCACCAGCAACACACGTAACTCAGTATGACACTAGCCTACCACCAGCAACACACGTAACTCAGTATGACACTAGCCTACCACCAGCAACACACGTAACTCAGTATGACACTAGCCTACCACACAACACACGTAACTCAGTATGACACTAGCCTACCACCAGCAACACACGTAACTCAGTATGACACTAGCCTACCACCAGCAACACACGTTAACTCAGTATGACACTAGCCTACCACCAGCAAACACACGTAACTCAGTATGAAACTAGCCTACCACCAGCAACACACGTAACTCAGTATGAACTCAGCCTACCACCAGCAACACACGTAACTCAGTATGACACTAGCCTACCACCAGCAACACACGTAACTCAGTATGGACTAGCTACACCAGCAAACACGTAACTCAGTTGAACTAGCTACACCAGCAACACACGTAACTCAGTATGAACTAGCCACCACCAGCAACACACGTAACTCAGTATGAAACTAGCCTACCACCAGCAACACACGTAACTCAGTATGACACTAGCCTACCACCAGCAACACACGTAACTCAGTATGACACTAGCCTACCACCAGCAACACACGTAACTCAGTATGACACTAGCCTACCACCAGCAACACACGTAACTCAGTATGACACTAGCCTACCACCAGCAACACACGTAACTCAGTATGACACTAGCCTACCACCAGCAACACACGTAACTCAGTATGACACTAGCCTACCACCAGCAACACACGTAACTCAGTATGACACTAGCCTACCACCAGCAACACACGTAACTCAGTATGAACTAGCCTACCACCAGCAACACACGTAACTCAGTATGACACTAGCCTACCACCAGCAACACACGTAACTCAGTATGACACTAGCCTACCACCAGCAACACACGTAACTCAGTATGACACTAGCCTACCACCAGCAACACACGTAACTCAGTATGGCACTAGCCTACCACCAGCAACACACGTAACTCAGTATGCACTAGCCTACCACCAGCAACACACGTAACTCAGTATGACACTAGCCTACCACCAGCAACACACGTAACTCAGTATGGCACTAGCCTACCACCAGCAACACACGTAACTCAGTATGACACTAGCCTACCACCAGCAACACACGTAACTCAGTATGACACTAGCCTACCACCAGCAACACACGTAACTCAGTATGACACTAGCCTACCACCAGCAACACACGTAACTCAGTATGACACTAGCCTACCACCAGCAACACACGTAACTCAGTATGACACTAGCCTACCACCAGCAACACACGTAACTCAGTATGACACTAGCCTACCACCAGCAACACACGTAACTCAGTATGACACTAGCCTACCACCAGCAACACACGTAACTCAGTAGGGACACTAGCCTACCACCAGCAACACACGTAACTCAGTATGACACTAGCCTACCACCAGCAACACACGTAACTCAGTATGACACTAGCCTACCACCAGCAACACACGTAACTCAGTATGACACTAGCCTACCACCAGCAACACACGTAACTCAGTATGACACTAGCCTACCACCAGCAACACACGTAACTCAGTATGACACTAGCCTACCACCAGCAACACACGTAACTCAGTATGACACTAGCCTACCACCAGCAACACACGTAACTCAGTATGACACTAGCCTACCACCAGCAACACAAGTCACTCAGTATGGCACTAGCCTACCACCAGCAACACACGTAACTCAGTATGACACTAGCCTACCACCAGCAACACACGTAACCAGTATGACACTAGCCTACCACCAGAACACAGTCACTCAGTATGACACTAGCCTACCACCAGCAACACACGTAACTCAGTATGGCACTAGCCTACCACCAGCAACACACGTTTTCATTCTAAATAAAGTATCCCAATCCCATGAGACTGGCAATTTAGGCAAACACAGTTGGGAGAGCCATCAGTCCATTACTCAAGTGACCGCAACTTGCATTCTGTTCACTGAATCCACATTTCTCTGGATGCGCCAAGACAGTAGAGGTAGGAAGTATCCTCAGAGTCGTCTTCGTCTGTGTCGCCTGCATTTTTGAATTTTTTTTTGTTATTTTTGCTTTCTGCTCTCGTAAATCTCTCTTTAGATACGTGGCACGCTCCTCTTTCTTATATTTTAGGCCCAGTTCTTCTCTCATTTGCTCCGAGCCTTCTGTTTTACTGGTGTCAAAGCATTTTTGACAGAGGTATCAACCAAAATGGCAGTTTTTTCTTGTTCTTGTTTACATTCTTGCTCTTTTTGCTTACGGTTTAGGAAGGTTTCGAACGTCCCCTGGAGTAGCAGGATGTGTTGCAACTTTTGAAGCAGACGATGATCATTTGGGAGAATCATCAAAATCGCAGGAATTTCACTGTTGCTACTGGAAGCTGCTGCCTCCATAGGAGGGGCAGCTATATCTGCAACGTCATGTTCCATAAATTCCTCATTTTGAAAGATATCACCGCTGAACAAGTAAATTCCAGAAAACTGGAAACCTGCTTTGGTATTTGCAGTAAAAAGAAGTCAGGTGCGAAGGTGTGTTGACGACACACGGATTGTCATGTACTGTCACTGTTGTGCCTGTATGGTTAGTTATACAGGCATCATAAACTCGGTTCACATACGTCGTAAGCGATCCGTTGACAGACCTGTCAAGAGGCTGGAGTTACGGCTGCAGTGTGGAGGGAAGTTGAGGACAGTCACGCCATTCTGCTTGCAGTAGTCTGTTGCCCGTATGGCCAAATGTGAATCATAGTTGTCTAGCAACAGAACTACTGATCTCTCTTTAGAAGGCTTAGCATGTGCCACGAAACGTTATTGAACGGTTCCTGATCACAACATTATCAAGAACTGGGTACAGAAGTTTCGAAACACGGCTTCTACAACAAACAGAAATCCTGGAGACAGCATCAAAATTGTGCTGACACTGGAAAACAATCAACAGGTTATAATGAAATAACAAGCGAAATCTTAAAAGCTTGTGCATCTCTCATTAGCCACCCATTAAGCTACATCTGTAGTCACTTACTACATACAGGTGTTTTCCCTGTTCGTCTTAAACTTGTGGTAGTAAAACCACTATACAAGAAGGGAGATAAAACTAGTATGACAAATTATAGGCCTATTTCCCTTATTAACTATTTTTTTCTAAAGTATTTGAGAAAGCTATGCACAGTAGGTTAAGCCAACATCTACATACTAACAACATACTGGTCACAGAACAGCACGATTTTGGGAAAGGGATATCTACTGAAAATGCTACCTTCAGGCTAACAGATAGTGTATTTACGTCTATTAACTAAGAAATTCATGTTGGAGGAATTTTCTGTGATTTGGCAAAGGCTTTTGACTGTGTAAATCATGAAAGTTTGTTAGCTAAATTACATTTCTATGACATTCGAGGAGTAACTGCAGATTGGTTCAAATTCTATTTAAGTAATAGAAGACAGAAAGTAGAAATAAAATCACGTAATACAACTCAAAACGTTTTCTCAGATTGGGGTACACAGAAACATGGATCAATTCTAGGGTCTTTATTATTCATAATATATACAAACGACCTTCCTCGGAAAATAAATTCCATATCAAAACCAATACATTTTGCTGATGACACTAGTGTTATAATATATGACAGAAATTTAGGAGATTTCTGTACAGCGGCAAACTTAGTTCTCACTCGTATGATTGAATGGTTTACTGCTCACAAGTTAGTACTAAATCTTGATAAAACAAATATTATGAAATTTATAACAAATAATTCACCACACTGTGTATTACGTATTGATTATAGAGGGAAGTATATAGAAGAGACAATAAACACAAAGTTTCTTGGTTTACAAATTGATAACCACTTAGCTTGGAAGAATCATATTGATCAAATGGTTCCTACGTTAAGTGCAGCATGTTATGCAGTTATATCGATGTATCGTATCAGCTACATAAACACTCTTAAATCTATTTATTTCGCATACTTTCATTCTATTATAAAGTACGGAACAATTTTTGGGGGTAATTCCTCCAACAGTAAGAAGATATTCCCCTTACAAAAGAAAATAATCAGAATTGTGGTCGGTGCACCAACAACTCATGAGAAGTACGGTCGGTGCACAACCAAGAACTGCATGCAGAAGTACGGTCGGTGCACAACCAAGAACTGCATGCAGAAGTACGGTCGGTGCACAACCAAGAACTGCATGCAGAAGTACTGTGCAACAGTACAGTCGGTGGCACAACCAAGAACTGCATGCAGAAGTACGGTCGGTGCACAACCAAGAACTGCATGCAGAAGTACGGTCGGTGCACAACCAAGAACTGCATGCAGAAGTACGGTCGGTGCACAAACAAGAACTCCATGCAGAAGTACGGTCGGTGCACAACCAAGAACTGCATGCAGAAGTACGGTCGGTGCACAACCAAGAACTGCATGCAGAAGTACGGTCGGTGCACAACCAAGTACGGTCGGTGCACAACCAAGAACTGCATGCAGAAGTACGGTCGGTGCACAACCAAGAACTCCATGCAGAAGTACGGTCGGTGCACAACCAAGAACTGCATGCAGAAGTACGGTCGGTGCACAACCAAGTACGGTCGGTGCACAACCAAGAACTGCATGCAGAAGTACGGTCGGTGCACAACCAAGAACTCCATGCAGAAGTACGGTCGGTGCACAACCAAGAACTGCATGCAGAAGTACGGTCGGTGCACAACCAAGTACGGTCGGTGCACAACCAAGAACTGCATGCAGAAGTACGGTCGGTGCACAACCAAGAACTGCATGCAGAAGTACGGTCGGTGCACAACCAAGAACTGCATGCAGAAGTACGGTCGGTGCACAACCAAGTACAGTCGGTGCACAACCAAGAACTCCATGCAGAAGTACGGTCGGTGCACAACCAAGTACAGTCGGTGCACAACCAAGAACTCCATGCAGAAGTACGGTCGGTGCACAACCAAGTACAGTCGGTGCACAACCAAGAACTCCATGCACAAGTACAGTCGGTGCACAACCAACAACTCCATGCAGAAGTCTGTTTAACAAATTAGACATTTTACCAATTCCATGTCAATATATATTTTCATTAATGAACTTTATTTTAAACAATCAAGAACATTTACAAACAAATCCATCTACACACAGTACAGACACAGCAATAAGCACCACCTGCACAGACCAAATGCCAACCTATCTTGTTTTCAAAAAAGTACAGTCTATGCCAGTATCACAATTTTCAACAGACTCCCTCTGAGTCTCGTAAGTCTTAAGAATGAAAAGACGAAATTTAAAGTAGCGTTAAGACAATACTTAAATACACACTGCTTTTAGTGAGTAGATGAATTTGTTGTGTATAAAGATGGTTCATAGTGAGTTATGTAACATGTTTATAGTGTTTTAGTGTATAGTGTTTAGTGTATAGTGTTAAATGTAAAATTGTGTAGTGTGTATAGCTGTATATTTGTATATTGTGACTTATTGTACATCGAGTTGTGACTTGGACAGACTTATGGATCTGTGGAATGTATGTATGTATGTACGTATGTATGTACGTACGTATGTACAATGTATGTACGTACGTATGTATGTATGTAAAGAGTACGAGTCACTATCGGTCATAGCCAGCCTGTATTACTCTGTATCACCCTTCCCATCATCCTGACAAAATCTCCAGTTAGTTACATATCACCAGATTGCAGTGACCTCTTTGGCGCCCAGACCGGGATATGAAGTGGTGACGTCAGAACACCGACGACGCAGTGCATGAACAAGTGAAGGGCCAGCTGATCCTCTTACCTATCTGCATATCGCTCTCAGAATAAAAACAATGACAGCTACAAACTGTGAGCGGAGACTGTCAGAGCAGGGATCAGTTAGGAACAGTAATCGAACTTGATTGGCTGAATAAAAAAAAGTAACATGTTAATAGAAACTAATTGGCTAAACATGTTGGCGGAAAGGGGTGAAAACAAAGGTTACGTCATTCAAGCTGACCAAGTATGATTTGGCAACCGCATACCTGGACACCTTGGTATTGTTTTTTATTGACTGGGATATTTTTCATGGCGCGACAGCCCGTAGGGGGCCAGGGCCTCCTCATTGTCGAGGCTTTACGATCGCATTCGACACACCGCACTCGGTAGGACTCCTCTTGACGAGAGACATTCATGCCCCTGGCGGGATTCGAAGCCGCAATCCCAACAAGCGAGCGGCCGCAGACCCAAACCCTAGACCTTGCGGTCATTGGGATCGGCGCTGTTGACGGGGATGCAAACATGAACAATAACGTGAACGAAAACGGATATACCCTTCGAGGGGCTTCAGAACTACCTGCTTATCTCGTGAACGAAATCGGACATCCCCGTTCGAAACATGTTGCAAGAATAGCTATATAATGTCCTATTACACTAGTTGTTTTAACGGTAATTTAATTAATTAAGTACTTAATTGAATAATATTCTAATCGTTACGTAAACCTTAATTGGTGAACACTGAGGATGGCGTGGTTGGGTCGAAACACGTAGTTATATCAAATACATATGGCAATGAATAGGAGTGTGAAGTTTTTTGTAATATAAATTTGTACTTTAAAGAGATAGAGGCAATACAAAAATAAAATATTTTATTCGCAAAGTTTGAATTACGTAATTATTTAATTACTGACAGCTCTTAATTGCTTATAGACGGAAGAAATATGCTGTTTTATTGAAGGAAAGTTAGAAGGAAGGATAGAAATGACGGGAAGACGAGGAAGAAGACGTAAGCAGCTACTGGATGACCTTGAGGAAAAGAGAGTATACTGTAAATTGAAAGAGGAAGCACTAGATCACACCCTGTGGAGAACTCGCTTTGGAAGAGGTTACGGACCTGTCGTAAGACAGACTACAGAATGGATAAATGCTATTTTAATAGACTGTTTGCTAGGATACAAAGGTGCCTAATGAAGAATCGAATTGTACCCAAAACTCTACCATCTTACGCACACGTCCCTTTAAGCAGCTGTGGCTACCGTGTGTGTTCAGACGCGTGCATAGTAAATGTTACACATGTCGTGTTCTCTAATCGGTCCGCAGTAGGATACAGCAGTTACAGTATAGGCCGGACTCGCTCGCTGTCTGCTACAGTGTAGCATAAGAGGCGTGCCTGCCGGTTGTGAACACTGTAGCAAACATTTCTACTGTCGCTTTGTTTTGCTAGAGATTCTACAACAGATGATTAAATTGACACGCTTTGGTGTATAAGAATAGCAGGAATTTTGAGCACGGGCTTGTAAAAGTTGATTAGGCCCTGGAAAATTTCGTGCTCGGAACTGATACGTCAAGCCTTTTGCCTGGTGTGACCCTATCCTTGTTCCCTTGCTTTCTCCATCGTGTCCTGTCCATTTTAGGCATTCTTTACAAAGTAAGATGAGAACGCTTTATATGGTGACTGCATCCGTATGTCTGTCCTAACGTCTCTTCTCTCGTCAGCCCGTCTTTCCAACCGTTTGTGACTTATCAGCGACTAAATCATTTTTAGGATCTTTATGAAAATCTGTGTAGAAATTCTTAAAAAAAAACTGTGTCCAGTAAGGGTGATTTTCGTGAAAATCTTTACAGTAAAAGCTATGCTTTAATTATGGATGTCAACGGTATTTGTGTCTGTGATTTCTACCTTTGCCGCCCGGTATGTGGATACGTTTCCTTAGAGAAGACATACATACATATGAGGTCGTTGGAGTTTCGTGAAATTTGCACAGTAAAAGCCGTACGTTGGGGTTCGCGGTGGCGCAGTTGTCTTGGCTACAAGCCGGAAGGTCGCGGGTTCGATTCCCGATGGTGTCATTTGAATTTTTCATTGACATAATCCTTCCGGCGTGTAAGAGAAATGAGTACCGGCAAAATCTTCCTGGGGGAGTAAAGGCGGCCGGTGCGTAGGGCTGACAAACGACCTTTATGTGCCGATGTCTTCAAATCTGGGAGCCTTAAACCAGCGGTATTCTAACTTTTTGTTTCGCGTACCCCCACATATAATTTTATCTTCAACTTTGTACCCCCAAAGTTGTTGGTGCACAATTCAAGTTATACACAGTCTATAATCTACATCTAAAATAAGTTAAATAAATTACATCCAAAATAATGTATTAAATAATAAGTTTTAAATGAGAAAAAGGAAGTCAACTATTAAATAACAAATATATATATGCACTATGTGGAATAAAATGAAACTAGCCGCCCAGATAAGAATAGCATAAAGGAGAGAGAGAGAGAAAATGGCGCTCCCAAATCGCATGTCCTTACGTCCGGTCTCTTGTGGCTAGTACTAAATCTGTCCCTGATTATTCAGTGTTTATCATGAAATAATATATTTATTTGTTTTAATTTTACGTACCCCCTAAGATGTCTTCGCGTACCCGGGTACCGTACCCAGGTTGAATACTACCGCCTTAAACTACTGGAACCCTCAGCGCCTGTTCCGGCCTGCACAGGGACGCTTTAGTTTAACAAAATCCATATATTACTGCGGGGTGTAAATACATTTTTATCCATACTTTCCACATTAATTGTCGAATTTGAGTAAAATTCGGTACAAGAGATCTGCACATAATGCTGTTGAGCATGTGTGAGTTTCGTGACAATCGACGCAGGACATACCGTAATTTTCCTTTGGGGTGAATGAAATCACGTTTATGCGGGCACAGTAACTCTCTTACGACATGCCGAGAGTCACGCACGCCTGCGAGAAGCCCATGATTTACTTTCATATCGTGAAAATAGGCGTCTTTTTCGTTACGAAGACGCTTGAAATGCGTCAGCGCCTCTTTCCAAACGTACCGTCCGCGTCTCACCAAAATATATTGCGCACACCGTAATACCTCCATATAATGAGATCACTTACTTAAAGAGTCCCAAGGTCTTCCTTTTGAATTCATAACCAGCCCTTGTTTTACACCCGTTTTCTTTACGCCTTTTTGCTTTAAAGCCCCGTGCCAGTTTACACCACTTCTTAATTTGCGTTCTCTCTTTTTCGGTTTGACTCCCTTTGGCTGCCTGCTTTCTGTTACTCAAAACCCTTATTTCATTTGGGAATATCACTTTTTATTTACGATGTTTTGATTTACGCCCACTATTTTAGGAACGCAACTAGGGCGTAAAACAAGGGTTGTTTTTACATGCCTGCCTCATAATAACCGTATTATTAATACAATAATTTCTACTATTCTTACTATTAGGTTTTTTTTACGATTAAAATAATTTCGTATGTATAGAACACGTGCGTCCGTCCGTCTGTGACATTCTCAGGGAATGTGTAGAATTGAACAGTGTCTTAGGCTCCAAATGGACGTCAATATTACCATCAGAGCAAATGAGATCGTAGCGTTCCCTGCTTAGTACGCAATAAGTGTTACATGTTGTGAGTGTGTGTCTGTAGCCTTAGTTATCCAGCATGCAAAGCGCATGCGCCGTAATGTATTGTCGTCTGTGGCCTGTCTGGCTCTACCATATTTTTCCAAATTATCTCATAAACGGCACGATTTTCATAAAAACGTTATTGAACATAAAATGTGTGTTTTGATTTTCTCTACAACTTTTGTCTGAAACATTTCTCATTCTAAGAAGAATTCAGCGAGATATTATCATAAATGTAAATAGGCCTTCATGTAAATTACCGTTATTCTTGTCACATTTTAATAAAACTTGAATATTTGTAACAGATTTTCGAAAAATCCTCAAATATCAAATTTCATGAAAATTCGTCTATGGGGAACGGAATTGTTCCATACGGACAGACAGACATGAAGAAGCCAATTCACTTTTCGCAATTTTGCGAAGGCGCATAATAAAACTGTACAGATTTACACATCATGCTGTTGTGTTTTGCAGTTCCATCTTCAGTATAAGATATAAAATTCTCTACATATTTTGTGCTCAAATTTCACCTGCATAAGAATCCAAAATCTACTTGAGAATACTGCCGCACGGGCCACGGTCTGTGAACCACAGATCATCAGCACAGCGGTGTTGCATAATATTGCAGGAGTTGCGGGTAGCTCTCTGACGTCACAGTCATATCAGACAAGGCGAGATAAGTCACTTCCCCGTCCCCCGCACGCTCCTTGATCATCAGTGCTGGGAATTGGCCTCAATAGGAAAGTTAAGTTACACAGAAATGGAGAACATGTTGGATCACGGCGTGGATCTAGAAGTAGATGGGAAGAAGATATTAAAGTACTCCTACAAATAATTTGTGGATCTGTGGGTTGGGCCAAAATTTACCAGGATCGTGCAAAGTAGCGTGCTTTTGTTATGGCGGCCACGAATTTTTAAGTGTCCTGATATCTGAAATATGTCGATGAGTTGAGAACTCGACTGCTGAAGACACAGCACCGTCTAATTGTGAAGATTGGTTTGTCCGTGACGTGTTGATTTTTGCGTGGTTAGTACCGTTGTTTGACTATAAGGACAGTAGGGTAAAGTCACCTAACATGACGGTAGTTCCTAATGCGAGGTACCGCTGTGTCTTCCCTCTATGCTTCCGCCATATAATGGTGAGTACAGATATATTCAGATAACTTGATACCTGAGCTCCCAAACACTGCATACAACTGTAGGCGGCACGGTCCGGCCGCTGCTTGGCTCACGTCGGCACGGCCAGGCAATGTTATTCATTCATTTGGTAGTCTGCCTTACGACAGGTCCGTATCTTCCAAAGCGAGTTTTCCACAAGGTGCGATCTAGTGCTTCCTCGTTCCAACAAAGAGAAAGAGGAGGCAATGTTATACCTGTTCCAAAAACATTACTCTGTCGGGAGTACGAATACATTGTCTATCTTCATCGCAACGCTCGATTACCCTGCTAATAATGTCTCTCTCTCTCTCTCTCTCTTTGTTATGAATTACTTTGTTAGAAATTTTTGACACTGCAATTCGCTCCATTGCTTAAACGACACTGCAGAGTCTTGCAGAGTAATCAGACAGTGTTTTTCAAACGGAGAGAAAAAGTAAATTCTAAAATGTTCTGACGATGGTATATAACATTGAGAACTAATTGTTTTCTGGACTCGGTTTCATGCAAAGAATGTTTATCTTCTATTCTGTCTTCGTTCTATGTCTGTTCTTGTATTAGACAATTTTTTAATGCTTATTTATCTCTTATCTTCCTCTGACATATCCTGGCATCAGGTATTCTTATAGCTGTGATTATACCGGGTTAGGTTGTGAAGTGATTGAGATTAGCTCGATGTAAGGGACCAATCTGAGTAGGTGTCTCCCCTCCTTTCACCTGAAGACGGAAGAAGAACCAGCTTCCGAAACGTCGTGATTTTATATTCTTATATTTTGTCCGGGCGATGGACAAAGTCCAGAAGATAATTAGTTTTCAAGGAGAGAAAAAGGTTGGAGCTACGTGCGCTGTGTTTCCCCCCTGACCAGCTTGTCTCTTCACCCCCGCGCTAACAGTGATCAAGTTATCTGACGTGGATAGCACGTGACCTTGACCTTGTAGCAGGTGTCTAGCAACGCCATTTGTAAGAAGGGACTGCATTTGTCGGAGGAGTTTTGTTCGAGTTACGAATTTTGATTTGTTTTCTGCTCGTCGAAGTTTTGGAGAGTTTTCTTTCGTATGCTTCTCCATTGCTCAAGGTTAGTGATTTTAACTCGACTATTATTTAAATGTTAGTACTAGTTACAGCGATGTATTTGGTATTTCGTTTATGAGGTTTATTGTTGAATTCCAACATGGCGAGCTCCTAATATGGGGTACCCCAAATTGGGAGATTTTCAAGAAACTGCGCAAGAACCATCAGTGTTTTAATATACAGCCAGCCACTCAGCCTACAGAGTTCAGCGATTTTCAAATAAATTAATCCAATTCTTCCAACCAATTTACAGCGGCACCTTCTGATTTCCCCACTGTCTTCTCTCATAAACTAACACTATGCACTTCAGCTACACCGAGAGCTTCAACAGGTAGAACATTCAAAGCTGCAAGTCTGTGTCCACTGCCTTCAGTTTCAAAATAGGGCACAAGGGATGCTAGATCTTCTAGATCTGGTTCAGCGAAGATCATAACAGCCTATTCGTACAAGGGCGGATTTGGGTCAGAAAAGAAACTAAATTATCGTAAGTCCGTTTGCGAGAAACGCCGTAAGCAGCAAACGGAAAACAGCAAAAGAAGATCCCTTTCCGGTGGATAAATTAGGCCTTTGAAACCTGTGGTGAAGACCAGAAGAAGTTTGGTGAAACCATCAATTTCGCCATCAAGCGAGTTAGTTGTTTCCTCAGAGTCAGAAGTAGAAGATGGATACGGCAAAGAAATTGAGGATGAAGCTGATGCCAAATCTTTATACTGTGCAGGTTTGTTCTGTGAAGACCACAACGGTGAAGCAAGGGTTCGATGCCAGAACTGTCTAAAGTGGGCACACACTGTTTGTGCGAACTATCCGAAAATGTCCTTTGTGTGTGGCAGGTGTAAGGAATGACAGATGCTTCTTGATTGTGGCCGCTAAATGTTACGAAAAACTTTATTTTGTAATGTTAATAAATAAAATGTCCTGTTTTTGGCCCCCCTAAATTGTTTTCTTGCTCTAAGTTTGAGGAACACCTAGTGCCCCGTAATAGGAGCCACCTCATATTAGGTGTCGATTTATGTTGTTTCGTAAAATTGGGATTATCTCTATAATGAAATACTTGAATGAAACACGCGGCATCTCACGCTAGGAGACGTTTCGTAAAATAATGTCCAGTGTCTGAAAAAAAAATTTATATCGGTTGATTGCTTTCGCTTGTTCCTTGTGGAATTATGAATAATTGCAAAGTTATGTGTGCTATACAAAGGGGTTCGATTCCTGGAAAAAAACAGACATTCTTGTTGTTCTCCACTGCTTTCCAGTCAGTTCTGGTGTCCATTATAACTTCTTTCTAATCATTGGGTAACGTGGGTTATAGTTGATCATATACTGTCACTTACTGACGAGCACAGTTTTGACCTTGACAGAATGTGTCAAGGTCAAAACTGTGCTCGTTGTGGAAAAGTCCTCTCAAAAACGTAGTATTCTGTGGCTCAGAAACGTAGATGTTGAAGACAGCTGCACTTAAGCCCAATGTATTTTTAATCGGAATACATCGGTTACTGGTCATAAACATCTGTTGCTCCTACTTCTCCTTCCGCCACGAACTCCAAGGTCATGGCTGTTTTCCTTAGTGAACTTCTGTACCTCCGTTTAGCGGCAGTGATCGACGTGTACATATACGCAGCCTTCCCACCATATCTTCAAGAAAAGGGGCGGCATGAAATTCGGACATCCGCAGTCTTCAGAAGCCGAAATTTCGCACAGTATTTCCCACCAAGTTTCAGGTGAGGTTCGTAACTGCAGTGCGCTGGCGCCGATTGTGGCCGCTCCGTGTCAACACTCGCTGACGTCATCATGTCATACTTGGCCTTCTTTCGCCTATGGCCCCTTTAAGTCGCTGCATGAGTGGGGTGGAAACTGGGTCAGCCTGCGGCCACCTGCCTTGCCGATCGGATAGAAGTTCCGTCCTTCTCTGAATTTTCCGGGGACACGCTGCCTAAAACACAAACAAACCTCTACAATCGTTGCAGGGTGGGCCGGGATAGCGTAGTCGGTTTAGCGACTCGCTACGGGCTGGACGGTCCGGGGATCGAATTCCGGTGAGGGCGAGATTTTCAGCACCCGTCCAGACCGGCCCTGGAGCCTACCCAGCCTCCTGTACAATGGGTATCGGGTCATTCCTGGGGGTAAAGCGGCCGGGGCGTGGCGTTGACCACACACCCCATCTAGCGCCGAGGTTAAAGAAAGAGTAGAGCTATACCTCTACTCCCCCCTTTGGGCCTTCATGGCCCGCTCTAGGGAGAACTTTACACTAGCTGCAGGATCTCTGTCACTGACGCGAAATTTTGTGTCTTTAATTCCGCGTGTAATTTGTCAAGAAACTTAAAACTTACTTATGTCCTGTTTATCGACAAACCTTCTTTGATGCCAGCTTTAGCACCAACTTCAGTGTCATCCATTCGCCTAATCATTTCTTACGTTTGTGTTTATGGCCACACAGAAGATGGGACATGTTGGATCAGCACTTTGCGAAGGTCAGCAGAGACGGCGATGGACACTTCGTTACAATTGAATAACCCCGTGAAATCTTAGCGTGAAACACGCTGCTGTGATGTGTATGTCTAACAGACGAACAGAGAGACATATTGAATGCAGCAGCAGAGTGTTTAGCACGAAACGTCCGCGAACATGACGGCGTAGACAATGACATAGGCGTGTAGGCTGGATTAGCATGAGCGGTAGCAACACGAAGTTTGTATCAACCGCTCGGAGACATAATTAGCATGAGCGGCAGCAACACGAAGTTTGTATCAACCGCTCGGAGACATAATTAGCATGAGCGGTAGCAACACGAAGTTTGTATCAACCGCTCGGAGACATAATTAGCATGAGCGGTAGCAACACAAAGTTTGTATCAACCGCACGGAGACATACTTAACATGAGCGGTAGCAACACAAAGTTTGTATCAACCGCTCGGAGACATAATTAGCATGAGCGGTAGCAACACAAAGTTTGTATCAACCGCACGGAGACATACTTAACATGAGCGGTAGCAACACAAAGTTTTATCAACCGCTCGGAGACATACTTAGCATGAGCGGTAGCGACACAAAGTTTGTATCAACCGCTCGGAGACATACTTAACATGAGCGGTAGCAACACAAAGTTTGTATCAACCGCACGAAGACATACTTAACATGAGCGGTAGCAACACAAAGTTTGTATCAAACGCTCGGAGACATAATTAGCATGAGCGGTAGCAACACAAAGTTTGTATCAACCGCACGGAGACATACTTAACATCAGCGGTAGCAACACAAAGTTTGTATCAACCGCTCGGAGACATACTTAACATGAGCGGTAGCAAAACAAAGTTTGTATCAACCGCTCGGAGACATACTTAGCATGAGCGGTAGCAACACAAAGTTTGTATCAACCGCTCGGAGACATACTTAGCATGAGCGGTAGCAACACGAAGTTTGTATCAACCGCTCGGAGACATACTTAACATGAGCGGTAGCAACACAGTTTGTATCAACCGCTCGGAGACATACTTAGCATGAGCGGTAGCAACACAAAGTTTGTATCAACCGCTCGGAGACATACTTAACATGAGCGGTAGCAACACAAAGTTTGTATCAACCGCACGAAGACATACTTAACATGAGCGGTAGCAACACAAAGTTTGTATCAACCGCTCGGAGACATAATTAGCATGAGCGGTAGCAACACAAAGTTTGTATCAACCGCACGGAGACATACTTAACATGAGCGGTAGCAACACGAAGTTTGTATCAACCGCTCGGAGACATACTTAACATGAGCGGTAGCAAAACAAAGTTTGTATCAACCGCTCGGAGACATACTTAGCATGAGCGGTAGCAACACAAAGTTTGTATCAACCGCTCGGAGACATACTTAACATGAGCGGTAGCAACACGAAGTTTGTATCAACCGCTCGGAGACATACTTAACATGAGCGGTAGCAACACAAAGTTTGTATCAACCGCTCGGAGACATACTTAGCATGAGCAGTAGCAACACAAAGTTTGTATCAACCGCTCGGAGACATACTTAACATGAGCGGTAGCAAAACAAAGTTTGTATCAACCGCTCGGAGACATACTTAGCATGAGCGGTAGCAACACAAAGTTTGTATCAACCGCTCGGAGACATACTTAACATGAGCGGTAGCAACACAAAGTTTGTATCAACCGCTCGGAGACATACTTAACATGAGCGGTAGCAAAACAAAGTTTGTATCAACCGCTCGGAGACATACTTAGCATGATCGGTAGCAACACAAAGTTTGTATCAACCGCTCGGAGACATACCTAGCATGAGCGGTAGCAACACAAAGTTTTATTAACCGCTCGGAGACATACTTAGCATGAGCGGTAGAAACACAAAGTTTGTATCAACCGCTCAGAGACATACTTAGCATGAGCGGTAGCAACACAAAGTTTGTATCAACCGCTCGGAGACATACTTAGCATGAGCGGTAGCAACACAAAGTTTGTATCAACCGCTCGGAGACATACTTAGCATGAGCGGTAGCAACACAAAGTTTGTATCAACCGCTCGGAGACATACTTAGCATGAGCGGTAGCAACACAAAGTTTGTATCAACCGCTCGGAGACATACTTAGCATGAGCGGTAGCAACACAAAGTTTTATTAACCGCTCGGAGACATACTTAGCATGAGCGGTAGAAACACAAAGTTTGTATCAACCGCTCAGAGACATACTTAGCATGAGCGGTAGCAACACAAAGTTTGTATCAACTGCTCGGAGACATACTTAGCATGAGCGGTAGCAACACAAAGTTTGTATCAACCGCTCGGAGACATACTTAGCATGAGCGGTAGCAACACAAAGTTTGTATCAACCGCTCGGAGACATACTTAGCATGAGCGGTAGCAACACAAAGTTTGTATCAACCGCTCGGAGACATACTTAACATGAGCGGTAGCAACACGAAGTTTGTATCAACCGCTCGGAGACATACTTAGCATGAGCGGTAGCAACACAAAGTTTGTATCAACCGCTCGGAGACATACTTAACATGAGCGGTAGCAACACAAAGTTTGTATCAACCGCTCGGAGACATACTTAACATGAGCGGTAGCAACACAAAGTGTGTATCAACCGCTCGGAGACATATTTACTATGCATATACAAGAGGAACCGGAGACTATGGCTGTAAAAGAAGTATTGCCTACTTATATATTATATATGTTATATTATGTTATATTACATTTCATTACATTACATTTAATTGCATTACATTATATTACATTTAATTTCATTACATTCATTTCATTACATTGTATTAAATTACATTTCACTTCATTACGTTACATTTCATTACATTACGTTATATTATATTATATTACATTACATTTCATTTCATTTCATTGCATTACTTTACATTTCATTACATTACATTACTTTACATTATATTATATTATATTATTTGATATTAATAGTCAAATAATTTTCAATCTTTTGGCTTTAAATTCTACAATATAAACCAGCACAATTTGTAAGTCAGATAACCCAGTCCTTTATGTGTTGTGTGTAAGTGTTTTTGCTCGTGTATGCTTAACCTGAGTCTGATGATGGCCTACAGATAAGCCGAAGCCTACCGCACATTAGACAGTAACGTAGTCCAAAATAGTTGTGAGTGATAGTCTTTTTGTTCACCTGTTATAACCCCAAGAAGCAATTTTAAGTTTTAAGAGTCCATCGCAACCAGCACGGTGCAGTGTGTGATCTACTGTAACTTTCAGAAGTGCAAACAATTTTTATACAATAGACGCAGTGAACAGTGCTTTTAACAAGATTTTTTAACAAACCATCATTTTAACTTTGATTTATGACTCGTGTGTTTTTTAACTTATGAACACGTGTCTTATGCCCAAAATAGTGCATAATCAAAAGTGCCATCCACAGATGCAGCATTTGTAAAGCACCTTTTATAATAGAGAAAATAACCCCTGATGATGGCTCATGAGGAGCTGAAACGCGCAGGGTAAATCTTGATATAGGGAGCAAATTTGCACCTTATAATTTGTGCATTTGTTGGTGTTTTATCTTAAAAACCCCAAGAAACAAATTTGTTCTGGGGAATCCTAGTGTCTCTTAGATAAGCTGAACATTCCGTGACTCTAATGAAGCACGAAGGATGTCAGCAGGTTTAAAGATCGCGCCACGTGTCCCATTGCTCTGCGAAATAACTTTAGAGTACGCCCTGAGAATTTATTTATTTAAAAATCCATGTTAATATTACACCATCGTCTAAACTTAGACCTCCTACGCAATAGTCCCTTCCTTTGGGTTTTTGGCTTGAATTATGTATTCAGCAACTCTTCATATAACTCCTAATTTATCCTAGATTTACTTCCTTTTATCGTGTTTGGTGAGGAGTATAAGAAAACTCCTCATTACGCAATTTTTTTCTATCCGTCTCCTCTTCCCTGTTTCACAGATCCAAATATTCTGCTGTATTATCTTCTCAAACGTAGCAATCCTATGGAGTCTTACGCCCACACATGCCAAACTGAACGTTTTATGGATGGTTTGTTTTAATTCTGTAAAGACGAAAATGAACCTACCCCACTAATCGTGCTACAAAGCTTGGGGATGTAAGAACGTCTAATGGGAATTTGGTCTTCATATCAGCGCTGCAAGTTGAGACAGGAGCCCAGTCAAAATTTGTGTCTCGTGCATAGCAGGTGATCAGTGTATGTGGGAAATACATTGTGTTGAAAAAACATTGTTCATTTCTAACACGTCTGCGAGTTATGTGTCATGGACAAAATGTCACCAAACGTGTTTAAAAATTTCCCGGCATTAACAGTGTCGTGTAAAAGAATAAAAGGTATAGCAACATTCTCAGTGCTAAAAGAAAATAGAAACCTTAAATTTAATTGAAGAAACATTATAAGGAACTTGTTCTTTGAAGATAAAATAAATTCCTGCTTATTCGTTCGCTTAATCCTGCCACAATTTTTTCAAAGAATTCACAGAAGAAGAAAAAATATTTACGGTTACTTTATGCAGGAAATTGCCAAGGCCCACACAGAAAATTTCTCTCAGTCGATGCCTTTGAAGAGGTATTTGGCGGAAGTGAGATAACTCGCACATTGTAGCCTCCTTGACCTCAAGAAATTAATACGTGTGACTGTTCTTTATGGAGACGGTATTAAATATAGAGTTTTTGTGGAAAAATACAAGTATACTGCAAGAACAGGAAGAAAACATCTGAACAGAAATCACCATTATTTCAAGACAAGATCACGGTCGTGTGTCGAGAAATATTTCCGGATGTTGCGAGACCTTACGATCTGGAGGTCTACACTTCGAGAACTTTCTATGAACTATCTTACGTTGAACTGCAGGGGAAATATTCCCGGCTGATGTAAGCTTTGTGTGCGATTGAGCTGTCGCGACAGGTGGTCGCGCTTAGAGAGATGATTACTGGTATGCTAAGGATTCAACTCGTACGGCGCAGTAAACACACTCTGTCTCGGTTATACAAACCAGTCAGTTAATGCTGTACAGTGAAATAATCGCTGTTTGTTCTGAGATCCACACAAAACACATAAATACAGTCCGTACCGCGCAGTAAACACACTCCGTCTCAGTTATACAAACCAGTCAGTTAATGTTGTACAGTGAAATAATCGCTGTTTGTTCTGAGATCCACACAAAACACATAAATACAGTCCGTACCGCGCAGTAAACACACTCTGTCTCGGTTATACAAACCAGTCAGTTAATGCTGTACAGTGAAATAATCGCTGTTTGTTCTGAGATCCACACAAAACACATAAATACAGTCCGTACCGCGCAGTAAACACACTCTGTCTCGGTTATACAAACCAGTCAGTTAATGCTGTACAGTGAAATAATCGCTGTTTGTTCTGAGATCCACACAAAACACATAAATACAGTCCGTACCGCGCAGAAAACACACTCCGTCTCAGTTATACAAACCAGTCAGTTAATGTTGTACAGTGAAATAATCGCTGTTTGTTCTGAGATCCACACAAAACACATAAATACAGTCCGTACCGCGCAGTAAACACACTCTGTCTCGGTTATACAAACCAGTCAGTTAATGCTGTACAGTGAAATAATCGCTGTTTGTTCTGAGATCCACACAAAACACATAAATACAGTCCGTACCGCGCAGTAAACACACTCCGTCTCAGTTATACAAACCAGTCAGTTAATGTTGTACAGTGAAATAATCGCTGTTTGTTCTGAGATCCACACAAAACACATAAATACAGTCCGTACCGCGCAGTAAACACACTCCGTCTCAGTTATACAAACCAGTCAGTTAATGTTGTACAGTGAAATAATCGCTGTTTGTTCTGATATCCACACAAAACACATAAATACAGTCCGTACCGCGCAGTAAACACACTCCGTCTCAGTTATACAAACCAGTCAGTTAATGCTGTACAGTGAAATAATCGCTGTTTGTTCTGAGATCCACACAAAACACATAAATACAGTCCGTACCGCGCAGTAAACACACTCCGTCTCAGTTATACAAACCAGTCAGTTAATGCTGTACAGTGAAATAATCGCTGTTTGTTCTGAGATCCACACAAAACACATAAATACAGTCCGTACCGCGCAGTAAACACACTCCGTCTCAGTTATACAAACCAGTCAGTTAATGCTGTACAGTGAAATAATCGCTGTTTGTTCTGAGATCCACACAAAACACATAAATACAGTCCGTACCGCGCAGTAAACACACCCCGTCTCAGTTATACAAACCAGTCAGTTAATGCTGTACAGTGAAATAATCGCTGTTTGTTCTGAGATCCACACAAAACACATAAATAAGTCCGTACCGCGCAGTAAACACACTCCGTCTCAGTTATACAAACCAGTCAGTTAATGTTGTACAGTGAAATAATCGCTGTTTGTTCTGAGATCCACACAAAACACATAAATACAGTCCGTACCGCGCAGTAAACACACTCCGTCTCAGTTATACAAACCAGTCAGTTAATGTTGTACAGTGAAATAATCGCTGTTTGTTCTGATATCCACACAAAACACATAAATACAGTCCGTACCGCGCAGTAAACATACTCCGTCTCAGTTATACAAACCAGTCAGTTAATGCTGTACAGTGAAATAATCGCTGTTTGTTCTGAGATCCACACAAAACACATAAATACAGTCCGTACCGCGCAGTAAACACACTCCGTCTCAGTTATACAAACCAGTCAGTTAATGCTGTACAGTGAAATAATCGCTGTTTGTTCTGCGATCCACACAAAACACATAAATACACTGTGTGGGCAGAACGTAGAATTGTTGAATGTTAAACATGGGGGTTCATTAGGGCTGTGAAAAGGTTAATACCGTAGCTTGTGACAAAGTTTTAAAGCAAGCAGTAAAAGAGTCGCCTGGAAACAGACACAGTGAATAACTATTTCCATGCTTGGTCAGGTGTTTGGTCAGTTAGAAAGCAGTGCACAGCGGCTCTCAAAAACCGTGAAATACTTTGCTTCATATCGATATGACTCTTCATAGAAAGAGAACTCTGCCGACATCTGTTGGAGATAGAAACTACTAGTACTATCAAACTCCACGAGATGGCAGGAGCGAAGTACTTCACCAGACGCGCTGCCCGCTGTTATTTCTGCGGTACTTCCCATTCTAGTCTTGCAACATTGTTTCACGATGTTGAACTGCGAAAGATTTTAGGAAAACTCTGTGGCAGACAAGTCATACGACGGGTGGCGACATAGACAAGAATTAATTATCGACAAGTGGTAATCGGAGATTTTCGCTTTATGTCTGTATGGATGTAACATTAAGTTTTCCTTTTTTTTTTTAGTCGGCCTCTTCTACCTACTCCGGTTTTCCCGTTTCAGTGTCGAGGTTTGTAATTTTCATTTGATCACAACTCAGACACACCACAGTCGGTAGACTCCCCTGGACGAGGGATCGGCTCGACGCAGAGACCTCTACCTGACAACACACAACACTCACAACAGACGACATCAATGCCCCCGGTGGGATTCGAACCCACGATCCTAGCAAGCGAGCGGCCGTAGACCCACGCCTTAGACCGCGCGGCCACTGGGATCGGCATTTAAATTTTCCTACCCCCTTTATTACAGAGGTAAAGACGGTTAGCGCGTGTATGTAATATTCGCATCGTTAAGAGTATGTGGAGCTCCACCACCATAATGATTACATATCTCTCAAACTTATACGTTAATGTAGGAAGTCACCAACTGCTTTCTATACGCAGTGCCATGCTTAGGCTGTTAGTTGACAGCTTGTCACGGGTGAAGTCCCGAGTTACACTGAGTGGGCTTATCCTGGACAGTGTGACAATGGGGAATTTCGGTTTTCCCTTCCAGTCATCATCCCAGCAGTGCCCATACACCAGTACACCAGCCACAGTACCTAGGGACGTGCCTCCACCACTTCTACAACTAAAACAAATCGCATATACAAGCAATGATTTACCAATCGTCTAGTGAAATGACTTACACAGGGTGTCCCTTTTGTCAGGTCCCTGTGCATGACACCTTTGTCGCTCAAAACATGATAAAAGAGACATTCTCTATAATGAAGTTCAACGTTCAACATAAAGTGTGATATTAGATAACATCATGGGCCAGATTAATCCTATATACGTATACAATTATATATTTATTATACGTACGGTGACCGAACTTTCGTATCGACATCATGAACAAGATGAAACATACCTTATTTATGCCGTGACTCGGTTTACACGCCCTCCTTTGTCAGTACACAAGAAACGTTAAAACCGTCGCAGCTTCAAAGCGCTGCGTTGTATCAAGTATTCAGTACACCTTTCCATGATACAGATCAGGCTGATGGCAATGTCCCGCCACTGACTGTTAGTCTGGTAAAGGTTATGAAGGCCCAGAGGGGGAGTAGAGGTATAGCTCTACTCTTTCTTTAACCTCGGCGCTAGATGGGAGTGTGTGGTCCACGCCCCGGCCATTTTACCCCCGGGAATGACCCGGTACCAATTGTACAGGAGGCTGGATGGACCCCAGGGTCGGTCTGGACGGGTTAGTCTTGTAATGGTAAATGTCTGCTTTAGTATTTATTTAATTATGTTAATGCAGAATAACAGCATTAGGTTTTCGAACCCAGGACAATTCAGGACCCAAGCCCTCAGGAGTATGGGGACTTTGCAGCAGTTTGACTTAAAGCTATGTTGCGCTCAGTAATGCAATTCAAAAGGCGGGGAAACACCAGATCATTCAACGTTGTTCAGGCGGTATTGCAGTCAACCCCAGTCAAAACGACTTAATATAATATAATATGTAATGTAATATAAGGTGGGCCGCGATAGCTCAGTCGGTATAGCGACTCGCTACGTGCTGGACGGTCCGAGGATCGAATCCCGGTGGGGGCAGATTTTCCGTACCCGTCCAGACAGACCCTGGGGCCCACCCAGCCTCCTGTACAATGGGTACCGGGTCTCTTTCCCGGGGTAAAGCGGCCAGGGCGTGGCGTTAACCACCTACCCCATCTAGCGCCGAGGTTAAAGAAAGAGTAGAGGTATACCTCTGCTCCCCCTCTGAGCCTTCGTGGCCTGTTCTAGGGTGAACTTTACGTATAATGTAATATGCTTCAATCTTGTTCAAATCTTTCTTAAATATTTCGGCTTAGCCCTTTATATGCAGTTCTGTTGACTCTATAGACAGAAATTTGAAGATTGGTTCGTCTCGTTTCCTCTGTGGCAAAACATAAGTGACAGATTAGTGACTTGCAGGGGTGGGGGAGAGCGGTGTCTAACGGGCGGCCAAATGTATATTTTAAGGGGGAAAAATTATGTTATGTACTCTAAAAATTGTCGATTAGTGGGCCAAATGAAAGGAAACTGAAGAGATGATCGTGACTTTTTTTTAAAATATTTGTAACTTATGTTACGGACGGCTATTGTAATTACTCGATTGGAGAGCCAAAAATCCTAGCTACGCCACTGACCACTGTAATTATAATTAGGATTTGAATTAAATGTATTTACGTTCGACAGAGCTTTTATTTTGTTAAGATATAGAACACGTCATGGTACGAATACATTCTCGTACAGTACGGCACAAAATACAGTAACCAATTTGTACAGTTACTTGCATTCATTTTGTGTGAAATTTTCCCAAATTGCCTTCAAAAATACGGTGATAGGAAAGGGGGGCAGCACACTGAAAAATAACTTGTCAGTTTGCAGGTTGATTTGTAAACACTTCGTCAATTGTTTTATTTTCATAATCCTTATTTTAAGTGACAACCTGTTATTGCTAGTAAAAGTGTGTTTCTTATGTGAAATTTTTGTTTGCTATAAACCAGTTTATGGAGACCAGAAAGGCATTAATTGGTGCCATTTTGAAACTGGTTTACTTTACTGGTGATATTTAATGATAACTACTATCATCGTTTGCGGTCGCTTGCTTGCTAGGATTGCGGGTTCGAATCCCACCTAGGGCATGGATGTCTGTCTGTTGTGAGTGTTGTGTGTTGTCAGGTAGAGGTCTCTGCGACGGGCTGATCCCTCGTCCAGAGGAGTCCTACCGAGTGTGGTGTGTCTGAGTGTGATCGTGAAGCCTCGAAAAATGAGGCGGCCTAGGCCCCCAAGGGGCTGAAGAGCCCATTGAAAAAAAAGTATCATCAGCAAAGAAGTTTTGCACTGTGAATTGAGAGCAGGGGGTAAATTATTTATGTATATTTGTATATCAGATACCAATTTATGTATATTTTGTATTATATAGATACCAATTACAAGTAATTCGCACTGTGAAATAAGCAGATGACCTTGTGCTACTGGCTAGGGAAGAAAAGGTGCTACAGGGCATGATTGATAGACTGATTGAAATTGGAAGACGTTATGGAATGGAAATGAATGTGGGAAAAACTAAAGTAATGAAAATCTCAAGGTAAACATCCCCAATAAAAATTATGATAGATCAAAGCAATTAGAGAATGTGAAATATTTCAATTATTTGGGTAGCATGATAACAAATGATGCAAGGTGTACATGTGAAATTAAATACAGAATTGTCATGGCAAAAGCAGCATTGAACAAGAAGAAGACTCTTTTCACCAGCAAACTGGACTTAAATTTAAGGAAGAAGCTAGTAAAGTGCTACATTTGGAGCGTAGCTTTGTGTGGTGCTGAAATGTGGACACTTCGGAAAGTAGATCAGAAGTATCTGGAAAGTTTTGAAATGTGGTGCTGGAGAAGAATGGAGAAGATCAGTTGGACCGATCGTGTGAGAAATGAAGAGTATTACACAGAGTGAAGGAGGAGAGGAATATCGTACATACAATAAAGAGAAGAAAGGCTAACTGGATTGGTCACATCTTGCGTAGGAACTGCCTTCTGAAACACGTGATTGAAGGAAAGTTAGAAGGAAGGATAGAAATGACGGGAAGACGAGGAAGAAGGCTTAAGCAGCTACTGGATGATCTTAAGGAAAAGAGAAGATACTGGAAATTGAAAGAGGAAGCACTAGATCGCACCGTGTGGAGAACTCGCTTTGGAAGAGGCTACGGACCTGTCGTAAGACAGACTGCAGAATGGTGATGATATCAATTAAATTTCCAGTGTTTGACACTTCTGTCACGTGACCTTATGCTCCAGTAAACGCGCGGTATTGTCTGTACAGTAATGACAAGACTGGAGTATCTAAGTAGGGCAGTGCACAGCGCAAAAACTGACATCTCCAGACACGTGGGCCAGGCACGTGGGTCGCCGCCATTAAATCTCTTCAGTCTGGTGTGTTCTGCCTCAGTGTGTCCCCCCCGAACGGGCTTTGCAGCAGCGTTGTACCGCGCCATATGGATCCCCGAAATAACCTTGCGGACAGTTTATATTGCTCAAGACGTAGTGACGTCACCATAAGCGATAAACCATCTCACAGAGCCTGCATGGACCTGCGACTGGCACTGCTGTAAACACTGACAGGGAAACCTAAAATGTGTGAGATTTTGAGGGGTTGAATGTGCTGACGAATTGTAGTGTAGTCTTCTGGCTATGGCACCGTGTTGTCTGGTAGATGGATATTAACGTTTTGAAGGAACATGTTGCATCTTAACTTCTGCCCAGAAGAAGGAGGCAGTGTATTCCTCCGAAACTTCAGTAACGTACGTAAATACACAGTATCCTGAGAAGACCACAATGAAAAGAACTTAATGTCTCCTTTACAGATGACCTCATTACCAGCTCTCCTTCTCTCTCTCTCTCTCTCTCTCTCTCTCTTTCTCTCTGTTCATCTGCACCATGATTATTTTTAACCCTTTAAAGCCCAGTGGTTACTATATGTACCACAAAGTTTAACATTCACAAATTCTACGTTCTGCCCACGCAGTGTATTTATGTGTTTTGTGTGGATCTCAGAACAAACAGCGATTATTTCACTGTACAACATTAACTGACTGGTTTGTATAACTGAGACGGAGTGTGTTTACTGCGCGGTACGGACTGTATTTATGTGTTTTGTGTGGATCTCAGAACAAACAGCGATTATTTCACTGTACAACATTAACTGACTGGTTTGTATAACTGAGACGGAGTGTGTTTACTGCGCGGTACGGACTGTATTTATGTGTTTTGTGTGGATCTCAGAACAAACAGCGATTATTTCACTGTACAACATTAACTGACTGGTTTGTATAACTGAGACGGAGTGTGTTTACTGTGCGGTACGGACTGTATTTATGTGTTTTGTGTGGATCTCAGAACAAACAGCGATTATTTCACTGTACATCATTAACTGACTGGTTTGTATAACTGAGACGGAGTGTGTTTACTGCGCGGTACGGACTGTATTTATGTGTTTTGTGTGGATCTCAGAACAAACAGCGATTATTTCACTGTACAGCATTAACTGACTGGTTTGTTAACTGAGACGGAGTGTGTTTACTGCGCGGTACGGACTGTATTTATGTGTTTTGTGTGGATCTCAGAACAAACAGCGACTATTTCACTGTACAACATTAACTGACTGGTTTGTATAACTGAGACGGAGTGTGTTTACTGCGCGGTACGGACTGTATTTATGTGTTTTGTGTGGATCTCAGAACAAACAGCGATTATTTCACTGTACAGCATTAACTGACTGGTTTGTATAACTGAGACGGAGTGTGTTTACTGCGCGGTACGGACTGTATTTATGTGTTTTGTGTGGATCTCAGAACAAACAGCGATTATTTCACTGTACAACATTAACTGACTGGTTTGTATAACTGAGACGGAGTGTGTTTACTGCGCGGTACGGACTGTATTTATGTGTTTTGTGTGGATCTCAGAACAAACAGCGATTATTTCACTGTACAGCATTAACTGACTGGTTTGTATAACTGAGACGGAGTGTGTTTACTGCGCGGTACGGACTGTATTTATGTGTTTTGTGTGGATCTCAGAACAAACAGCGATTATTTCACTGTACAGCATTAACTGACTGGTTTGTATAACTGAGACGGAGTGTGTTTTACTGCGCGGTACGGACTGTATTTATGTGTTTTGTGTGGATCTCAGAACAAACAGCGATTATTTCACTGTACAGCATTAACTGACTGGTTTGTAAATTGAGACGGGAGTGTGTTTTACTGCGCGGTACGGACTGTATTTATGTGTTATGTGTGATCTCAGAACAAACAGCGATTATTTCCGATACGACATTATGACTGGACTGTTGTATAACTGAGACGGAGTGTGTTTACTGCGCGGTACGGACTGGTATTTATGTGTTTTGGTGGATCTCAGAACAAACAGCGATTATTTCACTGTACAAGCATTAACTGACTGGTTTGTATAACTTGAACGAGTGTGTTTACTGCGCGTACGGACTGTATTTATGTGTTTTGTGTGGATCTCAGAACAAACAGCGATTATTTCACTGTACAGCATTAACTGACTGGTTTGTATAACTGAGACGGAGTGTGTTTACTGCGCGGTAACGGACTGTATTTATGTGTTTTGTGTGGATCTCAGAACAAACAGCGATTATTTCACTGTACAACATTAACTGACTGGTTTGTATAACTGAGACGGAGTGTGTTTACTGCGCGGTACGGACTGTATTTATGTGTTTTGTGTGGATCTCAGAACAAACAGCGATTATTTCACTGTACAACATTAACTGACTGGTTTGTATAACTGAGACGGAGTGTGTTTACTGCGCGGTACGGACTGTATTTATGTGTTTTGTGTGGATCTCAGAACAAACAGCGATTATTTCACTGTACAGCATTAACTGACTGGTTTGTGTAACTGAGACGGAGTGTGTTTACTGCGCGGTACGGACTGTATTTATGTGTTTTGTGTGGATCTCAGAACAAACAGCGATATTTCACTGTACAACATTAACTGACTGGTTTGTATAACTGAGACGGAGTGTGTTTACTGCGCGGTACGGACTGTATTTATGTGTTTTGTGTGGATCTCAGAACAAACAGCGATTATTTCACTGTACAGCATTAACTGACTGGTTTGTATAACTGAGACGGAGTGTGTTTACTGCGCGGTACGGACTGTATTTATGTGTTTTGTGTGGATCTCAGAACAAACAGCGATTATTTCACTGTACACATTAACTGACTGGTTTGTATAACTGAGACGGAGTGTGTTTACTGCGCGGTACGGACTGTATTTATGTGTTTTGTGTGGATCTCAGAACAAACAGCGATTATTTCACTGTACAGCATTAACTGACTGGTTTGTATAACTGAGACGGAGTGTGTTTACTGCGCGGTACGGACTGTATTTATGTGTTTTGTGTGGATCTCAGAACAAACAGCGATTATTTCACTGTACAGCATTAACTGACTGGTTTGTATAACTGAGACGGAGTGTGTTTACTGCGCGGTACGGACTGTATTTATGTGTTTTGTGTGGATCTCAGAACAAACAGCGATTATTTCACTGTACAGCATTAACTGACTGGTTTGTATAACTTGAGACGGAGTGTGTTTACTGCGCGGTACGGACTGTATTTTTGTTTTGTGTGGATCTCAGAACAAACAGCGATTATTTCACTGTACAGCATTAACTGACTGGTTTGTATAACTGAGACGGAGTGTGTTTACTGCGCGGTACGGACTGTATTTATGTGTTTTGTGTGGATCTCAGAACAAACAGCGATTATTTCACTGTACAACATTAACTGACTGGTTTGTATAACTGAGACGGAGTGTGTTTACTGCGCGGTACGAACTGCATCTTTATATATGACTCAGCTTAAGTGTTTAGAGAGTTAACCACGATTACTACCCAAATAGATCGGTGCGTGTACTTCTGAAACACTTATTTAAGGGATTGTTTCCATCCAGGAGGTCAAAAGGGAATATTGTGCGATCCCAATACTGCTACAAATAATGAGAAAATTGCAAGAAAGATTTCTTAAACCTAAAGCTATATTACTTTATTATTTAAGTACATTACGTTACGTTCGTCAAAGTTTCGCAACATTACCATTTTCTAATTTTTTGCTTGTAAACCGTAATTAATATAAAATTTATAGAAAATATGAGATAATATATAAGCGATTCTTTCTGTGTAGCTAGCCAGTCAGCTAGCACGAATTGAACAGTAGTATCTACACATATTGTTGGTTTGTTCTTATGAATAATGCCGAGTGGCCTTTTGGAGAAATTAAGCGTTGGTCAAAAATTTATATTAAAATGTATGTGAAAAAAGTAGAAAGGCGAAATATGGAGTTGGTTTGTGTAGCTTAGGATAGGGTAAAATGGCGGGCTGTTGTGAACATGGTGACAAGATATAAGCTTTCATAAAGGGCGATTAATTTCTTGAGTATGAGAAAGACAGAGAGTTATTTGAGAGAGCTCAGCTACAGGGAGTTAGTTGTTTGTTCGGTTTGTCGGATTGTGGTGCTGAAACGTTGACACTGATCGCGATGACCGCTGAATCCCGCCGCCTTTTCTAGTCCACTCTGCCACGCATATTGCCAGGTAGTTAAGTTAGGTCACCATTTCAAGAGGTTTCCTCATTAACGTTTTCTGTGCACTTCTTTCTCCCACCTAACAATATCAGCATGATCGGAGGGGACAGTTGTGGCTTCTTCTCCAGTTCCTGGGGGGGGGGGGGACAGTTTAGAGTGTGTCGAGGTTACTGTCACGTTTATGTACTCTTTAACGACGGTATCAGTAGCTCAGTGTAGTCTGTAACGCGGACGATAAGTGAATACTGAATTGGAAAATGTGGCAGCAACTGTTAGTGGCTTCATATGGGGTACTGGTGTGCAGAGTCCGATGGCGCAGTGTGGGAAAAGAACTTTATACTAGTTTGAAAGCTGTGGTTTGTGAAGTAGATGAAGTTACCGTCTACTTTCAATGTTTAGTTAGATAAGAGCATTTCGGATTTTGCGTGCAGAGACTAATTAAGACAAAGAGAATTATCTGTCAGGGTAACCGGCCTCTAGACGGGTGTTTAAATGTCAGTGAGTGTAGCTGGTAACTGGGTTGGTATTTAAATGTCAGTGTATCCGGTCTCTAGGCGGGTATTTAAATGTCAGTGTATCCGGTCTCCAGGCGGGTATTTAAATGTCAGTGAGTATAACCGGGAACTGGGTGGTATTTAAATGTCAGTGTATCCGGTCTCTAGGCGGGCATTTAAATGTCAGTGAGTATAGCTGGTAACTGGGCTATTATTTAAATGTCAGTGTATCCGGTCTCTAGGAGGGCACTTAAATGTCAGTGAGGATGGCCGGTAACTGGGCGGGTTTTTAAATGTCAGTGTTTCCGGTATCTAGGCGGGTATTTAAATGTCAGTGTATCCGGTCTCTAGGCGGGGTATTTAAATGTCAGTGTATGCGGTCTCTAGGCGGGCATTTAAATGTCAGTAAGTATAACCGGTAACTGGGTTGGTATTTAAATGTCAGTGTATCCGGTCTCTAGGCGGGTATTTAAATGTCAGAGTATCCGGTTTCTAGGCGGGTATTTAAATGTCAGTTTATCCGGTCTCTAGGCGGGCATTTAAATGTCAGTATATCCGGTCTCTAGGCGGGCATTTAAATGTCAGTAAGTATAACCGGTAACTTGGTTGGTATTTAAATGTCAGTGTGTCCGGTCTCTAGGCGGGTATTTAAATGTCAGTTTATCCGGTCTCTAGGCGGGCATTTAAATGTCAGTGTATCCGGTCTCTAGGCGGGCATTTAAATGTCAGTAAGTATAACCGGTAACTGGGTTGGTATTTAAATGTCAGTGTATCCGGTCTCTAGCGGGTATTTAAATGCAGTTATCCGTCTCTAGGGTATTTAAATGTCATGTTATCCTGATCTCTAGGCGGGCATTTAAATGTCAGTAAGTATAACCGGTAACTGGGGTTGGTATTTAAATGTCAGTGTATCCGGTCTCTAGGCGGGTATTTAAATGTCAGTAAGTATAGACCGGTAACTGGGTTGGTATTTAAATGTCAGTGTATCCGGTCTCTAGGCGGGTATTTAAATGTCAGTTTATCCGGTCTCTAGGCGGGCATTTAAATGTCAGTGAGTATACTGGTAACTGGGTTGGTATTTAAATGTCAGTGTATCCGGTCTCTAGGCGGGCTATATTTAAATGTCAGTGAGTATAGCTGGTAACTGGGCTGGTATTTAAATGTCAGTGTATCCGGTCTCTAGGCGGTCATTTAAATGTCCAGTGAGTATACTGGTAACTGGGCTGGTATTTAAATGTCAGTGTATCCGGTCTCTAGGCGGGCATTTAAATGTCCGTGAGTATAGCTGGTAACTGGGCTGGTATTTAAATGTCAGTGTATCCGGTCTCTAGGCGGGCATTTAAATGTCAGTGAGTATAGCTGGTAACTGGGCTGGTATTTAAATGTCAGTGTATCCGGTCTCTAGGCGGGCATTTAAATGTCTTGAGTATAGCTGGTAACTGGGCTGGTATTTAAATGTCAGTGTATCCGGTCTCTAGGCGGGCATTTAAATGTCTTTGAGTATAGCTGGTAACTGGGCTGGTATTTAAATGTCAGTGTATCCGGTCTCTAGGCGGGCATTTAAATGTCTTTGAGTATAACGTAACTGGGCTGGTATTTAAATGTCAGTGTATCCGGTCTCTAGGCGGGCATTTAAATGTCTTTGAGTATAACCGGTAACTGGGCTGGTATTTAAATGTCAGTGTATCCGGTCTCTAGGCGGGCATTTAAATGTCTTTGAGTATAGCTGGTAACTGGGCTGGTATTTAAATGTCAGTGTATCCGGTCTCTAGGCGGGCATTTAAATGTCTTTGAGTATAACCGATAACTGGGCTGGTATTTAAATGTCAGTGGTAATTGCCCTTCGGTAGGCGGGTACTTAAATCTCTAACTTCTGGAAACGACGCAGCCCATCAAAACCGACGTTCTGTCCGGGGTCTGTATTCCCAAGACAGATTGTCCTGAGCCTTAATCTGACCGGTGACCTTCATTTCCGAGTCAGAAATGTGTGGTGCTGCACCTACACGCCCCTCCCCTTGCAGTTGCGCCTAGAGACACTTATACCACATATGTCACTCTTGCAGTTTGTCTTGAGTTTCTTGTGCGTCCCAAAATGGTGTGCTGTGGCGGGGGTGCGGGGGAGGCTGGAGCCTGGAGCGGACGCCACCCTCACTAGTCAGTCCCGGCACGGCGCACTGACAGGTCGCCAGCTCGACTCCGTCTGTCTTCATCACCAGGTGGGTCCTTATATAAACATACTGTACGACTGTCACTGTGACAGAGAGGAGGTGCAGGGTCTCCTGCGATGTGACACCGTGTGGCCTGGTAGGTGGTTACTGATACCACACTGCATGGCATCACATCTCGGAAGACTACGTTTTTATTGTTCACAGCCATAAGACAAGAATTATCAAATTTTGATGTCATGTGTTTACCTGTGGAGAATATTGGGTTTGAGGGAGATAAAGTAACAGGAGGTTAAAGAAAATTACATACAGAGGAACTTCATAATTAGTGTTCTTTACCAGACATTATAAAAGCGATCCAGGACGGTCATATTAAGGAGGAAGTGATAGAAGGAACGCCTAGCATGCGTGGATAATGTGTTAACTTTATACGAAATTTCGATCGCTTGAAGTGACAGTACTTGTCAGATATAGGCTTACATGAAAGTATAATATTAAAATTGTTAGGAAAGTGGAGTGTGACAGTGTTAAATTTCAGGTTTACTAAGTCAACAGAACCAGGTCATTTGTCATATGTCGTGACGTGTACAGTAGTACTGTGTTTATGATGCTGTAGGACAAGTTTTGTGCAAGTTACGGTTACGTTAAGTTATCTTAACTCAGGGTTCATAAATGTTTCCAAACCTCTGTGAGCGATCTCAAAATCAAACAAGGTCAGTACTGGTAATGACAAACATTAATGGCCACAGTACGAAATTTACTTGCCCAGGAGACCTAGCACCCGGAATTTGTGCACCCCTGACTTAAGTTACCACTGTCAGCCATGAAACTGTAGAATAAAATGGGTAATGCACGTTTAACGTAATATTGAGGCGCGTTCGCGTAACCATTGTTGCAGTGGAAAAGTATTACATATTATGAGTGTGTGTTTGTAGCCTTAGTTATCTAGCATGCAAAGCGCATGCGCCGCATTATATTGTCATCTGTGGCCTGTTCGGCTCTACTATGTTTTTTTCACATTATCTCATAAAGTGCACTATTTTCGGAAAAAGGTTATTGAACATAAAATGTGTGTTTTGATTTTCTCTACAACTTTTGTCTGAAACATTTCTCATTGTAAGAAGAATTCAGCGAGATATTATCATAAATGTACATAGGTCTTTATGTAAAGTACCTGTTATTATTGTGAGATTTTAATTAAACTTGAACTTTATCGACAGTTTTTCGAAAAATACTCAAATTTCAAGTTTCATTAAAATCGGTCCAGTGGGAGTCGAGTTGTTCCATGCTGACTGACAGACTGACAGACAGCTATGAGGAAGCTACTAGTCGCTTTTAACAATTCTGCGAACGCGTCTAAAACGGTAACCGTTCATAACATTTTACAGTAAAAATTTCGTCTAAGTAAAATTTAAACTCTGTAAAAGTCAAAGTAACAGAAGTACGACGTGTATGTACACTGGCATGTTCATTAACAAGACCGCGGTGTGTTTCCACCAGATCTGATCATCATCAGGAGGCTGTCTGCCACACACATGTAGGTACAAAAGGTAACATTTACTTTAACAACTGCTCTTGTTGCCTGTCAGCAGTGCGTTTAGTCAATAAACAGTGGAGAGCAGTAAGCACAGATGTTTTCAAAAGAATGTAAATTGTATTGTAACTTACTGTGGCTGCAGGTGCATAGAAGGCAGTCTGTTGGTGGTGGGATTCTGTCGAAACAAGTTGGTGTTTTGATAATCAGTTGCTAAGGTATAGAAACCTTGATGACTTGCACTGGTGATAGAAAGTGAAGCAGAATGGACTGCTGTGACATAAGTTATATTTTACAGAAAACACTGCATCGTCGTTACAAATAACATTCTTAGTGATTTTATATTATATATTATATCGTGCATTTCAGTAATCAGTTAATTATTTCATTCCAACAAATGCACTACACTGTTTTAGTGTTTTCTTGTCCCTACATATGTCCATTACTTAGTAAAGTAATATTATTTTTATATATTCTTTATAGTGCCATCCTCAGTGGTGTTCGAGAGTTCACAGTTTTCAAATTCATCCAATTCACTGTCACAGCATAAATTCACTATCACTGAATATCACTTATAAGTTATATTCAAGTGATAGTGAATTTATGTTGAGAAAGTGGATTGGATGAATTTGAAAACTGTGAACTTATAAGTGAATATCACTTATAACTGAATATCACTTGTAAGTGATAATCAGTTATAAGTGAATTTATGCTGTGAAAGTGAATTGGATACATTTGAAAACTGTGAACCCTCGACGACACCACTGAGGATGGCACAAGGAGTGCCGAAACTTATGTAGGGACAAGAAAACACTAATATAGTGTAGTGCATTTGTTGGAATGAAGTAATTAATTAATTCTTAGTGATGTTTAGGAAAATAATCACTTTTTAATCCGAGAATCATATGAAGTCATAAGTACATTTCTGTGAACAAAATTAAGACTTTTTGAAGTTGAAACAGATCATGTGTGTAATAATTATTGTGATTTAAATGCTTAAGGAATGAAGGGTGCATATTTAAAATAAATTAAAATGGGTTAAGTGATAAGAAAAAATAAGGAACACTCACTATGTTTCGGGGATATGTTGCGCCCCCTTCCATAGGACGAAAATACGGTAAAGACTTAACTCACTTTGGCCTGACAAGCGGAACTAATCTCAACCTGTTTACCTGATCTTGTCCTTCACAAATAGTGTGTTATTGTGTTTACTGTTGGTTTTAACATAAGGCACTATGCATGTCAGTGCGTTAAGTGAATGGACGAGTGACAAGTCATTTATGATAATATCTCGATAAATTCTTATCAGAATGAGAAATGTTTCAGACAAATCTTGTAGAGAAAATTAAAACACACATTTTATGTTCAATAACTTTTTTCCGAAAATCGTGCCGTTTATGAGATAATGTGGAAAGATATGGTACAGCCAGACAGGCCACAGATGACAATATAATACGGCGCATGCGCTTTGCATGCTGGATAACTAACCTACAGACACACATTCAGAATATGTAATACTTATTGCTTTTCCACGGCAACAATGGTTACGCGAACGCGCCCCAATGTTACGTTTGTACGTACTTTACCTGTATTGTTTTATTGATATTAAATGGCCATAGCATAAAATATTTGATTATGAAACTGGAAAGTTCAAATTTTTAATTCTGTTTTGTGTTACAACTCTTTTGATCTGTATACAGAATGGCGCAAAATTCAGTTGACACTCGACGTGTGACAACAGAAAGGCCGTGTTAAGTGACTTTTGCCCAACCCTGTATAAATATTCATAGATTTCAGTAGTATAGAATCATTTGTAAATAAGTTTCTGTAAAGTTTGTTTACTTGGTGATCCGTGAGCCGTGTTGTGAAGTTTCATTTTTCAATCTCTCATATCATTGGCTGTGGGAGAATATCGAATCCAGTTTATTTTGCATACAACTAAATGTGGGCAACAGAAATATATTCCATTTTTACTACAACTATTTTTTCCTGTAACATAAATATTTAACGACCTAGAAGGAAACAAAATCTCCATATAAGATAAATTATAATATCTTATAACTTATTTGTAGTTTTAATAAATTAATATAAAGTCTAAAGACGGAGTTAGAACAGCAAAGAGCGCATTTGGAAGAAATTTGCTTACTCCAGAATAACAGAAATACTTGTCTAGTATGTTCAAAATAAAAAGTATAAATCATTCTGACAAAGTACACTCAGTTTTATGGACAGGTTGTTATTTATAAATTAATAATCGGCCGGCTACTAAAGTTCATCTTTTCTAATTATAAAATTCAGTGCCATATTGAACACGCCATGCCGCTCTACTACGCGATGAGTCGAATTAATTTCTTCCTCACTCTCAAAACGCAGTCTTATAGCACACATTTCATATTGTCCTTCCATCTACTTCTAGGTTTTCCAAATGTATTTTCCTTTTAGCTTTTCCAACCCAGATTCATTACGAATCTTCAATCCCTCCTGTACGAGCTACAAACCCTACCCATTACACCCTTCTTCATTTTATTTTCCTTATCTTGCGAATTAAGTACCTTGTCACTGTACAGTCTCGTCCATTCCCCATCAGGTCCACTCTCTTAGCTCTAAACCTTTCCCCCAACTTCACGTTCTGAAGTCTTCCTCTCTCTATGTTCTCCGTAACACATAAGGGCCTATTTCTACGAGAGTTTTGTGGCGCCACAAAACAATGGGCGTGTGTCCACGTACAAGCGCTTTAGTTTCTGCAGAGCTACGAACGCTCTCTGTCGCTTGTCCGCTACCAGTAGCGCCTTAAGCTGACGCGCCACAGCCAGCGATGTATTGTTTATGGTGTCGTTCCCACGAGCGTGTGTGTTCGCTTCAGACGCGCTACTATTTGTGGCGCTACGAACGCCCCAAACACTGACGCGCACAGCAAGCGATGTATTGTTTATGGTGTCGTTCCCACGAGCGTGTTGTGTTCGCTTCAGACGCGCTACTATTTGTGGCGCTACGAACGCCCCTAACTCTGACGCGCCACAGCCAGCGATGTATTGTTTATGGTGTCGTTGCCACGAGCGTGTTGTTTCGCTTCAGACACGCTACTATTTGTGGCGATACGAACGCCCTCCATGACAAGAGCCATAAAAATCTGGCATTTAATTTCGGAGTCACTGATTATAAAATATGCTATCTACTTGTGGTGCTCCTGCACGGTACAAGGCTTCACATCCCAGAAGATATTAGAGCCTACTGGTAAATATACACACCGTCAGATTTGATACTGTAAGCGTTGACTTTCCCCACTGCGTATTTTATATCACGCATCGGTTAACGCAACAAATGGCCATTTTTAGGCGCGTTTGCAAAATTGTAAAAAGCGACTACTAGCTTCGTCATGTCTATCTGTCTATCTGTCTGTCTGTCTCTCCACCTACATGCAACAACTCGGCTCCCGCTGGATCGATTTTTATGAATTTTTATATTTAAGTATTTTTCAAAAACCTGTCGAGGAAATTCAAGTTTCCTCAAATCTGACAACAATAACAGGTACTTTACATAAAGACCTATGTACATTTATGATAATATCTCGCTGAATTCTTCTTACAATGAGAAATGTTTCGGACAAAAGTTGTGGAGAAAATCAAACACACATTTTGTGTTCAATAACTTTTCCCCGAAAATCGTGCCGTTTATGAGATAACGTGGAAAAATATGGTAGAGCCAGACAGGCCACAGATGACAGTATAATAAGGCGCATGCGCTTTGCATGCTGGATAACTAACGCTACAGACACACACTCGTAATATGTAAAACATAGCTTTTCTACAGTAACAATGGTTACGCGAACGCGCCTCAATGTTACGTTATGTTATGTACATTGCCTGTGTTGTTTTCTCACATATTGAATTTTATAATGGAAGCAAATTGTGTTCTCTGTGAGGTAAAGTAAAGTAAAGATCTCCCTAAAACGAGCCATGAAGGCCCAGAGGGGGAATAGAAGTATAGCTTACTCTTTTTTAACCCTGGCACTATATGATGGTGGGTGGTTAATTTCACGCCCCGGCCGCTTTACCCCCGGGAATGACCCGGTACCCATTATATAGGTAGCTGGGTGGGCCCCTCTCTGTGAGGTACGAAATGAATCTTTAATACAGAATGCTCCACATAAGGTGTTCCAGACTTTAGAATGTTATGACATGAGTTCTTGTCAGCAATTAATGCTGTACAAACGTATAGCCTGATTACTAACCGTTGCGTCGTTACGAGGATTTTAATTTTGGGTGTAACAGAAAATTTTACAGTACACATTTTTTTTATCATACTCTAAAAATGAAAGAAATTTATGGGTCAGGTAACGCCACGAAAGACAGTCCGTTAAGTCTTAAATTACTTTGCAACATGTGGCTTATAGCAGCACAAAACAAAAGCAGCATTATGCATTACACTGCTGTGTGTACAGCATCAAAACAAAATTGTGTAACATGATACCACAAAAGAAAGATGTCAGTTTTTAATCATGTTACTGAGTTACTTACATTACTTTATGCAGTTATATCAAAAAACAAGGAAGAAAAATCATTTTTTTTTTTAGATAATATGAAATAACGTTAATTTTCAGTTACGTCACACTAATTGCTGTTCAAAATGCACGCACAGTTCTGCATGTCTCACAAGAAAATCCGTCTTTCTGATAATTTCATGATTTCCCTTCATGAGATCAGCTAACTTCGTGATTCGCTGTACTCCTTCTTTATCGCACATACTCCTGAAATATTTAAATGTTTATTGTTATGTGATGGCTCATATCCGGACATATGTTAATGCAACATTTTTTGGCACACATTATACGGAACACCCTGTATATAATATAGGTTTGTTTAGTCTTCAAAACGTTAATTTCAGAACCTTTATTAATATTTTAACCAAAGGCAATGTTTGGTAATTCACTGAATATAAAATAAAAGGAAAGTTATTCTACGCCTACTCTGTGATTAATTACCAGCCCACAGAGATGCGTGGAGGGTAATTGTGTATTTTGATTCGGTGCTGGGTTGAGGCGAGCGGTTAGTTTAACACTTCGGCCGTTTTTCCCCTGGAGATACAAACACAGATATTTGATATACAGGTTGTTGATTGGGCCTCCGGGGGCCGGTTTGGTTGTGGTGATGAACAAAGGAATGTCTTCCCACGCCAAGAATCCCAAACTCGGCCCTGCATCCCTCAGCCTGCAGTTCATAATTACACTGCACATCAGATAGCGCCACAGCAAACTTAAAGCCAATTGCAACGTTTCATACAGACTTAACGATAATCGCATCTGGTTTTTCACGAAATAAATTCCAAAACTGTTTATCATTCACCAACAAACGCACAAAGATAATTTTTTTCACTAATTACTTTATTAAAGGATTTCCCCTATACGTATTTCGGCAATCTATATTGCCATCTTCAGGGGGTCAGAAGCCACGCTGACACGAAGGGAGAAGGTGCTTCCACACAACAACACTACAGATATCCGACAACAACACATACCGGACCGCACTGCCAATAATTACGAATTTTACCGCAAACGTAATTTAATACTATCTTACTATCAACTTTAACAAGCTATTTTAGTACTATTTTAATACTATAACACAACTTTACACAATTTTTATACAATTTTATAGATGGTAAATAACCAATATTGACACATGTACATTGGTCTATGTACAAACCGAAATGACCCCCTGAAGATGGCAATATAAATTGCCGAAATACGTTAGGGGAAATCCTATAATAAAGTAATTAGTGAAAAAAAATTATCTTTGTCGTTTGTTGGTGAATGATAATCAGTTATATAACGATGCACGGTGAATACAACGTGAAATTCCAAAAGATTCTGACGACGGTATATAGCATTGAGAACCAATTGTCTTCTGGACTTTGTCCATCGTCCGGATAAAATATAAAAAATATAATATATCACGACGTTTCGGAAGCTGGTTCTTACGAAATCGTTATTTTTTATTATATTTTTTTTCCGGACGATGGACAAAGTCCAGAAGACAATTGGTTCTCAACTAAATATATTTTATAATGAATGGGATTGGCATGGCGTGTGGCACGTGTGGGAGACAGGAGAGGTGCATAAAAGGTTTTAGCAGGCAGACCTGAGGGAAAGAGACCACTTGGAAGACCCAGGCATAGATTGGAGGGTAATAGTAAAATGTTTCTTTAAAAAGTAGGATGGGAGGAATGGACGGATTGATCTGGCTCAGGATAGGGACAGGTGGTGGGCGCTGTTTGAATGCGGTAATGAACTTTTGGGTTCCATAAAACGCGGGGAATTTCTTGACTACTGAGGAACTGTTAGGTTCTCAAGAAGGACTGTGCTCCAATGGAGTTAGTTAGTTAGTTTTATAATTTATTATTGTAATTATTGTAATAATTGTATGTACCGTCTGATTTCCTTACGTATAAGTAATAGGGGAACGCACACAACTTCCGTTAGCGACCTTTTTACTGTGGCAGTTTAAATACTCTCAGTCCTTCGTAATAGCCTTTTAAATACAATAACAGTGCTAAGTGTATTATTGAATAATGTTCACACATTATTCAATAACTTCAAGGTTTTCATTTTAATTTCATTAATAGCATGTAATTTTAAAGATGTCTTCCTTTAATTGGTACCTGCTTTGTAACTCGGTGGTTCATATGTTGAATCACGGGAAGCAGATTTTTAGACGCTTTCGCAAAAATGTGTCATGTCTGTCCGTCCGCATGACACAACACGGCTGCCACGGTACGGATTTCATTAAATTTGATATTTGAGGACTTCTCGAAAATCTGTCGAGAAAATTCAAGTTTCATTAAAATCTGACAAAAATAACGGGTACTTTACATGAAGACCTATGTACGTTTATGATAATATCTCGCTAAATTCTTTTAGAATGAGAAATGTTTCAGACAAATCTTGTAGAGAAATTAAACTCACATTTTATGTTCAATAACTTTTTTCCGAAAATCGTGCCGTTTATGAGATAATGTGGAAAAATATGGTACAGCCAGACAGGCCACAGATGACAATATAATACGGCGCATGCGCTTTGCATGCTGGATAACTGAGGCTACAGACATACACTCAGATATGTAATACTTATTGCTTTTCCACTGCAACAATGGTTACGCGAACGCGCCTTAATATTACTTTATACGTAATTGCCTGTCTTGTTATGTTTCAACCGATTCTTACAGTAAATTCTAATTATTTGTCTTAACAGCCTTCGTTTGAGTTGTCTTTGCAATAGGATGCATTATGTTCTCTGTGAGGTCAGAAACTTAATTTTTTAATGTCACTCAGATTAACTTTAAATTTTGACTAACAGTGTGTGTGGGAGCGACATCGCTCTGTCGTTGACGAGGTACGTCTGTTGCCTTGGCTGGCACCAAATTTGGCGCGGTGTATCGTTACGGAAGGCGGTCTATTTCCAGTGCTGCGCGCTGATACACAAATAGCTGCCACTGTGCAAGGGTCACGATGAACTTGGTTCGAATCTCCCGTTCCCTCTCAATAAATTTTAGCATAAAGTTACACATAAGCATATTATTCTGGTCCATTCTGGTATATGGCGCCGAGTTACAACATATCCCAAGTGGAGCCCTTCCCTTCAGGTTTCCCTACAAAAATTTTGCATGCAATTCTCATTTTCGCTTCCCACCATTCTTAACTTACTATTCAAGGAACCTTTCTACCGGGGATAAAGCTGTCGGAGCGTGAAGCAAAACACACTCTGTTCTAGTTTCATGTGTATGTTGAACGTAACTTCATTTCTGTTGGGGTCTGTGAGAATTATTTGTGGTGCTTAGACACAGGGGCAAATTTTATCATAAGACACATAATATTTATACTTAAGATTTGTGTAGACAGATGTCAGTACGTTCCTTAAAGGAGATTGTTTCTCTTCTTCAAATTCTCTTTTCCTGTCTCCATGCTTTTATATCTTGCTATTTCTTTGGGTAAGTGAACAGGCGTATCAGCAGAGGAGATGGACGGGTAGAAAGAATGAAAGGAAACAGGACGAAGGAATATGAGGATAAAACAAGATAGAAATGTCAGAAAGGCCAAAATATTTCTGGCGCCTTAAGTTCTTGTTTCCTCTCGATTATAAATTCCTCAACAGTTTCAAGAAAAACACTAATTTGCGGGAATTTCAATGTGCCTTCCCACGTTTCAGTGTGCCTTCCCACGTTTCAGTGTGCCTTCCCACGTTTCAGTGTGCCTTCCCACGTTTCAATGTGCCTTCCCACGTTTCAATGTGCCTTCCCACGTTTCAATGTGCCTTCCCACGTTTCAATGTGCCTTCCCACGTTTCAATGTGCCTTCCCACGTTTCAATGTGCCTTCCCACGTTTCATATGCCTTCCCACGTTTCAATGTGCCTTCCCACGTTTCAATGTGCCTTCCCACGTTTCAATGTGCCTTCCCACGTTTCAATGTGCCTTCCCACGTTTCAATGTGCCTTCCCACGTTTCAATGTGCCTTCCCACGTTTCATGTGCCTTCCACGTTTCAATGTGCCTTCCCACGTTTCAATGTGCCTTCCCACGTTTCAATGTGCCTTCCCACGTTTCAATGTGCCTTCCCACGTTTCAATGTGCCTTCCCACGTTTCAATGTGCCTTCCCACGTTTCAATGTGCCTTCCCACGTTTCAATGTGCCTTCCCACGTTTCAATGTGCCTTCCCACGTTTCAATGTGCCTTCCCACGTTTCAATGTGCCTTCCCACGTTTCAATGTGCCTTCCCACGTTTCAATGTGCCTTCCCACGTTCTACAGGACACGCAATGTTAGGTTTCTGGACATTTTAGCAACAGGCTTACAATCGATCATAATCGATATCTCGTAAAATGTGAGGTAAAATAAACGGGAAGTTTTGCAATTCATTATGCGTTATTGATATATTGAGATGTCGAATTTTCTTCGGCATCAGTTCGTACCGCACAGAAAACACATTGTATCTCAATTAACAAAGTCAATAAAAGCGAGATGTTTAAGTGAACATAAACATGTCTACACATATCTACATGTGAAGTGTTATTTTTGTCCAATTTAAACAATATCAAAAAGTCTCCACAAATTTTAGTAAAACCGCAAATATAAATTTTCACGAAAATCTGCCGGTTCAAACCGTGCTATTCCATGCAGACGGACGGATATGACAAGACTAATAGTGTTATTTTTTTTTTTTTGTGAACGCGCTGAAGTATTCCTTCATCCAACTTGGCAATCCCTGACCAACATGCCATTCAGTCAATTTTCAAACGTGTTTTAGTAATAGCGACATTTCGTCAAGCTCCTGCGAGCGGAGTGTAATTATTACCTGCTGACAGACAGATGCTACAGGTTTGGGCCCACCAGAGCCCTTGACACTACAAGCAAGATACAGCTGTACGTCAAACTGTCGTGAAACATAGCTAACCATAACCCCTTCTTGCTCTGAGACGTCCCGCTGCATCTTGGCTGAACACCAATCAGATACAAGAAATTCCAAGCACAACACATAAAGCTTACTCTTGTATAGGCGTCTGGTTCTAGTTTCTTTTTATTATGTTGTCTTATTTTATTTTATTTTGTGGAGAAGAGGTTAAATTTGTCACCCACACTTTGAGGTTATAACAACACGTTTTGGCATGGTCGCCATGTTTCTTTTACATGAAAATACATTGGATACTTAATTTGCAGAGAGGATGGTGATATTTGTGATGGCCAAATTCCACATTCGTGACTCAAGTATTTCCTTAATTATCGTCTTGAAAACTAAGACTATAGAAAACTTCAGTCTGTAGCCATGATAAATATTAGACACTCGAGAGAAATTTACTTTAAAATAGTCGAAAACAAGTCTGCAATTAAATTCTGGTTCTGACGTTGGTATGGAACATTGAGAACTAATTGGTTTTTGGACTTTCGTGTTATCTAGTTATATTAGATTTCCGAACGATGGACAAAGTCCAGAAACCCATTAGTTCTCAGCTCTACAATTAGTTTAGGATTCTGAACTAGTTGTCGCTAGTGTCGTGCCCTCTCACACCTTCGTTCGGCCGTCCTGTTGATATTACCAACTGTAAGATATTAGTTCTGCAATGCCTGTCTCGGTACAGTGTACGGACCTTAAATTCTTCACATGATTCAAAACTCGGTACACCTTACGTTCGTGAATGCATTTAAGGGTGCTCTAAGTTGAAAAACTCCTCGTCTTGGGCAATAGTTGGAATTTGAAAACTGGCTGTCACCGAAGGTTAAAATTTATGACTTTAGAGTGGTCCCCCAATGTCGTAAATATCACAATAATATTTGTTAAAACATGTCAAATATTTTAAGCGTTTAAGACTTGTCTACATCTGCTAATATCGTTTAATATTAATGACACTTAATAGAAATTGCGTGTCAGTTTACGCCATAACATTATAATAACATTTAATTACCTTTTATAGAAGTACTAACATGGTGGTTATGTTACTTCAGATGTGAAAATGAGACTTTTCTTGAGTAGTCAGTGAAGATTTGGTGTTTTGTTTTAGGTCCCCAGAGTGTACAGATCACAGACAAAATGGCCGACGATGAGGTGAGGTGAGTATTGAATTGTCGTTGTTCATCATATCTCTGTCAACAAGTTACTTCCTTTAAGGCAATACTGGAGTTCCGGTCTGTATCAAACCTAATTGCAGGATACTTTTAAAGTATGTTATCTAGTTGTGCTGTTTATGAAAGAAATCTAGTCAAAATCCATCCAAACACAAGTAATTCCATTTATTTTACAGAACCAACTACTAAAATATTATTTTAACATTTAATAATGTTAATCTCATTTTACGGATGTATATTCCTTCCTCAGTATGTTTTAAACACAAATCATGAAGCTGAGGATGACCAGAAATAGGTCGAAACATGTAGTTCAATATAATAAATGGAATTTAGGTGTGTTTGGACGGATTTTGACTTGATTTCTGTTATTGCAGGATACTTTTGTTGTGTTGGTGTATAACTGTGTTATTGTTTTTCCTTAAACCGACTTGTGATTTCAGAACGTTTTGTTCAATCTGTAGGCTGTGACGATGATATATATGACTCACTTATATATTTTTTGGACTTCAATTCTCTAATTTTTGATGAAGCACGAAGTTTCGAAAGCCGGTTCTGTTTTCTTCTTCAGGAAAGGACAGCGCGTACTCTGGTGGACCCCTTAGACAGATTGAGAATAGCTCTATCTAAGGGGTCCACTCGAGTAGGGGTTTTTCTTGCCTGAAAACAAATTTCCTGAAAAATTAGACGCTGTAGTTCAAAAACAGAAAGATTATGTTACCGTTCATTTTGTATTGTTTCTTGCGAAGGTTTTTTTTTCAGTAAGATTGGTCTCAGCTGGAGCTAAATTTAAATTTTTAAGCAGTACAGTCTCGATGTTTCTGATTATGTGGGAAGGACAAAACGGTCACGAACATCGGTACCCATTTTCAATATAAAACGTCTGTCCGTTTCCAAGACTTCACAAAATACCGATAATAAAACTATAAAGTAACTTCAAAAATTAAAAAAAAAAACATGAAAGGGTTTTTAAATTGAAAATAAAATGTCTTTATTTATACAAGCTGAGTCTCGTTCCATAAATCACGGAAGCAGTCAGCCTCAATTAAAGACTGTGATCTGATTAATAGCAAGAGAACGTGGAGGAAGCAGACACGCCATCCACGTGACCTCATCGTAACTCGTCTCAATCAGCCACGAAACGTCGAATCAATGACATTAACATGGGTGATCACGAAAGTCGAAATTCCGAACATTGAATTTCACGAACATCGAGACTACTCTATTCTATAATTACCTTACATTTTTCACAATTATTGTTAAGTCACCATAACAAGTTAATGAACATATAGTGTTTTTTTTTTTCAAATAAATAGTGCATTCAGTTGGTGACTTAACAATAATCGAGACTACTGTTTTCGGAGAATTATCCTACAGACCGAGCAGTGTTGTTTAACATTTTTTACGTTACGAATGACGTAGATAATTTCCTCACTGTCTGTGGTTGTCAGCTATCTTCTTTTTTTTTATTCGTATCCAGCTTTATTTTCAATTATATACACGCACAGAGTGCCCATTGTGTTCTGCGCCAAACAATACACGTTTATTGACAGTAGTGCACTACTGGCATCCAAAACCAACATCAAAACCCCCCGCATTACTAAAACCAACCGTACACATATTCCATTACATCATTTTTATTTCAACATTTCGGTTCTCATAAACCATCAGCACTTTATATAATACAAATATTTCGCCTCAGCCCACGTGTTTCGGCACCACGTGCGATCATAAATGCTTTCGTAGAATATGTTTCAAACGAAACAGCTATCATCGCAATATATTTTACCAAAGTCACAGATAACAGCACTTTATGCCGAAACGTCGGTGCTGACGTAAGAAAACTTCTTGACTATTATACGCTGAAGAGGGAGGTAGAATGCTCCTCCGAAACGTTGGTAAATATTTGCTAGTCGATACGGCGTTACGTTTCAGGTGGTTTGAATATTTGTTTAAAGAAGATGAGTTTATGAAGTACTGAAGGTTTTATAAGAAATAAAATTGTTGAAATTTCAGGTTATCGCTGCGGTGCCTCTATTTGTAGGACTTTTATTGTAGTGTTGTGTTTTGTTTGACACGTTGCTATGTAATTTATTTGGTCTACTGAAGTCACGGATAACACACAGTCTGCTACGAGCAGTTACAGCAGTCGTGCGCCTCCTACATCAAACTTGGTTGTCAAGAACCACTCAGCCTTGAGGCGTGAAGCGTGATGCGTTAATCCGGGAATTAATAGATTTTGATTAAATAATTTGACTTTAATGATTTTGACAAAAAACAACAGACAGTAGCAAGTATGATGACAGCAATAACATGACAACTATAATGAACGATTTGTAATTATATCTCACAAACGAAGTGTCTTTTAATTAATTATTTTATTCCAACAAATTCGTTTGTTGGAATAAAATATTTAATCAATTATTGAAAGGCACGGTATATATATATATAACAAACAAAACTGTCTTTTCCTTTTAAAACTTTATACAGCCTGATTCCAGGCTTCTGCCGCCGTGTAAATATCTTCGCTCTTCTGCGATGTTGCGCAGCGTACATTGTAGTTACCGATGTTTCGGGACAATCTCTGTCCCATCTGTACGGGGTTTGCGCAGCGTAGATTGGTAATTAGTTACAGATGTTTCGGGACAACCTATCGGTTCCATTTTCAAGGGTCCTTAGCAGCGTATATTGGTAGTTAACGACGTTTCGAGACAGCCTATCGATTCAGTATTCATGGATCCTTATCGCAGTGTAGATAGGTTGTTACCGATGTTTCGGGATAACCTATCAGTTCCATCAAGGGTCGTTGCGCAGCGTATATTGGTAGTTACGGACGTTTCGGGACAATATGGGTGATATCTTCTCGGACTGCTTTACCGTTGAAGATGGGACTGATATGTTATCCCAAAACGTCAGTAACTAACTAACAATCTACGCTGCGCAACATTCCAGAAGAGCGAAGATATTTTTTATACAATATCCTATTGATGGTCAAAATAGGGACTGGAACATATACGTAAGCCATAATAAATATAAAGTTGTGTTAGACTGAAAATTTTAATTCTTGTCTGTTAATATCGAAAACACATCCAAATGACAACCACCAGTTGATGAAGCGAGAACCTTAACCACATTCCCCACATCCTCCGCTTCTGTCTCCCCTTGCTACTCAGTTCACAAACCTGGCATCGAACTTAGTCTGTCTAAGATATTTCGGTTGTACGCACACTGTAATGAAATGAAGCTGTCACGTACCGATAGCATATACAGCTGTCACGTACCGATAGCATATACAGCTGTCACGTACCGATAGCATATACAGCTGTCACGTACCGATAGCATATACAGCTGTCACGTACCGATAGCATATACATCTGTCACGTACCGATAGCATATACATCTGTCACGTACGATAGCATATACATCTGTCACGTACCGATAGCATATACAGCTGTCACGTACCGATAGCATATACATCTGTCACGTACCGATAGCATATACATCTGTCACGTACCGATAGCATATACAGCTGTCACGTACCGATAGCATATACAGCTGTCACGTACCGATAGCATATACATCTGTCACGTACCGATAGCATATACATCTGTCACGTACCGATAGCATATACATCTGTCACGTACCGATAGCATATACATCTGTCACGTACCGATAGCATATACATCTGTCACGTACCGATAGCATATACAGCTGTCACGTACCGATAGCATATCAGCTGTCACGTACCGATAGCATATACATCTGTCACGTACCGATAGCATATACACTGTCACGTACCGATAGCATATACATCTGTCACGTACCGATAGCATATACATCTGTCACGTACCGATAGCATATACAGCTGTCACGTACCGATAGCATATACAGCTGTCACGTACCGATAGCATATACATCTGTCACGTACCGATAGCATATACATCTGTCACGTACCGATAGCATATACATCTGTCACGTACCGATAGCATATACATCTGTCACGTACCGATAGCATATACATCTGTCACGTACCGATAGCATATACAGCTGTCACGTACCGATAGCATATACATCTGTCACGTACCGATAGCATATACATCTGTCACGTACCGATAGCATATACAGCTGTCACGTACCGATAGCATATACAGCTGTCACGTACCGATAGCATATACAGCTGTCACGTACCGATAGCATATACAGCTGTCACGTACCGATAGCATATACAGCTGTCACGTACCGATAGCATATACAGCTGTCACGTACCGATAGCATATACAGCTGTCACGTACCGATAGCATATACAGCTGTCACGTACCGATAGCATATACAGCTGTCACGTACCGATAGCATATACAGCTGTCACGTACCGATAGCATATACAGCTGTCACGTACCGATAGCATATACAGCTGTCACGTACCGATAGCATATAAAGCTGTCACGTACCGATAGCATATACAGCTGTCACGTACCGATAGCATATACAGCTGTCACGTACCGATAGCATATACAGCTGTCACGTACCGATAGCATATACAGCTGTCACGTACCGATAGCATATACAGCTGTCACGTACCGATAGCATATACAGCTGTCACGTACCGATAGCATATACAGCTGTCACGTACCGATAGCATATACAGCTGTCACGTACCGATAGCATATACAGCTGTCACGTACCGATAGCATATACAGCTGTCACGTACCGATAGCATATACAGCTGTCACGTACCGATAGCATATACATCTGTCACGTACCGATAGCATATACATCTGTCACGTACCGATAGCATATACAGCTGTCACGTACCGATAGCATATACATCTGTCACGTACCGATAGCATATACAGCTGTCACGTACCGATAGCATATACAGCTGTCACGTACCGATAGCATATACAGCTGTCACGTACCGATAGCATATACAGCTGTCACGTACCGATAGCATATACAGCTGTCACGTACCGATAGCATATACAGCTGTCACGTACCGATAGCATATACAGCTGTCACGTACCGATAGCATATACAGCTGTCACGTACCGATAGCATATACAGCTGTCACGTACCGATAGCATATACAGCTGTCACGTACCGATAGCATATACAGCTGTCACGTACCGATAGCATATACAGCTGTCACGTACCGATAGCATATACATCTGTTACGTACAAATCAACATCCCGCAACACAATCACGCATCACGGATCGCGCATTCTGGGATCTGAGGTTCTTGAAGACCCAAGGCCATCGTCTTCCTAGCAATTATGTTTTTCAGCAACCTAAACGCACGTTTCTGGTGGAAGACTGATTTGTCTCGTTAAGAAGCTACTGTATTTATATAATATCTGTATTTGTTTACATTGATTAGTAAAACGTAAAGTTCTCCCTATAATAGGCCATGAAGGCCCAAAGGGGGACAAGAGGTATAGCTCTACTCTTTCTTTAACCTCGGCGCTAGATGGAGATGGTGGTTAACGCCACGCCTCGGCCGCTTTACCCCCTGGAATGACCCGGTACCCATTGTACAGGAGGCTGGGTAGGACACAGGGTCTGTCTGGACGGGTGCTGAAAATCTCGCCACCACCGGGATTCGAACCCCGGACCGTCCAGCTCGTAGCGAGTCGCTATACCGACTGAGCTATCGCGTCCCACTTACATTAATTAGTAACCTCGAATTATCCTGACATCTGTTGAGAATGAACGCAAATTATTCAGCAATATATTTCTGTCACTTATGAAAGTGCGTTACGCAGACCACACAAAACAAGTTACGCTTCTGAAGATTCAAGTCTTACGACATGTGAAGTTACGTCGACTGGTACGAGGTACATACTACGTACTACCGGCGATTCAAAGAAATGTAATTCCATCCGTAATCACAATGGCCGCCCCGAACACAAATAAATCACAATAATTCTTTAAATTTACTTTTATTTGCTTCAATTTGAAGTCTATTGAACGCAGAACATCAAATTTTTTCTTTCAAAATATTTATTTTGTCGCCCATTTTCCTGCCCAGTGGACTTTGCTGCTGGGGGCGGCCGCACCACTCCCCCCCCCCCCCCCCCCCCAGGTACGCTCCTGATGCCACCGTCATCAGGGTCAAACATTTTGAGAAGATTTGGCTACTTGACCCTGATGACGAGGGCACTGCTGCCCTTGACATCAATAATTTTTACAAGTCGACACGGCGCAACATGCCAGAAGACTAGAATTTTCAATTCACGTTACGTGTGCTGTGCATTAAGCTCATTAACAGGAATATGGTTCATGACTTTGTGTCATTAATATGACGCATTCTGAGACCATTACTAGAAATGTAATATGAATTATCATTAGAAATATAGTATGAATTGTCATTACATTTAACGGAACATGGGCGACCCGTTTGGCCAATAAAGGATATAGAAGCAAGTACAGGCAGGTGCATATTATGTTGATTTAATCACTTTTAAATTTTGGTTGTATTAATTAAACCAATTCAGGTATACAACTGATAAAAATTATGTTTGCTGGATAAGTGCATATATTGATATATGAAAAAAATAATTAAATTTCCCTCCCACGTGAAGGATTTCAACAATTTCTGATGTACTGTATGTCGTTGTGCTGGTTACTGATTGCTGTTTCTCTTCCCTCTCCTTCTCCTTTACAGTATCGCTGTACCTGCAGAGCCATCTGTGGCGTCAACCGGAATCACATGTTGTGTCAGTGATGTGTGGTAACATCCCGCTGCCGATTGCGTCACTTCCGGCTCGTAGATTGTTGTAGATCTAAGTACCTTAAGCTGCGGGAAGCCCACGGAATATTCATGACTTAAATCGCATATTTATTATTTTGCATGCTGCCTGAGCGTCAGGGACCGTCTTTAATAATTTACAGCACAATATTCATCACTTATCTTAATACTGGAAAACCCTGCATTTTTTCTGCAGTGTGTTTATGTGTTTATTGTGATTCTAAGAATAAATAACGATTATTTCCCTAACAGTATTATTTGGTTGGTCTTTTTAATGAAGAAATGGACAGTTTTCTATGAGGTAGGAACTGTATTTTTAAATATAAATTACATGAATTTCACGCTCCAAATTTTTCAATTCTGGTGACAATTTCTGGCATTCTCACGAATACACGTGCAATATATTACTCGAGCACAATAAGCCTAAGGCTGCGGTGCATCCGGAGCGAATGCCGACGGGCCCATAGACACAGAAGAAGAATATATTACTTTCAAAAAGCATTAAACGTTTACTGTACAACGGCCCGTTGAAGTAAAGAGGGAATTTGAATTGAAGCATTGAGATCATAAACCAAAATAGTCTCACAGGTTTTATTTAGAGAAAAACGCAAAACACTGTAATACACTTAACGTTGTATTTACCGTGCATTTTCAAATGAGATGTGTTCAAAAATCACCAACTAATGCACATAAACTTTTCAATAGTTTATTCTTAAAATACCCGTATACTCTGCAACAGCACAACACCGGCGTCACGCAGCTTACGTAGTACACACAGATGACCACCTTACTACAAGGCCAAACTGCCAATAATTTTCAGGAAAACTACAAACTATGTAATCATTTTAACAGCCTTTAAATCATTTTATAGTAATTTTACATAATTTTACATACTGTACGAAGTGAGCAATACTAGCCACTCATATTCTACATATACAAATATAACCACATATGTAATAACAATAAGTCTATGCATAATAATCTCCACGACCCCCTGAAGATGGTGGTTTAAACCACCGAAATACGTATAGGGGAATTTTAAGAATAAACTATTGAAAAGTTTATGTGCATTAGTTGGTGATTTTTGAACACTGTAATACACATTTCTTGTAGTTGACCTAGGGACAGATTTTGTTCTGTCACGTACAGTCTTTCATATTTACAGTTACAATATAAAATTGGTCGTAACTTGGAAAGATAATTCGGTGGTTCTTAGAGCAACGTTTTATATGTTAGATGAATTTAAATCGAAGTGTTGAGTAGCAGGCAGAAAGGGCCGTAAAAAGTGCAAACTGTCTGAACGAAGACAGAGGAAAGGGAAGGAAACGTGTCCAATTGAATGGTCACATGAATTTCCGGATGCACCAATCCGTTAAAGGGGTGGAAATCCCCTACGTTTCCTTAATGTGTGGGCTGTGTACTGGCCGAATATCCTGGACAGTGAAGTGTTGACCGTATAGTATATGCCTATAAACTTTCAGGTCGTACCTCACAGGAAACACACCGCGTCAACGTCACGAATTGCCGACCAGTTAATGCTGTTTATTATGAGTCGTAGATAAAATGTAAATACACTCCGTGTTCAAAATGCAGGGCTTTTGTGTTAAGGCGGGTGATTTAGCCGGCAATCACTGTGAGCATTTATATATACCCAATATATGCTACATAACAGAATTTAAAAGTCAAATTATAAGCTTATGTACGACTTTCAATTTATGTTATGTGCATATGTTGGTGTATATAAATGATTACGGATGTAATACACAGAATTACTAATATTGAAATGTTAGTCACTGTCGTTTATCGCCTGAAGGCATTACATGTGAAAACAGATGACATTTCAAATATGGCTGAAGTACCTTCTACAGAGATCTCTATATTTTTCCGTTGCATGAAAGCGGAATATTCAGAAAGTCATTTAATTATGTAACGTCGTATAAGAGACTGAATTTGAAGTGTGAAGTTTTCGTAGTTGTCGTAACGTGGAATAAATCTGGCGCTGCCAACCTTTCAAAAACTTTTTTTTTTTCCAACATCCTGTAAGTAGTTCTCAAGGGTTGATTTCCATTTGCTGATATCATCACGAGATTTCTGTTGCTATGTCAAAACTTTAGCAGCACGACAAGTTCGCGCAACGGGACAGCGTCTAGCGCAAGCGTCTTCAATTTCACGTCAGGAATTAGTGGCTTAATTATCATAAATTATTATACGTAATCAGTAAGACACGTCCTATAGCTAGCCTCAGTCTCTTGCGGCAGCTTTTGCTATTCAAGATACGCTCCAAAGTGTATAAACGTCACAATGCGTAGCACAGATCTACACCTAATCAAAATTATTACACACGCACTGTGGGTTTCAACGCGACGAGGAAGCACAGCATTACAACTGTAAGAGAAGATTTATGCTAACAGCTCCGTGTTCTTTTAATCTGTGTTTTCAGGGCTGTTGTTTGATTTGCTGTCATTATGTGCATTATTGTTATTATTATTATTATTATTATTATTTGCATTATTGTTATTATTATTATTATTATTTTAAAGGATGTTATTCTGTTGTGTTATTTATACAAAATCAAGATAAAATCTTTCTAAACAGAACTACGTTCCATTTATTTATAGACAACGTGTTTCGGCCGTTTGGGTCTTCTTCAGTTTCACAATTCTTGTTTTTTTTAAACATACTGAGGAATGGATAAAAAAAATCTGAAAAATGTAATAATGAATAATGAATGAAATGTTTTGAATGTTTTGAAAAACAAGAATTGTGAACCTGAAGAAGACCTGAACGGCCGAAACATGTTGTTCTGTAAATAAATGGAACTTATTAAATTAAGTTTCAGACCAACTGATGCACAACTAAAACCATTTTTATTTGTAGCTTTATTATAATGTTAAAATTATACACCTACACGTGTTTCGATCCTCGGATCATCGTCAGGGGTTTTTTTTTTTTGTTGAAAGCTACTGTCACTTCAATCACATGATTTTAAATAGTCCAACAGCACATTAAAACTTGTATATTATAAGTTAAAATCTTGTTAAAAGTCTTTGTTAAAAGTTGTATAATTGTTGTAAAATTATTTTAGACAGTGTTGATTGTGGAATTTTAACAATTATAATAAAGCTACAATAAAAGTGGTTTTAGTGTGCATCAGTTGGTCTGAAACTTAATTTAATATGACGAAGATGCACGGTGTCAACAATGTGAAATTGAATATAGTTGTGTTTAGACAGATTTTATCTTGATGATGATTATTATTATTATTATTATTATTATTTTGTCAAATACTTTTATTTCCTAGGCATGCAACGATTTGCCAGCAGCACAGCCATCTTGTTTGAGTTAAATAACGCAATTTTGTTTCTTTTAAATTGATTTTAAATTTGCAATTAAATTTAATTTTTTGTTTCCTGCTATTTTCTTAATCAGCTGGAGATTGTTTAATTGCTTCAATTCTGTTTGTTAATTGTATGTGAATGTGTATGTGTGTGTGTGATAACCCCGTGGCCAACACTCGCTGCTATTTTACGTTTAATGCTGGGACAGATGCAAAATGTGTCGTGTACATTCGAGCTTTAAATATGTATATATTGTGTTGAGGTTGTTTTAATATTTATTTATGATTTACATTTGTTTTAATTTACAGTTTATTTGCATTCAACTGTATATACAGGGCATACACAAAAGAATGGTGCGGTTTCAATTTCCAATTCAATTGAAACCGCACCATTCTTTTGTGTATGCCCTGTATATTCAGCTTACAGTGAAATAACAATTGCTTCTTTGTGATAAAAACTGATCGACATTGCTATTTTAAATAAAGATGAAATGTATATTGATATACAGGCTGTTCGTAAATTGTATTTCCGTTTTTTATGCCTCGTTGCTAAGAAATCGTTTAAGATACTGTTTCAAAATTCAAAACATATGAAAGATCAACTCAAAAACTTTTCGTCTGGCGCGGGGTTGGTGGCTGCTGCGCATTGAGCCCGCTAGATGTAGTTACATTTCTGGGGTCAGTAAAATGGCGTCCGCGCCGGAAAAGGCCTTCTGCTAGTTAATGTTTCATGAGACGAAGCCTGTTGTTATAATGCAGCGAGAGTTTCGAGAAAAGTGGGGCAAGATGTGTCGTCAAGTTCGTGACTTGCACTAGCTCTGGGCAAAAGCTGATCACGAAATTCTCCGTACCTTGTGGCAGATGGTTGAATAGGAGTTTTGATGCTTCTTGATCCTCTTGTGGCGCTTAAACTGAAGTCTATTAAGACTAATTACGGATTTATAGAACTTTTCTTTCATTGATCTTTCAGACGATATATGTTTTAAAAGTGTGCCTTAATGTAGCTCTGAGTCATAAAATATCAAAATTTAAAAAAAGAACATTTACGAACACCCTGTATACGTTTTTAGCTAAATTAAGAGTTCACATTTGAAGTCTATTGTTGTGCAATGATGTTTTTCCTTATCTTATCACCAAAGATGCTTTACAACTGACATTCCAAATAGTTAGGATTCAAATATATGTATATATATACATGTAATCAGATGCATTGTGCCATTCAACTTTTACAAATTATTGTTAATTGAAAACAGATATTGTAATCGACATCTCATAACTTATTATATCTGTTTATATCAAATAATAAAACCAACAAATGCACTATTTTGACCACTTTTATTATGGCCTATGTCCCCTCACCTTACACGTGTTTCAGAACCTTATAGTTCCATCCTCAGGGGTTTGCCATATGCTACCAATTACTCACATATCAAAACAAATACACAATATGTACAATAGTCTGGTAAAATCTTAAAACGATAGGTAAATGTATATTCAGAACCTGTTTAAAATTGTACGATATGTACGGTAGTCTGGTAAAAGCTTAAAACCATATGTAAATGTATATTTAAAACCTGTTTTAAATATACAGTTACGTATGGTTTTAAGATTTTACCAGACTATTGTACATATTGTGTATTTGTTTTGATATGTGAGTAATTGGTAGCACATGGCAAACCCCTGAGGATGGAACTATAAGGTTCTGAAACACGTGTAAGGTGAGGGGACATAGGCCATAATAAAAGTGGTCAAAATAGTGCATTTGTTGGTTTTATTATTTGATTAAAAAATGCACGGTGGTAATACTGTGAAATCTGTTTATATATTACAATATCATATAGAGCTTTATGTATATTTATACGTGAAATGTTTCTATATTGTATTATTGTACCTCAAATATTACTGTCAAATATACACATTTTGTTAAGAGCAAATATATCGTAAGTCTAAAATTTGCATGCATTCCATTGTTTTTATTGTGCACTTGTAGATGTAATGGGATGGAATTGTAATTATTTATTTCTGTTTCTTTTGCAGAAAAGACGCATCGAAGAGGCACGTATTGTAGCAAACACGCACCTGAAACTAACCAAATGAGGAGAGAAGATTTTTTTTTTTAAAATCTCTTTAACAACGGAGAAGGGCTTGAGACCAAAAATAATCTAACACCTGTTCGTTCACTTTTAAATAATTCCCTACATAGAGTGTTTCGCCAATCAATGAAGCACTATCGAAATACACATCACAGATTCCCAAACCTTGTAACAGATGTCTCTACTGTAACAGATCACATATCTGCCCAAGAACAGGGCACTAGCGAATTCAACGCTCTCTGCCATATTTTTTTTTTCACCAAATTACATGAATATCATCCAGTGGAATCAAGCTTTCAACCTGTAATTGTCTCTCTTCCATATAGCTCAGTGGTTATCAAAGTATAGTTTCCAAAATCCGAGCGGTGTGCGGGGCATGGCTAGGGGCTCGCGATATTATTTTTGTCTTTGTATTATTGGTTAGAAGGAAGAAATATTGCAATGAATATTTTAAATATTTTACAAAATCTGCTTATCTGAAACAGCGATGTATCACAGTGCAGGTTGTGTTCAATAGAATATAGAAATTTTCTTTGCGGTTTTTCCTTATGTCACTACTGCTAGGAAAATAGAAGATCTTGTAATTAATTTTGACATTGAGGTAGTATAGGTCTTTTTTTTAGAGTTTTAGTATATTTCTTTGATATAATTTTATAATGTGATTTAAATGTTACTGGTTCTTGTGCCTTAGACGGTATCGAGTTTATACAGGGCATACACAAAATAATGGTGCGGTTTCAATAGCATTCACTATTGAAACCGCACCATTCTTTTGTGTATACCCTGTATAGGTTTTTGGAGGGAATCCACCGAATTAGTGAGAGTTTTCAAAGGGTCCGCGGTACCAGAAAATTTCAGAAACATTTGCGTCGATATACCGTGTGAAGTCTTTCGGTCACATCTTTCCAGATTCGTGACTTTCCATCCTCAATTTCGGTTTATTGAATGATTAGTTGATTTAGGTCTTCAGGGTTTCGACACCTTGTACTTTAGTTTAGAAAGAACCTCCTGTCTCCATCTGTATCTTCTATCCCGAAGATGACGGCAGTATCTTCCTCCAAAACTGTTGTCTGTCTACCAAACAATACGGCGTCACATACCATAAGACCCTAATCGTGTTTATTTTTTTGTTTGGTATAGTTTTATATACTAACTCGCCAAATGAATGGCCATCTCTGAAGCACCCAGGTTAAATTTTGCTGCTAACCTCCAAAATACTAACAGTGGCAACAGAGAGGTAAGTTCTTCCGACGGTGGAAGTAGTTCACATATATGTCGTGTTATTGAAACAAAATGTCACTTAAGTCAACAAACTTGATCTAAACCTTATAATATTACAGTGAACTGTATATTATATATTACCATGCATTTCAGTAATTAATTTATTATTTTATTCCAACAAATGCACTACACTATTTTTAGTGTTTTATTGTCCCTACATATGTTTCGGCACTTATAGTGTCATCTTCAGGGGTGTCGTCGAGATTTCATAATCGTCATAATCTTCAATGCATCCAATTCACTTACACAACATATACTTATTGTAAGTCACTATCACTGAGTATCACTTATACTTATTGTAAGTCACTATCACTTAGTATCACTTATACTTATTGTAAGTCACTATCACTGAGTATCACTTATACTTATTGTAAGTCACTATCACTGAGTATCACTTATACTTATTGTAAGTCATATCACTGAGTATCACTTATACGTACTGTAAGTCACTATCACTGAGTATCACTTACACTTATTGTAAGTCACTATCACTGAGTATCACTTATACTTATTGTAAGTCACTATCACTGAGTATCACTTATACTTATTGTAAGTCACTATCACTGAGTATCACTTATACTTATTGTAAGTCACTATCACTGAGTATCACTTATACTTATTGTAAGTCACTATCACTGAGTATCACTTATACTTACTGTAAGTCACTATCACTGAGTATCACTTATACTTATTGTAAGTCACTATCACTGAGTATCACTTATACTTATTGTAAGTCACTATCACTGAGTATCACTTATACTTATTGTAAGTCACTTTCACTGAGTATCACTTATACTTACTGTAAGTCACTATCACTGAGTATCACTTATACTTATTGTAAGTCACTATCACTGAGTATCACTTATACTTATTGTAAGTCACTATCACTGAGTATCACTTATACTTATTGTAAGTCACTATCACTGAGTATCACTTATACTTATTGTAAGTCACTGTCACTGAGTATCACTTATACTTATTGTAAGTCACTATCACTGAGTTATCTAACTTATACTTATTGTAAGTCACTATCACTGAGTATCACTTATACTTATTGTGTCACTTTCACTGAGTATCACTTATACTTATTGTAAGTCACTATCACTTAGTATCACTTATACTTATTGTAAGTCACTATCACTGAGTATCACTTATCTTCCTGTTCGTAGTTATTAGCTTATCTTTTTTGTTTTTTGTTAAAATAAATCATTAAAACATCAAAGAAGATAAGCTAATCACAAAAACAGGAAGATAAGTGATACTCAGTGATAGTGACTTAAAATAAGTGTAAGTTGTGTAATTGAATTGGATGCGTTGAAGATTATGAAGATATTAACTCTCGACTACACCCCTGAAGATGGCACTATAAGTGCCGAAACATATGTAGGGACAAGAAAACACTAAAATATTGTAGTGCATTTGTTGGAATAAATAATTAACTAATTACAGTGACTGCTTGGGATAACTTTGTCGTAAGAAATTTGAACTGAATTCTAAAAAGGACGTGTCAGTCATCAGTAATACAGGGCATACACAAACGAATGGTGCGGTTTCAATAGTATTCACTATTGAAACCGCACCATTCTTTTGTGTATGCCCTGTATATACAATATTTAAAACGAAGTAAACATTAATGATATACATACATTTTAGAATTATTTTCGATTCGTAATTTACATTGCAAAAGCCAAAAATAATTGCATGCCATGCATTGCTTAAGTCGAATTTATTAAATACAACATAAAGACAGACAAGTTTCATTAATTCTAAGGCGGACATGTCCTGCATATCATACGACAACTTAGTAAGCTAATGAGAATATCCAAGGACATTAAGTGACAAATATTTTGTCACTTCCTGTCAGCTCACTTATTGTGTAAAACATTTCCCACTCAGACAACAGTCTGTCTTACGATAGGTCCATACAGTCTTCCAAAAGGAGTTCTCCACACAGTGTGATCCAGTGTTTTCTCTTTCAATTTCTAGTATCTTCTATTTTCCTTAAGGTCATCCAGTAGCTGCTTACTTCTTCTTCCTCGCCTTTCCATCCCTTATATCCTTCTTTCAATAAAGTGCTTTAAAAGGCAGTTCCTAAGCAAGATATGACCAGTATATTTCGTGACCAACGGTATTTGTCAGATAAAATAAAGATCATGTTTATCGCAACCCTTCCCATGCACTAACACTGAAGCTTTAACCACGATGTAACAATTTCTGGGAAAAATTCATATTTCAGGCGAAGAAGGCCAAGCAGGCTGATATCGACCGTAAGCGCGCTGAAGTGCGCAAGCGGCTCGAGGAGACGGCCAAAGCTAAGAAGGCTAAGAAAGGCTTCATGACTCCGGAGAGGAAGAAGAAGCTCAGGGTGAGTCATAGTCACGTGACTGGAAATGCTTTCGCTACATCCAGTTTGTAATTCAGGCGTGTGTACCTCACTGCGCAAAGGATGAAACATATTTTGGAAATACAGTCGAGCTCTGTTATTACGTCGTGAAACGGACTGAATATTTTGTGTCGTTATAAACGAGTGTCGTTATAACCGAGTACTATAATGTTATGGTTAACAGTGAGGATTTAATTGGTACCACAGAATATCTGACGTTATAGACGATGTGTCATATAAACCGATGTCGTTATAACAGGGTTCGACTGTCATTTGTAATAGCGACGGAAAATATTTTGGTTTTTTTTTGTCGTGCTGTTTTCAATTCTTCATTTAGCAAAACCTTGAAAATGTATCTTGTATGTAACATAGACAGTGTTTATGAGTAAACTGTGTGGTGTAATGCAATTTACGTCCATTGTGCCGTGGCATTACCATCGCACCTAGCACAAACTCGATGCTGCTGTCTGCAGTCTCAAAACAGTTTAATTTACTGATGTCCCGTGCAGTTGTTGCTGAGAAAGAAGGCTGCTGAAGAGTTGAAGAAGGAGCAGGAAAGGAAAGCGGCCGAGAGGAGGAGGATAATTGATGAACGTTGTGGAAAACCCAAAAGTGTTCAAGATGCTAACGAAGGTGAGAACTAGAACCAGCCGTATCTGAAATTTTGCAACCATTTTGTTCACTTGTGATTTGGCAACCATTTTGTTCACTCGTGATTTGGCAGCCATTTTGTTCACTCGTGATTTGGCAGCCATTTTGTTTCCTTATGTCAGTCGAATGAAAGTGGGACAGGACGTTAGAACTTTGATGTCCTAAAAACATAAATACATGGTGCAGTATTTTTAACTTTATAATAACGACTTCGTTCTATACAGCGATACATAAATATAAAAGGTACAAAGGTAACGATCACCCTGTAACCCGCCATGAAGGCACGAGGGGGGTAGAGGTATAGCTCTACTTTTTCTTTAACCTTTGCCCTAGGTAAGGTTGGGTGGCCAACGCCACGCCCCAGCCGTTTAAACCTCTGATGAACCGGTGCCAATTGTATAGGGGGCTGGGTGGGCCCCGGGGCCTGTCTGGACAGCAGTCTCGCGATTTAATAGCACCCTGTATCAATGTACAGTCTGAGCGCGGTTGTGGATTCTGTGGGCGGGTTCTGCTTTGATATGGACACACTGTCATTTTAAAAGAAGCAAAATATACGTTGACCAGATAAAATACAGGGTGATTCAGGAGGGAATGTCAATGTTTTGGGACGTGATAATATCGGTCATTGTGAGAAAGGAGTTAATGTGAACATGTGTCTAATTGTGAATAGTTACCGAGATAGAGCTGTTTGAATCTAAAAACACAAAAGCATTGTGAATGGTAATAAAGAAAGATAAATTACTTACTGTTAATTTTATTTTAATTTAACGTTTAAATGACAAATTTGTTACACACAAATGACACATTTGTTACAGTTCACAAAAATGTTCGTAAATCCCACGTCAACCTCAGTGCACTTTGCAACTCGTGTGCGAAGATCGCGTGTTGTTCGTCTCAGTTGATCTTCACGTTTCTTTATGCAGGCAGCAGCATCCAAAATGCGAGCGAGCAATTCGTCTGTGTATCCACCTTTGTTTTGTAAACTTCGCTCTTCATCTAACGTCACAAACAAAAATCTAACGCAGTTAGGTTTGTAGATTCAAACAGCTCTATGTCGGTAACCATTCAGAATTAGACACATGTTCATAGGAACTTTTTCCTCACAGGGGCCGATACTGTCACGTCCCAAAATATTCGACCTTTCCTCCTGAATCACCCTGTATTTTATCTGTAGTGACCAGGTTAGGATGATATATAGCCAAGTCTATTGCACCAGTTCTGGCCCAAGTCTCATTTGATTGATCACCTGTAGCAGACAGTGTTTCTTCCAAATACCCAGATCATACAATTATAAAATTAAGATGTTGATTTACTGAGCTGTTCTAGAGGCTGTCTAATGCGACGTCTGCTCACGGCCTGTGTGACTTCTGAGGTAATCGTTTTTATTTCCTACAGCTTTACAGTTTTTCGATGTCAACGTAGACTTTTTATTTCCTTATTAATAATTGTCGATTTTAAGTTTCTGATTGAAAACGTGTCCTTGTGGTATTTGGACAAAGAAACGAAGTCTGTTATTATATTTTGCTTAATCTTGGTTTGAGACATCTCATTGTATATGTGTTATAATAGATTAAACGACATCTTAGTCACCCACAGTTCCTTTTATAGATTTAAGGTCTTACGACAATTTTATCTATGTCCAATATTTTCTTAATTTGTTCTCCCCTTTATACTCAATTTATTGTATGTTAATTTTACATTTTCTGATTTTTACGAAGTGTTTTAATTAATATTACGAATTACAGGCAAGGAAGTATATTGTGACGAAAAGTATTTGAAGTTTGACTTGATTTATTCATCTGAAAGTCCTGTATTTTCATACGAGACGTAAAGCAGAATATTAAAATCCTTGTGGCTTCGAAATATAAATTATGTCACCAAATACAAGTCTTATTAAACATGAATGCAGTCAGATTTCAAAACAATACTTAACTAGATTAGAATTTTTGTTTTTTGTCTTACGAAAGACATGCCTCTTTCCTAAACGCCGTCCATTTCTGATCAAAGTAATTATCTGCCTTGCGCAATAGCCTTCCTTTGTGCTTAAGACATGGGTTTCCTTCATAATGATAGAGCTTCGTTTCTGAGTGACGTCGTAGCTGTGTTAAACATAGGGGTACAGATATAATGTAGCGAAGCACATCGCCCATCTCTAATCAATTAATTATTTTATTTAAGTGCATTCTAATTCTTTTTTACAATATTATTTGAGTAATCAAGCTTTATTGAAATATTAAAGACTAATTATAATAAATTGGAAGCCTTTGACGCGATTAAGAATTAGCATTTAAGTTGATAATAAACAGAGTTCCGTATCATTTTAAGAATTGAGGTGTATGTTTAAAACTGTAATCTAGCACGAAGACCTGAGATTAAAATCTATGACATATTATTTTATAATAAATATCTCAAAGTACTTTCTTATCTCGTCCCATTACATCCATATTGAATTTCATTGAAAAATGTTAACTTATTTTTTTGCTTAATCTCAAATTCCGTGCAGTCAGAATTTATACTATGCTCGTAACATAGATACAGTGTGTCCACAAAGTCCCTTCGGGGTTTTGAAAAATTGTGGCGCGCAAACAAATTGAGCTAGCCACATGCGGTTTGCGGCAGATTACAGTGAAACTCTGGAAGTGTTTTTACTGACCTCAGTATACCTCGATGTGGGCTCCCTTGGTAGCACGGAGAACGTTCAGACGGTATTCGAGCTCTTGCCATGTTCTGTGGAGCATGTCTGCTGGAATAGCCGAGATCGCATTCCTGATACGGGTCTTCAGGTCATCAAGTCATCTGTTGGCGGCAAAAAACACTTCCAGAGTTTCACTGTAATCTGCCGCAAACCGCATGTGGCTAGCTCATTTTGTTTGCGCGCCACAATTTTTCAAACCCCCGAAGAGACTTTGTGGACACCGCTGGAATAGCCGAGATCGCATTCCTGATACGGGCCTTCCAGAGTTTCACTGTGATCTGCCGCAAACCGCATGTGGGCTTAGCTCAATTTGTTTGCGCGCCACAATTTTTCAAAACCCCGAAGGGACTTTGTGGACACACTGTATATTCAGATTGCATCGCTTAGCTATGCTGTAGTGACCTGATATCAGTCTCACTTCTTAGTTTAAAATTAAATGCCATTGTTAACATTTAAATGCTTACGGTTTGTTTATGTGGTACGTGTAATTCTTACGACAAACATTTTCCATATACAGATTTCTTTTGCTAAATGAAACGTACTGTTCTCTGTGAGGTACGATCTGAATCTTTATATATAATTTATATTAATATTAGTCTTCAAATGACTCAAGTGCTTAGTTATCCGTCTCACATCGCGGAAGCCTCTTTGCAATGCCGTCTACGTAAGATGTGTGGGAGTGACATTGGGACAGGTTTTTCTCCTGGTACTTCTGTTCTCCCCGTTACTATTATTCCACCAATTCTTCATACTCTCTTTGCCTTTAATACGACTATCATAATAACGAAAAGGGTCGAAGACTAGGAAACTGCAAAGAAATGCTCTTTCGTATTTTGGGGAACATTGGACAGTAAAGTATTGATGTTTTTTAGTCTACAGGGTGTTAAACGAATTAACAAGTATTGAAACAAACATATATTCTGATCATAACCATCAGAAAAAGCAGTTATAATACCATTTTCCATTTACCCAATATTCTGAAGTTGGTAATATTGTATTTTTTAGTCAATTTTTTGTTTCAGAACCAAATTATTTTAGGTTATCTGGCTTTATTTTTTATTTTGATTAATTGCCGAAAGTTAAGGTAAATAGGGTAATTTTCTTTTTGGCTCCATGGGCATTATTTTGAGAACTGTGAATGAAACAGCTTTTGTGTCGCGTAACTTCAGCGCCATCTCTTAACGGAAGCAACTAAGTCAAATGTGTTTTTGTGTATGTATATATTATTGATGTGTCTGTGTGTATGTGTGTGTGTGTCCGTCACAGAGACAATTAAACGTGTGCTCAGAGACTACCATGAGAGAATCAGCACTTTGGAAGACGAGAAGTTCGACCTGGAATACGCTGTTAAAAAGAAAGACTTTGAGGTAGAATTTGGTTTTCTCCTACAAGTCGAATGAGGCTGCGCTACTCTTTCTTTACCATGATACATTCATGGGCTGAGGTTCCAAGTTCATGTTCCTAGTAAGGCCAATGCACCTTCTAGTTTTCTGTAACACCGCGTAGGCTTCACTTGAGCTAGTCATGCTAGTCATGCTTCACTTGAGCTAGTCATGCTAGTCATGCTTCACTTGAGCTAGTCATGCTAGTCATGCTCCCCGTCTGACTGAATTTTCCCCCATGAATATCATTTTCATATAATTTTTTTTTCGCAAATCGATTTACAGTAAATGAACTGTCTGCTGTTATATACATGGTTGTGGGTTCGTATAAATTTCTTTGCCCATATCTTACAGACTTCTTGACACACTGACGACACACCGTCTCCGATTAACACTTAGCGCCGGTAAAATAATCCTTATTGGCATTTCAAATGACAGTTGTGGAAAACATCGTCGGACTTCTTGTAGAAGGAAGAGGAAATTCACAATAGGATTTCTGATTAGAATAAGGGGATACCCCACAATAGGATTTCTGGTTAGACAAATAGAAACCCCTATAATATGACTTCTGGTTAGCGTAAGGGGAAAACCACGACAGACTTTCAAGTAACACTAAGACAAAAACCAATAATAGAACTTCTGGATAGAGTAAGGGGAAAACCACGACGACTTTCAAGTAACACTAAGACAAAACCAATAATAGAACTTCTGGATAGAGTAAGGGGAAAACCACGACAGACTTTCAAGTAACACTAAGACAAAACCATAATAGGAATTCTGATTAGAGTAAGGGAAAACCACGACAGACTTTCAAGTAACACTAAGACAAAAACCAATAATAGGACTTCTGGTTACAGAAAGGGAAACACAACAATAGGATTTCTGGTTAGACTAAGAGCAAACGGCATAATAGGACTTCTGGTAAGAGTAAGGGGAAAACCGCAATAGAATTTATGGTTAGATTAAGAGAATCCACCATAATAGGGCTTGTAGTTACATTAAGGGGAAAACCACAATAGGATTTATGGTTAGAGTAAGAGAAACCCCCATAATAGGACTTGTAGTTACATTAAGGGGAAAAACCACAATAGGATTTATGGTTAGATTAAGAGAAAACCCCGTAATATGACTTTTGGTTAGATAAGGGGTAAACTACAGTAGGATTTCCGGTTAGAGTAAAAGGAAAACCCATTTAGGGGATTTATATCAAGGTCGGGGAAAACCAACAATGGTTTGTAGCACCTTTGCTAAGATACGAGTAAACATGGGATATTCAGCATATATTATTTTCTTTTTCGCAGACATACTCTTAGTACTTGAACCACGCCCGTTTTTCTCGAGATGAGTTTTGGCGTGCTAAGTGTCCGCGGTTTATCTTGATACGTTTCAGCGAGGGTTTTTTCTAAATGCGTCAAGAGATATCTTCTTCGGACATATTCAGATACGACAGTAAATATATCTTGGCTGCTAGCAAATCATGAACTTGGAATCACTTTTCTACATTAGATATTTATGTTTTAACAAATGTCTTTAATATACAACTTTGTGGAGAAAGTGTCAATTACCTAACAGTCTTCCTAATTATCTTTTGCAAATAATCATTCTTTCTGTCTTATTTACAGATAAAGGACACGGGTATTGTAACAGTTTGGGTTTGCATTCAAATAACTCCAACGTATTTAACTCTATTTTAGTGTCAGTTATTCTATAATCCTTTATAGATACGACTGTCATGTTTGACAGTGTAAGCTCAAATGGTTTGTGTCTGTACGTGTTCAAGCGACGAAAACAGGTTTCATTGTTTTTAAACTTCCTGTGATTTATCGTGACATCAGTCCTTTGATCTAATATTTCTTTACTCTGCAGCTGGAGGTTTCTAATCACTTCCGTAACACACAGTGAAGTGTGTTACAATTTCCACACGCATGACTCTATATGTTTTACTTAAGTTAGAATATTAACTTATTCCATAAAAATGAATTTTTCATGTATTAATAATAATTTCTCTCATAGCCGAAGTGACCCCAATTTTATTTTACAAGTTTCAAATAATTTAGAATTTTTAACATCAGTGACGTGTCCCATTATCACCTGTGCATAACACGTGGGCATGTAAATTATGTAGTCTTTACACGTGCAAAAAATATTTGGATTGAGGTAATCGTAAGATGGGAGACTTCAAGGTTATTTCCTCTAAATCTTATCAGATTTTAATTTCTATGATATGAAATAAGTTCAAAGGAACAGGGTCCTCCTTGAAATTCTAATAATGCCTCAGCTATACATGATATCCCCTTCTGTGGAATTTACAGGTACAAAAATCCCTCTCGTGAGCCAGATAAGCCCAATCCACAACGTCGCTTCTTATTTTTTTAAGTTACATCTTAATATCATTCTCCATTCTAAGTCTAGGTCTTCCAAATTTTCTTTCCCTACGTTTCCCCACAAATATCACGTATGCAAATTCTCTCCCTTCACAGGCGTGCTACATGCCCTGCCAATCTGACCCTCCCTTGATATGTTCACACTTATAATATTTGGCGACAACAAATCACGAAGCTCCTCGTTATGCAGCTGTATTCAGCGTCGTCTCACGTCTTACCTCTTAGCTCCAAACATTTTCAACAGCGCCCACGGACTCTATACTCCGTCAGTGCGAGCGACCAAGTTTTACACACTTGTTCTTTTAGATATCAAACAGGAAGGCAAAGTATTGTGAATCACACGGTGGAAAGGCTCCCCCCCGAATTTAATCTTTGTTTAATTTGTCCTAGAGTACAATCATCATTTGTTGGTGGCGTTGCCAAATATTTGAATTTTGCCACACTTTCAGCGAATTTATTAGCTATTTTTAAGTTGTGTTCTTGCCCCCACACATTACTGCCGAAACGTCAACATGCACCTAGGTTTATCAACACTTTAAACAAACCTACTTTCTGGTTACTACTTAACATCAAGGTTTCTCCTATGCTATTTGTGTCTTCGGAGATTTGAAATAGCTTAGAGCAGAAGCTGAAGTTTCTCATTCAATTTCAGTCCTTCCTGAATTCCTTCGTCCTTTCTAATGGCATGTTCTGAATTAAAATATAAAGCCATTGGCTGCGAAGCTTCTTTTTTCTGACAGTTCTAAATAAGAAAGGCAATAGCAAGTGCTGGCCTATGCAGTCACTAAAAGAAGTGTCGTTTAAATGCGGTTTGCTTAACTCATCTGGTTTCACGAGTAAAATATAGAATGTTATATAGAATCATACAGTATTTAATGCAAAAAAAATCCACAATCAGTAATAGATAATCATTGGTCACTTATGTCGCTCTTAAATATTTCGACCTCTAGAAGGTCATAATAAGGGGGGGGGCACATAAGGCATGCAAGTACAGCGAATCCTGTCAAAGATGAGCGTTTGTAAAGTTAAAACAAAATTATTATCAATTAAAATTAATAAAGATAATTTATATTTTAAAAATTTTAGCAATTTTAATTGATATTGTTTTGTTTTAAATTTTACAAACGCGCATTTTTTTACAGAATTCGCTGTACTTGCATGACTTTGTTTGTGCCCCCGATTATTTACCTTGTAGAGGTCGAAATATGTAAGAGGGACATAAGTGACAAATTATTTATTTATTTTTGATTGCGAATTTTTTTTTTATTAAATACTGTATGATCAATCTGTTGCGCAGAAAATGGATTACGTGTTACAAAACCTTCTAGTAAGACCGATCATAAGCTTTTCGAAGTCCAGATATAGCTGATGAATTGTCCCATCGTATTTCCATTTTTTCTCAAGACTCTGACCAAAGCAGTATATCTCATCAATAATTTATCTCTTTATGTCGATATCCACACGGATGAAACCCAAAATCTTCATGTGCTCTAGGAATAATGCAAAAGGGATAACAAATGTATTTTCCCGGAGTTCTGAAGAGAGAAGCATGTACACGAAACATACATGTTACGCTGTATTCTTCAGTACATACCCTGAAGTCAATAAATTCAGTGTCTCTCTTCATATTATCCACATCATAATATTTTTTTTTGTCAAAATGTCCAATATTGAGAAATCCTTCACATTCTCGTCCATTGTCTTTGTCTCATGCTACCGCCACTAGTTCTTCTGCAGTCTTTATAAACTGTCTTGCAAAAGGTATAAATTTACTAATGTTTTACTGAACTTAACAAATACCTGTTAATTAGTAATCTTACAAGAAGTTCTAAGTAATCACAGCTATATAAATATTTTGTTAAATGTTTATTTCAAAGAACATATTGGCAGTATTTACAGTATACAAAGAAACATCAAGCCGATCCCAGTGGCCGTGCGGTCTAAGGCGTGGGTCTGCGGCCTCTCGCTTACTGGGATTGTGGGTTCGAATCCCGCCTAGGGCATGGATGTCTGTCACTTGTGAGTGTTGTGTGTTGTCAGGTAGAGGTCTCTGCGACGGGCTGATCACTCGTCCAGAGGAGTCCTACCGACTGTGGTGTGTAAACAGTGTGTGATCATGAAACCTCGAAACGATGGAGGCCTAGGCACCCGAAAAGGGCTGTTGAGCCATAGGAAAAAAAAAGAAAAATCACAAAGCTGTTCCTATGACCAATTTAGCTAATTAGAAGTTAGTGACACAAAGATTAAAGATAGGGAATTATAAATAACATTAGTGAAAAAAAAGACTAAAAAACACTGTGCCTGATGGTGAGCTGCTTACAGCAAGATAAGTTTCAGATATTAATTTCAGAACTCACGCTATCATAAAGAACAGAGCTTTTCACACATTTGGCATCCTGGTTCCCTAGAAGCTTCTAGGTGAGCTGCCCGTTCATGACGCAATTCTGTGTACCTTTGACGGTTGTCTGTGACTGCAATTGCCTGTTTCCTGCCCCTCAGCTAACCTCAAGTCCATCACCATTGCCTACCACAAACGCATCGGAAACCTAGAGACCGAGAAATACGACCTAGAATATGAAGTGGCCAAGAAGAACTTGGAGGTGCGAATTTTTAAGGCAGCGTTTCTCAAAGTTTCTGGTACCGCGGAGCCCTTACAAAGTGTCACTCATTCTCCGACAACTTCTCCCCAAAATTATGTCATCTCGCGGAAGATTAAGGCACGAAGGATGAAAGTTTAAATTTATAATAACTACAGACACAACACATAAGACTTAATTAACTCCATCAAACAAATTAGTACAAAACTATGATTTTTCTATCAGTAATAACACTAAATTGTGATTATGAAACGCATAAGAATAGAGTTTTTCTGAAGATATTCTACGCTCTGTTATACCATTACTACAGATAAACAGACTTTTTAATGTAATTAAAACATTCAGTGTAATATATCTTCCTTCTGCCTTATAATGGGAAGGGAAAAATAAATTCGCATATATCCTGGCGAAACCTCGCGGAAAACTGGTGTTCCGCGGACCACGTTTTGAAAACGACTGCTTTAATGCTTTTGGCCCGCAACATGCCTACAGAGGTCAAGTTAATTGAGATAATATTAAAAATATTATTACAGTGTATTTCATTATGTTAGTGGTATGTCTAACGTGGTTTAACTCTTATATCACCATGCATATTTCAGATTCCTGTTGGCTTTATATCGCTCATTCCGTGCATTGTCGATAACTAGCTCACAGCACTCAGACCAACAAAATGCATGTCTACTGTGTGTAAAATTTGATAATTTGTTTTTATGCAGTATTGCTTTCGTTGATTCCCTGATGATGATCCCTTGGGGATCGAAACATGTAGGAATATTGAGTGTGATATTATAATTTAAATATCTAAGAAACAATATGTGCATTTTGTTGGTGTTAGTGTTGCGAATTCCAGTTGACGCCATCGCTGTATTATGTGGCGTGATTTATACATTTCTTGCAGCGTCCTGGTAGTGAGGTACTTGAACAAGTTAAGAGCTACGTCACACGTGACTAAAACGGAATTTTAAATTTTGAAAATAACGTAAAAACAAGCGCAGAAAAGAATATTGTTTTCTGGGATGTTGCTTCATGCATTCAATTGCGCCTTGAAGCTAGAGGGGAGAATTTAGATGCAGTAGACTTCCCTAGAAAACTGATCAATTTTTAATATGGCGTCACATCGAAGAAATCAATCTCCACCGTCAGAACATCACAACTCAGACACAACAAACTTTCGAAACAAAGTCTTATAATTCATTTTTATTTCTCTTTTTACAATATCGTAAATATATAAACCGAATCTTTTTACCGACGCTATTCAGTGTAAATCTAAGCCACCATTTTGTCTTAATTTATTACCAACGCATATGTGCAATACTGCACAATCAAAATGGCGTCAAAACACTTGACCTCTGTCGCATGTTTGTAGACAGCCGGGCTGCGCATGCGTAGAAACCAAAACAGAACACACGTATCTTGATTGAATGCTGTTTGATATCACAAGACCCGGACTTTGGGAAAGATTTGAATTATTCAAATTAAAAATAACCGCATTGTTTTTTTAACTTTCCTTTAAGCTAGTCATTTATTTAACAAGACACAACGCAGCACAGTACAACAATATTAAATTATAGCTTTTTAAACACAGCCGTGCGCCATGACATTTCTCAAGGCGTTACCTGTGATCCGCTGGTTTAATTTTTAACTTACAAATGTAGGATTGTTTTAGCTTTGCTGATAGCTTAAATTTCTCCATAACAGAATTGCTTTTATCGTGTGCAAACATTTGGCGACTTGTGGTCAATTAGAGCTAATTCCTTGGGCATTTTTTTTTTCAACCGTGAAAGTAAAATCCTTGAATCTATACCATACCAATCCCAGTCTCGTTGGATGAACTTAATTTCATTATGGATGCCTTAAATACGCTTTATTACAGTTAGAGAATTGAAACTTCCCAGTTTTGGCTACGGATACTGCAATAAAAATATTGTGTTTTCATAAACAAATTTAAGTATATTTCACTTCTTGTATGGCATTCTTTCCGTATTAGCTATTTGTATGTTATGACAGCTTTTAATATCTGCTTGGAATTTTGTGTGGCTTATGAGTTATTTTATACTGTGCAATAACTTCTTATATTCGCAAAATTTCAGTATATTTGTGGTAAAAAACTACGATGTTTTTTTTTTTTTTTTTTTTTGTAAAGGAGACAACATGTAATGCCATCTTCCGGGTTAATTTGTAAGTTGCTTGTATTACACATTGAGGTTACTTGTTATTATCAAATATGCACTTCAGCAATTAAAGATAAGCGATGATATGAAAAAAAGTATTACTGGATAAAGCAAAGAGTGTTATCATGAGTGAGGGATGTCATAATTATGAGAAATTTATAATTATTCGAAATTAGTAACTGTTACTTTCCATTCCTATGAGTACCTGCAGGTTAAAACAAAAGAAATGTTTGTTGTTTGGGTAATTACAGTGTTTTCAGTAATTTAAGTTATAACTGCTGGCAAATGTTTTTCTTCTCTTTCTAAGGACTGGATATTACTGACGTTTGTAGCCTAGGGTAACAGAATATTTGTGGTCACTTCCCTTAGGGTCGTTTTATGACATCTATAAAACTGCATGTTTTTAACCACACAGTTTCATGGAATATAAAGTTTTTGTGTTTCACCATGTATTTCATTTGTTAAACAAATATGCCAAATTTCTTGCCACAAATAAGAAGGAATATTTCTGAATAATGGGCAGGTTAGGAAGTTAGGTGCTAAATTGTGATGATTTCTTTCAGTACAACCTCAAGAAATGACTTTGATATAATTTTCTCTTATTCATAATAAATACATGTAATACAATCACAGTAACACATCTGTGAGTATATGCCCTTATTACTCTTATACTTAAAAATAATATTATTGTTATTATTATACTAAGAAGATGCGTTAGTTTAAAAATATCTTTGTGTAAAAGAAGTCGGAACTTTATATGCATCTATATAATTAAAATTTGTACACTCTTCTTTCGATAACTTTTCAAGACACTAACACCTTTTACATTCACTAAGACATTCTGTTTCTTGTTTTTGTTGCTTCTTCATCTCTTTCTTTCTGTTTTAGCCGAACTTCAGTCACTTTGCAAGCAATATTGGAACAAAATTTACACGTTAGAGGGTGATAAATGGGATCTAGAGAGAATAAACAAATTGAAAGAATTTGAGGTAAAGAAAACAGCCATTTTGTTCGAGTGTCTCATTCCTCCGCCATTTTACCATTGCTCTGAGGTTATAATTTTGCTGCTCAGTTGTGCCTCTACATCATACGGCTGTACACAAAGCTTCAGGATATGACGTCATCTCTTTTGTCTCCGACGTCCACGCATTGCTGTCATTGCTTCTCCTAAACCAATGCCAAAATAAGTTAGCAATGTTGCAACGTGTGACTAACATGTAAATTATATCAAAAAGACATTACGTGGCAGTGTTATTTAACATAAGTTGTGACTGTTTCATCTCAAATATTTGTTGTAACCCCTACCTTAGATTAGTTTTTAAATGGTTTAGGAATGCAGATTATAATTTGAAAAAATTACAGAAAAAAAAATCCCACCATTGAGGTCTGCGCTTTTTGGCATTCAAGGCAGCGTAGAATGGTAGTTTCTTACCGACGTTTCGGAACAACTTATCGGTTCCATCTTCCAGGGTGAAGCAGTCTTCTTGGACTGCTTATGCCTTCAAGATGGGACGGATAGGTTCTGAAACGTCGGTTAGAAACTACCATTCTACGCTGCGTAGAATCCCAAAAGAGCGCAGATCTTATTTACGCCGCGGCGGGAGTCTGAAATCACGCATCCCATCATTTATTTCTGATTCCTTGATCACGGTACTTATTGTGTCCGGTGGTCGTGGCAAATCGCAGACGGTTACTGACGATTTCGCAAAGATGTGTGCCAGGATCATTTCCAGATTATTCCATGTGGGGGTTTTCAGTGGAAAATCTTAAAACTTCGCCGTGTTTTTCTCCGAGAACTTTGAGCTTTTCCCCTGCCAATTACAACTTTACTAATGTCGTGTACCCATATCACCCGGGGCTGGTAAAATCGGTCAATTTCAGACCGCGTTACTAAGGGACTCTGTCTCAATCAGCATATCTGCTGCTTTGGCAAATAAACAGATTAAATCCTAGAATAAAGGACCTAAAACATGATAGACACTATTTAAAGTTTTTTATTTTACACTAACTCCTCATCTCACAATAGGCATAGTAATCGATTTTCTCTAAACTCTAGACACCCACTTCTTTGGGGCGTCACTCGTGACAGTGCAGATGCCTTCTTGACCGACTGTGCAACGTCTCACAGCGTCTTAAAGAAGCCATTTTGTTTTAACTTTGTATGAGCCTGTGTATTTCACTTGCTTATATTTATTCTTTTAGCGCAACTGAAGAGAATCGTGAAGGAGTATTACGATCGTGTGTATCTGTGTGAGGGTCAAAAATGGGATTTGGAACATGAAGTGAAAAAGAGGGACTGGGAGGTATGGAGATAAGGAAGAGTGTGGGCTGAATTCCAATGCCCCTCCCCCACCTCCCCTCTGTGTGAAGTGGAAGGAATATTGGCATTTGGCTACACTCCTTTGGTTTTGACTTCAAGTTTTCCCCACAAACGACAGCTTGTTTCTTCATGGAGAAGTCTGTAAACGCCTGGCCAGCCCCGGCTGAACGTTTGCATACTTCTATGAAATTAAACACTAATTATATTTCAAAGTGGGTATTAATATGAGGAGCAAACAGGGAACAAAACTAAGAAACGTAACAGGTCTAAAAATTTCGCGCCAAATTCATGTACGTTCCTTTAACACGTACAGCGCTCTCTGGTTTACATTCAGGACTTTTACATATGAAGTGCTTCACTTTATTCAGTTGTAAATCAAACGTAAAAGGGTTGACCACGTCCCAAATCTCTCCCTCTTAATTTATTTAACATGTAATATGAAGCAACAGATCTACGTCAAGATGGCCGCTGTGCCTGCGCACTACACATTGTGCGCACTGTTGACGAAAACAATTGCGAATCGCCTCGCTTAAACCGCCCAAGATGGCGTCCAGTAAATTAATATTATAGAATGTTTGAAATGCTCCTACAAGTTGAAATGTGCAAGTTCAGAGGGCTGGTTAGGCAGTATGTTGTAACATGTATGTAATACCCCTCCACCTTGTACATATATACATTGTGAAGAAATTTTGTAAAAAAAAAAGTAATACTGAATATACTGGTAAAAGTAGAGTTAGAAGATGTTAGCTCTCCCTTGTGGTGCAAACTCCATTCCAAAAGCTGTGTTTCGACAGGTAGCACTGTGATTGAAGTACATGTGTACTGGGGACATAGACAAATTTCGTCTGCTATTTGTAGAAACGTCTACACATAAAAGTGCCCTCTTATGTGTTACTGAGTTTTGAACTGTTGGGTCAGCCCTTTTCTTGTGAAAGGCATTAAGGACTGTTTCACATTGTTGCAAACCCCAAAATAATTTTCTAATTGTTATTTATTTATTCAAATATTTGCTTGAATGTACATTTCCTGTTGAGGTTTCTCAGAGCATGTATTCCTGTTCGTGCACGAAGCTGAACCAAACTAATATTTTGATCCAAGCCACACACCAACCTTTTTTTTATTTAATTCTGTAATGTCTTACATGTCACGGAATGGCGTTCCCTTCTCCTGTGTCTTACAGATAGAGGGACATTATTTTATCTGGCAACTCGTCAATGTTTTACTCAGACGGTTTCGCGTGACGGCAGTCTGCGCAGCGCTCGCGGCTAGTCCAACTCGCCGTCAGTCGGGGTTCACGCGTTTAGTTCAACGTCTTGCAGTTGATGTTAGGATTTTACTCGCTATATTTAAAGTAGGTGCTGGAAATATTTTTGCTCGGCTCGCAGACGCTCGCTCTATCTGACAAAAACGTTTTTCTTTGCGCGTCGAATTTGTGCTGGATTTTAAAAGAAAGGCAAACAGATGGGAAGTGATTAATAAAATACAGTCCTTGTGTCAGAAGATACAAAATTATAATATTGCTGGATCCAGCTGGATATTTTTTCACTTAAATTTCCTTTCATGTTGACATTTATTAATTTTAAAATGTTTCGCTTTCTTGTCAATTAGCTATTTCCAATTTTTCAATTTCTCTGTCATTGACTAGTTGTAGGACATCCTACGTTCTATACATTTCACATTTCTTTATTTTGGTATCACTTACTGGCTTTCAGTGTATACTACTGTGGAGCCATCTACAGGCTATACTTGTAAGTCTTGTTAAAAATTTTACAATTGAATTTCCTGTAATAACGCAAATATATTTGCAGTGTGAGAGAATGTCCTTGATTTGCAGCGTTTTGAATATCATTTATTGTGATTCTTTTATTATAAATATCTCATAAAACAGTCCTTAAATGTCTGAGTAATGCACTTCATAATTATATAACTCCAAATCGAATCCTAGCTCATTGTGGTATGATTTTTAGAACTGAATCTGTATTTTTATAGAATTTTAAGTTGAATTTATACTTTATAGATAGCTTTTTAAGATATGTTTTCAGATAAGTGTTTTCTACAATCATGTAACATAAGGGCGATATTTTGAACACCCACAACTCTTCACTTCATATTTCAAGTCCAGTTGTCAGACCCGAACATAGAGTACCATAAGGGTCAAGCAGACTGGATTTTGCACCACATCCTGAACCTTACGTGTTCACACAGCTGTACATATTGGAGCTAGCTAGCACTGCGTTAACTCGTCATAATACAAGAAAAAGTTTGTTCAAGTCAAATGTTGGTCATATTGCTTATAATAATCGTGTAATTCAAGACGAGACATAATGTTGCCTGAATAATTACCAGCGTTTCCAATCCAAATTATCATGTAACAGACAGACTTGTACATACGTTAGTTATTCCTTAACAGGTTTGAATCCCTAACTGACGAAATAAGAGTTGCAGTACGTAAGATTTTCTTCGTCAGATATTCAGTTCCATAATTGTTTTTGAAGTATGTATAATGTATACACACCATATGCACTCAAGGACAAATTCAGATACGTATCTGTTGTTGTGAGGGCAGACGAGTTTACGCAGCGCAAGCACACATTTCTGTGACGTGTATGTAGTTCAGCCAGCCAGTCCTAAGACCAATTCGTGTTTGTTCTGTGTTCCCTACCCATCAGCGATACAATGCAGCGTAGATGGAAACGATAGACAGTGTCACAGACTAATTATGTTCAGGCAACAGAAAGGTAACCTTACAAGTTATAAATATTGTAAATAATTAAATATAATTGTTAAATAAAGTACTGTGTTAATTATTTTAAAAAATGTATTTTAAGTTTCTAATACGTGAATTATATGCATTAATATAGCCAGTTTTTTTTTTTGTCATTAGTCTGTTTTAAGTTAAGGCAGTCTGAATTCGCTATGAAAAAGGAAAGGTTTCGACAAATGATTTTTAGTGATAGTGGAATTGAACATGAAGAGATGCTGAAATTTTATATGTGGAGTATGGATCCAATATTTGTGGCTAATTTAGTGTGTGATGCCATGAATTTGGGTAGGTTGACGGAACATTATTTTATCTGGCAATCATTTTCTTTGCTCAGAAATAAAAGTGTTAACTGTCCGGCTATTGGTTCTCTAAAATGCAGACTGCAGTGACGGAATAATTTAGTAATGTCCTTATCATAATTCGTAACTAAAATAAGTGAATATTGTGCGGAATTTTGGCGTCAGGGGAAAAAAAGTCTGTTACTAAACAACATTTCGCTACTTCGTCTCGCTGAAGCATTTAATAAATATGTTACATACTGTTCTGTATTAAATATTGTCTTTCGGAATGTAAAACTTTGTAGCCTGGAAGAAACTTACCGACGTATCGGAGAAATTTCCTTTCTTCATATTTAGATGAAAGGCAGCTTTATTACTATGAATATGGAGACAACAGTTTCTTTGCGATACCAGTAAATTTCTACCAGACCAAACGCCGTCACATTCCAGAACATAACAGGTCTCCACATCATCATCATCATCATTTTAAATCACATTTTTATTATAGTTATGATTTTAATAACAGTAGGAAAATATAAAGACACGAAAATCTGTAACTAAAACTGTTAATGTGAAATATTTAAACATAAATTTACTTGTTATTTCTGTAAAACCGGAGCTGGATTTATGTCCTGAAATATTAACATTAGCTCGTGACGATATAACAAAATTTGTTTTCTCCACTCATCGCAAGATGTTTTAGCAGTTATCTGCAAATTTACCGGACGGTAAAGTGTGAAAACCGTGCCTTCGTCCGGTAGCAACATAATTATTCCTTGCGCATTATTTGATACTGCATTACAGATGAGTGATTGTGACATGTCATAGTTCTGTCTCAAATTCGGTCTTCATATTTAATCTACAAACTGCATTCCTTTCTAGATTTTTTTGTTTCCTGAAATTTCTCTGTTATCGGGGTTAGAGAGTACAACCCTCTCTTCAGTTTCCCACTATCTGCGTTTCCCTTAATAAAATTGCGAATTATTATTTCCTCTTAAATTTCAATATGCTCTTGTCTTTATTTCAACCACCATGGCGTCAGTTATGTGTGGCTTCTACTGCGCAAGACAACAGGAGACTTAAACCACTCTTACATCAATACTTATCAGCCGCAAGTATTTCGAAATTGTCTTTACGTCGAAATTTGGCCTTCTGTTCTCTTTCCCGTTGCTTTTAAAATAGTTTGGCTGTCATGCTGGGTCCGTCTTACACTTTACTTTCTTCCATCTATAAACTGAGCATAAAATTGTGTTAGTCTTAATAAACACAGAGTAAACATCCGAATTTTTAAACGTTAAATTTGACAGGTATTGCCAAATAAACTCCACTACAATTTCAAAGTTTACACTGAGTGGCGAGTCAGAAATATGGACCTGTGTCGTTTACGTAATAACACAAGTTGGCCAAGTTGCACTGTTTGTTTCTTGAAACTTTCATGTTTCTCTGTTCCAACACGTGTGTTAGTCTGGGCGCTTTCTTTTTTGGTTATTTGTGTTTGTAGCCTGTCTGTATGTGTTCACACTGACAGTAAATCACATCATGTGTTATTCTTACTCGATCCTGTGAAACTTGCTTTTCCTGCTTACATAAAAACTACACACAAGTGTCTTAGTAGTGCGTGTCTTGCGTGTGACGATTTATCGTCTTGCCGAGAATTGATGATGCCTGCATGTGTCATATAATAATAATATAATAACAAATAATAGAAGGGATATAAAAATTACCGCTAATCTCAGATCTGGATTCGAACACCAGACAGTGATACCTGCTGTGAAAGTACAGATAGCGACACCGCCGTAACTAGAAAGTGCAATGTATAACGCAGCACTGTCTATCAGAGAGGCTGCTAGACGGACGGAGCTGAGAACTGACGCAAGGTATCATCAAATTCCGGCAGAACTGTGGCAATCTAACCTCATTTTGTTAAGCATGGGCATTTGGCATGATAAAATTCGTTCAATTCACTAACCCTGTCGATTTAATACTACAAGTGGAGACTAAAATGTTTAATTAGTGGCTTAGATTTTGTTGTGTTTCATATTTGTTAAGGTTGATATTTTTTTTAATAACGTGGTTACTGTAACATTTATATGCTGTAGAATTTTTGAAACAAAGTAAGATATTTTTATCAAATTTAATATTTGCAGTGCTAAAGATCTGTTTCAAAAAATAGTACTTCAGTAGATGTTCTGTAAAGTAATTTCAAAATCAAAGGGGCAGAAGCAGTTTATTGTATTGCGTCAAATAGTTAATCTTTATTTTTATGTTGTTTTATCAGATATCCGACCTGAACGCCCAAGTGAACGATCTGCGTGGTAAATTGTGAGTACTAAATGGTGTTGATTTCAGCTTTAATTCTTTAAACATTCCTCTTTATTAGACAATTAAGATAAACGTATACAACACTCGGGTCACGGAGAGAACGAAGAAGAATGGTGGGGATTCAAATCGGCTTTCTTTACACCTCTCCTCTACCAAAACCAAATTTAAAAGAAAAACAGAGAAACGAAAGAATCGTGAGAATACAAGTGACAATATGAGTGGGGAAAGTCATGTGAACGGGTGTTATATTCTACGCAGACGGATATTTTAGAATCTGTGTTTATTCTTTTCCTGACCCGACTTTAGTACTGTAAATTTAAAGTAAGAGTATTTTTCCTCGTTTTGTATCTACACGTGATTTTTAACCTTCTCCGCTTTCCCTTAAGTAGAGTTGAACTTACAAAGTTACCAATTTTGCTTTTTTAAATCTCCTATGTTAATGTACAAATTAAGTACATTATTTTGTCTTCAACACTTCCCTTGTTGGTTTTTATTTCAATAAAATCTCTTTTGTATATTTTATGATAATGTAGCCTCTGTTCTTGAAAAGCCACAAACACTCATCATCAAATACAGCAAAATGAAGAGACACATTGCCGAAATACCAAACACTGGTAAATGCTGACCGGAAGAGTGGACGATACCTGGCAGCGATATATCTTCTTATAGTAGTATATGAACTGTATTAAGTTATAATTCAGTATAAATGACACTTGTGTATCTTTCTAACTGCAAGTTGCTCATTATTTTAACACAAAATAGGATAATATTTACTTAGCCTTTGTGCTGGTATTCACAACTCGGTCCATGCTTAAATATCTACGTTTAAAGATTAGTGATAAAGCTGAAAAGCAGAGTCCGATTGCTATCTTACGGCACTTATATGCGCCGGAATGTTTCTTACGGTTTTGCGTATGAGGCGAGTGGATATGGGGCTCTCGGATGGAGACAGCGAATATGCTGGCTGCAGTGTCGTCTCTCTAAATATATGGTTTTGTGTTACGTCAGAACATGTTATGTGTTACGTCAGAACATGTTATGTGTTACGTCAGTACATGTTATGTGTTACGTCAGAACATGTTATGTTTACGTCAGAACATGTTATGTGTTACGTCATAACATGTTATGTGTTACGCCAGAACATGTTATGTGTTACGTCAGAACATGTTATGTGTTACGTCAGAACATGTTATATGTTACGTCAGAACATGTATATGTTACGTCAGAACATGTTATGTGTTACGTCAGAACATGTTATATGTTACGTCAGAACATGTTATGTGTTACGTCAGAACATGTTTATGTTACGTCAAACATGTTATGTGTTACGTCAGTACATGTTATATGTTACGTCAGAATGTTATATGTTATCGTACAGTTATTACGTCAGAACATGTTATGTGTTACGTCAGTACATGTTATATGTTACGTCAGAACATGTTATGTGTTACGTCAGTACATGTTATATGTTACGTCAGAACATGTTATGTGTTACGTCAGTACATGTTATATGTTACGTCAGAACATGTTATATGTTACGTCAGTACATGTTATGTGTTACGTCATAACATGTTATGTGTTACGTCAGTAACATGTTATGTGTTACGTCATACAGTAATGTTACTCGAACTGTTATGTGTTACGTCAGAACATGTTATGTGTTACGGCAGTACATGTTATGTGTTACGTCAGAACATGTTATTTGTTACGTCAGTACATGTTATATGTTACGTCAGAACATGTTATGTGTTACGTCAGTACATGTTATATGTTACGTCAGAACATGTTATATGTTACGTCAGTACATGTTATGTGTTACGTCAGAACATGTTATGTGTTACGTCAGTACATGTTATGTGTTACGTCAGAACATGTTATGTGTTACGTCAGAACATGTTTCACTCCGGGTCCGTTATAAGGGACGTATTCGTATTCGATATTCTTCACGGACACCTATTTGGGTTTCCTATTTTACAGTGGCGTATAGTGTGAGACTGTTGTGAAGAACTGTGTTATTGTTTGAGTAATAGTGTGAGACTGTTGTGAAGAACTGTGTTATTGTTTGGGTAATAGTGTGAGACTGTTGTGAAGAACTGTGTTATTGTTTGGGTAATAGTGTGAGACTGTTGTGAAGAACTGTGTTATTGTTTGGGTAATAGTGTGAGACTGTTGTGAAGAACTGTGTTATTGTTTGGGTAATAGTGTGAGACTGTTGTGAAGAACTGTGTTATTGTTTGGGTAATAGTGTGAGACTGTTGTGAAGAAGTGTGTTATGTTTGGGTAATAGTGTGAGACTGTTGTGAAGAACTGTGTTATTGTTTGGGTAATAGTGTGAGACTGTTGTGAAGAACTGTGTTATTGTTTGGGTAATAGTGTGAGACTGTTGTGAAGAACTGTGTTATTGTTTGGGTAATAGTGTGAGACTGTTGTGAAGAACTGTGTTATTGTTTGGGTAATAGTGTGAGACTGTTGTGAAGAACTGTGGTTATTGTTTGGGTAATAGTGTGAGACTGTTGTGAAGAACTGTGTTACTGTTTGGGTAATAGTGTGAGACTTGTGAAGAACTGTGTTATTGTTTGGTTAATAGTGGGCGACTGTTGTGAAGAACTGTGTTATTGTTTGGTTAATAGTGTGAGACTGTTGTGAAGAAGTGTGTTATTGTTTGGTTAATAGTGGGCGACTATTGTGAAGTACTGTGTTATTGTTTGGTTAATAGTGTGAGACTTTTGTGAAGAAGTGTGTTATTGTTCGGTTAATAGTGGGCGACTATTGTGAAGTACTGTGTTATTGTTTGGGTAATAGTGTGAGACTGTTGTGAAGAACTGTGTTATTGTTTGGTTAATAGTGTGAGACTGTTGTGAAGAAGTGTGTTATTGTTTGGTTAATAGTGTGAGACTGTTGTGAAGAAGTGTGTTATTGTTTGGTTAATAGTGGGCGACATTGTGAAGTACTGTGTTATTGTTTGGGTAATAGTGTGAGACTGTTGTGAAGAAGTGTGTTATTGTTTGGTTAATAGTGGGCGACTATTGTGAAGTACTGTGTTATTGTTTGGGTAATAGTGTGAGACTGTTGTGAAGAACTGTGTTATTGTTTGGTTAATAGTGGGCGACTGTTGTGAAGAACTGTGTTATTGTTTGGTTAATAGTGTGCGACTGTTGTGAAGTACTGTGTTATTGTTTGGGTAATAGTGTGAGACTGTTGTGAAGTACTGTGTTATTGTTTGGGTAATAGTGTGAGACTGTTGTGAAGAAGTGTGTTATTGTTTGGTTAATAGTGGGCGACTATTGTGAAGTACTGTGTTATTGTTTGGGTAATAGTGTGAGACTGTTGTGAAGAACTGTGTTATTGTTTGGTTAATATGTGGCGACTGTTGTGAAGAACTGTGTTATTGTTTGGTTAATAGTGGGCGACTGTTGTGAAGAACTGTGTTATTGTTTGGGTAATAGTGTGAGACTGTTGTGAAGAAGTGTGTTATTGTTTGGTTAATAGTGGGCGACTATTGTGAAGTACTGTGTTATTGTTTGGGTAATAGTGTGAGACTGTTGTGAAGAAGTGTGTTATTGTTTGGTTAATAGTGGGCGACTATTGTGAAGTACTGTGTTATTGTTTGGGTAATAGTGTGAGACTGTTGTGAAGAACTGTGTTATTGTTTGGTTAATAGTGGGCGACTGTTGTGAAGAACTGTGTTATTGTTTGGTTAATAGTGGGCGACTGTTGTGAAGAACTGTGTTATTGTTTGGTTAATAGTGTGAGACTGTTGTGAAGAAGTGTGTTATTGTTTGGTTAATAGTGGGCGACTGTTGTGAAGAACTGTGTTATTGTTTGGGTAATAGTGTGAGACTGTTGTGAAGAACTGTGTTATTGTTTGGTTAATAGTGTGAGACTGTTGTGAAGAACTGTGTTATTGTTTGGTTAATAGTGTGCGACTGTTGTGAAGAACTGTGTTATTGTTTGGTTAATAGTGTGCGACACGCAATGTAAGGGCTATAATTGCTTGTGACGAACCTAACCGACATCACTTTAGTAACTCCTGTGGACGAGTTAAAGTATAGCGATTCAGATCACTTCTTCAGAATTGGGGGGGAAGAAATGTGTACACGTGATGTTGCACAGTGAAGGGTAGAAGTGGTGTAGCAGGGTTCACGTTTGGAATTTGGAAATTGTGAAGGGTGGGGGGGGGGTGGTACCGAGAAGGAAATACGTCTTTTATACGGGGGGGGCAGGGGAAATGAGCCCATCTATCTTTTAAATGCAAAATAAAAGATAAAAGTGGATAGGGGGGCTAATAAACAAGTGGCCAAACATGAATGAAAAAATAGCACTGAGATTCTGCTCGCTGGTAACAAAGTCAGAGAATAAACGCTTGCATATAGGATCAAATGTAAATGGAAAACCGCCTGAAGAAAACAGAACTGAGTTTGGAAGGACAATTAGAATTAGTTTGTACGTGTGTGTAGGATTGATACGTGTGTAGGATCGATAAACGTGTAAGCAGAATCGATAGACGTGTATGTAGGATCGATATGCTATTAAATGAAAAAAAAATTGTATTAAAGAAAACATCATGGCTTAGATATAGAAAATACAACTCAGAGCGAGAACTGAAAACTGAAAGAAATGTACAGTAAATAATATAGGATTTAAGACTGACGTTTCATTAACAATGTAGAACGTAAGATTAACACGAGAGAGGAGGCAAATTCCGGAACTTCCGTAATGTGGATCAGCAAATAAATTATTGTTATCATTATCGTTATCATCGTACTTCTTTCGGCGGTGCCGTAAGATTGCGATCGGACTCTGATAACATGGGGGCGATTTCTTAATTCATTTTATACAATACACACAACACATACGAGTTCAAGTCTTTAAGGCCGGTTTTCTCTTTGCAAGTAATTAGTTCATACTCTAAGGCAAGTACTTGTCTTTCACGCCGAACTCTAGAACAGCTAGCATTCGCTTCCGTCCACACTGAGCACTGGATATATTTTCAAAGAGAACCCACAAAATCACGTGTAGTTAAGCATACTGTTAGTACTTTAACGTTCAGAAAACCTGCCTCTTTTGCCCACAGACTGTATCAGTATTTATATGTTTAACTTAAGTCTTAGAACAAGCAGCTGTAAGAATTATTTCCCTAAATATCATTCATTGGTCGACCTGTGTAGTAGAGACGTGGTGTGTTTACTGTGAGGTAAGAACTGGATTCTTAAATACTATTTATGTAAAGTTGAGGTAGTAGAGGGCCACGAAAATGAGAAGCCAAATGAATTACTAAGTAATGTATAATGTCTAACTACCCTATCCATTCATTCATTCTGTAGTCTGTCTTACGACAGGTCCGTAGCCTCTTCATTCTGTAGTCTGTCTTACGACAGGTCCGTAGCCTCTTCATTCTGCAGTCTGTCTTACGACAGGTCCGTAGCCTCTTCATTCTGCAGTCTGTCTTACGACAGGTCCGTAGCCTCTTCATTCTGCAGTCTGTCTTACGACAGGTCCGTAGCCTCTTCATTCTGCAGTCTGTCTTACGACAGGTCCGTAGCCTCTTCATTCTGCAGTCTGTCTTACGACAGGTCCGTAGCCTCTTCATTCTGCAGTCTGTCTTACGACAGGTCCGTAGCATCTTCCAAAGCGAGTTCTGCACAGGGTGCGATCTAGTGCTTCCAATTTCCAGTATCTTCTCTTTTCCTTAAGGTTATCCATAGCTGCTTACGTCTTCTTCCTCGTCTTCCCGTCATTTCTATCCTTCCTTCTAACTTTTCTTCGATATCGATATTATATAAAAGTAAATAAACATTATCCTACAAACCGTGGCGTCTTGACAGTGATATTTATGATGTCAAAATATGCCTTGCGTCTTGCAGCCAAAAGCCCACACTGAAGAAGGTGTCCAAATATGAGAACAAGTTCGCCAAATTGCAGAAGAAGGCAGCTGAGTTCAACTTCCGAAACCAGCTGAAGGTTGTCAAGAAGAAGGAATTCACGCTGGAGGAGGAGGACAAGGAGGTCAGTGCTGCACGTAAAATTACGTGACAGTGCTGCACGTAAAATTACGTGACAGTGCTGCACGTAAAATTACGTGATACTTTGGATCCCAAAATATGTTGCGACCGTTTTAATAAATGGAAGAGATTTGCCTTACGATGACTATTTATGGCCGAAACATGTAGCGAGGGTTAATGGTAAAGAAAGGTTAGAAGTGTTCGGACGAAAGAGTTTGTTGTATTCATATTTTTGTGATTAAGCACAACGGGGTGTCAGGAAGTGTTTCTTACAGCGCAAAAACTTATCGCAACACGACACCCATTTGAATATATATTTAAAGTCCGACACATGTACAGTTTAATCACACTATTTGTGAACTTTCACCGTCCTAAATGTTTCAAAACCCTAACCTGGGTTCATCTTCAGGGATACATTATCTAAAATCGCACACTAGTTACACCAGCTGGCACAATTATTTACATGAATTGTTTACAATTGCTCAGTTACACTGTTTAAAACAAATACAAGTTAAAAAGTTAAAAATTGTGGTTGTTGGTTGTTAAAAATTAAAGTTGAACAATCTATGCTGTTTTGATATCCTGTTTATCGGAGTAAGTTGCCTGTTTTTTTTGTTTTTTTTTTAATTTTTAACCAATGTAAGACTGAAACAACCAACAACCACAATTTTTAACTTTCATTTGTTTTAAACAGTGTATGTGAACAATTGTAAAGAACTCATGTAAACAATTGTGCCAGTTGGTGTAACTAGTGTGCGATTTTAGATAATGTGTCCCTGAAGATGAACCCAGGTTAGGAGTTCGAAACATGTAGGACAGTGAAAGTGCAAAAATAGTGTGATTAAATTGTACATTTGTCGGACTTTAAATATAGAATTGAAATGTACGGAATGTATAATATTAACCCATTCGAATATTACACACCTGGACAACCTTTAGCTTACTGTGAAATGTTACTATCTGATCCTATTTACGTCACTGTAAGTTGGCCTGCTAGCCTTTATTACACCTGAATGTGGAAAACCTTCATACATTGCACAGTGTAAAGACAGTCTGTTTCTGGTGTTAGTTTTGACTGCCTCATGTCAGTGATGTGCCATAGTACTTTTTCCACAATGAGGCGCCGCGATAGCTCAGTCGGTATATTTACTAGGCTGCCGGATGAACGACTGAGGAATCGTGGTTCGATTTCTGATGAGGACAAAAGACGTTTCTCTTTTCCAAATCCCCCAGACCAGGTCTGGCCTTCACAAAATTTATGTTAAGTGGGCTCTGGGGTTTTTTCTCAGGGGGTAAAGCGGCCGCGGCGTGAAGCTGACCACTCTTCTCTATGTAGTGCAGAATTTAAGAATTAGTGGAGCTCTACGTCTACTTTCCGATGTCCTTTCATGGCGTGTAAAGGGGCACTGCGCTACAAACCGGAAGGTCGCGGGTTCGATTCCCGATGGGGTCATTGTGATTTTTCATTGACTTAATCCTTCCGGTCGCATTATGGCCCTGGGATCAACTTACCGTTATCTCCTGGGGGGTAAAGGTGGCCGGTGTATAGTGCTGACAACCTTACCACCTTCATGTGCCGATTGTCTATAAATCTGGGAGCCTCAACCTTCTGTAAACCTAAGGGCCTGTCCAGGACTGTAGTGGGATTGCTTTACATATTTAAAGGAAAAATAATTTGGTAGACTCATGACAAAATAATTTGGTAGACTCATGATAAAATAATTTGGTAGACTCATGATAAAATAATTTGGTAGACTCATGACAAAATAATTTGGTAGACTCATGACAAAATAATTTGGTAGACTCATGACAAAATAATTTGGTAGACTCATGACAAAATAATTTGGTAGACTCATGACAAAATAATTTGGTAGACTCATGACAAAATAATTTGGTAGACTCATGACAAAATAATTTGGTAGACTCATGACAAAATAATTTGGTAGATTCATGACAAAATAATTTGGTAGACTCATGACAAAATAATCCCCAAGTGTTCTTTTTTCGCATAAACAATCTGTAAAGATTGCCTTGTCATTATAAATATTAGACTTGTTTTGAAAAACCTTCACATTTCTTTAAATTGCTGTAGTTTCTGAAAAGTTAGAACACATTTGTCTATAATTTCTTGACAATTCAAATTAAGAATTCGCATTTGTCACCAGTGTGAGCATATAAACAACAGAGGTAATTTTTCATCTAATCAAAGTCAGGACTGAACGGAATATTCTTGCTTTATTCTGTACCTTGCTTGGAATTTATTAAATTGTGATCTTAAAATTGCAGTAAGTGTTGTCATTGTTTATGTGGTGACGTCATGTAAAACCATTTTCTAATTCTCGCCCTTTTATTTTTAGCAGAAGAAGCCGGACTGGACAAAGAAAGGCGAAGAGAAGAAGGAAGGAGAGAAAGAAGTCGAAGCATAAAGTACATAATTGTAACATTTTAACACTTCGCCTCGAACTGCAAAAATAATTCACAGATATTTTATTGAATTTGTAATTCAAAAACGCGTCACTAGAGCTTAACGAAGAACCAATGAAAGCTCCAGTTGTGACGTCAATGTTTCTCTGTGATTTTATATTCCTTTTTCATCTTCTGTTTTGAAGTGGAAGATAAATTCTTTTTGTGTTCGTTTCAGAAGTTCTGCTATATTTGTAGCAAAATATACATTTGCCTTCTTACCTTCTGTAGTCTATATATGACTATATTTTTTTCGTTGTAATCATGTGGGTTTTTTATTGTGAATTAATTGAAACCCTGATGCAATCAGGCAACAAAGAAAATCAAGTTGTATGTAAAAATTAACATCGATTTCGTTTTAAAGTTACACAGAATATAACGGAATGTCACATTTCAGTGAAATGATACAGTAACAGTCGTTTTCAGTAAACAGACCTCATGGATGAATGAAAGAATGAATGAAAGAAAATTTAATGAATTTATGAATCAATGACTTATTTTTCCTGGCCCTTAAACCGAAATGTTTTATGTTCAGACTAGAAGAGCAGTACTGCATTACTAGTAAAAATTATACCAACACATACACTGTTTATTAAAACCTTAATAGTTTTAAAAACAATCGGCCCTACATATGTTTCGGCCAGTTAACTGGCCATCCTCAGGGGTAACTAGCGTTTAAGGCACAATCACGTTCATAGGTTTTATTTTAGGTGTGTGGTTGTTATATAACAATTTTAATAATAAGCATAATAATGAGAATAATATTAAGCAGTACTGCATGTTATAAATTACGATGAAAATTTTATAAACTGTGCTGTCTTATCTTAGTATCAGCGCATGCGCGTCTTTATTGTGTCGGAGAAACCCATTTCTTTCGTATCTTCATTGCCTTCTTCTTTAAGTCCCGACTTTTATTCCGCATGTTTTTACCGTCCATTTTATTCTTTCATGGTTCCGCCATTTCGCTGCCACTCGGCCTCCTGTCTCCCTTCCCCCCTCTTGTAAGCTATAAAGTTCAGCTAAACGTCTCTCTGTCTGTTACAATTACAGAAAGTGACGTAATGTCTAACCAAATAACTCCATCGAGCAGAATCCATCTTGACATTTTACCAGTTTCTCAGACATCCAGGAAATGACCCTATTGTATGGAAACCGAATGTTCATTACCGTGCTCACAACAGCCCGCCACTTCTCCCTATCCTGAACCAGATCTATTCAGACGACGCTCTCCCATCCTATTTCTTTTTTTTTTATTTTAATATTATCCTCACATGTACGTGTAGGTCTTCTAAGTGGCCCTTTCCTTCAATTTCTCCACCAAAATCCTGTATACATTTCTCTTCTCCCTCATGCGTGCCACATGTTCCGCCCATCGCATCCTCCGTGATTTGGTCACCCGAATATTTGCTGAGGAGTGACACACCTTGAGGCTCTTCCTTACGAAGTGTAAGGAGTGGCACACCTGGAGGCTCTTCCTTATGAAGTGTAAGGAGTGGCACACCTGGAGGCTCTTCCTTACGAAGTGTAAGGAGTGACACACCTGGAGGCTCTTCCTTACGAAGTGTAAGGAGTGACACACCTGGAGGCTCTTCCTTATGAAGTGTAAGGAGTGGCACACCTGGCGGCTCTTCCTTACGAAGTGTAAGGAGTGGCACACCTGGAGGCTCTTCCTTACGAAGTGTAAGGAGTGGCACTCCTGGAGGCTCTTCCTTACGAAGTGTAAGAAGTGACACACCTGGAGGCTCTTCCTTACGAAGTGTAAGGAGTGGCACTCCTGGAGGCTCTTCCTTACGAAGTGTAAGGAGTGACACACCTGGAGGCTCTTCCTTACGAAGTGTAAGGAGTGGCACTCCTGGAGGCTCTTCCTTACGAAGTGTAAGGAGTGACACACCTGGAGGCTCTTCCTTACGAAGTGTAAGGAGTGGCACTCCTGGAGGCTCTTCCTTACGAAGTGTAAGGAGTGACACGCCTGGAGGCTCTTCCTTACGAAGTGTAAGGAGTGGCACTCCTGGAGGCTCTTCCTTACGAAGTGTAAGGAGTGACACACCTGGAGGCTCTTCCTTACGAAGTGTAAGGAGTGGCACTCCTGGAGGCTCTTCCTTACGAAGTGTAAGGAGTGACACACCTGGAGGCTCTTCCTTACGAAGTGTAAGGAGTAGCACGATCAACAAAACCACACTATGTACCTCAAGGTCATCTCCTCTGAACGCAGACGAATGTCATGAGGCAGGCAACATACAATCGGCCATGCCGTGTTTTCGCCTGCCTCATCACTGAAGTCAGGATGTGGTCCCGGGCCAATTGATATGACATGTGTGCTGGACAGAGTGGAATTTGGGGCACGTTCTTCTGCTGGTTATTGGAATTTTTCATTGACATAATCCTTTCGGTTGCACTATGGCCATGGGGTCGACTCAGCCTCTGACAGAAATGAGTACCAGAAATATTTCCTGGGGGTAAAGGCGGCCGGTGCGTACGGCTGACAACCTTACCACCTTAATGTGCCGATTGTCTAGAAATCTGTGAGCCTCAACCTCCTGGAACCCTAAGGGCCTGTCCAGGCCTGTAATGGGATTACTTTACCTTTTACCAGTGTCACTCCACCAATGCTCCATACTCATCTGAATACTACTTTTGTCAGAAGGACAAGCGGGGAAGCCTCCAAATAAATCAAGTCTGTGCGAGAATTGAGATTTCTCCAGTAATGTTGTTGTTGATTCAGGTCTTCTGGGATGTGAAGCTGCGTCCCCAGGTTAGTGTTCCCCGACGTTTCGAAGACAGCTGGACCTCCTCACCCTTGAAGATGAGCGTCAGACTCTACAAAATGAATTCTCAAAGAAATCAATGTATTTAATGTATTGTACCAACCAAACGCACATTATTAGTTACATATGAGTGTTAAACACGTAGCTCCGACGTTTCGGTACAAGCGTACCATCTTCAGGCAGCGCAATATGCCAGGTTTAAAACCAACTGCCAGTGACAAGCCACTATTTACACGGTTCCACAGTCTGCAGTAGGCTGCGTTGTTGATGTAATTTGTGTATAAAGGTACAACTTGTACTTTTTTTTAAAATCTTGTGTTTAAAATGTGATTTCTTACATATAAATATGATTTACACAGATTACAATTACTGTTGCGGCTGGTAGTAGTTCCAGTTTGTTTCATTATATGTTCAGGTCTGTAGTGCGTATCTGAGTCCAAAGTGGATCGTGCCGCTGTGTTATGTCGTGTAACGGAGCCATAAATGTCCTTCCGGATATCGGGGAAGCACTAGACAGAAAACTACAATTCACGTTTCTCCACAAATATACATGCATTTGTTTTCAGCCTCAATATTATTAGACAGGATTGGGACTTAGACAAAGGCGGAGGAAATACTTATGATTTTGTGTGTCTGTCTCAAAATAGCAACATTCTCATCGGTACGATGGAATTTGAAGGGAATCAATTCATATGGATTTCAGAATTCCGTTCTTCAAGTATATAACGTAGCGTCAATCGGTTATTAGATCCCGACGTTTCGACGCAGCGTAATGTTTCCATCTTCAAGATTCGAGCTGTTGCATCAAGTATATTTGTAATGACACTACGTCTTACTTACCACACGGAGTTTTTGTCTCATACTTCCGAATATCTGGGGCAAGCGGTGGTGCAGTTGGTTGAGGCACTGCGCTACAAGCCGGAAGGTCGCGGGTTCGAATCCCGATGGTGTCATTGGAATTTTTTAGTGACATAATCCTTCCGGTCGTACTATGGCCCTGGGGTCGACTCAGCCTCTTAACAGAAATGAGTACCAGGTATATTTCCTGGGGGGGTAAAGGCGGCCGGTGCGTAGGGCTGACCTTACCACCTTCATGTGCCGATTGTCTATAAATCTGGGAGCCTCAACCTCCTGGAACCCTAAGGGTCTGTCCAGGCCTGTAATGGGATTGCTTTACCTTTACATTACTTCCGAATGTCTCATAATAACAGTGGACAGATGACAGACGATATGGATGTGTTCGCTTTGTGTTATGACTTTTTGTTGAGGTTAATTAAAAGCACAGAAGAGGATGATTTGTAAGACTTCAGAGCTGTTGGACAAAGTGATTCGTTTTAGTTGCGTGGAAGGATTATAAAGTGGTACAGGTAGAAGGCAAACACCTTGTTTCGTCAATTATAATATAATTATTGCTTACTGTGTTATGAAAACTGCATGAGAGTTCATTGTAATCAGAAACAAGACAGGCAATGTACGTGTAAGATAACATTCACGCGCGTTCGCGTAACCATTGTTGCAGTGGAAAAGCAATAATTATTACATATTCTGAGTGCGTCTGTAGCTTCAGTTATCCAGCATGCAAAGCGCATGCGCCGTATTATATTGTCATCTGTGGCCTGTCTGGCTCTACCATATTTTTCCACATTATCTCATAAAACGCACGATTTTCATACAAAAGTTATTGAACATAAAATGTGTGTTTTGATTTTCTGTACAACTTTTGTCTGAAACATTTCTCATTCTAAGAAGAATTCAGCGAGATATTATCATAAATGTACATAGGTGTTCATGTAAAGTACCGTTATTTTTGTCGGATTTTAATGAAACTGGAGTTTTCTCACCAAATTGTCGAAGAATATTCAAATATCAAATTTAATGAAAATCCGTCCAGTGGAAGCCGAGTTCCATACGGACGGACAGACAGACATGAAAAAGCTAGTAGTCGCTTTTCGCAATTTTGCGAACGCGCCTAATAAAGTATGCAATGAACAGTCACAGAGTCGTGTCAATAAAATAGGCAAAGGACAACAGAGACATCTACATTGCCCGGAAGCTGTACAAACGCTGTTAAAGCGTGTTCGGTACCCACAGTAAGCACGAAATAGGATGTCGAAGTATCGCTATTTATATCAGATAAATGCTGACACTGCGCATGCGCCGTCACTGTCAGTGGGCTGTGTGAGGACGTGAGGGAATGAGACGAACGAAACACAAGCTGCGATGATCGGACGCCTGATGTTACGCAACCCAACCGTCGGGGCGATGTGGAAGCTATGCGCATGTGCGCCAGTCATTGATGCGTGCTGTGTAAGGGGGTCAGTGGATGCTATTTTTAGGAGCTGTAAATGTAGATGCTTTCGTCTGGATTCGACATTGTCTGTGGTTTTTACTCGCTTTTCGCAAAATTGCGAAAAGCAACTACTAGCTTCTTCATGTACGTCTGTCTATCTGTCCGCACGGAACAACTCGGCTTCCACTGAATGTATTTTCATTAAATTTGATATTTGAATATTTTTCGAAAATGTTTCAAGAATATTTAAGATTAATTAAAATCTGACCATAATAACGGTACTTTACATGAAGACCTATGTACATTTATGATAATATCTTGCTGAATTCTTCTTAGAATGAGAAATGTTTCAGACAAAATTTGTAGAGAAAATCAAAACACACATTTTATGTTCAATAACAGAAAGTGAACGTGTAACGTAACTTTGAGGCGCGTTCGCCTAACCACTGTTGCCATTGAAAAGCAGTAAGTATTACATATTCTGAGTGTGTGTCTGTAGCCTTAGTTATCCAGCATGCAAAGCGCATGCGCCGTATTATATTGTCATATGTGGCCTGTCTGGCTGTACCATATTTTTCCACATTATCTCATAAACGGCACGATTTTCGGGAAAAAGTTATTGAACATAAAATGTGTGTTTTGATTTTCTCTACAACTGTTATCTGAAACATTTCTCATTGTAAGAAGAATTCAGCGAGATATTATCATAAATGTACATAGGTCTTCGTGTGGTTAATTATGTTAGGCGGGCTGAAATACATACAGCAGAGCCACTGGTGCCTGAGCCCAGTGACTGTGAGGTTGATATGGCTATTGAAAAGCTAAAAAGGCACAAATCACCAGGTATTGATCAAATTCCAGCAGAACTGATTAAAGCAGAAAGTAGGACAATTCGTTCTGAGATCCATAAACTTATTAATTCTATTTGGAATAAAGAGGAATTGCCTGAGCAGTGGAAGGAGTCAATCATTGTACCTATTTATAAGAAGGATGATAAAACAGATTGCAGTAATTATCGAGGCATATCACTTTTGTCAACCACATACAAAATTCTATCCAACATCCTTCTGTCAAGGTTAACTGCATATGCAGAGGAAATTATTGGGGAGCATCAGTGTGGATTTAGACGTAACAGGTCGACTACAGATCATATATTGTGCATTTAGACGTAACAGGTCGACTACAGATCATATATTGTGCATTTAGACGTAACAGGTCGACTGCTGATCGTATATTGTGCATTTAGACGTAACAGGTCGACTACTGATCGTATATTGTGCATTTAGACGTAACAGGTCGACTACTGATCGTATATTGTGCATTTAGACGTAACAGGTCGACTACTGATCGTATATTGTGCATTTAGACGTAACAGGTCGACTGCTGATCGTATATTGTGCATTTAGACGTAACAGGTCGACTGCTGATCGTATATTGTGCATTTAGACGTAACAGGTCGACTGCTGATCGTATATTGTGCATTTAGACGTAACAGGTCGACTGCTGATCGTATATTGTGCATTTAGACGTAACAGGTCGACTGCTGATCGTATATTGTGCATTTAGACGTAACAGGTCGACTGCTGATCGTATATTGTGCATTCGTCAAATACTTGAGAAAAATGGGAATACAATGAGGCAGTGCATCAGCTATTTACAGACTTCAAGAAAGCCTATGATTCAGTTAGGAGGGAGGTTTTGTATAATATTCTAATTGAATTTGGTATCCCTATGAAACTAGTAAGGCTCGTAAAAATGTGTCTAAATGAAACCTATAGCAGAGTCCGGGTAGGCAAACATTTGTCTGACACATTTACTGTTAAGATTGGTTTGAAACAAGGAGATGCTTTATCGCCATTGCTTTTCAACTTTGCTTTGGAATATGCCATTAGGAGGGTTCAGGCAAACCAGAAGGGCTTGAAATTAGATGGTACACATCAGCTTGTAGTTTATGCTGATGATGGTAATATATTTAGCGGAAGTGTACATGCTATAAAGAGAAACACGGAAGCTTTGGTAGTCGCTAGTAAGGAGATTGGTCTAGAAGTTAATGCTGAGAAAACTAAGTACATGGTCATTCTCGCAATCAGAATGCAGGACAAAATCACAACATAAAGTTACATAATAAATCCTTTGAAAGGGTGGAAAAGTTCAAATATTTGGGAACAACCCTAACAAATCGAAATTCCATTCAGGAAGAAATTAAGAGCAGATTGAAGTCGGGGAATGCTTGCTATCATTCGGTGCAGGATCTTCTGTCTTCCAGTTTACTATCCAAAAATACAAAGATTAAGATATACAGAACTGTAATTTGTTGTTGTTTTGTGTGGGTGTGGAACTTGGTCTGTCACACTGAGGGAGGAACATAGGCTGAGGGTGTTCGTGAATAGGGTGCTGAGGGGGATATTTGGGCCTGAGAGGGACGGGGTAACAGGGGAGTGGAGAAGAATACATAATGAGGAACTTAATGATCTGTACTCATCACCAGATATTTTTCGGGTGATCAAATCAAGAACAATGAGGTGGGCGGGGCATGTAGCACGTATGGGTGAGGGGAGAGGTGCATACAGGATTTTGGTGGGGAGACCTGAGGGAAGGAGACTACTTGGAAGACCCAGGCGTAGATGGGAGGATAATATTAAAATGGATCTTCAAGAAGTGGGATGGGGGGGCATGGACTGGATTGATATGGCTCAGGATAGGGACAGGTGGCGGGCTGTTGTGAGTGCGGTAATGAACCTTAGGGTTCCATAAAAGGCGGGGAATTTTTTGACTAGCTTAGGACCTGCTATCTTCTCAAGAAGGACTCTGCTCCGTGTAGTTAGTTAGTTAGTTAGTTAGTTAGTTATGTCTTCATGGAAAGTACCCGTTATTCTTGTCAGATTTTAATGAAACCTCATCAACGTATTTGCGAACATCCCTTACATATCAAATTGGTATCCGTGTTGTTCCATGTGGACAGACAGGTACACGGACAGATAGATATGACCATGCTAATAGTCGCTTTTCGCAATTTTGCGAACGCGCCTAGAAATGAGAAAAATTACAGTTTTGGTGGTATGGTAAAGTAAAGGCGAGTATGCTGTCTGTAATTAGTTACGTAAATAAAGATACATGAATTAGTTGAGGTATCGTTCCGCGAATTCTTAACCTACGGTATTATATTAAGGTTATTTGTAAGCTTCACGTCCCGGCCGCCTTATCCCCAGCGAGGGACACACAGTACATTTCGGATACGACGATGAGCGGGCACTGTGGCGAAGAGGAAAAGAGCCTGCTAACCGAATATGGATTAATCCGAACATCACGGCACTGACTGAGCTACCAGTTTGAGGTTATGTTTCAGATTGAACGAGTGATGTCTGCTTGAGACTTTGCGCCTAGCACCTACACAAATAGCCGTCTGTCAACGTTGTTAGGCGCGTTTGCACTTTCGCGAAAGGCGCCTCTTAGCTGTGTCATGTCTGTCCGTCCACATGATCAACTCGCCTTCGACTGGATGGATTTCCACGAAATTTCTTATTGGAGACTTTTATTAGAAATCTGTCGAGACAAGTCAAATTTAGTTATACTCGGATAGAAATATCTGGAAGTTTACATGGATATCTAAGTAGGTTTTATTTTGTTGACAAAGAAATATGTAGCTTAAAAATACAGCGAGAACTCATTATTTTTTGCGATGGCAAAATTGGTCAATCGGAGGTACCTGCAGTGTTGCTCTATGCGGACATTTCCTATCTTATTACAAGTAGGTTACGTACGTTTGTTTGTTTGTTTGTTTGTCAGTGGCAGCAGTAGGAGCAGTCGTGGGGCAGGTACACAGTGGGACAAGTTATTTACAGTTTTGGCACGGCGGGTGTGAAAAGGCACAAAGTAGAACACTCCGTAACTGCAGCCAAGTGCGCACATGCGCGGCCTCAGTGGAGCCATCGGACTGAGTTGGGTGCTTATATTCAGGCTCTGGCAGCCTTTATCCCAGCAAGATTAAGTCGTTACGCGAATTAAAACTAAGCAACCTGAATGGAGCCATCGGACTGAATTTGATGCTTATATTCAGGCTGTGGCAGCCTTTACCCACAAATATTAACAGTTATTACGCGAATTAAAACTCAATGAATGAAAGAAGAAAGAACAGTAAAAGAGCAGATGAAAGAAAAGAGTCATAAAAGGAATTATATGTAAAGGAGAAACAACCTTCGTTTGTTTTACGGGCTTCGCCCGCTCGCCCTTCTGAAAAGGGTAGTATCGATTTTAAACCGTTACAGAAAAGTGTTGGCATAAGGGGAAGGGGTGCGGAATATTGGTTGTTTAACGGCGATTTTCGTTATTTGGAAACATTTGGTGGGCTTTAAAGCAACTAACTAACTAACTCCATGCAGCAGAGTCCTTCTTGAGAAGCTCAGCTAGTCAAGAAATTCCCCGCGTTTTATGGAACCCGAAGGTTCATTACCGCACTCACAAGAGCCCGCCACCTGTCCCTATCAAAGTATCAGTCCAGGTCCGAGGCTTTGTCTTATGTTTCGTAACATGGTAATTTTTTACGGTGAGGAGTTATTAGCACCTCGCCCAATCCCCAACATAGAGGACCACCCCTTGTCAGCTGTCCGCGACTGCTTATTCAATGTATTCGAAGCTACCCTCCATATCCGCAGGCCGTTCCTCCATCCGCAACCCGAGGACGCGCCATGCCGTGGTGACAGGGACCGACTTATCGTGGTGACAGGGACCGACTTATCGTGGTGACAGGGACCAACTTATCGTGGTGACAGGGACCGACTTATCGTGGTGACAGGGACCGACTTATCGTGGTGACAGGGACCGACTTATCGTGGTGACAGGGACCGACTTATCGTGGTGACAGGGACCGACTTATCGTGGTGACAGGGACCGACTTATCGTGGTGACAGGGACCGAATTATCATGGTGACAGGGACCGACTTATCATGGTGACAGGGACCGACTTATCATGTTGACAGGGACCGACTTATCGTGGTGACAGGGACCGACTTATCGTGGTGACAGGGACCCACTTATCATGGGTCAATAAAGCAAAGGGTTTAATATTGATAAATTTGAATCTGGGGTGGGGGGGGCTGCAGTAGGAGAAGGGTGAATTTTTCGCGCTCGTCCAGGCCGGCCCTGGGGCCCACCCAGCCTCCTATATAATGGGTACCGTGTCATTTCTCGGTGGTAAAGCGGTCGGAACGTGGCGTTGACCATCCACTCCATCTAGCTCCGAGGTTAAAGAAAGAGTAGAACCGTACCTCTAATTCCCCTCTGTGGCTTCATGACAGGTTATAGGATGAATTTTGTCTATTTGCTATATACATGAGCAATCAGACCAATATGGCCTATCCAACTACCACCGCTAACTCTGTGTGTACAGCTGACTGCCACCGCCAGGTGTCGCTGAATTAAGATCTGTGTTCCTGCTGACATACGTATTTAATAAAGAAATAATAGTTGACACTTCACCACTGACTTTACCACTGATATCCGTAAGAAAGTAACGTGACTCGAGCACTTAAGGGCTTTAGACCATGTGCCTCACCAGTGAAGAAGTTTGGACGTCACTTTCCAAAACCTTGAGGAGCTTGATGCCAAGTGTAACAGCGCTGATCTTTATGGCTCTGTCTGTCTCTTGTTTCAGAGCTCCTACGCGGGGCGCGCGGTGATATTTGTGTTCTGTACCATAAGTTGCGTTTTTGTATCAGCTGGCGTGTCTGTGGGGCTTACAGTGAGGCGTACATGTGTAGGGGAAATTCCGATAGCTCAAGACAGATCTCAGTTTTATATTTTCCATACCGTGCATTATAAATCGATTTTGTTTTTAATATTATCCAACAAATGCACTAATTGTCACAGGTTCATAATAATATATTTAAAAACATTCCACTGCTACATGTTTCGGGCCCTTTCAGCCCATCATCAGGGTGAATATCTGTCACTATTGCATAAAAATAATTACATAATAATATTTGGCCTGTTGTACATGTAGATCTGTTGGTAATTATTTGTGTGGAGATCTGTTTACACTGGAAAATAAAATGTGAAATATAAAATGTTGGTATTTGTTTGTCTATAAAATGATTACCTACATAAATTGTAAATTGTGTTTTTAAAGATTGACGATGAACACCTTTATCGAAATATAATTTAAGTTTACAATTTATGTAGGTAACCATTTTATAGGCCGATCCCAGTGGCCGTGCGGTCTAAGGCGTGGTTCTTCGGCCGCTCGCTTACTAGGATCGTGGGTTCGAATCCCACCGGGAGCATGGATGTCTGTCTGTTGTGAGTGTTGTGTGTTGTCAGGTAGAGGTCTCTGCGACGGGCTGATCCCTCGTCCAGAGGAGTCCTACCGACTGTGGTGTGTCTCAAATGTGTGTGACCATGAAACCTCGACGAAACGAGGAGGCCCAGGCCCATATAGGGCTGTCGAGCCATAGAAAAAAATCTTTTTATAGACAAACAAATACCAATATTTCATATTTGACATTTTAGCTTCCAGTGTAAACAGATTACCACACAAATAATTACCAGCACATCTACATGTACAACAGACCAAATATTATTACGTAATTGTTTTATGCAATAACGTCTGATATTCACCCTGATGATGTGCTGAAAGGGCCCGAAACATGTAGCAGTGGAATGTTTTTAAATATATTATTATGAACCTGTGACAATTAGTGCATTTGTTGGATAATATTTAAAATAACAGCTCTCAAAGTCGTGTCTTCCCGCTAGATCGAGACACTTGTGTTACATCATCACCTACATTTGTAAGTGTAAGACTGTAAGCACAGGTTTGACTTAGTGATAGAAATCACAATTTGATGAAATGGAGAAACTTCCGCGGCCGAAGGACTTCGCCTTATAAAGTAAAATTAAATTCTGAATTATTGTGTTAAGTAAATACAGTCGAACCCGGTTATAACGACATCGGTTTATGCGACACCTCGTCTATAGCGTCAGATATTGTGTGGTACCAATTAATTCCTCACTGTTAACCATAACATTGTACTCCTCTGTTATAACAACACTCGTTTATAACGACACAGTATATTCAGTCCCTTTGATAACGTTATAACCGAGTTCGACTCAATTTTAGGTTAGGATTTTGTAATTATGTATTATATTAATGTGTATTTAACTTCTACTTCTACCCCTATATACATATAAACCTGGTTACTTCCAATTACTATTGCAAGTGATCTCTCTGAAGATGACCGTGAAGGCCGAAACATGTAGCAGGATTATAAAGTACAGTTGTGGCTTACTTCTCCGTTTTCTTTGTTTATTGTTATTCATAAAAGGTATAGTAAACTCGATGAGTCAATTAAACAATTTAGCAGTAAACATCATTACTATTATCAGGGGTGAACAAATTTTCAAAAAAAATCTAGGGTCACCTCAAACTTCTAGGCGCCAGAAGTATGGCATGAAACAAGTTTCATACTGTGGACCCTCGGATGTTAGGGCCTACTGTACAAACTTTAGTCGCCAGAGCGACCTAATGCCCGGGATTTGAGCACCCCTGTTATTAATTAATTTTCAGTAAATCAAATGTTTACCTATAGAACGTAAACAGCAAATATTTACATAAAGAGGCTCGCCTTGGTAATCAAGACTTAGTGTTTTCTGTGTGGTAGGAAGTTGATCTCTAAGTATTATTTATTTAATTCATGTATTACGACTACGTGACAAAGGTAACAGATGCATTCGTAGATTTTTCAGCCAGAATAGCTCGATAAATCTAGTGACCGTACAACCGTGGGTGGATTGTTGGCAGAAACAGGAATTGTTACATTAACAACCACGCCAAGTCCACCTTCATATTTTTCAGTCCTCTTTACAATGTGTACCGGAGGTTTGGGAGAAAAGCGACCGAACTGCGCGGCTAACCAATCACATCCACCGAATGTTGAGTTTAAAAATAAATTAATTTATTAATTTGTTATTTATTTAATCAACTTATGCATACCTCATTATTACGTAGCGTAGTCCTAAAATTATTAGTGGAGACAAATTGGATGGGTGTGACAGGAAGCAGATGGAAACAATTTGAAATAGTGTTTCCGGTGTTTGACTCAAGGGAGCGCGAAAGATGGTACAGGACCTCAGAGATCACAGCTAGTCTCTCATCCGAGATCTGAAAGCAAAACCTACAGAACAAGATGTGGCAACTTTCCAGTTTACCCCATGTTCCTTGATCATACGACAGAATGCAATGTTGCATTCGATGGGTCTGTTAGTGTTACTACAGCATTCTGCGCACGCTTCTAAATGTAGAGACGGCTTAGACATTTAAATCTTTTCACTAAATATTATTCGGGTGATAAAATCAAGAATAATGACATGGGCAGGTCATGTGGCACGTATGGGGTAGAAGAGAGGTGTATACAGGGTCTTGGTGGGGAAACCTGAGGGAAAGAGACCACTTGGAAGACCTAAGCGTAGATGAGAGGACAATATTTAAATGGAATTTCAAGAATTGGGATAAGGGGGCATGGATTGGATGAATCTGACTCAGGATAGGGACAGGTGGCCGGCTGTTGTCAAGGAGGTAATGAACTTCTTGTTTCATAAAATTCGGAGAATTTCTTAAGTAGATGAGAAATTATTAGCTTCTCAGAAAGGTCTTTGCTTCATGGAGTGAGTTCGTTAGTTAGTTAGTTAGTTAGTTGTTTAGTTATTTAGCTAGTTGGTTAGTCAGTCAGTCATTTAAAGTGACGGGCTGAATGTATGGAGCTCTGTTCCCGTGAGGGTATATTACATCTAAGTCTCCATTTTTTTCAAGACCATCCGTAGAGTCCGTGATCATTCTAACCGGTTCATAATAGGGGCTCTATAAATAAAGATAAGACGGCTGGAACGTGAAAATGACTAAGTTAACATTTGTCTTCCGGCCTTTAAATCCCAGTGTAGCTGCTGACGGCCGTAGTTTCTTTCATTTTAAATGTCCACGCCTGTACCTGAGTGGGACAGCGTTTTCCCTTTCGTCCATAAGTTTACATTTAAATTAGCATGGGCGACCCGTTTGGCCAATAGAGGTTAATGGGGGTTGAAGCTTTACTTCAATCATCCTCTCTGTATTAATAGCCAAGCACAGATCTGCCTGTTGACATTTATGACTGCGGGTTACTCATGTTTTTCCTCAGGCCTCATATCCTTTGCAAATGACTTCATTCCCCGGTTGGACTGGTGCCCAAGTTACGCTAAAAATGGAGCGTCGCGACGCTCAGCTCATCTCAGTCAGTCGCAGATCTCCGTGCTGACCGGCCACGTCCCTCTGCAAGACAGGTGAGTGCAGCCCGGGGATCGCATCCAGGATTTCCGTTCATCTTTATTTCATTGCTGCAAGATGTCTAGTCAGATATAGGCTTTTCCCTCTCATATAAGTCACACGTCCTGTGTAGCTGAAACGTTACGTTAAGATGTTCTGTTTACGTGGATTTCTCGTGTGTTCTGTTTGGTACTCTGTATCTGGTTAGGCAATCATGAAGTGTTGGTTAGGTTTGTGACACACCGCACGGCACAGTGGATAATACTAGTGACGTCAGGGACGTGTATGGAAAGATGACTAAACATTTAGTAACAGAATCCGAAGTTCTAACGCCGGCAAATACCAAATTCCGTCATGGGAAACGATCTTAAACCATTTCCATCCACCCCCAATCCACACTACCTGCTTTCGTACGATTCTTATGACTAATGCGCTGAGGTTCAATTAAGTAGAACACGAAACTCTGCTAATGGATAATATTTTCAGCCAGTTCCATCTGCCTCCGGGCCTCAAAATACTCCCTGAGATCTATCTTAATATTGTAATTTTCTATACTTTTCTCTGTTTCAAGAGGAATTTTCTGAATGGTTTCCTAACCAAAATTTCTTTTGCGTAGTTTTTCTCTCCAATTTTAGCTACATGCCTTCTCCATAGTAGTCCCCTGAATATTGCTACCTTGGCAATACTGGTTGACGTGTTTAATCCATGATATTCTTTCTTGTGTAGCATCCAAAAATTTTTACTTCATTCTTCTGATGTCCGGATATTGTACTGAGCACTTGGTTTTGAAACAATTTATATTCTTAATATTTCTGGGCTCTTTGCCCTTCCCTGATGCCTTCACTCTGCTGTTCGGAAAGCCCTGCAATGAACGGAATTGAGACCTCTCAACTGCGAACTGTATCGTAACATCCTTCTAAGGTATTCAGATTGTGAGCAAACCAAAAATGAATCAAATGTGAAGCCCATTTCTAGAAATTCTCAGGTCTTATTACTTCTCCGACTTTCACATGCCCTTCTCAGCAACAATAAGTGTGTATTTTGTGAGTTTATATATGTGTGTGCGTGCGTTTTAGCAAGGGATTTGTACTTGCTGGCCAATGAGACTTTCAAAAAAATGTTGTATTTGTGTTTTTACTAATATTGTGATAATGGTGTCCCGGGAGAAACCGCACAAAATGCAGGAGGTGAATAGTCAACTCGTTTTTGAACACAATTTTTTTTGTTTATTAATTTTGTATAAGTCATCCTGTTTGTGTAGCTTATAGATTTACGTAGTCATTGGCTTTGGGATTTGAAGTAATTTTGTGGTTATTTGTAACATCTTTCGTCAACGGCTGTAACTTGTATCCGCTACGTGTTAAACCTACTTCAGGATTTATTTCAACTCTGATCCATCAACAGAATTGTACTACGAAGCTTCTATTTGCAGTGAATTAGTGGCTCTCTCAAGAGAGTCCCAAGTGCTCTGTATTCAGCCTGCAGCATCAAACGCTCTGTGAGACAGTGCCTCTAAGTTGTTTGCCTTCTGTCCGTCAATCAAACACTTTACATGAATAACAAAATTTCGAAGGAATAAGGTCGCAAGAGCTTGATGGACAAGTAAGTGACCCGCCCGTTTCAAACAAACGACCAGGGAGTTGTTAGCCTGGATTAAATTTTGTTGGCTCAAACGTGTTGAAGTTTTATCATGCTGTGTATATACTCGTATAAGGAGTCGTGCCAACAAAGGGACTTCCTCAAGAAGTAAATGCGTTCCATTTTGGGGGTACATTCTGCAGGTGGGGCGGTGTTAGAAAATGTGGTGGTCCAACAATTTTTTTGGGGGGGGGGGGAAAGGATACCCCATCTCACTTTTATCGAGGGCAAATTACGTACGATTTTTCATGAGGATTCTTTGGAAGCCTGGCAGGTATTCTCTGCCTATTACACAGAACATCAGGAGCAAATTTTGTTTCGTCAGTAAATAAAATCAAGGGGCACATTTCCGTGTGAACATCGATTTACTTCCAGAAATATAAACGTAAATCATAATTCAACTGTTTTGATGTTGTGTTGAATGTAATATAGACACAAGCGTTCAGAGATTTACGAGCGTCGAAGTGACAGGAAAGGATCACAAACCAGTCTATTAAGTGACACTTCCTGTACCGTGGCGTTCACTGCGACCAATCATGACAGTAATTTTCTCGTCAACTTCTCTACGGGAATCTTCTGAAGGCAATGTGTTGTGTTCTGTCACATATCTGTGAACAAACACAGAAGTTCTGTCATTAGAATGTATCCGGCCTGGAGGACTCTTGGATATTATGAAACTACAGTTGTTAATTTCACATTATATTCACCGTGCATCATGATAACAAATCACAACATTAAAACCAACATATGCACTGTATTTTCATACACAGACTCAATTGACCCTACATATGTTTCGGCTTTAACAAACCATCACCGGGGGGTCCCAAGTTTACATGTACTACACGTCCATTGGTTCATCTAATAACATGTCTTATATCACACATTATACCAGTATTCTATATGCTTAAATACTGGTATAATATGTGATATAAGACTTGTTATTAGATGAACTAATAGATGTGTAGCACATGTAACTTGGGACCCTCTGATGATGGCTTCTTGAAACCGAAATGTATATAAGGGGCAATTGACTCTGTGTATGAAAATACAGTGCATATTTCACACTGTTCACACCGTGCATCTTCGTCATATTAAATTAAATTACAGACCAACTGATGCACAACTGAAACCATTTTTTATGTAGCTTTATTATTAAAATTGTTAAAATTATAACCCCAACACGTGTTTCGATTTTAACTTATAATATATAAGTTTTAAGTGCCGTTAGAATATTTAAAATCATGTATATGAAGTGACTGTAGCTTTCAACAAAAAGCCCCCTGACGATGATCCTAGGATCGAAACACGTGTTGGGGTTATAATTTTAATAATTTTAATAATAAAGCTACATAAAAAGTGGTTTTAGTGTGCATCAGTCGGTCTGTAACTTAATTTAACAGTGCATATATTGGTTTCAATCTTGTGATTACAGTTGTTAAGTTACCTATGAATAAATCGTCAAAGCAGTGTATATCAAATTTCCGTTCATTTTTGCGCAGTGTAAAATGTAGAGTTTGCAGTGCGCACAGTACAGTCACAGCTGTAAGTACATCGATAATCTATGCGTAACACATATGAAGATATGGCGATCGTGTTGCAAATTTACAGAAATATTCAGTTCAGTTTAAGACTAAGTTAATGTAATACTTTTTTATTCAAAATGATTTCAAGCAGTTCGTTTCACCCGCGGACATCACACGGGAGGTTTGTTCTCTATTTGAATGGATGAATACAGACTGTTTCAAAAATGGTTTTTCATACCTAACTCTGAAAGCAAATTTCTTCTTTCGAAGTTGTTAGTCAAAGTTTCAAGTCAAATTCATTGCTGTGTTTACAAATGCCTGAGGCTTATCACAATATTCAGCCAATTGAATCCAGCCCTTAAGCAAAAATTTTAATTTAAGGTTCGTTTTTAATAAAATTCCGCCCTCTGCTCCTAGGTTTCCCACGTGAATTTTTCGCTATCTTTTTAGGTCTGAATTTTATGTGTATGTGTGTGTTTATTATCTCTTATCCAGATAATATACTTGATAAGTTGCATGTTCAATAAGTAAGTTTCCTTCTCTTGTAACTGTCCTATTAAGCCTTACATTCTTCAGAAGGTGGTAGCACTTGCATTAGGGTAACACGCAGCAGATAATTTGGTTGGCTGAAGCAACTTATGGGAAGTAGTGAGAAAATGGTAAGGTTTTTCGTAATTAAAATAAGCAGGAAACTTATTTTAATGGCTACAAAATATTTAAACTCGTGCCATTGTGCCGAAAGTACATCAGTATGCTTGGGAATTAAGCCCAAAAATAACGCTAGTTTAGTGGAATAACTGGGATACAATTAATGTTGTAATTACTTCTAATTTAATTTTTGTGAGCTGAGAAATCTCGCGCGTTGACATAGCCTGCCACTAATAATATTTTGCGAAGGGCAAAAATAACGAAGCTCCTAATTCTGAATTTTTCTCTAGTCTTTATTTATTTATTTTCTGCTATTTAATATTTTCGGCAATATTTTAGACAAAAGTTTTAGGTAGAGAGATATTATATTGTTCACACCGTGCACTGTATATTGTTCACACCGTGCACTGTATACTGTTCACACCGTGCACTGTATATTGTCCACACCGTGCACTGTATACTGTTCACACCGTGCACTGTATATTGTTCACACCGTGCACTGTATACTGTTCACACCGTGCACTGTATATTGTTCACACCGTGCACTGTATATTGTTCACACCGTGCACTGTATACTGTTCACACCGTGCACTGTATATTGTTCACAACCGTGCACTGTATATTGTTCACACCGTGCACTGTATATTGTTCACACCGTGCACTGTATATTGTTCACACCGTGCACTGTATATTGTTCACACCGTGCACTGTATATTGTTCACACCGTGCACTGTATACTGTTCACACCGTGCCCTGTCGACAATCAAATCACACAATATTCAGTCCAACAAAACGCACTGTATTGTTTCCATATATTCTATATTACAATATATTGTTAATCAATCCTACATGTTTCGATCCATAATGGGATCATCATCAGGAATTTATATCAAAGTAACATTTCACAAAACAGAACTAACAATGTATATACACATTAAAATTATATAAAAATGATCAGATATTATGTAGGCGATTTGTAAGTATATATGTGTATAATGTACAATTTAACTGACATAGGTCTATATACTGAACATGTTCTATTTTTTAGATTCTAATTTAAACACGACACTTCGTAACCTGATTTTTCTTCCGTTATCAGGTAAAAGCTGCTGGCTCAGTCCACTATGTAGGGCTAATTTTCATCCTCAAATTTTAGCCTTCTTTTAATTGTTTTGTTACAATCTTCGTAATCCATATCGTTTTTGAGATAAGCATAAAACAACTTCGTTAGTTTCACTTTATATTCACCGTGCATCTTTTTATAATTAAATTATTTGTACCAACAAACGCACTAAGACAGTTTTTTCACTGTTTTCTTTATTATTACGATGCCCCAATACGCATTTCGGCAGTTATTCTGCCATCATCAGGGGGTATTTTAAGTGAGTTTTTACATAGACCAATTCTTTGGTTACGTCATAACAGTGAGTCAGTATTTACCACATCGTATAACTGGAACACACGCTGACAATAGTACCACGCTGCCATTAATTAATAATTATACTATAGAGGATAGTATAATATACTACTTGATTTTATTGTAATTTTATAAGTTTTAATAATTTAATAACTTTTAGCAGCTTAACAATACCACACATTTTACAAAAAATTTTATACGATGTGGTAACAAATACTGACTCACTGTTATGACGTAACCAAAGAATTGGTCTATGTAAAAACTCACTTAAAATACCCCCTGATGATGGCAGAATAACTGCCGAAATGCGTATTGGGGGCATCGTAATAATAAAGTAAACAGTGGAAAAACTGTCTTAGTGCATTTGTTGGTACAAATAATTCAACTTCGTTAGTGTTAGTGTATGTAGTTTATTTCTGAGAGCCAGTGGCACTGTCCATATTCTGTGAACAATGCGTGACAGAATCGCATCTCTGCCTAATGAAGCATAACTGTGGCAACATCAAATTTCTCGCACCGTTAGAATCCACTTATCTGGCCACCAAAAAATTCTTGTTGGTCGGTGTCTTGTTTCGTCGTTCTATTTCGAGCGGCGCTGTGGGTACATAAATAGTACGACGCCATCAGGGGTAACCAAACTGCATCACACGTCCAGGAAACATGCTTTAAATATGAATTTAAAAGAAAAACTGTCATTTATTTTAGTGACTTTTAGTGGCCGTTAGACCGATATTGTGACCGAGTGTAACTGTGTGTGACGTGGCATTGGTAGCTCCCTCAGTAGATAGACACTGATGAGTATGAAACCCAATACTTCTGTACCACTTTGACTAATTTGTCAGTGTTTGTGCCTGAATTTGGTCTATAAATAAACTGTTATGTTATTTCAGAAATCAACTCGAAATCCGTCCAGACACGACTAATTTCTATTTATTATACAGAACTACAAGTTTCGACCTATTTTAGGTCATCCTTAGGTGATACTGAGGATGACTTTCAGTATATCGAAACTTGTAGTTTTATATAATAAATAGAATTTTGTTGTATCTAGTAGGAATTCGACTTTATTTCTGTTATAAAGAACACAACGGGTTGGCATACTTTAAAACTTATGTTCTTTGATTTCTTTCGTGTAGTAACACTGTGTTAAGGACTTGCTGATAATGCAACAACACACATCAGCACCAAATCTAACACAATTTGAAAACACAGTATGCAACCACTTCACATAAACCCATTTAATATATATATGTATATATATATATATATATATATATATATATATATATATATATTAGTCACCCTCGGTGGACTAGTGGTTAGCGTGCTCGCCACTGGACCCAAGGTTCAATCGCGGGTTCGATCCCGACCGAGGTCGATGGATTTTTAAGGGTGATAAAAATCCGTAGCACCACTTCCTTCGGAAAGGAAGTAAAGCCGTCGGTCCCATGTCGTAGATTTACGGCATGTAAAAAGAACCTTACGGGCATGAATAGAGATGTTTCGTAAGCAAAATTCAGCGGCCATTTCTCACCCAAATCTCCTAACTGACAGCTAGATGGCTCTGGCGGACACATCAGGATGAGTTGAACTTGTGCAGTCAGTGGGCTGGTCACTCACTACACAATGCACACCTCCAGACCAAGAAACCTCTGAAAAGAGGAGGCCCAGGCCAATATAGGGCTGTCGAGCCATAGAAGAAGAAGATATATATATATATATATTGGTCTCAGGTGGTGGAGTTTGTAGATCTTATGAAACCATAAGGCCGGGTTTATTTTTAAGAGTTTTCCTTTTCTGTTTGTCTATTCATATACTTTTCGTTCCTGTTTGGCATTGACGAATTTAACACTGTCCACGCTGTGTACGTGTGTATTGTGTTTTAGCATTGTGTACGAGTTGCTGTTAATATATATTGTTGGAATATACGTACGTACACGGTGTGTACAGTGTTAGATCGTAACAATGTGTCTGTTGGTTTGTCATATAAGCCTAATTAATTTTATGAACAAAGAAATTTTAAAACGATAATGACATATTTCAAGGTACACTCCTAAATATTCTGGTAAGTCGACGGAATGGGAGATTGTCCACAGAACGTGGTAATGGGAGATTGTCCACAGAACGTGGTAATGGGAGATTGTCCACAGAACGTGGTAATGGGAGATTGTCCACAGAACGTGGTAATGGGAGATTGTCCACAGAACGTGGTAATGGGAGATTGTCCACAGAACGTGGTAATGGGAGATTGTCCACAGAACGTGGTAATGGGAGATTGTCCACAGAACGTGGTAATGGGAGATTGTCCACAGAACGTGGTAATGGGAGATTGTCCATAGAACGTGGTAATGGGACATTGTCCACAGAACGTGGTAATGGGAGATTGTCCATAGAACGTGGTAATGGGAGATTGTCCATAGAACGTGGTAATGGGAGATTGTCCACAGAATGTGGTAATGGGACATTGTCCACAGAACGTGGTAATGGGAGATTGTCCATAGAACGTGGTAATGGGAGATTGTCCATAGAACGTGGTAATGGGAGATTGTCCACAGAATGTGGTAATGGGACATTGTCCACAGAACGTGGTAATGGGAGATTGTCCATAGAACGTGGTAATGGGACATTGTCCACAGAACATGGTAATGGGAGATTGTCCATAGAACGTGGTAATGGGAGATTGTCCATAGAACGTGGTAATGGGAGATTGTCCACAGAATGTGGTAATGGGACATTGTCCACAGAACGTGGTAATGGGAGATTGTCCATAGAACGTGGTAATGGGAGATTGTCCATAGAACGTGGTAATGGGAGATTGTCCACAGAACGTGGTAATGGGAGATTGTCCACAGAACGTGGTAATGGGAGATTGTCCATAGAACGTGGTAATGGGAGATTGTCCACAGAATGTGGTAATGGGACATTGTCCACAGAACGTGGTAATGGGAGATTGTCCATAGAACGTGGTAATGGGAGATTGTCCACAGAACGTGGTAATGGGAGATTGTCCACAGAACGTGGTAATGGGAGATTGTCCACAGAACGTGGTAATGGGAGATTGTCCATAGAACGTGGTAATGGGAGATTGTTCACAGAACGTGGTAATGGGAGATTGTCCACAGAACGTGGTTGTCCCACTCATTACAAAACACAAATGGGAAGAATATTCTGGACATGAGTAGGCCCTACGACTTAAGTACAAACCTAATTGATACAAAGCTTAGAAAAGAATTTATACTTTTCGAATTAAAAGAATAATTACAGACTATAAAGAAACTGATAAATATTGTAAAACACGGATGTACATCTTTATTCGAATGTAGTTTGGTATTATAAACAGGCTGAAACTCTCTGATTTCGTAGGTCTTTGATATCACTGAAGGGTACATTTTACACTTAAACGAAAATATTAACTTTTATTGTATTTAAAGACTCAGTTCTCACCGCGCAGCATCCATCTCGGTTATAACAAATTGGGCTAACATTAAAATGTGTTCGGGTAACCATTGTTGCCGTGGAAAAACAATAAGTATTACATATTGTGTGTGTGTGTCTGCAGCCTTAGTTATCCAGCATGCAAAGCGCATGCGCCGTATTATATTGTCATCTGTGGCCTGTCTGGCTGTACCATATTTTTACACATTATCTCATAAACGGCACGAATTTAGGGAAAAAGTTATTGAACATAAAATGTGTGTTTTGGTTTTCTCTATAACTTTGTGTGCAACATTTCTCGTTTTAAGAAGAATTCAGCGAGATATTATCATAAACGTACATAGGTCTTCATGTAAAGTCCCAGTTATTTTTGTCAGATTTTAATGAAACTTGAATTTTCTCGACAGATTTTCGAAAAAACGCCCAAATACCAAATTTAATGAAAACCCGTTCAGTGGGAGCCGAGTTGTCCCATGCGGACAGACAGAAGGACGGACAGACAGACGGACAGACAGACGGTCATGACGAAGCTAATTTTTGCTTTTCGCAGTTTTGCGAAAGCGCCTAAAGACCAATCAGTTAATACTGTGTAGAGAAATGACCGCTGTTTGTTCTGAGATCCACACAAAACACACTGTGTGGGCAGAACGTGGAATTTGTGAGTGTTAAACATGGCGGTACATATAGTAGCCACTGATATTTAGAAGCTTAATTCACCATGAAGTTACGCGTCACACAGCTTCTTCAGAACCATACATGGAGATTAACACTAACAATAAATGTGGCGTACAGATCTAAGATTACAGCGTATTTGGACATTCGTACAGGGAAGGAATTTACGCCCCGAAATTCATGTCTTAAACGAAGCTGATTAGTCAAAAACCAGTTACTAGGTGTGTAAGGTATGAGCATTGCGACAGTAACTAATGGCCTATATGCAATAATTATGGACTTTATAGACCAGATTTGCACGAAATGTCATTAGATTGCTCAAATCATGGAATGTGAGATAGGCGGAACATGTAGCATGTGCGGTAGCTATAAATAATTAACAAAAATGTGTGGTCGGAAGATTTGATATAAATAAACTTTTCTAAGTTATACGCGTAGATGGGAGGATAATATTTAAAAAAATTATCTTAAAGAAATATGGAGAGACAATACGAAATAGATTAATGTGCCCCAGGATAATAACCAGTAGCTGGCTTTTGTGAAAAAGGTGATGAAACTTCAGGTTCAGTAAAACGTGGGAAATTTATATATAAGTTGTGCAAAAGTCAGCACTGTTAGCTATGTAATTAGTGTGACGTAAGTCAGCACTGTTAGCTATGTAATTAGTGTGACGTAAGTCAGCACTGTTAGCTATGTAATTAGTGTGACGTAAGTCAGCACTGTTAGCTATGTATTTAGTGTGACGTAAGCAACGATAAACTGTGGCTTCCAATGAATGTGCGTGTTCTGTTTCAGGCCCAAGATTGTAGACCTCGAAAAGCAAGATGGCGGACGATGAGGTGAGGTGAGTAACCTGACAGGACCAGTCCATCTTTCTGAACCAACTGATGCTGTGTCGACAAGTGGACCTAGCCCTGATTTACGATTTATTTACTGCCCCAGAAAAAATAAAATAAAAACCTTTATAGCATATATATTTTAATCTTCCTGTTGAATTTTACATGCACACATCTGTATTAATTTACAATTACTGTGCTTATCCGAATATAAGCCCGATGATGTCATTGGAAGTTTTCATTGACATAATCCTTTCGGTCGCACTATGACCTTGGGGTCGACTCAGCCTCTAACAGAAATGAGTTCCAGGAATATTTCCTGGGGGTAAAGGCAGCCGGTGCTAGGGCTGACAACCTTACCACCTTTATGTGCCGATTGTCTAGAAATCTGGGAGCCTCAACCTCCTGGAGCCCTAAGGGCCTGTCCAGGCCTGTAATGGGATTGCTTTACCTTTACCCGAATATAAGACAAACCCCTCAGGTCACAATTTTGAATTTTTCTTAATAGCCAGTTGTCTAAGTCACTTAGTATTTTCACACCTCATGTTCTGGAATTAAATAATTGTCACTGTTGATATATCGGAATAGTGTTGTTGTAGAACCTAGCTGTAATGCCCAAACGGTAGGAATTCCATCAAAATAACTGTAATGCATTTATTTTGGTATTTTAGACGCTGATGTGTCTTTTCCCTCTATAAAATAATCCATTAATTTTACAGACTACTGTAAATTTTACAACTTCTGACTTCAATGATCTCACTCTAAGTGACCTGTCGGAGTATTAACAGTGAAACACAAAGTATTAAGTAACATGTATAGTTACTGCAGCAACTGTGAACCTATCTTTATTCAATTATCTGCGGCAGACACAAAAAAACATTCGCTCTTTTCGAAAAATGTGTTTGATCCTATATGCAATTATAAAACAATTCTCACAGTTTTCAGATGATAATTTAGGAAAAATTTGTTGTCTTATATTCGGGCAAAATAGATACATATAGGTTAAGATTTTAAATACGGTTAATGTATATTTAGCACAGTTTATACTAACTTCTTTGCAGAACACAAAATCAGGCATAGGACGAAAATATTAGACATAGCATATCACTTTACATTTCAAGTGATTTATATCAATAACAAGAATATGAGGTACAGCAGAAAGGCAAGATTTTGTGTCAAAATATTAGATACTAAAATATGAATGGAATAAATTTCACGTTGTGTTCCACCGTGCATTTTGGTATCACTCAACAATTGAACCAACAAATGCACTTTATTTCTTAATACATTCATTAACCCTACACATGTTTCGGCTGCAATAAAGCCATCATCAGGGTTCAAGGTCACGTTCACTTCAACATTCACTCATCCATTTGGTATCTCCACATATACACCACAATGTATGTCAACTTGATGGCTCTATTGCAGCCGAAACATGTGTAGGGTTAGTGGACATGCTTAAGAAATAATGTGCATTTGTTGGTTTAATTGCTGAATTAATGGAATAGTTTAATCTTCAGCCTGAAGAATTTGAAATTTTTTTTTGACATATATCTGTCTCGTCTTCACTGACTGCTGTTTTTCTTCTGTCCCCCCCCCCCCCTTCCCAATTGCAGTACCACCAAACTTCCATTGCCCTGTCTCGTTCCAACAGTAATCACGTGATGTGTCAGACGCACGTAGTACCTTGTTGCTCGTGACTATCTTACTTCTAGCTAATGAAGAAAATCAGATTCTTTATATTAGTGAACTTCACACTTCACGGATATTGTAGGAAATAAAATGCTGGAACTTTAAAAAAAAAAGAAACTTACATAATTACATAAATTACAAAATTTAAATTCGAGTTGTTAAAATTTCGTCATATTGTAGCGTTACCAAAGGTCACATACTGAAAATTGGGCTTATATACAATATATCGTTAAACAATAAAATAAGGAAGGAATTAAATATTTAAAATTTAAACGAAATTGTTGTGGATTATAAGTGCAACATCCTTTAAAGAATGAAGCACAAACACACTCCCAAGTTTTTCAAATGGGCTGAGGAAACGGGTCGACCAAGGAAAAGATGGAGACACACTCACCAAGAACGAAGAAGCCTGAAAATGCTCTGTTAATGTTAATGATAATGATGATGATTATGATGATTATGATAATGATGATGACACTTCTAGTTAGGTTAATCAACTTTGACCTTTACTGTACGGTGATATTTGTAGGCATATACATGTAAACTTTATTCTATTTTCACCGTGCATTTTTCGAGTATAGACAATGTTTTTCACCAACTAAATGCACTTGTTATAAAAACACTAAAATATTCTAAAACTGTTTGATAAAAAGCCCCGACATGTTTCGGCTCACCAATAAGCCATCCTCAGGGGGTCACAACTGACTGTTCTCAATACATATGTACGTGTTTTGAGAACAGTCAGTTGTGACCCCCCTGAGGATGGCTCATTGGTGAGCCGAAACATGTCGGGGCTTTTTATCAAACAGTTTTAGAATATTTTAAGTGTTTTTATAACAAGTGCATTTAGTTGGTGAAAAACATTGTCTATACACACGTAAATATGTTACTGGAACAGTTTTACAGTTTAAATGTTAACAGCAAATAAGAAGTACACAAGTGTGATAACTTGCCTGCTACGCTGTTGTGTACTTGGGAGATACAGCAGCCTGGAATACAAGAAGTGACCTGATATACCGAAATGACTGTCGTGAGGCGCTTTTGTTCACATCTGAAAACTCAATGAAGGATTAGTGTATAGATCATTTCTTCAATGGAAGATTAGTGTCTTGATCATCTCATAATTGGAATATTAGTGTATACATTGTCTCTTCAATGGAAGATTATTGTATAGATAATCTCATCAATGGAATATTAGTGTATAGATCATCTGTTCAATGGAAGATTAGTGCGTAGATCATTACTTCAATGGAAGATTAGTGTATATATCATCTCATCAATGGAAGATTAGTATATAGATTGTCTCAATGAAATATTATTTTATAGATACGTTCTTCGGTGCAATATTAGTGTAGAGATCATCTCATCAGTGGAAGATTAGTGTATCGGTAATTTCTTCCAAGGAAGATTAGTGTATTGATCGTCTCTTCAATGGAAGATTAATGTATAGATCATCTCATCAATGGAAGATTAGTGTATAGATCGACTCAATGGAATATTATTTTATAGATACGTTCTTCGGTGCAAGATTAGTGTATAGATCATCTCATCAGTGGAAGATTAGTGTATCGGTAATTTCTTCCAAGGAAGATTGTGTATTGATCATCTCTTCAATGGAAGATTATTGTATAGATAATCTCATCAATGGAATATTAGTGTACAGATCGTCTCTTTAATGGAAGATTGGTGTATAGATCATCTCATCAATGGAAGATTAGTGTATAGATCGTCTCAATGGAATATTATTTTATAGATACGTTCTTCGGTGCAAGATTAGTGTATAGATCATCTCATCAGTGGAAGATTAGTGTATCGGTAATTTCTTCTAAGGAAGATTAGTGTATTGATCGTCTCTTCACTGGAATATTAGTGTATAGATCATCGCTTCAATGGAAGATCAGATCATCTCACGAATGGAAGATTATTTTATATGTCATCTCATCAATGGAATATTAGTGTATAGATCATCTCATCGGTGGAAGATTAGTGTATCGGTAATTTCTTCTAAGGAAGATTAGTGTATTGATCGTCTCTTCACTGGAATATTAGTGTATAGATCATCGCTTCAATGGAAGATCAGATCATCTCACGAATGGAAGATTATTTTATATGTCATCTCATCAATGGAATATTAGTGTATAGATCATCTCATCAATACGTTTTATTCACAGTCCACAATGAATACGAAAAGTAAATCAGTAATGTAACGTGTGTTCCCAGTTGCCTTTTATTAAAATCCGTTACTTATGACGCAGAGGGCTTTATTTCGTGTGTTAACGTAGCAATAGCAGGTAAGTCAACTAAGCAATGACTATTGCTAGAAGCCGGAATAGTTAATAGCAACAGTTGTCACTGGCTGGGTGCCACGTGGTCACATCACGTGATTTTCTCTTGCTCCTACACTACTCCACCCGCCCAGCAGGTCCGCCAAACGGGACAGCGGCTCGGCTGGCGTCCTGAGTTCTGTCGTCGGAGGATGCATGGCAAAGTCGTCATACAGAACAGACGATTTGTATTAGTACAACTTCCTGTAGACAGAGACACGAATTTGCATGAAGATAGCTTTTAATTTTCCTTTCATTAACAAAATGTTACTGGAGACTTTCATTTGTCATTCCAGGTTTTACGGACACATTTAAATAAATAACATAAAATCAGAAAATATAAACAATAATGTACACTTTATAGAGATACATAAATTTTTTACTCAAAAAATTCAAAATGTTTAAAGATATCGACCATCGTCAGGGACACCATTTCTTGTTCGCAGTGCATGTAATGGTCTTGAATGTTGTCTGTTGTATTAAATGTTATCCCTGAAGATGGCTGATAGGCCGAAACATGTTGGACTGTTTTAAAAAAAAAATGTATGAATTTTCATAAATTGTACCTTGTTGGTTATAATTTCTGATTAAATTGGCATGCAAGGTAACAATGTATTACAAGACAGTGACACGCATTCCACCTACCGGTATATCAAATTAGACTGATACAAGTATCTTTGTTTGTGTTTTGATTTTAACACTAACAATTGAAACAAAGAATTACTTTAAACGTTTAATAACTTTCAAGAATTTTGGTTTCACAAATATCCGTAAGATATTTTGTTCAAACTTTATCATAAACCGACAACTGACCAAAATTCTACTGCATTGCACATAAGCAGAAGACTCCAGCGAGAAGATATTTCCAGAGAGGTAAACATGTAAGGCGAATTGCTCCATGTCACGCTGCCTTTAATTGCTGTTGCTATTGTTGTGATCTCTATGTAAATATGCGCATCAAGCACATTCACTACGCCATTTTGTTCTAACAATATGCAAACATTTTGTTGAATTATTTTCAAACCTTCACGTTATTTGTTTATTTTTTTTTATTGCTTCTTTTTAGTTTCTACGCTTCCATTTAGCACAAGTCTGCAATATTTTTAATATTTTCTTAAATTCTTTTGCCTACATGTAATAATGTTATTTTCAGCTGTCAACAATTAGTTATTTATATTGTGCTATCCCAAGTTGTTTTTTCTTTTAAATTACCAAAAAGGAATAAATCAACTCTCCTACACACACTTTATTGAAGTCTATGCTTTTGGACCGGTCTATTTTTTATCAGCTACTATTACAAACAATTGTAAATGAAAGAGCTGTGTCGGTTTTGCCCTGTCGATTTCATTCCACTGGTGCTCCATTAATTGTAAAACTTGGTAAAAAAAAAAGCTGCTCATCCTCATCATCTTCATTGGGGGTTGCACAAAAAGCCTTAAGGCTGTGGTGCGAGGGCCCTTCATAAAAAAAACGAAAAGAAAATGAAAGAGCTGACTACAGAGAAACGTTCAAAACCCCTGTTGAAAATACACAAAACTTCGTAACTAATTTGATGTTTCATACCAACAAACAAATTACTAAGCCTCAAAACTGAATATACTCACCCTGTATATGTGTGTGTGTAAGAAGATTGTTCTATTACTTCATTGGAGTAACTAATTGCTTGATAATTACTTAAATTAAACATAATTATGCTCTTTATTTTAAGTTTTGCATTGAAGTGGCACAGGATTTTTATTTTGTTTTACATCGACGTGAGTGTGTTTTGGAAATTTCATGTGTAATATATCATATAATTATGTTTTATTTGTGTAATAAAAATTAACATTCTGTGAAGCCGTATGCATTGGCAGTGCATCTGTATATGTGTATAGATCCTACATATTTTATAGCCAAACATAAATGTTATTCTTTGAACAAAATCTGTAAGTTTAGGCATATTAAGGTGAAAAATAAGGAGAAATTCACGCCATGTTTGTAGAAAACCGATATGTGAACAAAACAATTCATTAAACAATCTGGCAATAAACATCGTAACTAACAGTACTACAAAACAAATGTGGCAAGTCACGTTGTAACATCAACAATATGATATAAATTAATATATCATTTTCACCGCTTTATCAACCTACTGGTTGCTACAAAGACTAAATTACATTCTTAATTATAGGGCTTAAATTCCACACCTTTCACTGTCAGGGGTCCTTGGATAAACGATCTCCCTCTTTACAGACAAACTCTAGAACCCCTCCCACACTGGCAGCTCTTTCTGTTGGAAAAAATCGGCCGGAACGTGAATCTAACCCCTCCCTTCCATCCAATTTCGTACTTGTAAATGTGCGGAGCTTTATTTCAACAACCCACATGTACATTTATATTGTGTTAAGAACATATGTCATTAACTTTATATCTCGTCCAAGATAGCTCAGTCAGTATAGTGACTATACCATATCTGGATGCCCCAGGAAGCTTCGTTCAACCCGCGGTATAGACACATAGCTTTTCCATATTTCTAAGCAACCCTGCCTCATGTTCGGGAGTCCGTGTTTCAAATTCCGGCATGGTGTTGGGCAATTCTGATTTTTTTCAGTCACTACTAGAAAATGCCAGAATGTTATCTCACTATAGGCTACCGATCCCAGTGGCCGCGCGGTCTAAGGCGTGGGTCTGCGACCGCTCGCTTTCTGAGATTGTGGGTTCGAATCCCACCGGGGGCATGGATGTCTGTCTGTTGTGAGTGTTGTGTGTTGTCAGGTAGAGGTCTCTGCGACGGGCTGATCACTCATCCAGAGGAGTCCTACCGAGTGTAGTGTGTCTGAGTGTGTGATCAGGTGCAGCAATAACCCTCTACACCTACATTGAGTAGGTAGAAGAAGTCACACTAAAAAAATAGGCTACTATTGTTTCCTTCAAAATCCTTTAGAATTATCGTCATCAGTTATTCCTCCATTCGACTGCAAATACATTTAGACCCTGGCAGCAATGCTAACAGCTTTGTTAAACACAGAATAAATAAATGTATATAAATACAGTTTATACACAAAAGAATTGTGCGGTTTCAATAGTGAATGCTATTGAAACCGCACCATTCTTTTGTGTATACCCTGTATATAAGTATATACTCAGTACTTACATTTCCAAGTAGCAAACTGTAATTTAAAACTGTACTTTTCACTTTAGTAATTTATTTCTTTCTGTTTCTCTTGCAGAGAATTCGTATCGAAGAGGCACGTAACGTATATATCGATTGCACTTCAGACTAATCGAAGTGGAGAGAAGAGGGTATCAGAAAACTGATGCCGTGATGTCTGTGCTTTGTTTCCAAACTAAACTTCGTATTATTCAATAATTATCTTCTGTCAAGTATAGACATAACCACATTTCTAAAACAAAAGTCATTAATTCGATACAAAACTTTTATTAGAGAAGCATTTACACAAGGAAATGATAGAATAGCTAAAGTAAAACTAGCATTCAGTACACTGTAATACATTTTTATCTATTCTGTAAGTTGCTGCCAATTCTCACAAAACTGCCTGTAAATAAAATGGAGTCTCCTATCAACAAAATGGAGTCTGCTGTACACAAAATCGTTCTTTTCTCTGTTCGACACGTTCCACACCACGCACGACGTACGTCACTCAAGGACATTCACCCAATTTGCTGAATTTATTCTTCATTTTATAATATCAGTGAAGGAAATGAATGTTGTGCCATCTCTCGTCAATTAACGTTAGATGTTTCTAGATCTTGACCCACATAAATGGCAGTTTACTAGGAAAATACACTAGCAAAGGTTAGTTTTTTAAAAAAGGCAGCAAGGAAATTTTAAAGGAAAAATTAACAACCAGCAAATTACAATTTTGAACGGAAAATAATTATAACACTCGAGAGAAACATGTGTAGTATTTACCCTCCTGCATTAACCGATAGGCCAAAGACAGAGGTAAGTGAAGTAACTGTGTGTGCGTGATAGTGTTATCAGTGTCAGCTTAGTAACGTTACTGTGTACGAGTGAAACAAGGAACATAATTACATACATGTATACTGCATATAAATCTCTCTTGCACGAGGGATGTGACTGACCTTCCAAATTATGAGATGTGTTCCTTCATATTATGACACAGCCATATCGGCCTTCCAAATTATGAAATGTGTTCCTTCATACTATGACACAGCCATATCGGCCTTCCAAATTATGAAATGTGTTCCTTCATACTATGACACAGCCATATCGGCCTTCCAAATTATGAAATGTGTTCCTTCATACTATGACACAGCCATATCGGCCTTCCAAATTACGAAATGTGTTCTTTCATACTATGACACAGCCATATCGGCCTTCCAAATTACGAAATGTGTTCTTTCATACTATGACACAGCCATATCGGCCTTCCAAATTATGAAATGTGTTCCTTCATACTATGACACAGCCATATCGGCCTTCCAAATTACGAAATGTGTTCGTTCATACTATGACACAGCCATATCGGCCTTCCAAATTACGAAATGTGTTCGTTCATACTATGACACAGCCATATCGGCCTTCCAAATTACGAAATGTGTTCTTTCATACTATGACACAGCCATATCGGCCTTCCAAATTACGAAATGTGTTCGTTCATACTATGACACAGCCATATCGGCCTTCCAAATTACGAAATGTGTTCTTTCATACTATGACACAGCCATATCGGCCTTCCAAATTACGAAATGTGTTCGTTCATACTATGACACAGCCATATCGGCCTTCCAAATTACGAAATGTGTTCCTTCATACTATAAAACAGCCATATCGGCCTTCCAAATTACGAAATGTGTTCGTTCATACTATAACACAGCCATATCGGCCTTCCAAATTACGAAATGTGTTCCTTCATACTATAACACAGCCATATCGGCCTTCCAAATTACGAAATGTGTTCGTTCGTACTATAACACAGCCATATCGGCCTTCCAAATTACGAAATGTGTTCGTTCGTACTATAACACAGCCATATCGGCCTTCCAAATTACGAAATGTATTCGTTCGTACTATGACAGTCATTTCTTCAGTAAGTGCAAACAGTCACAAAGTTTGTTCTGAAGACTGTCAGTATAGGTAATGCGGAATTCTGGAGAGATATAATCCTACTAGTGACTCATAGACATGAAATAAAGGAACCAGATTTTGAAGCAATTAAGAATTGCCGATCATTTGTTATAATGTTAAGCTTTATTATTTATATTTTATTATTTATTATTATTTATTGTTTATATTTATTTACGTGCTGCATGCAACCGTAAACTTTCTGAACGGTAGATCAGTTATTATATATAATACTCTGGTTTAAATTTTCATTAAAACTCCTTACTTCCCAGTTCTTTGACACCGACTGACTCTCTTCTGGAAAATCCGTAATTGATTGACCATTTAAGAAGTGTAGAAGATATGTTTTTGTACATTCAGCAGGGCCGGACTTAAGCGTGTTGTGGCCCCTAAGAAGCCACCGCCCCCCCTCAACTAAATTTTAGGTTTAATCGTTTTTCATGCTTTTTGAAGGGTACGCATAAAACGCTAAATTACGTACATACACACATGTATATATTTTTATTAATTTTTTGTTAAAGTAATAATTAGAACACAAAATAAGTTTTGTTTTTGTGATAATAATTACAACAATAAAAAACAAATAATACAGACATTTAGGAATTACATTTTATTTTTTGTTAAAACTTTAAAAATATACTGTTTACTTTTGATGTAGTGGTACATTACCATTATTTACAATAATTATCATTATGTTGTATTGCAATTTTCATTATTTACAAAACCATTAATTTTTTTTTTTTTAAGTGAGGCCCCTTGTAATGTGAGGCCCCAAGCTGTACCTTGTCTGGCTTATACATAAATCCGGCCCTGACATTCTTTACCATTTAGATGTGAACAGATGCTTGTACCAATGGTGACGTCACGTGTCGCTCCTCTTTCAGGCGAAGAAGGCCAAGCAGGCTGATATCGACCGTAAGCGCGCTGAAGTGCGCAAGCGGCTCGAGGAGACGGCCAAAGCTAAGAAGGCTAAGAAAGGCTTCATGACACCGGAGAGGAAGAAGAAGCTCAGGGTGAGTCATAGTCACGTGACTGGAAATGCTTTCGCTACATCCAGTATCTATAAGGATATCCAATTCCAAACATTTGAAGAAAATAATGTAGATTGCATTAAAAACAGCCCGTCCAAATCAACTCAGAATTCCAAAATATTAGTAGAGAATCATATCTGCTGTATTAACTTCAGAGGAAGTTATTTCTAAGTTCAAAATATGCTATACAGCTCACACGACTTTGCTAAGAATAAAGGCGAAAGGTTAGACTCTGTTATAGCAATGCCCATCTAAATTATAGGCCAGCAGGTCTGAAGTATCCTCCTTAAAAATAAAATTTTGGGCAGTTTCCAGAGAACGGCAAACCAGGGCGGAACCCCCATCCAACCCCCTCCCCCCCCCCCCCCCCCCCGCAGGCCACGCAATTCTTTATAAAAATGTTTGTTTAATTTTGTGGTTTCAGGAAATTTTAGTTGTTTGTTTATCGAGTACATCATTTGGTAGGAATGTGACGTCACTACAAACAGGTGGCTAAGACCCCCCCAATATTTAAGTGATATAGCAGTCAAACACGCCAAAGCAGCGTGGGGCTGCCTATAGCAATCAGTCAGTATCATTAATTACTATACATCTGTCATGTAATTTGATGAAGGCGAATTTGGTTATCTGTTCTTCCACAGTATTTCGGAATTTTTTGTTGACTAATCCACAAAGTGTCCGCCAGAACACGTGCTAACTCGATACTGTTCAGCATTTGAGAACCCATGTATTACCCAATTACCGGTCAGCCTAGAGCAACGAGAAGTTTTATTTAGTTTTGTATTAAATTAAGTTATAGACCAACTGATGCACTTTTTAAAGCACTTTTTAAGTAGCTTTATAGATATAAAATCAATAATGATTACTGTTAGCAATATATATACAAATTCTATATTACTTACAAAATCGTTTATTTTACAGCTTATAATACCACAATACCACAAGCCAGCAGTTCCGCACTTCTAACATCTACAATGTTTTTATAATTTTATAACTTTTTAACATATCTTTCTACAAGATTTTAACATATGTTTTATAGTGCCAATGAAATATTTTAAACCATGTGATTGAAGTGACGTAGCTTTTAGCAAAAAACCCCCTGACGATGATCCTAGGATCGAAACACGTGTAGGGGTACAATTTTAACATTTTTAATAAAGCTACTTAAAAAGTGCTTTAAAAAGTGCATCAGTCGGTCTATAACTTAATTTAATATGACGAAGATGCACGGTGTCAACAGTGTGAAATTTAGTTTTGTATGTTACAGAACTTAGTGTATGCCTGCGGTAAAGTTTCATGCCGATTGCAGATGATGTCACAGTCTCTGTACAATGTGCACTTTTGATGCCATTGAAAACACTTCCAAGTTTCTTTGACATAATTGTGACAGTCTCAGAGAGCAATGTAATTTGTGGCACGCGTGTACCAGTTCTGATTGTTAGATTACAGCGCTCTAAGTATATGTAGCAATATATTTTTCCAGTAGTAGTTTCTTGGGGTTATACTTATTTAAAGATAAGTGCACTAAATTCAAACGCCATGTATATTACCCTTATATACAGGGTATACACAAAAGAATGGTGCGGTTTCAATAGTGAAAACTATTGAAACCGCACCATTCTTTTGTGTATACCCTGTATAAAGCAACGTTTTAAAGTGGACATTGTATATAGAATTTTTCAGCAGAATAGGAGAGAGAAAACATATTTTTGTTTTTATGCTAATGGAAAGGCATTGTGTCATAATTAGCAGTGAAATATATTCCGTTTTCAGTAAATATAAATTAGAAGCACAAATACAATTGCCAGTTTTGTTCATAATAGAAAAAAATGGGCTTCGAATATGTCCCTGTTTATTTCCTACTACTATCGATATTACTATCGATATTCCACGTACATTACAATCGATAGTATATAATTGTACTTTGTTGCTGATGTCCCGTGCAGTTGTTGCTGAGAAAGAAGGCTGCTGAAGAGTTGAAGAAGGAGCAGGAAAGGAAAGCGGCCGAGAGGAAGAGGATCATTGATGAACGTTGTGGAAAACCCAAAAGTGTTCTAGATGCAAATGAAGGTAAGGAAACAGTAAGATTATAGAGCATGTTGCTCTGGTTTTAACGATATTATGAAAAGAGAAATAATGTATATTGCATAAGGGAGCAAGGAGCATAGACTGAACGGGTTATTTGCGGGGATGTGTACTGGTAACGTGTTAAAGCTACGAAATTTCCATAATTAACATCGGGGAGACAGAAATAATTATTTTGCTTAAAGACCCTCTCCATTGCTGAGGTTATATACCGTTGGTTCTATATAAATTAAATATGATTTTGAAGCATTCTTGGAATAATACTGATATGGGGAAGACAAAGTACTCGGATAAAAACCTGACCCATTGCCACTTTGTCCATTACAAAACCCAACTTGACCGGCTTGCGAGATGTGAGACCAGTGACAAACCACCTGAGTTTGCCTCAAACTTCGGCTGCAGTCATAGTTTGTCACAACAACGCTTTTAAATGTGTAACTTTTATTCAACAAAGAAACTTTAAATAAAGACACTGGGCTGTGTTTTTTTCTTCAGTTCGGAATATATGAGTTACGCATGCGCACAGCTGTAGTCGCCATGACAGCGCATGCCCAGTTCAAGTCTAACCTCCTGGCTCGCCTATTGCAGTGATCTGCATACCTGAGCTTTAACTTTGAAATAGGACTAAATTTGTTTTATTAATAAATAAAATTCATGCTTTCATTTATGCCTAGATACATTTAGAACATAAATGTCTTTATACTCGTATAGAAAGAGCATTTTGGTTAAAGCTCATATATCAAGGTATGTGTAACAATGTGATTGGCCCCTCGGTCACGAATTATATGTTCATTGTTGTGTCAGTGCATTTAGCATGAAAGAACTTCCGATTCTTCTAGCAACACCAAACACAGTTACAGCGCCGTATGTGCGACAGATGTAACAAAGTCTTTTTCCAGTTCCAGTGTTTGAAGTGTGTCATCATCGGAAGATACAACGTAATGTACCTACAGTCTGACGACTGAAATGCAAAGGGTGAATCAAAAAAAAAAAAAAAAGGCAAATACCATTACATATAAATTTCTGCTTAAAATATTAAATGTCCATCATAGTGGGTACATCAGTTTTAATTGCACTGATTCGTTTCTTTCCTGTGAGTCTGTCTCTAGCTCACTGCACTCTTGGAGCGCCTCGTCGTTTTGTAATAATACTCACATTCCCCGACAGATGGCAGTATTAATATTAACTGTAGTAAGTGCCACGGATCTCATACGTTAAGCGCCTTTTAAGAACATTAGCCAAGGAGAACATCCTAACATAAGAGGTAGAAGGTAACAGGAGATGTAAAATGAAGAGCTTCATAATTTATACTCTTCGTCAGATGTTATGACAATTAAGGTGAATGGGATTGGGGGGGAGGGGGAGGGGGGAACAAAATTTCGCACAAAATTTTGGTCGGAAAATGTACACGTATGATACCACGACTTTGAAGTTCTAGGCGTAGATAAAGGGATAATATTAAAATGGATCTCAAACAAATAGTATGGCCGGATGTGGATTTATTTTAATTTAGAACAGATACGCATGGCGTCTCTTGGGACTTTCCATTCCTTTTTTTACTATAATTATACTCATAGGTTAGCATTTGGCTACCACTGCCCCTGGTGTCAGAGGCAATTGTTCCCGGACGATAAATTTTGAATTTAAAAATACAGGTACGCCTGCATCATGCAGTGACGCGTATATGGAGAGAGAGTGCCTAAATAAAGCCTCGTGCATTTGTTAGCTTGGAACTGGATACAAGTAGGGTGTATAAAATTTTGATGTATTACCGCTATGTTTTGAAACATGAAACAACAGCAGCGCCATCTGATACAGTGTGTCGGGTTTTGTCATGGTGCTGTGGAATGCATGATTTGTGAGGTTATCACAGTGTTGAATATCAACGCACGGTTTACTGGTGCCAAAATAAACGGTTAAAATTAGAAACATAACTTTGTCACCGAACGAAATGAAGTGGAAAGTCTGCATTGACTATATCAGAATGATCATACAGATCTCCACATTACCGACATAGCGGTTTTGTTATCAGCTTAAACCATATAAATAGCATTAGAAACAACCAAACACAACTTGGATATGTTCGTCACATCAGTTACGCACCTATACGTGTTTCGACCTGAATGAGGCTTTCATCAGGAATATTTTCCCCATCAACAAGCAGCATATACAGAGTGATTCAGGACGAAAGATCAACATGTTGGAAAATGATGAAATCGGCCATTGTGACAAAAAAAATTAATGTGAACATGTGTCTAATTCTGACTGGTTACCGAGATAGAGCTGTTTGAATCTAAAAACACAAAAACATTGTGAATGGTAATAAAGAAAGATAAATTACTTACTGTTAATTTAATTTTAATTTAACGTTTAAATGACAAATTTGTTACACAGGAATGACACATTTGTTACACAGAAATGACACATTTGTTACACAGAAATGACACATTTGTTACACAGAAATGACACATTTGTTACAGTTCACAATAAAAGTTCCAAAATCCCACCGTCAACCTCGGTGCACTTTGCAACACGTGTGCGAAGATCACGTGTTGTTCGTCTCAGTTGATCTTCACGTTTCTTTATGCAGGCAGCAGCATCCAAAATGCGAGCGAGCAATTCGTCTGTGTATCCACCTTTGTTTTGTAAACTTCGCTCTTCATCCAACCCCACAAACAAAAATGTAGCATAGTTAGGTTTGGAAATTCCAACAGCTCAATCTCGGTAACAATTCAGCCCGCAAACTACCATCGCTGATCGGATCGCGTGACTTTTCCATCTCCCAGACACACATACTTCCACCTGCCTCCTGTATTTGGTCATTCTTCTAGGGCCTGCAACCCTTAAAAATAAAGGCATTAGGTTCTTTCGAAACGTCAGGGTTCGTAAACCCTTCTACACAACGTTAACAATCGCAGAACGCTAGAAACCTGAAGCGTCTTATATAATTGTGTTGATTTTTTGCAGGTAAAATCCTCCTGATGAAGACATAATTGAGGTCAAAACTTGTAAAAGTGCATAGTTGATTTGATCAGTATATTCGAAGTATGATTTCAATGGCTTGTAATGTTACTTGCGTGGTTTAATGTCAACGGTCGTGTCAGATGGATTATACGGGTTGCCTCTATATCCCAGTAGTTGATAACCTTGGGCGTGGTTAGTAGTTCCATGGATTACCGCTTGGACACGCCACGTCATCTGTGCATATAAAGCAGAGGGTTGCCCATTATACAGAGCTTACACAAAAGAATGGTGAGGTTGTAATAGTGTTCACTATTAAAACCGCACCATTCTTTTGTGTATGCCCTGTACATGGGAGCGTACTAGTGAGGCGAACATAATCATAACAAGATTTGAAAAGGCTGTGTGTGCACACCATGTAACGTCAGATAATTTGTTACCCATTTTAAACTAGGCACTGTATTTCTTTCTAGTTCTGGAATGGTTCAGTTTTAGCAGTTGCTTTCACTTCCACGGAATCTGTCACATTTGTCACTGATGTGTTTGTCTGTGTGTATGTGTGTGTCCCCTCACAGATACAATTAAGCGCGTCCTCATCGACTACCACGAGAGAATCAGCTCTTTGGAGGACGTCAAGTTCGATCTGGAATACGCCGTTAAAAAGAAAGATTTCGAGGTAGAATTATGCTGCTGTCCTACGGTTGACAACTTCTGTCTGGAGATTTATTTCAGTGATATATGTACAGGGTGTTTCTTGTTTTATTTTTGTTTTATTTTCAAGTTCATGTTTCTTACAGTTCTGACGTCACAGATAATTGGAATATTTAGCAAACTGGAACACGTTGTTGACTCTAAGAGTTTCTTAAATAGTGGCAAATTGTTAAATATCCCGAAACTAACCTACCTGATTTGTAAAGTAGTAGTATTTAGTAACAATAGATATGATATCGCTATTATGCGAGTTCGCCCAATTTCGTGACATGGTATTCTAAATTCGCCACAAATGAGTTATATTGTCCATAATTAGTTTCAACTGTTCGCCATAGATGGCAGCACAAGTAGTTCGTCTCGCACATTTCCGAAGGTTATGACAACTTTAATGCTTCAAAGGGTTACTATCTCTTAAACATTTCAAACAATCAGAGCGAACTCTGAGTAAATTGTGTCCAAAGGACGCGTTGATAAACCTAAAGCATACAAGTGTGTGTTTTAAACTCCCAGCCATCTGTTGCCTATAAACTGCCGAACATTCTCATTTATGTATCAAAATAGTTGTTTTGCTATCCTCACTACCGTTTGTATATACAGGCTCGCATAGATAAACAACGGCAGCTGTATTTAGTAATAACAAAAAATACTCATGAACTTGGAATTAACTTTTATGTCACAAATCTGTGTTTTAACAGTGTTAAAGTGTTTACTCCTTGTTAAGAACAGATTAGATCCTAACAGATTTCTTATATTTCTCTTGAAAAGTCTGTTATTTCTGTTTCGTTTTCAGATGATGGACTCGGATATTTTAACAATGTGGTTTGCATTCAAATAACTCTTGCGTGTGAACTTTATCTGTAATCAATGTTCTCTCTTGAATTCCTTTCTAGATATAAGTTGATCCATTTCACTAGATTTAGATATGTTTATAGTAAATTTCCACATTGCAGTTTTTAAATCGAATTAGCTATATCTTGCAATTGTCAAGATCTGCGTACTGATGTTTTCGGTATCTTTCGCTGGAGGTCTCTGGCTACAGCTGATACCCACGCTAATCGCAAAGTTGCAGCAAATATTATGGCGATTTTTGTCACCCATTATAACATATTCATTATGATCATAATGCCCTCGATTACCATACGATCCGTAACATCTCTTAATTAGGCTCTTTCTTTCTTGTAAATTGACATTGCGCAAGAATGTCGTAAGCTGCGTCGTTGGCCAGCTCTTTAGTTCGCAGTCACTGCTACTAGAGACCTCCAGCGTGTCCTCTTGGTATTATTCCCTTCTCAGTTCCTGATTTCCGTTCGTAATACACGATCGTTATGCATAAGTATGTTAACAAAATATCGCTTTCCGGACTCGAGTACTAAATACTGCATAAATTAGAGTGTAATTTTATTTGTCCTAAAATGACAATTAGTCTTTCTTCTCACTACATAGTGGTGGAGTAAATGTTTACTGCGAATGGAGGCAATAACTTAATTGTTTTGCCTGACAATACAACTCGTCAGTACCGAATCTTGTACAGTGTCTTACACAGAGAAATAACACCTCCATGTGACAGAATTATTACAGTACTGAATACGTTCTGAGTTAGCTTTCCCCATTTAAGTATTATGATTATCAGTCATCAACTCAGTACAGAAGTAGAACCTTTTCTCTGATTGGCACCCAGCGGCATTTGTGACTGCAATTGCCTGTTTCCTGTCCTTCAGCAAACCTCAAGTCCATCATCAATGCCTACCACAACCGCATCGGAAACCTAGAGACCGAGAAATACGACCTAGAATATGAAGTGGCCAAAAAGAACTTGGAGGTGCGAGCCTGTAAGGCCCTCAGCCCACAACATGTCCACAGAGATCAAGGCGATTCTAACACAATTTCCGTCGAGAGCATATGCGATTCGCTGGCGTGTTTCTAGAAAAGACATTAAAACACGTTATGACGTTTGACATGTGCGTCGTACCACATGCATCACAAATTCTGTGAAATAAAACATTAGAATAGCGGAATGAGCACTGGAAATTGTCATGGTTTATGTTTAAGATAATTTCGTGCCAAAATCCAAAAATTGCTGAAGTACCTTGTAACCAAGATATGTATATACATATACGTGTGTTTAAAATTTGACATTACCAAGTGATATCAGAAGAACCGATGTGCATTGATGTTTAAACGTTAATGTGCACTGCTTTGCTACAGACACTGATTTGTTTCATGTCAGAAGAAATTGTAACAGGAATATGTTCTAATTCGGGAACTTGCTGCTCAACATAAACGCTGTCCAATTGCGTTACAATACTTGAACTCTGGGGCAGGTTTAGGGATTGAGAGGCTACGCATGCGTATACAAACCAAATCAGACCAAATTACACGTCATGATGCAAGACACTGGCTGATTTGGGAAGATTTTATGGGAGAGATTTATTGTATATGGATTTAAATTAAGAAAAGATTTGTATTGTTTCCCTTTTCGTTAATTTAATCCATCTTTTTAAAAAACTAAATGCATAAGAGCATTGCAATATTAAAAGATCGCTTATTAAATGCAGTATCGGTGAACATAACACAAGCACGAAGCAAACGTTTAACACAGCGAGTTTCACACGTTGGAAAGCGGGCAGGATATCCTCTCTTCTGCGTGTCGCTTGGCACTGTTCCTAACCTTGTAACTGCTTTCATTTTAAAAGTGTTTTGTGCCTTGTAATCTTGTTGTGTCTCAGGTACCAATTTCCTACCTTGATATCAGACCCCTGTTCCCGACAGCTCAGTCGAATCTTCTTGGAACGTCTCTTTCCTTACAGCAGCTCACATCTGTATTTAAGCTTAAACTGTGTAGCTTAATTAAAGTAAGTGCGTAAACCACCTTGTTTGTACATTTCTGTAATTCAGGTACCTCATGACAGGTCTGGTATGGTTTATAAAGGTTAATTTTCTAACGAAAATTATTAAAAGTAAGGTTATGGCATGCCATATTTATTACATATTTTTCTTCGAGTTGGTCAAAATTAAATAAAACTCATGCCAGAAATGTACTGGACTGTTAGTAATTGTGCTTTTGTACGTAGTGCTACAACATTTATTAAGAAAACTCGTAACTCGAAGAATATTGATGCATAATATCCACTGTTAATATAAATGTTTCCTAGAATATCTGTGTTCATAAAATGTGATCCCTTCTTTCACGGCTTGTAGTACAGAAGGTTCCTAGGCATGACTTTATCAGAATAGTATGCAATATTACACTTTTCTGGATGCATTTGCCGCACAGACAGCGGTTTAGGTCCCTTCACCTAAAGACGTGTCAGGAAGCCAGGTTATGTCATTGGTTCATGTTACTGAGAAAGGAAGCATTCGCAGGTGTAGAAGAGTAGGCCACAAGAAGGATTTGTAGAAGAATGTTTGAATGGGAAGCAAGAAAGAGGAGGGATCACTCAGGTGTGTTTTATGGTATAAGAAAAGACAAGACAGGAGACTACTTTTGTGATTCGTGCACCAGTAAGACACATCTTTACCCTGTTAGTTGTTTCCAGTTCAAAGAAAACCTTGTAAAGTAGTGTAACAGTGTGGTTTGTCACTTATATGCCTATATTAGTGTAATATGAAAATACATGATTTGTTTACAGTAAAGGGTGCATAGTGTAAGGAATGTTCTGCAGTGAAAGAAATCCATCAAATATCTTAGGAGCTGTGTAATTACAGTATCGGATGACAGATATTATTTACAAGCTGTGTTCTTGTATTTTAATGTATGTGTGTGTATATAGACAGACTTGAGTTTGCAATATAAGAACCCATAATTTGAATGTAAAAGTGAACTGAGGTTAGATACTTGACTAAACTCTTCATGTGAGAAGCCAAAACGTAGTGTAACTTTACTTAAGCATATGTACACCGCTTAGTAAAAATATGTCATGCTACATATTAGTGAATAAAAGTTATGAAATAGGGATATCAAATTTAGTTCAGATTAATATTTACATAGTACATATTTTTATTCTGTTACACCCTGTTATTGTATTATATATTTCAAAAAGGAACCATGGTGAGACTCAAGCCTGAATGTGGGAAATGGAGGTCTTGTTTTTTGGTTATTCATGACATTTATTTGAATGACCATTGGTACATTTGTAATATTTTAACAAATTGTACAATGCTTGCAGCAATGTTCTGTGGCAGTAAAATAACATTTGCATCACACAAAGCAAGAACATGGCTTGATGCTTTATCGAAACATGTTGGCTCAGAAGTTATGGGTTTGCATGTCTCAGGAACTTGATACCATTGTGTACAAGAAACTGTGACATTAAATATTTTAATTATTATGGATTTAAGTATAAGCAGGGTGGTTTTTAGATCTGTTCTTCCTTGGAACTTGGATCACTCTCCTGGCTTAGTAACTTTCCTCTGAAGACAACATTTCTTTTAAGATCTCAACACTCCACAAATACAATAATTTGCTGGTGACTTGGTGCTGTACATTACATTCTTATATAGTTGCTTTAATTGTGTTTAACTGTTTTAGTGCTTTTTAAAACGTATATATTTTCACTGATATCTATGTTTCTTTGTTTCTTCAATAGCACAATTTCGCTGAACTTCTTTCCGCAACTAACCGACAATTTCTCTGGGTGTTTTTCAGTTCTGAGGAAGGGTTTTTTTGCTTGTAGGAATGAGGTTTCCACTGGCATTGTCTCATGTTCTGGTGTATTGTAACACATACATAGTTTTAAGATTAACAAATACTTCAGTTACCCTCAACCTGTATGTGAACGTTACGGTGATTGGTACTTGTCTGTATTTGCCTTATATGGAGTCATCTTGAAAGACGCCTGATGCAAATTACAGGAATATTTAAAATACGGTGGTAGATTGGGCCACATATGGTTTGAGACGTGAGGCAAGGCCAGTGTCTGAAATCTCAGCACAAAGCATTGCTCACTTTGTCTAACCAGAGACTCTAATTCTTGTCTTTCTTCCTTCTTCATCTCTTTCTCTCTGTTTTAGCGGAACTTCAAACAATTTGCAAGCAATATTGGAACAAAATTTACATATTAGAGGGTGATAAATGGGAACTAGAGAGAATAAGTAAAATGAAAGAATTTGAGGTAAAGAAAAGGGCTATTTTGTGCGAGTGTTTCATTCCACTCATTGCTCTAACGTTATAATTTTGTTGTTCATTTGCCCCATCTTCATGGTGTTCCCAAAATCCTTAACTGTAATGCATGCTAATATTGCTGACATTTGTAATCCCTCCTCATGTTGATCCGTAAGGCCTGTTCCAGCTTATTTTACAGATCTGACATGTCATTTTTTTACTGAAACTATGATACTAATATTTCATTCTTTCTCCATTGCTAGGGCTGTTTTGTGAGCATCTGTCCCTGAAGGACAGTAAACCAAATAACTGTAATTCATCTACAAATAGAAACATGTATGGTGTAATTGTGTAAACAGCCATATTTTCACATTTTAACAGAGGCTTATAACAATTTACTGGGCCTACAGGTAACCAGATTTGTAAGAAGAGAATGTAGAAAGAAACTCAGGTTTTTTGGTATAATGTGACAAAAAGACTGCTTGTAAATATTTTAGTAAAATTTAAGGACCTGTAAATATTTAGAAATACTACAAACATGACTGCAGAAGGCCAAAACTCTTGCATTAATTTAACTATTATGATTGGCGTTGGAAATACGAGATATGAATGATGAATTACGGTTGGCTGGCCTGAGATTCTTGGGGTGATTGCAATGTGTCAAGTAAAAAGGCATGCGGCTTTGCTTAACACAGAGTAATTCCCCAAGAAGCACAGTGAATCAGAGTGTGCAATAAGTAGTTTCACTTGCTTATATTTATTCTTTTAGATCAACTCAAGAAAATCGTCAAGGAGTATTACGATCGTGTATTTCTGTGTGAGGGTCAAAAATGGGATTTGGAACATGAAGTGAGAAAGAGGGACTGGGAGGTATGGAGATAAGGAAGAGTGTGGGCTGAATTCCAATGCCCCTCCCCCACCTCCCCTCTGTGTGAAGTGGAAGGAATATTGGCATTTGGCTACACTCCTTTGGTTTTGACTTCAAAGTTTTCCCCACAAACGACAGCTTGTTTCTGTATTGAGAAGTCTGTAAACGCCTGGCCAGCCCTGGCCGCACGTTTGCATACTTCTGCAAAATTTGAATTCGTATTTTCATTTCGTCGTGATCGTTAATAAGAGGAGCAAATGTCTAAAGGGAAGATAACTCAGACACTAAAGAGAAATGAAAGATCCTGTCCAGATTATGGCTAGTACAGTGCCCTCCAGTTCATAATGTGGACATTCTGATATGAAGTGCTTCGCTTTATTCAGTTGTAAATCAAACATAAAAGGGTTGACCACGCCACCAAACACTCCCTTCCTCACCATCTCAATAAATGAAACGTACATCATTAAGCAATACAATGGCTTATGGCACGACGCTGTGCCTAGTAATCTAAACACGGCTTATGTCCCAAATGCAAATGCTATTCCTGTCCTTGAATTAATCTTGGCACAAATTAAACTGAATATATTAAACTCTAAATGTAAATAATGTATTGAATGCTCCTTTATACAGAAATGTGCAAGCTCACAGGGCTGGTTAGGCAGTCACCCTGTAATAAGCTCCCTTGTACATACAAACATACATACCTGTACTAATTTATATATCATGATGCGATCCTTTGTAAACAAGGCACCGAAAAATGTTGTAAAATTAGATGTAGTAGATGATATTTTGTCCTTTGTGGTGCAAATTCCTATGCAGAATCTGTACCTTCATATGTGCATGCCCCATAATGCACACTTGTGCCCTTTCCCTGCAACTCTTCATTTATGAGGTGTCAAACATGACATTAATACCCTGCTGTTCGTTTATGTGTTACCTTGTGAGCCTGGGGTCAGCCCTTTTCTTATGAAATACATTAAGGACTGTTACATTATGACTAAATTGTGTTCAGCCCCATAGAGAGATGTTCAAACAGTGTATGTTGCTAGATGCTGCATTTTATGTGGTAGTTTAAGACCACATGTAGATGGCGTTCAATGGCCTGCAGTCTCCGCTTCCCCCACCTTCCCACTTTATCAACACTACCCACCTTATTTCTGGCTTCGTACCTTCAGTCTCGATTTGACATTAATGTTTGCCCTCTGCATGTGCGTATTGTGTGACACTTGACTGTAATAAACACATATGGTCCACATTCTGTACCTTTTGTTTGTGTTTTATTTCTTTTACCCTGTTGACATTATTTTTTATGCTTAAACTGCCAGGGCTTCATATAACATTTTATGGCATTATACATTTAGTGCAGTATGTCATATGACTTCTAACTTCAGGTCTGCATAGACACTCCATTTCCTCTTATTGTCACTTGTGGTTTGGAAATCCTGAAACTTTTTAACATCCATGGATATTTACTGATCTTTATGTAGCCTTGCTTTTTAACACCGTACAAAGTAGCCAATAGTCTTCTGATAGAGTTGAAAGTGTCCGGAACATATATAGGTAATGGTCTTGAGGATGTGAGAGGCAAGCAGAGGGCTGCTTGTTTCTCGATGCTGTATATGTTTTTGAGCAGTTAATCCACTAACCCACTGTTTTTTTTTTTTGGTTTGACATTTGTCTTAGTTGCATTATTAACCTGCTAGTCTGTTTATTTGGACAATCTCTTTATTTAAGTTCAGATTGGTATCCTTTTCTGTTGATCTAGTCATAACGTTTCATCAATTTTTTGTAAAAAAAGAAGTCCTTCACTGACGTGCACCAAAGTATGGCACTTCATATGTTTTGAATGCTAAATTCTCTAACACTACATGTAATGTGGTCTGTGCCGTCTAACATTTTCAGGGGAATGTCACACGGAAGCCAACTTGCGATATTCAGCTGTTCCCGAAAGATTTTCATCTGGTCTCATTGGGGATGCTTTTTTTTTGTTCTGACCCTCAACTCTGCACTTCATATTCCAAGTCCTTTTTAGAGCAGATGTACCATCGTCATATTTTGTTCAAAGCAAGTGCCATGCTGACTGCACTTTGCATCACGTCCTGAACCCTGTGTATAGTCTGTGTTATGGGACTCGCCTGCACACACTTGGTTCAGTGTTCAGTCACAGTAACATGCCGTTAGATGCAGACTGCAGGTGATGTCACGCAGTGCAAACAAGTGTATGTGCTCATGCATAGGTGCTGCTGGTTGCATTGTGGTTCCCTCATCCTACTCCTAGCACATATTGTCGTCACAGTGATATTCAGATGTAGCTCTACATAATGTTTCTAATTACACGATTATAAGTGTTACTTCTAAGAGTCACAGAGATATTTGAAACTAAATTAATAGCGCATGTGTTTATACTGTCAGCTGTCAACACTTCATAAGTATTCTGATATAATGACCCAAAATTATACCACAGCATAAATAGTGACAAAGTTTTCTGCATTTAACATGCCTGCATTACATACAGTAAAACCCCGATTTAATGTTCCCGCATTTAGTGAAATCCCGGATTTAGTGATGATTTTTTCATGTCCCGACAATAGCTCCATATAAACATATAAACCTCCATTTAATGAAAACCTCGATTTAGTGAAATATATTCTAATCCCCCAGCAATTCATTAAATAGAGGTTTTACTGTATTTGTTCACAAATCAAGCGTGTACATATCAAATTACAATATGTGAGATTTCAGGCTTCCAACATGGTGTAAATGAGATCTGTGCTCATATTCATGTTCTGGGGCCATTTCACCTCAGAACACCCCTAGGCAACTCCACTTCCTTCCTCTCCTTCCACCTCCCTCATGTTCCACCAACCCTATTGGCTAGCATCACGTTCCCTGAGAACCAATCACCGCCCACACCATTTCCTATGTCACTGCGTACCTAAATGTTCCCGGAATTTTTCTTGGACTGCTTGATCCTTGAAGATGGGACAGATGGGGTTTCCTGAAACATCGATAACTAACTGCTAATCTGCTGTGTGTTGTAAACGCCCAGAAGAGCACAGATCTCAAATGCCAATATGTTGACATACAGGCTACAAGCTTAACATCATCACTAATTATGATTTACTGTGGGTTTGATTGTGTAATCATTGAACATAATACTGTGGGCAGTCAAATATACATTATTTTTCAAATTTGCTATCAAACATGTCATTTTGTGAGAATTGAGAATTGAAAATTCCCCCTATCCTATGGATAGAGCAATACATTCCTCCCAAATGTCAGTAAATTTCTGCTAGACTGCACAGCATTGCATCCCAGAAGACAGTACATTTAAAGCATTACTTCACTCCAATTATATTTACTTTGCACAAACGGTTATACAAGTCATATTTATTGTGCATCGTATAATGAGGTTTATTGCTTTAACCTTTGACTTTTAATGTAACAGTTATGATAATTTTTATACAGACGTAGGGACATACTGCATACGTAGGCTGAAATATGGCCCTAATTTTGTGACGGTGAGGAAGGGAACGCCTGTCATGTCACTAATGCTTTCCTTAAGCCAGTATTAAGGACATTGTTAAGCTTTCAACTGTCACAGGTATTGTACTGAATACAGAAAAAATAATCGTGTCTATGAAGTGTATTGTGTCCTGAGACATGACTGTTCTCACATATAAACATGGCTATTTACTTTATGTTATTTGTACCGTACATTTTTCTTGATTATATAAAATCATGATCCGACAAATGTACACCCTTTATTATTTGCTATTTAATACAGTCTGTATTAAAAATAGTCCAACATGTTTTGAACTATGTTACAGTTCATCTTCAGGGACTCAATTGTTTATTACACCAGCTATATCTGTACGGTACTCATTAAAATATATAAGTTGGGTAGATAAAATGTCGTTCAGTGTGTTGAGTTTGCGGACACTGAAAACAATATTAAGAAATTTTTAAGCTAATATATTTAACCTTTTAAAGTCCGGAGGTTACTATATGTACCACCACGTTTAACATTCAACAATTCTACATTCTGCCCACACTGTATTTATGTGTATTGTATTTATATTACAACAAACAGCGACTTTTGCCTTATATAACATAAATTGATTTGTTTTTTAACCGAGAAGAAAAGTGTTTACTGCGCAGTACGAACTGGGTCTTTAAATGAAACAGTTTACGCTTCGTCTTTAAAGGGTTAAAATTCAAATCAAATTTATATAATGGTTATGTTTGGTAGGACTGCTGTTGAAGTGTTACACTGTACATAACTGTATCTGCTGCTTTGTGTTCACCATTTGATTTTTAGTGGTGTACTATCTGTACGGTGTCCGAACAGGAATATATATAGGTCAAAGTGCTGCATAAGCACATTCTCAATAACATACATGAATATGGAAGTATTAATAACACCATGTCCCTACTCAAACAAGTAAATAAAGGACCACATATGAACTCCTTACAACAATTTTATATTCAATTACATTATATGCACACAACAAAAAACTAGTACCAGAACAAACCCCAGGAGAATTCAACCCTATATACCAGTTTGTTTACAACTTACAGAGTCGTCACATTACCGTGTGACTTTCACCTATATATATTCCTGTTCGGACACCGTACAGATAGTACACCACTAGCAATCAAATGGTGAACACAAAGCAGCAGATACAGTTATGTACAGTGTAACACTTCAACAGCCGTCCTACCAAACATAACCATTATATAATTGTGATTTGTATCTTAAATATCTTAGCTTAAAAATGTCTTAATATTGTTTTGAGTGTCCGCAAACTCAACACAGTTAGCGACATTTTATCTACCTAACTTATATATTTTAATGAATACCATTTTTTTTCAATGACTCGACAGCCCCTTGGGGGTCTGGGCCGCCTAATTTTTCGAGGCTTCACGATCACACACTTTCCAGACACACCGCACTCGGTAGGACTCCTCTGGATGAGGGACCAGCTCATCGCAGAGACCTCTACTTGACAACACACAACACTCACAACAGACAGACATCCATGCCCCCGGTGGGATTCGAACCCACAATCCTAGTAAGCGAGCAGCCGCAGACCCACGCCTTAGACTGCACGGCCACTCATATGTGTATAGCTGGTGTAATAAACAATTGAGTCCCTGAAGATGAACTGTAACATAGTTCGAAACATGTTGGACTATTTTTAATATAGACTGTATTAAACAGCAAATAATAAAGAGTGTACATTTGTCAGATCACAATTTTATGTAATGGCTATTTACCTCAGCGAGTATTTTAAATTTCTACATATTTATAGATTTAGTAGGCTTTGGTTTGTCAGAAGATGGAAGCAAATGGACACCAAAGAGATAGTCATGGTGAAAAATTTTTCAGAACATCGTCCAGGTGAAGTAGCAGAAAGAGCAGTGAACATAAAGCATAATTTGTTGTTGTATTTTGGACAGAAATTTGGGGAACCTTTTTACTTTAAGTTGCTGCATTCATTTTGGTCTTGCTTTTCTTTTTAATAACTTCACTGACAGGACACTCTTTTAAAACTGTAGTTATATTTTAACTGTTTGGTATAAATTGTTTTAATTCTTTACATTTTATGGGTTAGATATTCAAAGTATTCCAGTTTTAAGCGACTGAAAAACGAGTACATAAGCTTGTTCTCAACCTTCTCCTTTCTCTCTGCTTGTAGACGACATCCTAGTTTATCATCCCTGCTGTCCAACTCTTAATTTCGTATTTTAAATGTAATGAACACACTTCCCGGCGTCTCTCTGATGTCTCCTTGCACCTGTTTCTCTGCCATAAAGTAACAGTTCCATTAGCTGCACTCCTGCCCCATAAAATGCTAACAGTTTGGCCTATTTTAAGATCTTGCTGTTAATACAACTGCCACAGAAATAACCTGAAGTACTGGTGTTAACTCTTGACATTCTGTTGTGTACTAAAGTGGACAGTGCAATTTTTGTATTTTGCCCTTCTGTGAGATGCCAGGGATGAATTTTAGCCAGCCATAAACAGTCTTAAAAGTTTATTTCTTCAGTATATCCAGGATGAGATCCCATAGACTCGATATATATTTAATGCCTTACCTGATGTGTCCTGATAGATGATTTATGTAAGCTGGAAATGCTTCTCTGCATCCATTGTGTTTGAAATATACCCGAGTTTCAGCTATTAATATAGTGTTTTAAAATGTACATATACAAAGCATGAGCAGTTAACATGTTAAATACACTATTGCTAATAAAAATTTGATAATACTTAAAAGTAACCTGACGTTGCACTCTCTGCTTTTATACAATTCAGTGTCGGCATGTCTGTGTGCTCAAGTTCTGCACCTGTCAGCTGTATGTCCTACTTCTCCTAGCCTTCCTTGTCCAAAACACACTATATCACAGTACATTTTTCTTAGTCTCATATATTTTATGGCTTTTTTATTTACAAAAATTAATACTGTCATTAGTTCAGTGCTGGCATGTGCATGGATAATGATTTGACATTGGAATCAATGGACATAACATGTATAAAGTGTAGCATGGATTTCATGTTTGTATGCTGTTATTTGAAAACAGTGCTGTGTTTCTCTGTTTTAAATTTATTAAAGAGTATAAGATATAATGTTTTATTATGAAGTCAGATAACTTTCTCCATAAATATCTTAGCATGCCTTACATTGTTTGTCATTTACCAAATATCATGAACACATTAAATGTATTGCATAAATTACAGAGTCCATTTGCCACTTTTGTGTATATTTTCTGAGATGCATCCTCCCTCTGACATCACTTTTAATTTGCACATGAGGCAGGATTTTGTTCCTGAATGTCAGATTAATAACAGCAGCCATACACTCAGTCAGTATGACTCGGAGTACAAACGTCAGACTGAGTCGTCTCTATGTTACTCCGTAGACTGTCTTAATGCAGACCGCAAGCTGTCTAAAACATGGAAAGGCAAACATGGATACATCAATTCAGAATTCAGAAGAACCAGAATAAATCAGCTGTTCTTTGCATGCTTTTCGAAAGAGACCAAAGATGGCGTTCAGTGTGTGGAACACTTTACATCCAGACACGAAAATGCCTGATGACCATGAAAATGTTGCAAACACAAGAGTTCAGTTAAGAGTTGCTTCAGGCTGTTTCTTTTATGTACAGTTGTTCATGAAATTTGGAAAAGAAGCACGTGTATGATATTTGGTTGAAATGATATGCATTAAGGATATAGTAGTTGGGCTAAGTGCACAGTAGAGTGCCATTCTAATTCTTATGACATCATTCCAACAGATCTCTGACCTGAATAGCCTGGTGAACAACCTTCCAGGTAAATTGTAAGTATTTCTTGCTTTGGTCTTCAGTTACTTTTAGTAATAATGACAATTCCATCATAGAAAAGAGTGCATATTTAGTAGCCTAATTTTTTTGTTTCTATTCACATATTTTGTTTTTGTCATTTTGTTAATTAGACAATCAGTTTCCTTTAAGTGTCTTTAACTGGTTTCATTCTTATGTAGCAGAGTTTAGACTTAATAATCATGTCTGCAGTTTTATGTTGTAAACGCCTATGTTGTTGGCATAATGGTTTGTGTTTCATTATAGCAAAACTTCTACTTTCTCTCAGTGCCTGTGTACTTTTTACTTTACATAAGTCTGTTATTTGTTAGATTTTTCTGATAATGTACAGCTGAAATATTAATTACATCTGTCACAAAGGCTAATGCAATTACATGTACAAATTTTTTTACAATTGACTCCAAGAGTTTGTGACATCTTTTGTTCTGCAGCCAAAAGCCCACACTGAAGAAGGTGTCCAAATATGAGAACAAGTTCGCCAAGTTGCAGAAGAAGGCAGCTGAGTTCAACTTCCGAAACCAGCTGAAGGTTGTCAAGAAGAAGGAATTCACGCTGGAGGAGGAGGACAAGGAGGTCAGTGCTATGCTACGACGACACACATACACACATGGCACAAATTGAGTTTACAAGGTTTCTTGTATAGAAGTTCCTTGGGACCTTTAACTGGGCTTGGAAATTATAGAGACTGATTATGAATCTCTTCTCCCTTTGCCTTTGAAAGGACATACATGTTAAGACCACATGGAGAGGTCTGTGTGCAGCTTATGAGTACGTTAATCGATGATGATTAGAGTTCTTAGCAGCCATGCACTAAAGACTGGGCTCCATCCAAACACCATGAGCAAGAGAGACGGTTTCTCTCTCACCACGTCATCAGAGTCTCCCATCCGTGTCCTGTAGGAAGAGAATGTTATTTCTCCAAGGATAAGACAGTTATGTCATCATAACATGACACATCCATGCACTGTCCTTAGAAAGGGTCACTTTTCCTACAGTTTGCATTGGCCCTGGGATGGCCTGTTTTTGTGTAATCGCCCTATTGGCCTCACACAGTAGCCTGTCTCGCCTTCCCTTCATAGTGTTGACCGTGTCACCCTTTCCGTATGACATGGCCATATCTAAACTCGTCACTTTGATGACAAAGATGAAGGCGTACAGTTTGTCTCACGCACTGGTAGCCACCTAACCTATATGACTGGATGGTGTCACAACCACAACACCATCCGTCTGATTGTACCTGTTCTGTATGAGTGCAAAACCTGATCTTTCATCCTATTCAACACAGGGTCTTAAGGAGGGCATTTGAGTATAAGAAAGAGGAAGTGACAGGCAACAAGAGTGTTGGTTTTGACTGTTTAACAAATATTCTTACGGTGATCATATCAAGGAGGATGATAACAGGTGCAGCTTGCGGCATAGGCAGAGACGATTAGGAATTTTACAGAACCTGAGCTAGCAAACCTCAAGTGAAGCGACCATTTGGGATGTTCAGGCATGGGATAATATTAAAATTAAGTATAAGTTAATACTCTTAGGATACTGACTGGACAGATGTGGCTCGGGGAATGTTTATTGTGAACATGTTTTTGTTACTGTGAACATGTTAACAGTAACAGACGTTCACACTCTGGCACTCTAAAATGGGGACTAATTATTTTCTAAATGAGAAACTTCAGATTTCTAAAGATAGTCTGTGCTGCACATGGTTCATTGTCTGTCTGGCTGGCTGGCTTGTTGGTTGGGTAGATAATTAGTTAGGTAGTTACTTAGTTAGCTAGGTAGTTAGTGAGTGTGTAAGTGATGAGTGAAGTCAGTCAGTTACTTTCATCAGTTAGTTAGTCAGTCAGTCAAAATAAGTATTTGACTTCAGAGTTAGACAGAAAGAAACCTATTTGAGCACTCTGGTATTTAGTGTCTTTTCTGCAGAATGATTATGAAGGTGTTTCCTCTTCGTGTGTGAACTGTATTTTTTTTACTTGTTTCGCTCCACAGGCCAAGAAGTCGGAAAAGGCAGATTGGCAGACGAAGAAATAATCACATAGACACACAACATGACCTATATCAAACACTGCAATGTATATCTTTGATAGAATTTTCATTTTCTGAGTTGCTGTATTTATTTTGATGTAAAGTAGCCAGCCAAATTTAAGTTTTATGAATTTATTAATTTTGTCATGTCTGACATGTTCACATTCTCATTAAATGCAGCAAGTGTTCATATTTCTCACAGTTTGTATGATCCCAGATTTTCCCACATCCACCAATGTAGTTCTGCAAGTAGATTATACACACACATACACACTCATGTTTTTACTCTTTTTTTTAAATATTCCTTCTGGCTATTTTATGAAAATATTGTATTTTTGTTTTATGTCAGTTTTGTTCGTTTTTTGTGTCTTTATTTTGTGATGTCTTTGTGGTGTGAATTTTGTGCAACATATGGATTATGTCCATGTAGTGTAGCTGTGTTTTGTTTTGTCCATTTCATCAAGTAATATACTTCCCTATGCATACAGAATGTAAATTTATGTCCGCACTTTTTTTGCCATGTAACGACCTCTTTTTGTTTTTGATTTGATTTGTTATTTTAAGTTTTAAAATGCATACTCTATGCAAGTGGGCAGCATAGCATAAATTTCTGGATAGTCAGTTTTGGCTTCAGATGATTAGAAAATGAAAGACAAACTGTGCAAATAAAGAAACAGTGTGAGGAATCATAGGCTTATGTGTCGGTGTGGTGCAGATATACAAAACTCATTGATTTCCTTACTGTTTGTGAATGAAGCAACAACATGAAGCTATTTGAGGTAAGTCTGAAGATATTTTGGAAACTAATCTGTTTCCTTCATTACTTGATAGGCTAAAGTATGGAATTCTACTTTCTTTTTGACCCGTTGAAGGAGTTAGTCTCAAACCCCTAGGGATTTAACAATGCTGAATGGCCACAGGAGTCCAGTTATGACAGATTATGTTCTGGAAATTTACTGCATATTTACTACTTTAGGAAGCAGTTTTTTTTTAACTCCATAAACGAATGTGCCTGAATGTTTCTGTTCAGCTAATTAAGAATTTTTAAAGACATCTGGTCAAGATTTCATCTGAACAGAGCGCCGATAATGCATCAAAATCGCTGTACTTGTCGTTTTACTTCATTAGTAACCTTAAAATATTGACCATTTTGTGTTTGTAAGCCTTTTTTATTTTCTCTTCATTGTCTTTCTGTTTGTCTCCTATGTGTTTTGCACCCCTTAAATCTTTTTGTGCACGGTGAAGTGTGTTTCATACCTTCCGTCACTCAGAACCCTGACACGACAGGTGCTGTCATGACTTCATGTAACATCATTTCCTCTGGTTTATCCCTTATGTCTGTCACATAGTTCTGATTCATTGCATGAACCATGTGTGTAAAATCTGTCAATTAATGCAAAACTTAGAAAGGAAGTCCTTCATTACATACAGAGACTGTTACCAACATCAAGACATAACATTTGGTCAAAGAATGCTTGAAAATAATAACATTCATTTGGTGGCATTCCTTGCCCAAATGTAATAACTTTTTCAAGTAAATTAAGAATGATAACCAGTATTCATTTGGTGGCATTCGTCACCTAATTATAATAACTTATTGAAGTAATTACCAAACATTTTAAAAAGTGTGACACCAACCAGCTACACTCGAAGTGTCGTAGTAATAAATCGTTAACTGCAATGATTTCTGCCAAAGCAGAGTTCTTCAGACCCAGTACGCCATTTCGACTGCCTTCTTCTACTGCTCATTGATTAACATATCGATGTGCATTTCAAAAATGGCCCACTGCAGAGTGTACCAGTGAATCTGCACACATTTTAAAAAGAAGTGTATTCATTGGTTTGGAAGGAATGACTTGTTTCATTCTTTAAAACTTATGATTCATAAACAAATATTTCAAATAATATAATTTCGTGCATAGTGTTATTTTTTCTTCCCAGTTGTCATGTTTAACATATATATATATATAGACTCTTACAGTTTAAAATATTTGCTAATGAAGTGTTCTTTTTTGTTACTTGCAGAAGAAACCAGATTGGTCAAAGAAGGGTGAAGAGAAGAAGGTAGGGGAGAAAGAAGTGGAGGCATAAATTTAATATTTTTAGTGTATTTCATTTGTATCAATTTTGAAAGAAATACTCACAGGCCATTTATTGAACAGTGTATTTATTGATATGGCCTGAACAGAACTAAAATTACTACCTGGAAAAAGTCGCCTACAGACGGGAAGGATAAGTGAAGGATGCTACAACATGGAAGTAAGGTTGTCAATGTTCACTGTGATTTTATGTACCGTTTTTGTTCTGTTTTGAATCCGCAGATATTGAGTTTTATTGTGTTGGCATCACGCCACGTTTACCCTGTAGTTGTCAGATGTTCTCTCTGTTTTCTGTATGCCGTTGCCTTCCTTCTGCACTCGAATGTAAACATGTTACCTCTCCTTGTGAATATTTTTCCATCCCTATGTAAAAGGAGAGCTAAAAAGAACATGATGCTGTGTATAGCAATGTACATGATCATAAGTAAATTACTTGTGCACTATTATCTGTGTTTCCCATCATACACCACACTGCAGCAATCCAAACTGTCAAATTAATATGACATGATATAAAGACAGATTGTTTCTTAACATTGTATTTACCGTGCATTTTCAATTAAGATATGTTCAATAAACACCAACTAATGCACATAAACTTTTTCACAATAGTTTATTCTTAAAATTCCCCTATACGTATTTCGGTGGTTTAAACCACCATCTTCAGGGGTCGTAAAGATTATTTTGCATAGACCTTACAGCTATTACATGTGTGGTTATATTAGTATATGTAGAATATGAGTGGTCTAATATTGTCCACTTCGTACAGTATTGTAAAATAAGTTATTATAAAATGGAGTAAAAGTTGCTAAAATGATTACATAATTTGTAGTCATCAAGAAAATTAGTGGCAGTTTGGTCTCGTAGTTCTTTGCCAGTCATCACTCTGCAGCCACACGACACGGACGTCACACAGCTCACCCAGTACATACAGATGACCTCCTTACTGCAAATTAAATTGCACTTACAAAGAACTACGAGACCAAACTGCCACTAATTTTCTTGATGACTACAAATTATGTAATCATTTTAGCAACTTTTACTCCATTTTATAATAACTTATTTTACAATACTGTACGAAGTGGACAATATTAGACCACTCATATTCTACATATACTAATATAACCACACATGTAATAGCTGTAAGGTCTATGCAAAATAATCTTTACAACCCCCTGAAGATGGTGGTTTAAACCACCGAAATACGTATAGGGGAATTTTAAGAATAAACTATTGTGAATAAAGTTTATGTGCATTAGTTGGTGATTATTGAACATATCTTAACAGATTGTTTCATTAAATGTCTGTTATTAAGGTGAACATTTTAAGAATTATTCTATATAATCAAGAGTGGTTGAGTCATCATTTCTTCGTTAGTTTGTGAAAATGAGAACATTCTACAAGCAACATTCCATATGGTAGCTTTTATTTTAACCAACACATGCACTACACCTTGTCGTCATATATACCCCTACATATGTTTCGACTATTTATTAGTCATCATCAGGGGGATCAAAGTATATAAACACAGCCATCAGGCGAAGCCTACAGAACACGGCACAACAAGACGCCACAGATAAATTCACCAGCCATTTGAGAAGGAAACAAGACCAGCTGCCAATAATTTTAAATAAATTTTAAACGTTTTAATCCAAAAAGGAAAACAAACGCACTTATATATTTTAACCACTGAAGCAAAAAAGCTACATGTTTTTATAGTGAACACAGTTCATCTTATTTTAACATTGAATGTGAACCAACTATTATAGTGGATGTGTAGTCTGTGTTTATATACTTTGATCCCCCTGATGATGACTAATAAGTAGTCGAAACATATGTAGGGGTATATATGACGACAAGGTGTAGTGCATGTGTTGGTTACAATAAAAGCTATTATATAAGACAGAATGCACGGTGAATATAATGTGAAAATTCCATATGGTGTCATGTCTGTGTCACTTGTGCATGACATGAATTATTTATTTTATTAAGACAGTGTAGAGAACTATAAATTTAAACACCTTTATATCTACACTAATATTCCAGTTTCATGCTGTTGTCACTCGTTACGCGATTGTGATGAAGTAAAACACCTTTATGTGAAGACCGCATCCATCTGTCTATTTATAACGTAGTATCAACAATTAAAACCGTCTGATGGATTTTTATGAAATTCGGTGTAGGGGTCCTTATACAAAGTTTTTGATTAAGCGTGAGTTTTGTAAAAATCAGCACGGGGTCAGCTGCACTTTACGTAAGCCCACTGTGATGGCCGCAACTAATACATCATTGGAGAAGGTAGTGTGGGTTAGACAATGATCACACAAATAGTGTGACTTGTTTTGACACTGTCATTTTTTTAATAAAATACATAATTTCGTAGAACAGCTCTGTAATGATAGTTGAGGCTTGCTGCAGTCTTTGTAAACACCAAGTCCTGTGTGTTGTACCTCCATTACAGTTTGGTTGTGCAGTATAAATGTGTCACACTCCATCACCACAAACAGCAGTCTGTTGAGGAAGACCACCGTCCCAGCCTGAATTGCTGTATCGTCAGCCTGGTCTATGTAATCGTAAAATGGGATGTGTGCATATGACTATGAATTATGAATCAGGAAGGGGTGTTGCTGCGATATTATCATGGCATCTTTCTGGTATGACTGAGAGGCGTCACAAAAAAACTTGGAAGGTAGCTAATTGTCAGTCTTTATACATCGCACATATTCTGATAACAGCAATGATGAAGCCTGATCTGTGGCCGACTTCATGAATTCTCTCCTGCTAGTGTCCTGTATTCTTCAAGAAGTGGGATGGTGGGGCATGGAGCGGATTGATATGGCTCAGGACAGGGACAGGTGGCGGGCTCTTGTGAGTGCGGTTATGAACCTTTGGGTTCCATAAAAGGCGGGGAATTTCTTGACTATCTGACGACCTGTTAACTTCTCAAGAAGGACTGTGCTGCATGGAGTTAGTTAGTTAGTTAGTGTCCTGTATTATGGTGATGGGGTGGCTGTAAATGCCATCACTTCTGTGCCCAGTAAGTAAGCACCGTTCACCACTTAATACAACCACTGTAACTGTTGTGGCTCGTTCAGAATGTTTCAATCCAGGCTTGCTCAAACGTTATGTAGTGCAGGCAACATGAAATTCGGTACACAGAATGAGAAACGAATAAGTATACTTATAATTATATGTATAATTTTACCTTCATATTTTTCTATAGATCATGTGAAATAAACAATATACTGATATTAGGAAAAAACTGTAAAAGATACAGTTCACAATCTAGGCCTGGGTTTTAAGTTGTCCATACCATGTACGTGCTTATTATAACAACATGCATTACCACCAACTTGTACACAATATTGAAGTATAATGTAACAAACTTTATAAGATTCCTGACATGTTTCGATGTAACATCTCGGGAGTCTTATAAAGTTTGTTACATTATACTTCAATATTGTGTACGAGATAGTGGTAATGCATGTTGTTATAACAGGCTAGGGTGTTGCTTTTTTTTAGAAGATTTATACAAAATGAATTAGTAATGTAATGCATGTCTTCCTGAATAAACAGCTTATAAGTTTTCGAAACTCCTTCGGCGTTCTATCTCGGCTTTGCCGGGAAAGGGTTAAATGACATTTTCTGAATGGCAGTATTTCCACAGGCAAAATAACACTGTGTACAGTTTGAGCTGCTCTGTTTCAAAATAATGTTGTTTATTTTCAGTGGTTTACTCAATATAAACCTGATGATGAACCAAATGATTTGAAACACGACAGGCATAGTCAAAACAACAGAAGTACTGTGGTTGTATTGGATGGTGAATGGGGTATAAATATTCAACAATACAGAGACGTATCAGTGAATAAAATAGTTCCATGGCCAGTTGGTTCTTAACGTTATGTCAATCATCTCACAATACATACCACATGCAAGCAAATGTCTTCTCTGGCGATTATGTACTGTAGTTTCAGTTTCTCTTCACAATCACTAGATGGCTCTAAACACCACTAATTGCTGCAAATTCGATGATAGTACTTAGTTTCCCTGTTGGCAGTTTGTGTTTACAGTTTTACTTGTAGCAGTTTATTAGAGATGTGTAAAGTACAAATTTTGTGTGTCTGTACTATAAGATACCAGACATTTTTTTCAAACCTACACAGATCGGTCCTAGATAAATAAGCAGAATATGTGTAATATTAAAATTAATATGCAAGAAATGGTGTTTGAAGTGTATAGTTTAGGCATCCTATAAAAGAGCCACGTTTCAGGATTTAAAGTATGCAGTAATGAGCCTCTGAGTTCTAGTGACTGTCATAATTTGTTTGCATGTACTGACATGGTTCTAAAACTGAAATAGGAAAATGCAAAACATTAACTGACTTCTCAAGTAAATGTTTAACTATCACTCACTTCAGCCACGGAATATATAACAATTACTGTCGGAAAAATTAATTTAAGTTACGTGTGGGAAGGTTTCAAGTACAAGATAGGTACATGTGTAATGTGGGGACAACCATGTAAAATTACCTGCCACACAATGTCTCCTTTGTTGTTGGAAACCACTGGAGTACCTACTTACCACCATTCTATTGGACGTGCTGTAAATGTGATTCCTTTCCGTGTTGGTGAAGGAAATGACGTAATAAACCCACGGCTCGCATGATTTCCTTCGACCTGCTCGTTGATAGATGTCACTCTTGTCACCATGACAATGTACTTCCCTAAAATGACACAAAGATGTGGATAGAAGAAATGCATGGTATGTGCTGCCACCTGTAGTACTAGCATGGGAACTGTACGAGCGCCAATAATGGTAAGTAAAATTTTTGACTCTAAATGTCAAACAAGTGGGTAAATGAATGCTGGGGGGGGGGGGGGGGGGGGCAGTTATTGGTAGGTCCTTATGTAGATCTCGCAACAGGCGGTGTGACTTTTTGATGGGTCACAGCGTTTCACAGCTGGTGTTGCTCAAATGACAATCTTCTAGGTTATGACAACATGATTTGAACGTTTCGGAGTAACGTGCCGCCCACATCTTCAGAGTGACCGAATTAGGTTCAGGTGGATCAAATTCAATCACCCTGAAGAATTAGGCAGCACATTCTCCGAAACGTCGGAATCAACTTACGATGCTATGCGTTGTAGTCTAATAACACAGTGGACTATGATTTAAACAGACTTAATTGCAGTTAGCAACAAAATATTTAGAAGAATGTCAGGAAATTGAATTAAATCTTGGAAGACGTGCGCGCTCGTGGATTAAAACTGTACCTATATAGCACTTCAGTGCGTACCGCAGAGAGAACACACTCCGTGTCCGTTTATAAAGACCCACCGGTTAAAGCTGTTTAGGGAAGGAATCAGTTTTAATTGCGCGAATCACAGGAAATACATAAACACACACTGTGAGAAAAATGCAGAAGTTTTAATTGCAAAGTTACAAATGCCACTAGGTTTTAGTGTTAAGCATCAGGCGTGCAGGCAAGATCACGAAATGTCTGGCGCTTTATGTAAACCGCAGGCAGAAAATACATGAAACGGCAACAAGAATACGTTGTTAATGTTACGTCCTTATGTATAGTCTAGTAAGTACTGTTTTCAACTCACGAGAACAGATTTGACCTTGGCAGGGGTGAGGGGGCCCAGGAGGAAATCATAGATTACATATTTATGGCCATTAACCCGATATATTCGAGGCAAAAATACATTGAGCTGAAATGCATTTGTGTCTTGTGCTTGCGAGCTGATACTTTATGTTGTGTTCTGTACAGTTAGAACTGTGCGTAAATTTGACTAAAACTTTTTTTTAAAGTGAAAACCTAACAAATGGCGACCAGTGAAAAGTGACTGATGCAGTGATAGAGGGTTGTGATTTTTTGGCGGGTTTTTATACGTTTTCTCCGCAAGGTTAGCCCACAAATAATGTATTCTGCCTTTGCTGTCAAGGTCAAAGTTGTTCTCATCAGTACAGGGCAGTAGGTAATAATGTTTAGGAGGAACATACTGCTCCATATTAACCACGTCATCAGTACGTGGCGTTAACAATGCGCGTTGAAAATTAATGGGGAGTTTCTCTATTTCTTACATAAACTGTTATGTTGTAATTGTAGTATAATTGTCCCTGTGGACGACATCAAGTTGCATGGAGAAGTGGAAGTATACCTCCACTCATTCTTAACCTCATCATTAGTTTGAGATAAGTGGTCAGGCTCACTCCCCGGTCGCCTTACTCATAGGAAAAGGGTCCCTGATACCCAATTATAGGAACATTCATGAACCCAGAGCCGGTGTGGACTTTCTTACATGGTCGTCTAACGAGTAATGTAGTGACTATTGCGTTCCAGATTAAATATAATCAAACCCTGTAAAGCGCAGTGGTTACTATATGTACCGTCATGTTTAACATTCATAAATTCTACGTTCTACCCACACAGTGTATTTATGTGTTTTGTGTGGATCTCAGAACAAACAGCGATTATTTCACTGTACAACATTAACTGACTGGTTTGTATAACTGAGACGGAGTGTGTTTACTGCGCGGTACGGACTGTATTTATGTGTTTTGTGTGGATCTCAGAACAAACAGCGATTATTTCACTGTACAGCATTAACTGACTGGTTTGTATAACTGAGACGGAGTGTGTTTACTGCGCGGTACGGACTGTATTTATGTGTTTTGTGTGGATCTCAGAACAAACAGCGATTATTTCACTGTACAGCATTAACTGACTGGTTTGTATAACTGAGACGGAGTGTGTTTACTGCGCGGTACGGACTGTATTTATGTGTTTTGTGTGGATCTCAGAACAAACAGCGATTATTTCACTGTACAGCATTAACTGACTGGTTTGTATAACTGAGACGGAGTGTGTTTACTGCGCGGTACGGACTGTATTTATGTGTTTTGTGTGGATCTCAGAACAAACAGCGATTATTTCACTGTACAGCATTAACTGACTGGTTTGTATAACTGAGACGGAGTGTGTTTACTGCGCGGTACGGACTGTATCTTTAAAGCCCAGTGGTTACTATATGTACCGCCATGTCACAGTGACAGAGGCATTCAAGGCGCTTTGGAATTACTGCGGGGCGCTTATTGTATTTCCTCCGGTCCGTCCATTCCTAATCTGTAGGCATAGAATTCGAGAACAGAAGGATTTTCGTGAAAATTTTACGAAAAAAAATATTTTTATATTGTTCACACCGTGCATTTTCATTTGATCATACATTTCTTAAACCAACAAAATGCACACTTCTTATTTATTATACGATATAAATTCTTTTTACAATAAAATCAATCCAACATGTTTCGGTTCCCTATTATGGAACCATCATCAGGGACCCGTATCGTGAGTTACACAAAATCACAAAACAATAAATGATGGTACATATTAAAATTTAAAGATGTAATATGTAGGTTTTCTTAGTTGTTATTTGTGGGCCCACTGAAAGTTAAAGTTTTGTCTAATTTTAACTTCGTTTTTAAATTTAACTTTCAGTGGGCCCACAAATATCAACTAAGAAAACCTACATTTTATATCTTGAAATTTTAATACGTACCATCACTTGTTGTTTTGTGATTTTGTGTAACTCACGATACGGGTCCCTGACGACGGTTCCATAATAGGGAACCGAAACATGTTTGGAATAATTTTATTGTAAAAAGAAGTTATATTGTATAATAAATAAGAAGTGTGCATTTTGTTGGTTTAAGAAATGTGTGAAAAAAAAGTCTCTAGCTATTTCAGTTTTAATGTAGATCTGACAACTTTTACAACTTTACACGAAGGCCTGAATGTGTGTCTTATCACGCTGGATTGTAGCACTGTTGCTAGGGTATAGGGAAAGTACAAGCTATTTAAGAGTACTAGAAGGAAGAAGGGGGGGCATAATTGTTGCTCTAGGCGTGATTTATAGAATACAGGAAGAGAAGCAGCGTGAAGTTCACTAAAGGGTAGGACAACTTCCCTTATCTTGCCTTTCACTTTTTCGTGATTTGCGTGATTTCCCAAGGACGTATTCATTGCATGCTTATTATGACACGTGTAAACTGATGAAATGTTAGAAGAGCAGATCTTCGAAATGGGAAAAAAATTTGTTTTCTGAAATCCATAAACTTGTCTGTATTCAATTCTTAATCGAAACACTTCCAGCAACATAGCAAAGACTTTATGGCCGTGTTTGCTTATGAGAGAGGAATCAAACAATGGAGGTGCCTTATAGAATTCGACTCTATTTCCACTTTCATATTGATGAATTTCCTAGGAATTCCAAAAAAAAAAATAGACGATTTATTAAATCTACATTGGCCAAACGGGTTGCTCTGAGACATGGCTGTTATTTGTGGCCTTAGACGACACTGTGCCTAGGTTAGGACAGAAACAGGTGTACTATGTAACATTCTCTTTTAATTTCTTATAGACACAAGGCAAGACATGGTAATAAAATGTATGTAAACAATACCTAAAATGGAAATGTTATTTATCAGTATCTACTGTACAGCCACTCCCCGACTTATGACCAACGGAAGTTACTACTAAACTTTCCTCAACAAAATTTCAATTCAAACTACTATAAATATGTATGTATGCATGTATGCATGTGTGTATGTATGCATATATGTATGTATGTATTTAACAAATATCTGAATAGCTTTTTATATATCATTGAAGAAACTCTGTTATTATTATTCTACAAACGAATGACTACTTATTTGAATCCCCTCGACCTGCTGTAACCTGCATATACCACCTCATTTCGTATTTTCGACTCACATCCAAGCGTTCTGAACGCTCGCCGTTCCAAGTCGCGGAGTGCCTGTATTTCGTATTTAAAACAAACGGAAACAAGCGATATTTTATCCACATTACTTCCCAACCGTGCGTTAGGATATTCTAAAACAATCAGGAAGAACTGGAATTGGATGGAACGAAAGAGCTACGAATAGAGCAGTCACTTGAACACACGCAGTTAATTAAGTAAGTTTCCCCCCCCCCCCTATGGCTCGACAGCCCTATATGGGCCTGGGCCTCCTCGTTTCGTCGAGGTTTCACGATCACACATTTGAGACACACCACACTCTGTAGGACTCCTCTGGACGAGTGATCAGCCCGTCGCAGAGACCTCTACCTGACAACACACAACACTCACAACAGACAGACATCCATGCCCCCGGTGGGATTCGAACCCACAATCCCAGTAAGCGAGCGGCCGAAGACCCACGCATTAGACCGCACGGCCACTGGGATCGGCTTTTAAGTAAGTTTACTGGAACTTAGTCAGAAGGTTAGTATAAAAGTTAACACAAAAGAACGCAATATTTTAAGCAGTAATATTCATAACTGCTTGTTGTCAAGCAGTTATGAATATTTGAACTTCCTGTAGTCCATGTCGAAGGATTACGTAAGAAAATTTATAATCTCATTATTTATGTTTATGGATCGCCATGTGACTCCGGGAACCACAAGGCACTGACAGTGTGTTGCAACTGATCGCCATGTGACTCCGGGAACCACAAGGCACTGACAGTGTGTCGCAACTGATCGCCATGTGACTCCGGGAACCACAAGGCACTGACAGTGTGTCGCAACTGATCGCCGTGTGACTCCGGGAACCACAAGGCACTGACAGTGTGTCGCAACTGATCGCCATGTGTCTCCGGGAACCACAAGGCACTGACAGTGTGTCGCAACTGATCGCCATGTGACTCCGGGAACCACAAGGCACTGACAGTGTGTCGCAACTGATCGCCATGTGACTCCGGGAACCACAAGGCACTGACAGTGTGTCGCAACTGATCGCCATGTGACTCCGGGAACCACAAGGCACTGACAGTGTGTCGCAACTGATCGCCATGTGACTCCGGGAACCACAAGGCACTGACAGTGTGTCGCAACTGATCGCCATGTGACTCCGGGAACCACAAGGCACTGACAGTGTGTCGCAACTGATCGCCATGTGACTCCGGGAACCACAAGGCACTGACAGTGTGTCGCAACTGATCGCCATGTGACTCCGGGAACCACAAGGCACTGACAGTGTGTCGCAACTGATCGCCATGTGACTCCGGGAACCACAAGGCACTGACAGTGTGTCGCAACTGATCGCCATGTGACTCCGGGAACCACAAGGCACTGACAGTGTGTCGCAACTGATCGCCATGTGACTCCGGGAACCACAAGGCACTGACAGTGTGTCGCAACTGATCGCTCAGGAAGGTTTCCGTCAAGCATAGCTGCAGTGACGGATGACCAATAAGGCAGGCAGACACTGACAGTATGCAGTGTGTCAGCTGTGTCCACGCGGTCTGCTCTGTCTACAGCAACGAAACAGAGCGACTGCATCAGAACGTCTACCTACGTGCTCTTACGTGCTGCTCTTGTGATTCTAGGAAGAAGACGAACTTCCTGCAGGAGAGCAACCTACAGAAGGAGAACCACCTGCAGAAGGAGCACAACCTGTAGAAGGAGCGCCAACTGCTGAAGGAGCGCCACCTGTAGAAGGAGCACCACCTGTAGAAGGAGCACCACCTGCAGAAGGAGCACCACCTGCAGAAGGAGAACCACCTGCAGAAGGAGCACCACCTGTAGAAGGAGCACCACCTGCAGAAGGAGCGCCACCTGCAGAAGGGACATCACCTGCAGAAGGAGCGCCACCTGCAGAAGGAGCGCCACCGGCTGAAGGAGCGCCACCGGCAGAAGGAGCGCCAACGGCAGAAGGAGCGCCACCGGCAGAAGGAGCGCCAACGGCAGAAGGAGCGCCACCGGCAGAAGGGGCGCCACCTGCAGAAGGGGCACCACCTGCAGAAGGGGCACCACCTGCAGAAGGGGCACCACCTGTAGAAGGGGCACCACCTGCAGAAGGGGCACCACCTGCAGAAGGAGCGCCACCTGCAGAAGGGGCGCCGCCTGCAGAAGGAGCGCCACCTGCAGAAGGAACGTCACCTGCAGAAGGGGCACCACCTGCAGAAGGAGCGCCATCTGCAGAAGGAGCGCCGCCTGCAGAAGGAGCACCACCTGCAGAAGGAGCGCCACCCTCAGACGAGGCTGCACCTGCAGAAGCACCACCTGCTACAGAAAGTGCTGCAACCCCTGCTGACCCTCAACCTACCCCTGCTGAGGCCGCTGCCCCCGTTGAAGGTTAGCGCTTGTGATCTGTGATGTCAGTTGTGTGCGCCTGCAGTGCAACTTTACGTTAGTTCTGTAACTGACCGGCACAATACAAGGTACGTGCGGACTGCGGTACCAGTTTGATATTTTTTTCCCAAAGCATCCATTGCAGACAACATTATGAAACACGTTTTAAAGTGTAACTTCTTCATGTTCCTTTTGTATTCCCTCTTTTGCCTTTAGGCCAGTGGGCGGTAGCTCAGTAGTCACGTAATCAGAATGAAAGTTTGCAGACGTCCGTAGAAGGGACAGTATGGCTGATGGCCTAACACAACGCAGTCAGTTAGTCTCTTTCGGCGGGTATTTCGCACGAGGTTCGGCGAGGAACCGCCCGAAAGAAAGATGGCGTATGCGTGGCACAAGTTGTTTGTACAGTATTCTCAACAAGCGACACGACTGTCAGCAGAGACTGTCAGACGCATGCGCGAACGTTTTCTTCGCAGCTCACGGAGGTCCACGCAGTACAACTGCAGCTTCCACAACCAACATGTGTGGAAGATCCTTACAGATTGTGGCTGGACGGTCCAGGGATCGATTCCCGGTGGGGTCAACATTCTCCGCACCCGTCCAGACCGGCCCTGGGGCCCACACAGCCTCCTATACAATGGGTACCGGGTCTCTTTCCCGGGGGTATAGCGGCCGGAGGGTGGAGTTGACCACCCACCCCAATCTAGCGCCGAGGTTAAAGAAAGAGTAGAGCTATACTTCTATTACCCTTTGGGCTTTTATGGGCCGTAATAGGGAGAACTTTACCTTTACCTTTACCCAGCCAGCCTCCTGTACCATGTCTCTTTCGCCGGGGTAAATCGGCCGGGGCGTCGCGTTGACCACCCACCCCCATCTAGGGCCGAGGTTAAATAAAGAGTAGAGCTTACCTCTACTCATCCGCTCGGCTGTCATCGCCTGTTCTAGGATGATCTTCACCTTTACCTTTACCTCGCAGAATGCAGCTTCTGCAGTCATTAAGCGAAAACGATAAACGTAACAGGTCAGAGCGGATGGAACTGGATGAACAATAATCAGACAGTGCTGACAGTGAAGTGCCTTCTGTCTGTGCCTTCAACTTCTTCTCTGTTGTTTCCAGCTGCTGCGTAGATGTTGATAATCTGTGGACAAGCCGAACAGCTACAAACAGAACCGTCAGACGTACAACGATGATACAGAAATGAAAGAAGAGATATGGGCAGCCATTTAAGGGCAGCGTGGGAAGTTATTCTCCGTGGTATGATGTCGCTAATTGTTTCACTAATTTGAATGAAGTGAAATGGCCTGATTTCAGTTCATACTCCAGGCTAGGCACAACAATTCTTTTGTATCCACTTCCTTCAGATTGTTTTTCAAGAATAATGGAACAGTCAGAGGCAAGAAATCTAGAAAAAAAAAGGCAAATTTTTGTACCTACAATCTAAATTTTACTATTGTATAATTTGAGATGTCAGTTGGGATTTGGGATGAGAATTCTGAATTCAGGTAAGAATTATTAAGTGGAATAGGCTAATTTTCACTTCTAGTGCACTCGATGACGTTAGTAACACAATCATATAGAATTTCATGGAAGAGGAGGGTAATTCAATTCATCTTTTAATAAGTACTGACATGTAATTAGTTGTCAGTGTCATGACAACATTTTTATATTAAGTTTGCCAAGGCATATTTCACATTCTGTTTGTATTTACCAAATTTCTTGATTCATATGCAAAGGTTCATCAGTTTTAAAAAGGAAAGCAAACCAAAATCCAGTTGGAAGCACTGACATCAATTTAGTTATCAAGTTGAAGTCTTTTTTATGACATAGTTGCCAGTGTGAGGATAGTATAGTTTCAGAATTTGTAATTATTTATTATTGGATGAATATTTAATGCTTCAGCTTGATAATTAGTGTCATGACTTTCCTTGATGTGTACAAAATGTATGATGTATTAAATTAGAATGTAAGACAAATGTAGGAATGAAACTATATTATTTTGTTCATTTGCATACGTTTTGGGGAAATACACTCTTATATGGATCATACTTCTTGTATGTATAGGTTATCTGTTAGCTTACTGCAAATAAATTAGTATTTTTATACATCAGAAACTTTGTTTTCATGCTGGATTATTTTAAACTTAACCACATAATTTTCATGATTCCACACACTCACATAATTAGAAGCTCCACATGGGCAGTGGCATGCATCTAAATTGTAATCGAAATGCTGGAGCTAAGAGTAGCTTTATGTAAACAATATTGTTACTGTAGCGCAGTTATGCCTTTGTATTAAATGTCTGAAAGTTAATGTTACTGACTATTGCACTCATTTCTGGCATATACGTAACAATAGTTGATTTCGAAACTTGTGTTTAGAGGACTGGTATGTTGAACCTCTGAAATATCTTATAACTTATCTATAATATAAAGGATATAATGTTGCTACTGTCTTTTAAATATAACTGTACCCTTCTAGTCCCTGTTCTGTCACTTGCTGTGCTTGGTGGTACAGAATTCTATCACTTATAAACTTAATATCATTGTTACGATTTATTCATTTTAATATATCCACATGTTCTGCCATCTTGTTTTCTTCATCTTCTGTGACAGTTTGTATTAAATGGCGTCACCTGAGCTGTGTACATTTTGTGGGCTGAATTTATGAGGAAGCTAAACTAAAATATGTTGAGATGAAATTAAAGGTACAGCTGTCTTTAATACAAGAATTTGAAGGGCTTTATAGTGTATTTGATTTGGTTTTCAATTACAGGATTAGAAATGATGTCCTTTTATTTGTAAGTAATATTTTGGAGCAACATATTGTCTACACATGGAGGGTGAAATTGAAAATGGGGGCATGTTTCTCTGAAATTTTGGTAACCTGTTACCAGACTACACGGTGTCATAACGAGGGCAATATATTTCCACTGTATGAAAACCTCAGATCATAAATATGTATTTAGGGCTATCTTGAGCATAAAACATCTAGTGAGGACAAAATTCTTTTATAAGTGCCAGAAACAACCGACAGTATTAATATTATGTTCAGTCAGAACCGAGACACGTAAGCAGACACTGTTAAGAAGTAGTTACGAATTGGAGCAGAAGGTGGCATCCGTCAGTCGGTATTGCAGTGTTCACCCTTGCCCAAATGTTTTTTTTTCCTCTTTAAGCAGCTGTTTTCGTATGGCCTACTTAATAGTATGCTTTCAAGTTGAGAATATTGTAAGTGTCCTTTTAGGAAATTTCAAATTACTGAGGCTTGTTTCTTTTATGAAATTTGTCGTCATAAAATTACTTTCTACGGGGATTTAACGCCGTATATTCTAGTAGAAAGGCAACGCCGTTTCTGAGGAACGTGTTTCCTCCATCTGTATGGTATAAGACATTCATTTAAATAAGCCCCCCCCCCCCCCCCCCCCCCCCCCGTCAGAACCTCAAACCTGAAGTGTTTTTAAGCTTTCTATTGCAACGTCAATGGACATCATGCTGGTAAGATGCCTGTAATATTATACCGGTAGATCCGTCGAGGATGCCACGTAATAGAAATAGTACCTGACTTTGTTGCTATGGTGCAGCACAAGTACCGCATCGGTAGCGACTCTAGCAGGGCGCACGCGGAACTATATGCCGCGTTTCTGGACGAGGAATTTTTTGGAAGCGGGAGCAGGTCGGATTACGACGTAGCTTGCTGAGAAGAAGAGGAGGGAATGTCGAGGCGGGCAGTCCTAATTAGGTATGTTTGTGGTGTGGATGTGCGGGCATGTCGGTTTGTGATGCTGTGCGCGAGACTCGAACCGTGACGTGAATTTAATGTAATTAATGTACCCATATCTTCGAGAGATGTACTCGTTTTTGGTTACGTATTCATAAACTTATCAGACAGTGTTTTCATCATACGACGCAGCGTAAGCACCGCATTAGTCGAGAACGTGGGCGCAGCGCCATAATTTGAAAACCCCGTTGTGCAGGCGAAATGGTCTACAGGTAAGTAATAGTGAATGCCTGAAGCACATTGACAAGTTCTGTTTGACAGACAGTCGTGATAGATCACGGCCTGCGTGGCCAGTCTGCTGTCACGTTCGCCCATTACAAACTTTTGAAAGCAAAATACTCTGTCATAAGCTGTAGAGGTTATGAAAGTATGTAGTCTTTAGCAGGCACACACCCAAAGAGGGGTGTCCAAATCTAAATCTAAAAAAATGGTAGACATGATGGTATTGAACGTTTTACGCGATGTACCACAGTCACTGAAGTTGGCTGATGACTTGTACATTTGAATTTTGAAATTTAAAATAAAAAACTTAGGATGTCTTACAAGATTAGACCTTGTCTTTTAAATTGACTGAGTCACGAAACATGTAGTTATATTTGTATGCATATAAATGCAGTTGCAGACAGTGTTATGTTACAGTTATATTTGTGACTTGAATTTTGTAACATAGTTTTTGAAGTCAAAAAATTATATGTGGCTTTAGGGTCAGGCCTCCCCCCCCCCCCCCCCCCCCCCCCCCAATGAAAAAAACTGTGGGTGCGCACCAGATTTGTAGGCATTGTTCGTGGTGTGATGGTAGATTGAGGTGTTTCGTAGGGCGGAGATCAGTAATTCTAAAGCCACGTGCAAAGTAATTTCTTTCTCGCGGTTAATCGCAAAGCACGTAGTGATTTCAGCTTTGAAACAAGCGGTAGTGGCCGATTTTGAAGAACCGTGACAGACCAGGGATCCCGTCATGGTCGTTTGCCTGTTCAAGGGTTTATAATTCGAGACCATCCGAACAGCAATCAGAAGAGGGCGAGAGCTTGGTTAGAAGCTGAGGCCGACTTCACCCCATTGCTTAGTAAACTGTTCGCCTCCCGCCGAATTTCCCCAGATCCTGACAGTATTTCGTAAACTTGGATTTGTCTTCGCCAAATCGTCCACTCGCCTTCCAAATCAGTGGGCACTGGGGTTCTTTCCCGGGGGGGGGGGGGGGTTAAAGCGGCCGCGGCGTGAAGTTGACGACTCACCTATGTTAAGCATGAGTGGAGCTATACCTCTGCTCCCCCTGTATGCCTTCATGACGTGGATACTCAGAATTCTAACAGCATACAGTGCAGCCAACTGACGGCCGATTTGTTAATGTATGTTTTACTGCATTGCGGCGGGAAATTGGAATCGACTCACACCTGTTTATATCGAGCTACAAAAATATCTGTGCAGTAGATTGGTCGCCGATTATTACGTCACAAACGTAGACACACAAGGCGTGCTCGTTACCGACGAACGGTGTCGTGTCAGCCACCTGCATATCCGTGGTGCACTGACCGGCCTGTCAGTCGCTACTCTGCAGCTTGTGGCTCATCAAACGCCAATTTGTCGTAACCCACACAATACGTTAGACTGAGATTCCCGCATTACTAGACAGTTGCGTTACAAACTCACCTTCTGTCCAAATGTTGTGCCCACAAACAAGTTGCTTCTCCCTATATTTGCGTAAAAACATAACATGCTTAAGTGTTGGTCTGTTGAGGATCGGTCAAGTTTTTACTCTCTGTTGTAAAACTGTGTATCGGTGGTTACGAAAAATTGCTGCTTCATGAGCGATATACTGGCGTATTGCCTTTATTTGCAACTTGTTGTCAGTATGTATTAAGTACACTCGAACCCGGTTATAACGACATCGGTTTATGCAACACCTCGTCTATAACGTCAGATATTCTGTGGTACCAATTAATTCCTCACTGTTAACCATAACATTCTACTACTCTGTTATAACAACACTCGTTTATAACGACACAGTATATCCAGTCCCTTTGATGACGTTATAACCGAGTTCAACTCAATTTTAGGTTAGGATTTTGTAGTTATGTATTATATTAATGTGTATTTAACTTCTACTTCTACCCCTATATACATATAAACCTGGTTACTTACAATTACTATTGCAAGTGATCTCTCTGAAGATGACCGTGAAGGCCGAAACATGTAGCAGAATTATAAAGTACAGTTGTGGCTTACTTCTTCGTTTTCTTTGTTTATTGTTATTCATAAAAGGTGTAGTAAACTCGATGAGTCAATTAAACAATTTAGCAGTGAACATTATTACTATTATCAGGGGTGAACAAATTAAAAAAAAAAAAATTAGGGTCACCTCAAACTTCTAGGCGCCAGAAGTATGGCATGAAACAAGTTTCATACTGTGGACCCTCCGATGTTAGGGCCTACTGTACACTCGTTTATAACGACACGAAATATTAGTCACATTACGTTATAACCGAGTTCGACTGTAGTTTAAATTTAACGAACCGTGTTTTTAGATTTATCTCAGTATTTTAGAAGTGTGAAAACACTTCGTAGATTGCCACAGTAAAGGAAGAACTTGGACTGAGTTGAGGAAGACATTTGGACTTCCGAGGAAGTGATAGGAGGGTGAAGGCACTGAAAGTTAACATGTAAATGTAACTAAACACTAAACATTTTATACAGGGTTATTCAAAATGATTGTCGGGGTTTTAACAACTTGGCCACCCCGTTCTCCAGATGCAACCCCATGTGATTTCTTTGTATGGGGTTACGTCAAGGATCAGGTTTATGTTCCTCCTCTTCCCGCGAGTATCCCGGAACTGAAGGTACGAATCAGAACCGCTATTGAAACCATCACCGCTGACATGCTAGAAAAAGTTTGGAACGAACTCGATTATCGTGTTGATGTTTGTAGAATCACAAAGGGTGCACATATAGAGCACCTGTAAGGTACGTCACAAAAACTTGCAGTGTTGTTCTATTAAATAAAAAAATACATATACTGCTATCTCAAGTGTATTGTGTATGACAAGTTGTTAAAACCCCGACAATCATTTTGAATAACCCTGTATATTTATATATTTATATTAACTTTCACTGTAACAGTCCTGTCCGCTAAACATACTCATTACACGGAAGAATTCCCATCAGTTCTACATACACAAGAGACCAAAATATTGTTAAGTAATTGTTTTATACAACAACAATTAATATACTCCCTGATGACGGACCAGTAAGGTCCGAAACACGTACGAGTGTAATATAAAGGTAAAGTTATCCCTAGAACAGGCCACAAAGGCCCAGAGGGGAGTACAGGTATAGCTCTACTCTTTCTTTAACTCTGGCACTAGATGGGGGTGGGTGGTCAACTCCACGCTCCGGCCGCTTTACCCCCCGCGAAAGAGTTCCGGTACCCATTGTACAGGAGGCTGGGTGGGCCCCAGGGCCGGTCTGGACGGTTGCGAAAAATTCCCTGCCACCGGGATTCGATCCCTGGACCGTCCAGCCTGTAGCGAGTCGGTATACTATTATTGTGAATATAATGACAGTTTGGTGCATTTATTGGTTAATATTACGGAAAATGCATTGTACAGTTTCCCTCATCCGTGCCACATTACCGACCCATCTCATTTAATTACACTAACGGTATCATCAGGTGATGACTAGTGCGCACATCAACTGGCTGTCTGCCTTAGTACCTGCTGCAGCTGGGGCCGGGCCGCGGTACAACCGGTTTTTGCTCGGCAGGTAGCCTTCCGCGTAACCTTGCGATTTGCGCATTCCACCGGTATCTGTGTAATGGACGGGTGGCAAATGGGAATACAGCTGTTCCATTTGACTAAGCTGCCGTTACTGCCCAGTTGCGGGGTGAGGAAGAGGGGAAAAGAAGAAGCAATATGGAGGCGCAGGCTTATGAGGCTAGTGTCTGTTTTATGGCACTAGATGTCAGTGAAGAAGTCATTCATTCCGTCGTCCACAGATTATCTAGTATCGGCAGTCTGACTTACGACAGGTCCGTAGCATCTTCATTCTGCAGTCTGTCTTACGACAGGTCCGTAGCCTCTTCATTCTGCAGTCTGTCTTACGACAGGTCCGTAGCCTCTTCATTCTGCAGTCTGTCTTACGACAGGTCCGTAGCCTCTTCATTCTGCAGTCTGTCTTACGACAGGTCCGTAGCCTCTTCATTCTGCAGTCTGTCTTACGACAGGTCCGTAGCATCTTCATTCTGCAGTCTGTCTTACGACAGGTCCGTAGCATCTTCATTCTGCAGTCTGTCTTACGACAGGTCCGTAGCATCTTCATTCTGCAGTCTGTCTTACGACAGGTCCGTAGCCTCTTCATTCTGCAGTCTGTCTTACGACAGGTCCGTAGCCTCTTCATTCTGCAGTCTGTCTTACGACAGGTCCGTAGCATCTTCATTCTGCAGTCTGTCTTACGACAGGTCCGTAGCATCTTCATTCTGTAGTCTGTCTAACGACAGGTCCGTAGCATCTTCATTCTGCAGTCTGTCTTACGACAGGTCCGTAGCATCTTCATTCTGCAGTCTGTCTTACGACAGGTCCGTAGCCTCTTCATTCTGCAGTCTGTCTTACGACAGGTCCGTAGCATCTTCATTCTGCAGTCTGTCTTACGACAGGTCCGTAGCATCTTCATTCTGCAGTCTGTCTTACGACAGGTCCGTAGCCTCTTCATTCTGCAGTCTGTCTTACGACAGGTCCGTAGCATCTTCATTCTGCAGTCTGTCTTACGACAGGTCCGTAGCATCTTCATTCTGCAGTCTGTCTTACGACAGGTCCGTAGCCTCTTCATTCTGCAGTCTGTCTTACGACAGGTCCGTAGCATCTTCATTCTGCAGTCTGTCTTACGACAGGTCCGTAGCATCTTCTTTCTGCAGTCTGTCTTACGACAGGTCCGTAGCCTCTTCATTCTGCAGTCTGTCTTACGACAGGTCAGTAGCCTCTTCATTCTGCAGTCTGTCTTACGACAGGTCCGTAGCCTCTTCCAAAGCGAGTTCTCCACAGGGTGAGATCTAGTGCTTCCTTTTTCAATTTCCAGTATCTGCTTACTCCTTCTTCCTCGTCTTACCGTTATTTCTATCCTTCCCTCTAACTTTCCTTCAATCACGTGTTTCAGAAGGCAGTTTCTACGCAAGATGTGACCAATCCAGTTAGCCTTTCTTCTTTTTATTGTATGTACGATATTCCTCTCCTCCTTCACTCTGTGTAATACTTCTTCATTTCTCACACGATCGGTCCAACTGATCTTCTCCATTCTTCTCCAGCACCACATTTCAAAACTTTCCAGATACTTCTGATCTACTTTCCCAAGTGTCCACGTTTCAGTACCACACAAAGCTATGCTCCAAATGTAGCACTTTACTAGTTTCTTCCTTAAATTTAAGTCCAATTTGCTGGTGAAAAGAGTCTTCTTCTTGTTGAATGCTGCTTTTGCCATGGCCAGTAAAAGACGCCAGTCCCAAATACATCGGCCGCTAGAACTCATATATATTTCTGTACCTTGTAACGTAAGTGATAAATGTTTTCACACAGACAGCAGTAGCTCAGTCATAAACCCTCGCCAGGCGAATACCCACCCCTTGCTACCCGCATTCCTTAAACACCTTCCAAGTTTCAGTACCAAAACCAAGCTGTACACAGTACACACCTGCATACAGTGGCGTCGCTCAGGTTACTACTGTCCAGGGCGGCAAGTAGCGCCCAGATACTGTTCTTTGCTACTTCCGCAATATCTATGTAGTGGGCCGGCTCGGTATAGCGACGCGCTACGAGCTGGACGGTCCGGGGATCCAATCCCGGTGGGGGCGAGATTTTCGGCACTCGTCCAGATCGGTCCTGGGGCCTACCCAGCCTCCTATACAATGCGTACCGGGTGTCTGTTCCGGGGGTAAGAGAGGGAACGGGGTAGCATAGTTGGTAAAGTGACTGTGCTACGGGCTGGACTGTCCAGGTTCTAACCCCTTTCGGGGCAAGGAATTTTTCTGTTTTCCAAAACGTCATGACCGGTCCTGGGGCCCACCTAGCATCCTATTCAATGGGTATGTGGTTATTTCCCGGGGGTAAAGTGGCCGGGACGTGAATGTGACCACTCATCTACATCTAGTGCAGAGGTCAAGAATAAATGGAGCTGTACCTCTCCTCCCCTTATATGCGGTCATGGCGTGCACACAGACAACTTTAACTCTTAAGGCACCAAGTGACCTTTGTTTGACAGTGTTCCCGCTGTGTTAGACTTCGTGTTGCTTATATAAGACTCGAGATTCCGGCGGTGAGCCAACTTCAGTTCCGTCAGGTTGGCATTCAGTGTTCGATGCCTCTGAAAGTGACTTGCACGTGTGCTCCTAAGTGACTTGCAGCACGTGTGCTCCTAAGTGACTTGCAGCACGTGTGCTCCTAAGTGACTTGCAGCACGTGTGCTCCTAAGTGACTTGCAGCACGTGTGCTCCTAAGTGACTTGCAGCACGTGTGCTCCTAAGTGACTTGCAGCACGTGTGCTCCTCTCAGGTACACGAAAACTGAAGCCTCAGTGTTCCGGTGTGTTCCACCGAACGTCTGTGTGCCGTTACTGACCTTGACGTCATCCAGTAGCATTGGCGGCCCGTGGTGTGTATTATGTGCGTCTTAGTCGTCATTGTTACTTGCATTTGGAGCTACGTGGCACACTACTTCTCCTACACGCGGTGACGCAGTTGGTTGAGGCACTGCGCTACGAGCCGGAAGCTGGCGGTTTCAATTCCCGAAGATGTCATTGCAATTTTTCATTGAAATAATCCTTCCGGTCGCACTATCGCCCTGGGGTCGACTAAGCCTCTAACAGAAATGAGTACCACGAGTATTTCCTGGGGGTAAAGGCGGCCGGTGCGTAGGGCTGACAACCTTACCACTTTCATGTGCCGATTGTCTTTAAATCTGGGAGCCTCAACCTCCTGGAACCCTTTGGGCCTGTCCAGGAATTCCTTACCTTCTATACATGTTAGTCTAATTATATGATGTTACGTCCTACAGTGGACAGTCCGGGATTCGAATTCCAGAAGGAGCAAGAAATTTTTGTTTTCTTCGAAACGCCCAGAGTGGCTCTGGGGCATATTCAGTGGGTAGCGGCGTTAACGACTCACTTCCATCTAGCGCCGAGGTTAGGAATGAATGGAGCTGCTCCTCTACCCCCCGCTATATGCCTTCATGGCTTGGACGGGTACAGCCTTATCTTTTACGTCATATCGATATCTCTTTTATAACAATAAATCAAACCGAAACACATCGGAGATAAATAAAGCAGTTTATTTCTGATTTGTAACTTTCCTGTGCGTAGTTGCTTCGTATTGATTTATCCGAGTTTCCTGTGGAAACAGAGGCTTATATTGCTTATTGTTATACACAAAGGTGTTTCGACCTCTCCCACCCACCCCTTGAACTTCCCAATAAATGGAATATACCGTATATTCTCGAATCTAATCCGCACCTTTTTTACAGTTTTAGAGGGCTAAAAAATCAGATGCGGATTAGATTCGCGTGCGGATTAGATTCGCGGTCTAGAGCTGGATTTTGGAAAAATGATTGAGCTGCTGTACAATATAACAATAACGTAATTAACGTAATTAATAAACAACGTAAGAACAACACAATACAATAATCTATTATTTTATTATATTATTTACACAAAAATGACGACATAAAATTCAAATTCACAAGAATATGAAATTGCATTTTGTTTATTTAGGCAGTAAGGATACATGCTGAATTTCTAAAGTGCTCTGCTAAAAGCGTGTTCCATTTTCTACAAAATGGAAGTAATTCCACCATTTTATCTCTTCCAGATAAAATAATATTAAAGTTTTTCTAACGATAGCGCAAAAGTTTAAACGGCCAACGCGGGGACCGCATACCCGATCACACAGGGCTTGTGCCGTAACGTACGCCACTTATCTCGATTTAAAGGGCAAAGCTGAGAAATAAGTCCGGCCGCTAAAGGTTAACGCATTGGTAACATCCAATATTATTCAATCAGTCGCCCCGTGGGCAAGGGGTGGTTGAAGGAAAGGTGTGGATTAGAATCGCGAACTAACTTTTTTTCGTTTAAGAAGTCGCCAAAAACTGGGTGCGGATTAGATTCGAGAATATACGGTATATATTTTCGTAGTTGTGAAGTTGAGTATGTGGGGTTCGGAATGAGAAATTCTTGCTTCGGAACTTTATTTCAAATCGCATCTGTTTATGACAGTTTTAGTCACAGACACAGTAGTAGACCAGTTGTTATGAAACTCACTATGAATGTCATGGAACTAGTGGCTGTATGGAAATGTGCGTATTGCTGTGCAGTGCAGGACGCTTGAACAGCAGCGCCATTTTGTTGAGCTACTATTGTAGGAAACTGGACAATATGGCGATGACGCGATGTATTTGATGACTTGATTTTGCATGTGGTGCGTTTAATTGCTGTTTGTTGTGTCAATCATCGGAAACACGTAACTACATTCCGTGTCCAAGTGTCTTGAGTGTTACAGCATGTTGTACGTGTGTTTGCCGCTGGTTCTTAACCGGTTAATACATTAAATCGTATTAGATGAGGCACTACGTTAGTGCAGGGCCACTTTTCCACGTTGGCTCAGTTCCGTTTCTTTCTTGATCTGCCGACGTCTAATATATATATACTAAGGGTGAAGGTCATTATTGTTAATTCAGCAGTAAAAACTGTACTTAGATTCTTGGTCACGTATTCGAATTTTTTTAACATTCAAGTGATGCAGGAGCAACTGAGATCTCAACATCTTATTGTATACAATAATGTTATTGTGAGTTTTCCTATGCATATACGATACTTGGTTCGAAAACCACGTTGCACTGTTACAATTGACTGGGTTTTATCAAATTGCAGGACACAAAAAGCTTTCTCTTCACCTGAAAACGCCATGTTTGCACACCACTGCCTCCTAGCGGAGAAACGGGTAACTACGCCATCGCATCTGTCACGAAAAAACTTTTACATTTCCTCTATCCGTTGGCATGCTTTTATCTCTTATATGTGGGTTTGCTACTGCACGGCCAAGCCTCTAAATCCCGGATGGACTTATGAAACACGCTGTACTTCATATACTTTTCCTTATGACGGCTTGTACTTAAGCCGAAACACGTAGCCAGAACAAATTCTGTCGTGCTGTAATAGTGTTGTGTTACAGTGACATGTCGTTACGGTTGATCCTTATACAATCAACGGGCTATCTCAGTTGAAGAATTCGTAACCATTCAGAAGCACGTCCATGCTTACTGACCGGAGTGATGGCAGGAATAAGTCCCTGAAGTACTGACAGTTGTGGAACGTCCTGTATACTGCTGTGTGTGTATGTATATATGTAATGCATGTATGTAATTTCCTGTATACTGCCGTGTGTGTATGCAAACCCTGTATACTGCTGTGTGTAACTCCCTGTATACTGCTGTGTGTGTATGTATATATGTAATGCATGTATGTAATTTCCTGTATACTGCCGTGTGTGTATGCAACACCCTGTATACTGCTGTGTGTAACTCCCTGTATACTGATGTGTGTGTATGTATATATGTAATGCATGTATGTAATTTCCTGTATACTGCCGTGTGTGTATGCAACACCCTGTATACTGCTGTGTGTAACTCCCTGTATACTGATGTGTGTGTATGTATATATGTAATGCATGTATGTAATTTCCTGTATACTGCCGTGTGTGTATGCAACACCCTGTATACTGCTGTGTGTAACTCCCTGTATACTGCTGTGTGTGTATGTATATATGTAATGCATGTATGTAATTTCCTGTATACTGCCGTGTGTGTATGCAACACCCTGTATACTGCTGTGTATAACTCCCTGTATACTGATGTGTGTGTATGTATATATGTAATGCATGTATGTAATTTCCTGTATACTGCCGTGTGTGTATGCAACACCCTGTATACTGCTGTGTGTAACTCCCTGTATACTGCTGTGTGTGTATGTATATATGTAATGCATGTATGTAATTTCCTGTATACTGCCGTGTGTGTATGCAACACCCTGTATACTGCTGTGTGTAACTCCCTGTATACTGATGTGTGTGTATGTATATATGTAATGCATGTATGTAATTTCCTGTATACTGCCGTGTGTGTATGCAACACCCTGTATACTGCTGTGTGTAACTCCCTGTATACTGATGTGTGTGTATATATATGTAATGCATGTATGTAATTTCCTGTATACTGCCGTGTGTGTATGCAACACCCTGTATACTGCTGTGTGTGTATGCAACACCCTGTATACTGCTGTGTGTAACTCCCTGTATACTGATGTGTGTGTATGTATATATGTAATGCATGTATGTAATTTCCTGTATACTGCCGTGTGTGTATGCAACACCCTGTATACTGCTGTGTGTAACTCCCTGTATACTGCTGTGTGTGTATGTATATATGTAATGCATGTATGTAATTTCCTGTATACTGCTGTGTGTGTATGCAACACCCTGTATACTGCTGTGTGTAACTCCCTGTATACTGATGTGTGTGTATGTATATATGTAATGCATGTATGTAATTTCCTGTATACTGCTGTGTGTGTATGCAACACCCTGTATACTGCTGTGTGTAACTCCCTGTATACTGATGTGTGTGTATGTATATATGTAATGCATGTATGTAATTTCCTGTATACTGCCGTGTGTGTATGCAACACCCTGTATACTGCTGTGTAACTCCCTGTATACTGATGTGTGTGTATGTATATATGTAATGCATGTATGTAATTTCCTGTATACTGCCGTTGTGTGTTATGCAACACCTGTATACTGCTGTGTGTAACTCCCTGTATACTGCCGTGTGTGTCTGTTTGTTGTATGTTTTAACATTCTGTATCCTGTTATGTGTGTATGTATGTAATTTCCTGTATACTGCCGTGTGTGTCTGTTTGTATGTATGTTTGTAACATTCTGTATCCTTTTATGTGTGTATGTATGTAATTTCCTGTATACTGCCGTGTGTGTATGCAACACCCTGTATACTGCTGTGTGTAACTCCCTGTATACTGATGTGTGTGTATGTATATATGTAATGCATGTATGTAATTTCCTGTATACTGCCGTGTGTGTATGCAACACCTGTATACTGCTGTGTGTAACTCCCTGTATACTGCCGTGTGTGTATGTATGTATGTATGTTTGTAACATTCTGTATCCTGTTATGTGTGTATGTATGTAACACCATGTATACTGCTGTGTGGATGTATGTATGCAACACCTGTATACTGCTGTGTGTAACTCCCTGTATACTGCCGTGTGTGTATGTATGTATGTATGTATGTATGTATGTAACATTCTGTATCCTGTTATGTGTGTATGTATGTAACACCATGTATACTGCTGTGTGGATGTATGTATGCAACACCCCGTATACTCCTATGTATGTGTGTAACACTCTGTATACTGGTATGTGTGTATGTATTATGTAACACTCTGTATACTGCTCTGCGTGTATGTTTGTAACATTCTGTATATTCCTGTGTGTGTGTGTGTGTGTTTTGTGTATGTATGTATAACATCCTGTATCCTGCTATATGTGGATGTATGTGTACAACACTGTATGCGGCTATATACATGCAACTCCCTGTATACTGCTATGTGTGTGTATGTAACATTCTGTACATGCATGCAACACCCTGTATAATGTTATATGTGTGCGCACGTAACACTTGTATATCGCTGTGTGTATGTATGCAACACTCTGTATATTGCTATGTGCGTGTATGTACGTACGTATATATACATCGGCCTACACATGTACGTTTCTCCCATGGACCCCATAGGTGTTCATGTCATGTTGCAGAAACGTACGCACTTAGCCAAGTTGTCGCCCACTGCCAAAATGCGCCCAGTCGTGTCCCTTGTCCCACTATTTCATGTGAATTGGCGTTATTTATCGCGCATGTGACGTCATTACAAGGACACCCACACTCGGCAGTACATATGGCTCAGGGCTGCAGGCGTCGTATTGCGAAGTGAATTGCAACTCGCGACACAGTGTTACCAACCGCAGGCGAAGTGTTGTTTGTCGATTTCTGGTGCGTATATTTCTGTAGCAATACAGAACTGTTGTTGTTGTTGTTGTTGTTGTTGTTGTTGTTGTTAGCTGTGTTCACTCTTATTGTAGACGTTACTGATTATTTGAACGTTAAATCGGATATAACCTCAAACTTTGGCATAACCGTCGTAGTTGTACTTTCTTTAACATAGAAGTATTGCATATAGGCCGTGCCATAGCTCAGGCGGTTAGTCGCCGGCCTCTCACCGCGGAGGCCCGGGTTCGATCCCGGGTCAGTCCATGTGAGATTTGTGGTGGACAAAGTGGCAATGGGACAGGTTTTTCTCCGAGTTGTCGGTTTTCCCCTGTCAATTTCATTCCACTGGTGCTCCATGAATTGTAAAACTTGGTAAAAAAAAAGAAATTCCTGATCTTCATCACAGGGTTGCACAAGAAGCCTTAAGGCTGCGTTGCGTCCGTAGCGTCTGCTGCGGGGCCCTTCACCACGTAAAAAAAATTGCATATACAGAGTGTCCTACAACGAAACGTCTGTCAAATTTCATGTGATTTATATTTACTGGATAATCGTGAGTGGACAATACTCCAACAAGACGAGTCCTAATCCCAACCTTTCACCGTAATCTCGGTATGTAACATTCCATTGTGCTTCCTGTTTTAAATGCGAAGAAAATTTTATCTTCCCGACTGCTGAAGTGTGTAGACAAAAAAAAAAAGTCACTGTCATGAGGGCAGTATTAAGAAATCTTTATTCCACGCAGTATTTGGCATAATATCAAATAACGAAGAAAATATCGTATGCAGTATATGTTATATAAAATCAACAGTTGATAAGTAATTCCTACAATATCCATTCACGTTACCAGCTGTCGATAAATATGCATGTAGGTCACATGCGTCATCGCCGTAAAAAAAATTGTTTTTTGAAAACGATAAAGTGTAATTGAAAAACGAGGGAAGATTGTGGTTTTTAAATTTGTAAAGATTTAAACTTTATAGAACTTGAATGAAGTGTAGTAACACAACAAAACTTTAAGGCTAAAAATAATGTGAAGAATAAATTTTAATGTGTGAGATCTTACATCCCTTTTGATTGGTGTAATATACAGGGTATACACAAAATAATGGTGCGGTGTCCATACTAATTACATAGTAAACCACACCATTCTTTTGTGTATACCCTGTAAGACCATGTTTATATTTTTACATTTTGTGTAGTGGTTAGCCTGATAATGGCTTGTTTACAAAGCCGAACTGTTGTTACTAGACTGAGTGTAAACAAGGTTGTTTACAAATAAAGTAATATTAATATATTGGCATATACAGAGTATACACAAAAGAATGGTGCGGTTTTAATAGTGTTCACTATTAAAACCGCACCATTCTTTTGTGTATGCCCTGTATATTACCGTCAAACACAACAAACTTTTAATAACACAAATAAATGCTACATGTTTCGGTGTTTAAGGACCATCATGAAGCATTAAAATACGTGATTTAAAACATAAGTTAATACGCATACGAGTATATACGGATTTTTTTCCTGCTTGACCGATAATCGCCGGCCGAACGCTAAGCCCGACGCTCTGCCAGCGTTGCGTCGTACGCCGCGTGTCGGGGAGGTTTAACAGTCGATGACGGGAGCTAGACAAACGATCACAGTGATGATAACCTTTAGAAAAAGTCTAATAAAAACTGACTAGAGCGTCGAGATGGTTCTTATCGGTAAAGTAGGAAAAGAAACACCCTGTATATGCATGTTTTCTATGAGAGCAGAATACAGACATGTGACACCGGAAGCGCCTGAGCAAAATCTGGATTCATCACGACCTTGCAGTAGGTAAAGTAGGAAAAGAAACACCCTGTATATGCATGTTTTCTATGAGAGCAGAATACAGACATGTGACACCGGAAGCGCCTGAGCAAAATCTGGATTCATCACGACCTTGCAGTAGGTAAAGTTGGAAAAGAAACACCCTGTATACGCGTGTTTTCTACGAGAGCAGAATACAGACATGTGACACCGGAAGCGCCTGAGCAAAATCTGGATTCATCACGACCTTGCAGTAGGTAAAGTAGGAAAAGAAACATGCTGTATATGCATGTTTTCTACGAGAGCAGAATACAGACATGTGACACCGGAAGCGCCTGAGCAAAATCTGGATTCATCACGACCTTGCAGTAGGTAAAGTAGGAAAAGAAACACCCTGTATATGCATGTTTTCTACGAGAGCAGAATACAGACATGTGACACCGGAAGCGCCTGAACAAAATCTGGATTCATCACGACCTTGCAGTAGGTAAAGTAGGAAAAGAAACATCCTGTATATGCATGTTTTCTACGAGAGCAGAATACAGACATGTGACACCGGAATCGCCTGAGCAAAATCTGGATTAATCACGACCTTGCAGGCCTGTCAATGTTGCGTGTAGGAATAAATAGAAGAAGCAATATGTGTAATTTTGTTAGGGCGCAGTGTACGTCACTTAAGTCGATGTTGCCTGCAGAACTGCCGCGCTGCAGAGCAATGTGTGTTTGATTTGGGAGGAGATAGCTGACTTCGAGCCTCAGTCGCTATCTGGGACACGCGCGGTCTATTTCTGACTTGATTTGGGAGGAGATAGCTGACTTCGAGCCTCAGTCGCTATCTGGGACACGCGCGGTCTATTTCTGACTTGATTTGGGAGGAGATAGCTGACTTCGAGCCTCAGTCGCTATCTGGGACACGCGCGGTCTATTTCTGACTTGATTTGGGAGGAGATAGCTGACTTCGAGCCTCAGCCGCTATCTGGGACACGCGCGGTCTATTTCTGACTTGATTTGGGAGGAGATAGCTGACTTCGAGCCTCAGTCGCTATCTGGGACACGCGCGGTCTATTTCTGACTTGATTTGGGAGGAGATAGCTGACTTCGAGCCTCAGTCGCTATCTGGGACACGCGCGGTCTATTTCTGACTTGATTTGGGAGGAGATAGCTGACTTCGAGCCTCAGCCGCTATCTGGGACACGCGCGGTCTATTTCTGACTTGATTTGGGAGGAGATAGCTGACTTCGAGCCTCAGCCGCTATCTGGGACACGCGCGGTCTATTTCTGACTTCAGGACAGGGCGCTGCTTGTCTGCTTGTTTATTGCTGATGCTGTCGAATGGCGAACATTGCATAAATTAAATTAAGGTTATTCCTGCACACGCCATGAAAGGCATATGGGGTAGTGGAGGTACAGCTCCACTTATTCTTAACATGCTCTATGTGAGAGTGGTGAGCTTGACACCCCGGCCGTCTTGCGCAAGTTACCCCTAAGGAATGGGACACTGGGTGGGCCCAGAGAATATCTTTATCATGTGGAGAAGATGAAAATGGTGTATTATCTAAATAGTAGATTTTATAGTACACTAACTGCATGGAGCAGAGTCCGTCTTGATAAGCTAACAGTTCTCAGCTAGTCAAGAAATTGCCCGCATTTTATGGAACCCTAAGGTTCATTACCGCAACCATAAGAGCCCGTCACCTGTCCTTATTCTGAGCCAGATCAATCCAGTCCACACCCCGCCCCCCATATTTCTTGATAAATTTTAATATTATCCTCCCATTTACGGGGCCGCGATAGCTCAGTCGGTATAGCGACTCGCTACGGGCTGGACGGTCCGGGGATCGAATCCCGGTGGGGGCGAGATTTTTCGCAGCCGTCCAGACCGGCCCAGGGGCCCACCTAGCCTCCTACACAATTGGTACCGGGTCTATTTCCCGGGGGTAAAGCGGTCGGGGCGTGGAGTTGACCACCCACCCCCATCTAGCGCCGTGGTTAAAGAAAGAGTAGAGCTATACCTCTACTCCCCCTCTGGGCCTTCGTGGCCTGTTATAGGGTGACCTTTACCTGTACCTCCCGTTTACGCCTAGGTCCCCCAAGTGGTATGTCTCCCTCAGGTCTCCCCACCAAAATCCTGTATGAGTCTCACCTCACCCCATACGTGCCACATGCCCCGCCCATCTCGTTCTTCTTGATTTGATCACTCAGTATTTCGTGAGCAGTACAGATCATGAAGCTCCTCATTATGCAGTCTTCTCCAGTCTCCAAGTCGTTTTTGAGTTCCTTCCTCGCAGGAAACACGCAGCGTCTCCATTGGTAAGACCATTCGGTATGTTTTTAGAGAAAGTCGAGTGTGTTTCGCACCTGCTTTATAATCGTGAAGTCCCCGGTTTTGATCTTGACTGTACATCTTAATCACAAAGCTGTATGTTGCCATGAATATTGTAATATAATATGGATTACTTTTGTAATCTGTTCTATTTTAGGAAGTTTTAAATTTTGGTCTAAAGCTCCCTGAAGAAGGAGTGAACGAGCCCAAGCATGTAGCAGTAATAAGACTGTGTGTTTATGTGCCAAATGTGTATTATTTGGTATTATGAATGAATACCGTTGTTTGTATATTTACCATTATCACAAATAGCATTAAAAAGACAGACTGTTGATGTCTGTATGAAAAACTTTCATTACATTTTATTTCTGTTTGCGATTTATGCATTCAGGCGTCTATTTAAGCCGAAACATGTAGGAGAGTTTATACAGTGAGATAATACAATATACAGGGCATACACAAAAGAATGGTGCGGTTTTAATAGGAATCACTATTGAAACCGCACCATTCTTTTGTGTATGCCCTGTATATATTTGTAACTGTAAGTGCATTTGCTTTGATTATATATGAATAACAAATCTATAGCTTTACCGCTATTCTAAGCTGCACTGTCACATGTTTTTCCTCAGTCGCTCCATGCACATAACTGTGTCAGTACCTCAAATTACACCGCTAATATGTCATTTCACGTTGCTTTTGAGTTGACGCTCATGAGCCTGAGGCTATTTAAATGCAAATAATAGGTTAAGTAATGATTAGCAAGGCTGCATAATGTAGTGAATGCGGGGCCATTTTGTTACAGGTCCGCCATGTCTGAGTGGTAGAACACATGACACAAGATGGCGACCCGGAAGTCGAGTGACTCGGATTGCAACAGCGTCGTGTTCCTCAAGTATGTGCTGCATATCTTCAACATCGTGTTCCTGGTGAGCATGCGCCAGGACAGTGGCTGCTGTGTTTCTATCCTGAGATTTCTTAGCGCAAAGACTGACTTTGCTTCATCCTTGATTCGCTTGGTAGAATACTGCACGTGGTTCACGTAAATTGCCGAGAGATGGCAGCAGAAATTTCCCATTATTAGTAATGCCAGACACCAACGGTAGCTGTATACAAGGAACAGGGGTATGGTTAGCGGTCGACATGTCGTTCGTAGCATTGAAGATGTTACAAGACCTCTTACTATAGGAATGCTGTAATATACGATGTACAGGGTGTTCTTTTGTGCCTACTTCAGCGATAAGCGCCGGTCCGACGCCTAAGTGAGTTTTTATTAGACTTTCTAAAGGTTATCATCGCCGATCCCAGTGGCCGCGCCGTCTAAGGCGTATGTCTGCGGCCGCTCGCTTGATGGGATTGTTGGTTCGAATCCCGCCGGGGGCATGGATGTCTGTCTCTGGTGAGTGTATTTGTGTTAGGTAGAGGTCTCTGAGTCGGGCTGATCACTCGTCCAGAGGAGTCCTACCGATTGTGCTGTGTCTAAATGTGATCGTGAAGCCTCGAAATATGAGGCGGCCTAGGCCCCCAAGGGGCTGTTGAGCCATAGGAAAAAAAATGTTATCATTACTGCGATCGTTTGTCTGGCTCCCGTCATCGACTGTTAAACCTTCCCGACAGGCGGCGTACGACGTTACGCTGGTAGAGCGTCGGGTGGAGCGTTGGGCGGGCGCTTATCGGTCAAACAGGCAAAAAAAAATACTATATAATGAAAGGAGTACAGCTTTATAACGGCCATGATTATAAAGCTACATATTACTGTCCGCCTGATGACAGCTGTTTTGTTTGAGACATATTTTGTGGTAGCTGCTGGTCTCATCGCGGAGGACCGGGTTCTACCCCAGGATAGTCTATATGGGATTTGTGGTGGACGTAGTGACATTGGAACAGGTTTTATTCCGAGTACTTCCGTTTCCTCCTGCCTATATCAATCTAGTGCTCAATATTGTAATTTCATTCATCTGTCATCAGTGAGATAGCCCTCGCAAGAGACAAGAGTCGAGAAATAAAATATATTTGAAACTTGAACTCTAATTACATTTACGACAGTAAAACGACAACACGATTTGTGTGTACTGCGTTCTCACTGGCGCCATTTTGTTTCTGCGCTACTGGACATTGATTGTTGCTTCATTAATACGTCTGACATGCACTAGTGAACACGTTATCCTCTTGAAACATGAACGCTGTGTAAGTTCTGTTTAAAATATTCCTGTATCAAAATAACAGGGTGCATCTCCGTTACAAAAACTGACTAGTTAATGTTGTACAGGGAAATGATCGCTGTTTGTTCTGAGATCCACACAAAACACATAAATACAGTCCGTACCGCGCAGTAAACACACTCTGTCTCAGTTATACAAACCAGTCAGTTAATGTGTACAGTGAAATAATCGCTGTTTGTTCTGAGATCCACACAAACACATAAATACAGTCCGTACCGCGCAGTAAACACACTCCGTCTCAGTTATACAAACCAGTCAGTTAATGCTGTACAGTGAAATAATCGCTGTTTGTTCTGAGATCCACACCAAAACACATAAATACAGTCCGTACGCGCAGTAAACACACTCTCGTCTCAGTTTATACAAACCAGTCAGTTAATGTTGTACAGTGAAATAATCGCTGTTTTCGAATCCAACAAAACACTAAATACAGTCGTAACCGCGCAGTAAAACACACTCCGTCTCAGTTATACAACCAGTCAGTTAATGCTGTACAGTGAAATAATCGCTGTTTGTTCTGAGATCCACACAAAAACATAAATACAGTCCGTACCGCGCAGTAAACACACTCCGTCTCAGTTATACAAACCAGTCAGTTAATGTTGTACAGTGAAATAATCGCTGTTTGTTCTGAATCCACACAAAACACATAAATACAGTCCGTACCGCGCAGTAAACACACTCCGTCTCAGTTATAAAACCAGTCAGTTAATGTTGTACAGTGAAATAATCGCTGTTTGTTCTGAGATCCACACAAAACACATAAATACAGTCCGTACCGCGCAGTAAACAACATCCGTCTCAGTTATACAAACCAGTCAGTTAATGTTGTACAGTGAAATAATCGCTGTTTGTTCTGAGATCCACACAAAACACATAAATACAGTCCGTACCGCGCAGTAAAACACTCCGTCTCAGTTATACAAACAGTCAGTTAATGTGTACAGTGAAATAATCGCTGTTTGTTCTGAGATCACACAAAACACACAAATACAGTCCGTACCGCGCAGTAAACACACTCCGTCTCAGTTATACAAACCAGTCAGTTAATGTGTACAGTGAAATAATCGCTGTTTGTTCTGAGATCCACACAAAACACATAAATACAGTCCGTACCGCGCAGTAAACCACTCCGTCTCAGTTATACAAACCATCATTAATCCGTACAGGAAATAATCCTTCGTTCGAATCCACCAATAACAATAATACAGTCGTTCGGAGTAAACACAACTCCGCACATTAAAACAAACCAGCGATTAAGCTACAGTGAAATAACCGTTTGTTCTGAATCACAAAACATAAATAAGTCCGTTACGCAGTAAACAACCGATTCATATACAAACCAGCAGTATAATGCGTACAGTAAATAACCTGTTTGTTAATCCACACAAAACCATTAATCGTCCGACCGCCCTAAAACACTCCGTCTCAGTTATACAAACCAGTCAGTTAATGCTGTACAGTGAAATAATCGCTGTTTGTTCTGAGATCCACACAAAACACATAAATACAGTCCGTACCGCGCAGTAAACACACTCCGTCTCAGTTATACAAACCAGTCAGTTAATGCTGTACAGTGAAATAATCGCGTTTGTTCTGAGATCCACACAAAACACATAATACAGTCCGTACCCGCATAACCACTCCGTCTCAGTTATACAAACCAGTCAGTTAAGTGTACGTTTGTGTGTTCGAATCACACAAAAACACTAACGCCGTACACCGCGCTAGTTAAACAACCTATCAGTTATACAAACAGTATAATGCTGTGTGAAATCCTCAATCACAAAAAACATAACGCCGTAACCGCGCAGTAACAACCTCAGTTATTACAACAGTATAATGCTGTATGATATCCTGTGTTCTAATCCACACAAAACCACAAATACATCCTACCCGCGTCCCTCGTCAGTTATACAAACCAGTCAGTTAATGTGTACAGTGAAATAATCGCTGTTTGTTCTGAGATCCACACAAAACACATAAATACAGTCCCGCGCGTAAACACACTCCGTCTCAGTTATACAAACCAGTCAGTTAATGTGTACAGTGAAATAATCGGTTTGTTCTGAGATCCACACAAAACACATAAATACAGTCCGTACCGCGCAGTAAACACACTCCGTCTCAGTTATACAACCAGTCAGTTAATGCTGTACAGTGAAATAATCGCTGTTTGTTCTGAGATCCACACAAAAACACTAAATACAGTCCGTACCGCGCAGTAAACACACTCCGTCTCAGTTATACAAACCAGTGTTATGTTGTACAGTGATACGTGAATATCGTTCTGTGTTCAACACATACAGCAACGCAGTAAAAATCCGTCCGTTACACAGTATAATATACAATAATCCGTTGTCTAGATCACACAAACAAATCAGTCAGTTAAGCGCAGTACAATCATCCATGTTTTCTCGAGTCCATAAACACATAATAATGTCCGTACCGCGCAGTAAACACACTCCGTCTCAGTTATACAAACCAGTCAGTTAATGCTGTACAGTGAAATAATCGCTGTTTGTTCTGAGATCCACACAAAACACATAAATACAGTCCGTACGCGCAGTAAACACACTCCGTCTCAGTTATACAAACCAGTCAGTTAATGCTGTACAGTGAAATAATCGCTGTTTGTTCTGAGATCCACACAAAACACATAAATACAGTCCGTACCGCGCAGTAAACACACTCCGTCTCAGTTATACAAACCAGTCAGTTAATGCTGTACAGTGAAATAATCGCTGTTTGTTCTGAGATCCACACAAAACACATAAATACAGTCCGTACCGCGCAGTAAACACACTCCGTCTCAGTTATACAAACCAGTCAGTTAATGCTGTACAGTGAAATAATCGCTGTTTGTTCTGAGATCCACACAAAACACATAAATACAGTCCGTACCGCGCAGTAAACACACTCCGTCTCAGTTATACAAACCAGTCAGTTAATGCTGTACAGTGAAATAATCGCTGTTTGTTCTGAGATCCACACAAAACACATAAATACAGTCCGTACCGCGCAGTAAACACACTCCGTCTCAGTTATACAAACCAGTCAGTTAATGCTGTACAGTGAAATAATCGCTGTTTGTTCTGAGATCCACACAAAACACATAAATACAGTCCGTACCGCGCAGTAAACACACTCCGTCTCAGTTATACAAACCAGTCAGTTAATGCTGTACAGTGAAATAATCGCTGTTTGTTCTGAGATCCACACAAAACACATAAATACAGTCCGTACCGCGCAGTAAACACACTCCGTCTCAGTTATACAAACCAGTCAGTTAATGCTGTACAGTGAAATAATCGCTGTTTGTTCTGAGATCCACACAAAACACATAAATACAGTCCGTACCGCGCAGTAAACACACTCCGTCTCAGTTATACAAACCAGTCAGTTAATGTTGTACAGTGAAATAATCGCTGTTTGTTCTGAGATCCACACAAAACACATAAATACAGTCCGTACCGCGCAGTAAACACACTCCGTCTCAGTTATACAAACCAGTCAGTTAATGCTGTACAGTGAAATAATCGCTGTTTGTTCTGAGATCCACACAAAACACATAAATACAGTCCGTACCGCGCAGTAAACACACTCCGTCTCAGTTATACAAACCAGTCAGTTAATGCTGTACAGTGAAATAATCGCTGTTTGTTCTGAGATCCACACAAAACACATAAATACAGTCCGTACCGCGCAGTAAACACACTCCGTCTCAGTTATACAAACCAGTCAGTTAATGCTGTACAGTGAAATAATCGCTGTTTGTTCTGAGATCCACACAAAACACATAAATACGCTGTGTGGGAAAAAGTGCAGTTTTTTTTAAATGTTAAAAGCATGCACTTCCTATGCTGTAATCTCTGTGACTTTATAAAAGGTCAAGGAAAATGCGATGATATTTTGTGCGACGTGATGCCCTTCTTAGTGACTGATATCGTGAAGAGGACAGGCCACGTCACTCTTCAACTAACTGTTGGCGTCAGCAACCCCCCCCCCCTGCCGTCGTGGGGCTGACAACCATATCGTATTACGTAGTGAGTCTGACCATTACAGTCATAAGCACCTTCTAGCAGTTCTTAGGCGCGTTATCAAAATTGCGAAAAGCGACTATTAGCTTAGTCATGTCTGTATGTCTCTATGGCCGGGTTGAACAACTCGGCTCCCACTGGTCGGATTTTCATGAAATTTGGTATTTTAGTATTTCTCGAAAATCTGTCGACAGAATTCAAGTTTCATTAAAATCTGACAACAATAACAGGTACTTTACATAAAGACCTATGTACATTTATGATAATATCTCGCTGAAATTTTCTTAGAATGAGAAATGTTTCAGAGAAAAGTTGTACGTAAAATCAAAACACACATTTTATGTTCAATAACTTTTGCACACACACACACACACACACACACACAAATACACTGTGTGTGTGTGTGCGCGCGCGCAAAATGTGGAGTTTTCTGGTGTTATACCTGGTGGTACATATTGTAACGACAGAACTTTCAAAATGTTTGACATACATAATTTTAAATATTTCCGCATTGATAAGAATCATTGTGTGTGTGCTGTCATGGGAGTTAGGATCGACGAAGATTCGTAGAGGGCGTTCCTTGGCCAACACCTTTCGAGCTTGTATCTCAACACATATTTTAAATGCAGGCATTTCGTATATCCGGACCCGCCCTTATACTGCAGAATACACTCAACGCGGAAGACACATTTTTTCTGTTTGTTTCACGGTGGTAGCATCAGCAACCACAACGATACCTATATACAAATATTCCTGTAAGATCCATCATAATGGCGATCAGCCTAAACATGTCAGATCTTAGTTAGTTGGTCTTTCTCTCTTATTATACGGTCACAGTGATGTATAAATATCCAGACAGTATTTACTGAAATCGATTGCCTTCTGGTGTGTGTTTTGTATCGTCTTGTGTGTCCTAGACCGAGACGGACTTTATCTGAGGGCAAACAGTTAAGTCTATAAGTCAAAAGTTCGTCTAAATTATACTCAGAAATTTAGCACCCACTGTCAACTTACCGGGGGTAAAGCGGCCGGAGCGTGGCGTTGACCACCCCCTCACCTAGCGCCGAGGTTAAAGAAAGAGTAGAGGTATACATCCACTCACCGTCTGGGCCTTCATGACCTGTCCTAGGGTGAACTTTAACTGTACGAAAAATTACGTAACCATTACAAGGACCAACCGGTCAGTGCTTTTTCGGGAAATTGGCGAATTTTATTCTGAGAATTATACGAGAAGTGTAAGTACAGTCTGTGGCAATATTCAGATACGTCTTTATTATCAAAACACGTAGTATACACATTAACCTGCCGATCCCAGTGGCCACGCGGTCTAAGGCGTGGGTCCATCGGCCGCTGGGTTCGAATCCCACCGGGGTCACTGATATCTGTCTCTTGTGAGTGTTGTGTGTTATCAGGTAGAGGTCTCTGCGTCGGGCTGATCACTCGTCCAGAGGAGTCCTGCCGAATGTGGTGTGTCTGAGTGTGATCGTGAAGCCTCGATAATGAGGAGGGCCGTGGCCCACTAGGGACTGTTACGCCACTGGAAAAATAAATACACAGTAACGACTGTGCTATAATGAGGCCACGAACGTCACTGCATCACATTGGCCTGTTATTTCCGCGGTGTACAGGAAATGGCGGCGAAATACGAAATAAGACGGAATAGAGGAATGACCTTGACATTTCAGCTCGTGACATCTTTGCATGCGAACAGATAAACCTCAAAACATAGACGGTATAATGTGAAGATGCATGAAGTGTTTTGTTCACTGCAACGTTCAAGTGATAAACACAATGAAACGTGTGCAGTTTGGTATGGCCGTGCGTGATGAATGATATTTGGTGAACGGAAAATTACGTAATGTTGCTCTGCTAATGATGTGGCACGTGTATGAAGGTTCGTAATATACAGTTGAATGGACCTACTTGTAGCATCCTGCACTGATGTGGGCACCAAATGCTGTGTAGGGAAATATATAAAGATACAGTCCGTACCGCACAGTAAACACACTCCGTCTCAGTTATACAAACCAGTCAGTTAATGTTGTACACTGAAATAATCGCTGTTTGTTCTGAGATCCACACAAAACACATAAATACACTGTGTGGGCAGAACGTAGAATTGTTGAATGTTAAACTGGTGGTACATATAGTAACCACAGGGCTTTAAAGATACAGTTCGTACCGCGCAGTAAACACATACCGTCTCAGATATACAAACCAGTCAGTTAATGCTGTACAGTGAAATAATCGCTGTTTGTTCTGAGATCCACACAAAACACATAAATACAGTCCGTACCGCGCAGTAAACACTACCGTCTCAGTTATACAAACCAGTCAGTTAATTCTGTACAGTGAAATAATCGCTGTTTGTTCCGAGATCCACACAAAACACATAAATACAGTCCGTACCGCGCAGTAAACACACTCCGTCTCATTTATACAAACCAGTCAGTTAATGCTGTACAGTGAAATAATCGCTGTTTGTTCTGAGATCCACACAAAACACATAAATACAGTCCGTACCGCGCAGTAAACACACTCCGTCTCAGTTATACAAACCAGTCAGTTAATGCTGTACAGTGAAATAATCGCTGTTTGTTCTGAGATCCACACAAAACACATAAATACAGTCCGTACCGCGCAGTAAACACACTCCGTCTCAGTTATACAAACCAGTCAGTTAATGCTGTACAGTGAAATAATCGCTGTTTGTTCTGAGATCCACACAAAACACATAAATACACTGTGTGGGCAGAACGTACAATTTGTGAATGTTAAACATGGCGGTACATATAGTAACCACTGGGCTTTAAAGCTTCCATTATTCTCTGTAATAAAATCGGAAATCATGAGTAATTACTGATACTTAGTATTGCAAGTCACGGCCATTTGTTGTGACTGTCTGTGTTCCTTTTTAGGCGCTTTCCCAAAATTTCGTAACGTGGCTATTAGCTTCATGTATGTACGTCTGTCTGACCGCATGGGAGAACTCGGCTCTGACTGGACAGATTTTCATGAAATTTCATATTTTCGAATTTTTCAAAAATCTGTTGAGAAAATGCAAGTATCATTAAAATCTGACAAGAATAACGGGTACTTTCCATGAAGACCTATGTACGTTTATGATAATATATCGCTTAATTCTTCTTAAAATGAGAAATGTTTCAAACAAAAGTTGTAGAGAAAATCAAGACACACATTTTAAGTTCAATAACTTTTTCCCGAAAATCGTGCCGTTTATGAGATAATGTGGAAAAATATGGTAGAGCCAGATAGATCACAGATGACAATATAATACGGCGCATGCGCTTTGCATGCTGGATAACTAAGGCTATAGACACACACTCAGAATATGTAATACTTATTGCTTTTCCACGGCAATAATGGTTACGCGAACGCGCCTCAGTGTTACGTTATACGTACGTTGCCTGTCCTGTTTCAGTTGTCTGGTGTCGCAGTGTTCGGTGTCGGTGTGTGGACTGTGGTCACGAAGCACCAATACGTCGCGCTGCTGACCAACGCCACCTACGAGTTAGCGGCGTGGGTGCTGATAGTAGCCGGCTGCCTGGTGTTCATTGTGACTGCCGTAGGATGCATCGGAGTGCTGCAGGACAATCGTCTCTTTATCCTGGTGGTGAGGCTGCTTGATAAGTACTGACAAGTAATAATTTGCCCCATTTCACGTAAGTTAACTAAGGGCGATTGTTAAAATTTTAAGTGCGTACCGGGGTAAAGCTTCCGGAGCGTGAAGTTGACAGCTCATCTTTGTCCTGTTCCAAGGTTACGAATCAGTGTAACCCTGCTTCTCCTCCCCCTCTATGCCTTTATTACGTGCACATGTCCAGCTTTACCCTCTGTTACCTTTACAGTCATGAATATATATCTACCGTTTTATATAGATGTCCCTTTTAACGTGGGAATAGGCAGGACTAAGCACTGCGGAATGGGCGGCGTCATCAGTCATCCAGCAACGATGTCGTCCGCCCTACAGCTAGCAGTCTCGCGATATAGATACACCCTGTATCAATGTACAGTCTGAGCGGGTTTGTGCATTCTGTGGGCGGGGTGTGTTTGATATGGACACTCTGTACTTTTAAAACAAGCAAAATTTACTGTGACCAGATAAAATACAGGGTGATTCAGGAGGAAAGGTCAATGTTTTGGGACGTAATAATATCGGTCATTGTGAGAATAGAGTCCATATGAACATGTGTCTAATTGTGAATAGTTACCGAGATAGAGCTGTTTGAATCTACAAACACAAAAGCATTGTGAATGGTAATAAAGAAAGATAAATTACTTACTGTTAATTTAATTTTAATTTAACGTTTAAATGACACATTTGTTACAGAGAAATGACACATTTGTTACACAGAAATGACACATTTGTTACAGTTCACAATAAATGTTCGTAAATCCCACAGTCAACCTCAGTGCACTTTGCAACTCGTGTGCGAAGATCGCGTGCTGTTCGTCTCAGTTGATCTTCACGTTTCTTTATGCAGGCAGCAGCATCCAAAATGCGAGCGAGCAATTCGTCTGTGTATCCACCTTTGTTTTGTAAACTTCGCTCTTCATCTAACGTCACAAACAAAAAAATAACGCAGTTAGGTCTGCAGATTCAAACAGCTCTATGTCGGTAAACATTCAGAATTAGACAAATGTTTATATGAACTTTTGTTTCTCACAATGACAGATACTGTCACCTCCCCAAATATTGCCCTTTCTCCTGAATCACCCTGTATATTATAGTGGAGCAATAGGAGAATTGTCTGTACATACCACAGGCAAATATTGGAACTACCAAATTTTCACGTTCAAATTTCAACGGTTTGTCCACTACTAATATTTAAACTTTAAATTAAATAATTAATTAAATTTAATTTAATTATTTTATTTTAAATTGTTTATTTTATTTTAATTTAAAATTTAATAATTTAAATTTAATTAAATAAATTAAACTTAAATATTTAAATATTAAAGTAGACGGTTTCCTATACAGGGTGATTCAGGAGAAAAGGGCAATATTTTGGGAGATGATAGTATCCGTAGTTGTGAGAAACAAAAGTTCGTACGAGCATGTGTCTAATTCTGAATGGTTACCGAGATAGATTCAAACAACTCTATCTCGGTAACCATTCAGAATTAGACACATGCTCGTACGAACTTTTGTTTCTCACAACTACGGATACTATTATCTCCCAAAATATTGCCCTTTTCTCCTGAATCACCCTGTATAGGAAACCGTCTACTTCTAGTCTTTTTTTAAATAAATCGTGCGTTTCAGTAGGAACTTCGGAGCCTGCAGAAGGCCCTGCACTGCAGCCCACGTGACTGAGGGTAGACACTGTAAAGAAACATCTGTCACAGATAGCGGCAGATAAGCACGTGTATGTTGTCTGTCGTACGATAATGGAAGCACTGTTTGCTCTCTGTGTCTTCGCGGCTCGTGACAGCAGACGCCACTGAGTTCGGGTCATTTCTCCGCAAGAGGGAAACGCCTGCCGGGCTTCAACCCCCCCCCCCCCAACCCCCTACAAAAGACACCCACAAGAGAAAAACATAACTGTTTTGGTATTATTGTGTTTTTTTATTTATCACTTTTGTTAATTTTATGCTAATGTTACAGTAAGTGATATTAAGATTCTAGGGCGGTTGGCAGGAGTTTTTTTTTTCACTTCCTAGATATTTTTCTCTAGTGACGACCCTAAGAAACCCGAAGAAAAGCCACTGCACATAGAATGTTTAAAGCATTTTGCAATGTACATTTTTGTATGAATTTGTATGTTATGACTTATTGCACATCCTCTTGTCTTGTGACAAAATTATGGATCCATGGAATGTATATATGTATGTATGAGCTAGCTTCGACACGTGTCTTCAGGTGCTTCTACGCTACTCGTGCATTGGGCTAGTGTGCTCAGAATTGTGTGTGTACGTGTGTGTGGACGATTTCACGAGCCAGAGCAAGTAGTGCGATTCACCCGGGCCCTGGGCGCGAGTGACTCATCACGAAGACAGTTCGCGCAGGCGCACTGCAGTGTGGATATTTGAAGCCACTGAACGAGCAGTGTGTACACAGCGAGCAACCGTCAGTGCGAGCAACACAAGTACAAGCAAAATTTCACATTAAATTCACCGTGCATCCTATTACTAGTCAATAGTTATATTTCACCAACACATGCACTACACTATATTCATGATATACACCCCTACATATGTTTCGGCTAGTCACTAGCCATCATCAGGGGTCAAAGCATTCTAACAAAGACTATACATCTATTTAAGGTAATGTACATCCGTATGACAGTAAAATAATTTACTATTTATTATTTACTGTCATACAGATGTACAGTACCTTAAATAGATGTATAGTCTTTGTTAGAATCCTTTGACCTCCTGATGATGGCTAGTGACTAGCCGAAACATATGTAGGGGTGTATATCATGAATTTAGTGTAGTGCATGTGTTGGTGAAATATAACTATTGACAAGTAAAAGCAGTTTGAACGCACCTTATCCCTCTAAAGACTTAGATTGGCCTGAATTATATTTAAAGACTCAGTCCGTACCGCGCAGTAAACACACTCCGTCTCAGTTATACAAACCAGTCAGTTAATGTTGTACAGTGAAATAATCGCTGTTTGTTCTGAGATCCACACAAAACACATAAATACAGTCCGTACCGCGCAGTAAACACACTCCGTCTCAGTTATACAAACCAGTCAGTTAATGCTGTACAGTGAAATAATCGGTGTTTGTTCTGAGATCCACACAAAACACATAAATACAGTCCGTACCGCGCAGTAAACACACTCCGTCTCAGTTATACAAACCAGTCAGTTAATGTTGTACAGTGAAATAATCGCTGTTTGTTCTGAGATCCACAAAAAACACATAAATACACTGTGTGGGCAGAACGTTGAATTTGTGAATGTTAAACCTGGTGGTACGTATAGTAACCACTGGGTGTTTAAAGGGGTTGACGCGCAGTAAACTGTGTGACGCACACCGCCATTTTGTGCTCACGAGCAGTGGCATTCAAACTTTTTTTGTTCGCGTACCCCCAAATATAATTTTTCTTCAACTTTGTACCCCCAAAGTTGGGGGTGCATAATTCAAGTTATACACAGTCTATAATCTACATCTAAAATAAGTTAAATAAATTACATCCAAAATAATGTATTAAATAACAAGTTTTAAATGAGAAAAAGGAGAGTCAAGCTATTAAATAACAAATATATTATTGCCTATCATATAAAAATTAATAAAGGAACAATGGTATTTTAGCAAAGCAAAATTATATGCACTATGTGGAATAAAATGAAACTAGCCGCCCAGATAAGAATCTCATAAAGGAGAGAGAGAGAGAGAGAGAAAAAATGGCGCTCCCAAATCGCATGTCCTTACGTCCGGGTCTGTTGTGGCTAACCCTAAATCTGGCCCTGATTATTCAGTGTTTATCATGAAATATATATTTTTTTTAAATTTTACGTACCCCGTAAGATGTCTTCGCGTACCCCAGGTTGAATACCACTGCACCAAAGCATTCCCCTTTTGCAATGAAACTCAAAGCGAATTAGCAGTCTAGCAGCAACTCCTGACCGCTGTTAACTGATAAACATCTGCATTACAACAATGCGAACGAAATATCCCGCAGAGCCATTACACATCAGATAAAAAGGACTCCAATTCGTTTAATGAGGGCTGTACAAAGCATTATCACGGTACCGTTTGACCCGAGAGAGTCGTTTTCATTCCCTAATCCAGCAGAACGCATAGCGCTCCGCTTACACTAGTATCCTTGACACTGATGAGTTTTGTGGCGTATAGTTAACACGCTGAACGTGTCTGCGATCTTTGAAAGAACTGAATGCGTAATGGTGGAACTGATTCGTGGTGTACTGAAGAACGCATTGGCTGTGCAGTGTTGAGGTAGTTAATGGGGCAGGAGGTGACGTGACCTATGGTTATGATATCCCTGGAGAGAATGACAAAAAGCAAGAAATGCATCGTTCAGAATACACGTTCTTAGAGCCGTCTTCCGTAAGAATTGTTTTTGTATGACGTAATATTATCATCGGTTTTAGTAGTAGTAGTAGTAGTAGTAGTAGTAGTAGTAGTAGTAGTAGTAGTAGTAGTAGTAGTAGTAGTAGTAGTAGTAGTAGTAGTAGTAGTAGTAGTAGTAGTAGTAGTAGTAGTAGTAGTAGTAGTAGTAGTAGTAGTAGTAGTAGTAGTAGTAGTAGTAGTAGTAGTAGTAGTAGTAGTAGTAGTAGTAGTAGTAGTAGTAGTAGTAGTAGTAGTAGTAGTAGTTAGTAGTAGTAGTAGTAGTAGTAGTAGTAGTAATTTCCTTGAAAGTTGGCACCAGTAGAGCTTCAACTAGAGAGACAGAAATTCCAGACAACTGAATAGCAGTTTCGTAGAGGTTTCTGTCTCTGCCGCCAGAATGCGCTTGAAGTACCGTGAACAAGATTCAAAGCAGCGATAGAATAGTACAGTACCGATCCAAACGGCATGCAAATTTGATGTGGTATATACCGTTCTGTACAATGTTTAATGACGTTTTGACTGAGTTATATATTGCGGAATGACAGGTTGGGCAAATGTAAAGTGGAGTATGACGAAGTGGTTTCAGGAGTGACCATTTTGTTTCGGAGTTTGAATTTTGATTCAGTTGATTTGATTTTGTTGGTGGGATGATGACATTTATTAGGCCATTTCTTCTCTTGCAACATTCCCGGTTGTTTGGTCACAAGATGCGGAGAATTCAGAATGTTTCTTGACCAGTTTATGTTAGCGGTGCACGGATTTGCCACAAATCCAGCCTCCTCTACATTTTAGGCCCCACAAAGGTGACACGAAGCAAGTTCCGTACTGACCCACAAATATTAGGCGTCACGGTACAGAATTCCGTCGCCACAGTGACCTCGTGCCCAATTTGTACACCCCTGGTTAATGTTGTACATGACCAGGAGTTAAGCTAAGGAAGACATACAGTCTGCACCGCGAATCACCCATGGCTGTTCACTCACGAGAACAGCCATGACCTTGGCCCTTTACTTGGTGTTGTTGACGAAGGGGAAAGTCAGATCTGTAGCTGGTTGTGACCAATTGCCGATGTAATCCGATTAGAAATACGTGAGCCTGATGTGGAGTCGTGTTAAAATCTATGTTTTGCAGTCACAGAGACGTATGTTTTTGACATTATCTGTATGTTTTCCTCACAATATTAGCCCGGACATTGCCCTCCCCCCCCCCCCCCCCCAACAACGCTCTCAAGGTCGTAGCTGTTCTCGTCAGTGTCGGTATAGAGGTGTGCACCATTTATCTGAGTTCCTTGCAGAATATTTTTTGTGTCTGCTGTTGGTCCACATTCAGCCCGCAAGTTCTGTCATTTTTCGCAACTAGCTCCAAAAATACAAACATTTAGACATACAGAACTGTAATTGTGCCTGTTGTTTTGTATGGGTGTGAGACTTGGTCTGTCACTGAAGGAGGAACATAGGCTGAGGGTGTTCGAGAATAGGGTGCTGAGGAGGATATTTGGGTCTAAGGGGGTCGGGGTAACAGTGGAGTGGAGAAGACTACATAACGAGGAACTTAATGATCTGTACTGATCACCAAATATTATTCGGGTGATCAAATCAAATAGAATGAGATGGGCGGGGCATGTAGCACATATGGGGGAGGGGAGAGGTGCATACAGGGTTTTGGTGGGGAGAACTGAGGGAAGGAGACCACTTGGAAGACCTAGATGTAGATGGGAGGATAATATTAAAATGGATCGTAAGGAAGTCGGTTGGGAGGTCTTGGACTGGATTGATATGGCTCAGGATAGGGACAGGTGGCGGGCTCTTGTGAATGCGGTAATGAAACTTCGGGTTCCATAAAACGCGGGGAATTTCTTGACTAGCTGAGGAATTGTTAGCTTCTCAGGAAGGACTCTGCTACATGGAGTTAGTAGTTAGTCTGTCCCAGTGCCACTTTGTCCACCACAAATCCCACATGGACTGACCTGGGATTGAACCCGGGCCTACCGCGGTGAGAGGCCGGCGACTAACCGCCTGAGCCATTGCAAGTTATACGGTGAACTCTACCTATTTGTTACCTCTTCAGAGGTCACGTGTCTTCCTGCCCGCACCCGTTGTATGATTTTCGTAATCTTCTGTGTTTCGTGACGCTTGCCTGAGTGAAAGCATACAGACAGCTGGGCGACGTCGATGTGCAGTGAGAGCCGCTGCGTTATTCCTGTACAGACGAAATGATATCCATGTGTGAAGTCGAAGTCAGTTCCTAGTATTTTCGGCATGACGCACTTCTGCAGTGCAAAATGGCCGACCTCGTGCTCGGTGTCCAGTTCCACGAGCTAGCGGGATGTGCCTGTGTTTTGTTTATTTTCTCATGAGCGCCCCACCCCGCAGTAAACTAGGTTAATGCGTTTAGCTGACCTGAGACCGGGCAAGATGAACGTGATGTTGGGTCATTATGGATTGTAAAAAGGTAGTAAGGCATAGAGATCGAGCTGTGCGCATGCGTAGTGACACTGGGTGCAGCTGAATGGCAGCCCCATGTCTGGCGTCATTCACCAGGATGAGGCAACAATGCGGAAAGTTAGTGGAAGCGTCAAGAGTTAATGTCGGTTGGGAAAGTTTGTGGGAAGATATGTTACCATGTTCAGTTATTTATGGTTTATTTCACAACGCTGTCAGTATGTCAAACTGTACGGCGTCAGATGGTAGGATGATAACGTGAGTAATGAAATGGAAAGGATATGGGCGGAAATATCCCGATATATGTATGGAGAGCCGACGTTTTGAAATAGGCATACACAAAGCGGTGACTATCGACTGGAGAGCGACGTTCAAATGTTTGTTATTGTTTCTTACTTACTGTAACGGATGGCGCTGTCTCTGCAGCTAACTTGGCGCGGATTAGTCAACAGTATGGCCTGACAACTTTTTCGAAGAACCACCAGGTAGAACATAAAAAAATTCTAGGTTCTGCCCACACAGTGTATTTATGTGTTTTGTGTGGATCTCAGAACAAACAGCGATTATTTCACTGTACAGCGTTAACTGACTGGTTTGTATAACTGAGACGGAGTGTGTTTACTGCTCGGTACGAGCTGTATCTTTAAAGCCCAGTGGTTACTATACGTACCACCATGTTTAACACTCACAAATTCTACGTTCTGCCCACACAGTGTATTTATGTGTTTTTTGTGGATCTCAAAACAAACAGCGATTATTTCACTGTACAGCATTAACTGACTGGATTGTATAACTGAGACGGAGTGTGTTTACTGCGCGGTACGGACTGTATTTATGTGTTTTGTGTGGATCTCAGAACAAACAGCGATTATTTCACTGTACAGCATTAACTGACTGGATTGTATAACTGAGACGGAGTGTGTTTACTGCGCGGTACGGACTGTATTTATGTGTTTTGTGTGGATCTCAGAACAAACAGCGATTATTTCACTGTACAGCATTAACTGACTGGATTGTATAACTGAGACGGAGTGTGTTTACTGCGCGGTACGGACTGTATTTGTGTGTTTTGTGTGGATCTCAGAACAAACAGCGATTATTTCACTGTACAGCATTAACTGACTGGTTTGTATAACTGAGACGGAGTGTGTTTACTGCGCGGTACGAGCTGAATATTTAAGTGTAATTCAGGTTAATGTTTTTGTTAGAGGGTTAAGGTGTTGATTACAGAGACAGAGAAGAAGCCCAAAGAGCCGTAGGTAGACAGATACGTGCTGGATTACACCGCAAAGCCGAGGTTCTATTTTATATCAACTGTTGTTAACAATCCGTCCCTAGACACTTTTAATGAAGGTAGGGCAAGCCATGGAAGGCCAGTTGTGCAAGGTCACATAACAACACGAATGCGAAAGTCGGAACAATATAACAGTTTAATAAAAGGCGTAACGTAACGTGAGACGCATAATTTACTCGCATACAGCGAAATATATTGGTAACTCAATATATATCAGACTTTCCTCTCATATTCCCAAAACTCCATGTCCCGTTGAATTTAACTCAAAATTCAAACACGAAACATTCGTCATGTGTGTAATAAATAAGAAAGGTGTCCGTTTTATCGTGTCCTGAACACGGCAGCATTATCACGTAGCCTGCATCCAACGGGACATGCTGTAACAGCTGTCACGGTCAGGGACACGGTAAAAGGGACACACGTGCAAACGTCCAGGCCCTGTATCTCACACCAGGCCAGGACGCTGGTGTGGTTCTCCAAAAGGTAAGTTTTGAGATACAAGTAGAAGCCTCATACTGAATTTAAGTGGGATTTTGAGGGAATGACTGCCTCGCCAAATCAGAGTGATGTTCCCAACTGACGCAGAATGCAGCATGTCAGTCTTCTCTGCTTTGTGTTCCAGTAAACTGCTTGTTATTTTTCTCTTTTCTGTGTACCCGTGCGCTAGATGTCAGTGATTTTTAGGCGCATTTGTAAAACTTCGAAAAGCGACTATTAGCTTCGTCATATCTGTCCGTTCGCATGGAACAACTCGGCTCCCAATGGACGGATTTTTATGATATTTGAGTATTTTTCGAAAATCTGTCAAGGAAATTCAAGTTTAATTAAAATCTGACAAGAAAAACGGGTACTTTACATGAAGACTTATGTACATTTATGGTAATATCTCGCTGAATTCTTCTTAGAATGAGAAATGTTTCAGACAAAAGTTGTAGAGAAAATCAAAACACACATTTTATGTTCAATAATTTTTTCCCGAAAATCGTGCCGTTTATGAGATAATGTGGAAAAATATGGTACAGCCGGACAGGCCACAGATGACAATATAATACGGCGCATGCGCTTTGCATGCTGGATAACTAAGGCTACAGAACACACACACTTACTTATTGCTTTTCCACGGCAACAATGGTTACGCCAACGCGCAACAATGTTACGTTTATATGTACATTGCCTGTCTTGTTAGTGTATTGTGTAGCAATGCTGTCGATTATAAAGCCACTGTAGTACCAGGCGCACTGGTAACAGTACTCACAAGGAAATTACTCGCAGAAAAATCCGTACAAATGGCTTTTGGTCCACTTCATATCCCACATGGACTGCCCTGGGATCGAATCCCATCCTGCATGGTGAGAAGTCGTTGACCGTCCCAAGCTGTATGTTTCCTATGTTCATTGTTTCAGTACACATTCGCATTACTTCTCATTTTCCTGCTGGAGGCAATGGTGGGGGTCATGTCGTTCCTGTATGAGCCGCACGTTGCAGACGAGCTGTACCTGAACCTGAATAAGACATTCATAGAAAACTACAAACTGGATGACAGCAAGACGAGAGCCATTGACCACATGCAGATTGAGGTAGTATTGTGAGACTGACGTATCAGTTACGTTGCAGCTGTCAGACGATGGCTTGGACCTGCAGCAGCCAAACATTGGATGGGTTTGAGTCCCAGCCGGACCGCCCTCAGCATGAGGAATGGAAACATTTTTAGTTTAGCTTCTTTTATGTCCGTACCCTGATTGGGGAAGGACTCTCTGACCGTCAGCCCTCGTATTTCACCCATGTCCATCAGGTCGTGACAGCTTTGAAACTTACTGTAGAACCAGATATTCTGTAAGTTTAGTTTGACATTTTATTGTGTTGACAAATTTATGATTTTAACTCGGACAGGCACTTGTGACTTATCGGCCAGGCGTTGTGTGGACGTTTTGTTGCCACGGGAAACTTAATGAGTTCAACCTATATGAATTGTGTAAAGTTTAAAAACTGGTCAGCAAACGAAAGTAGACCCTCTAATCACTGGAGAGAGATGTGTCAGAAGATGTCGTCCTAGATGACGATATGGGTAGAAGGACAAGAGGGTTTAAAAATTTAGATGGAGTTCCTTTTAGACAAGAGAAGGAATTACAAGTTAGGTTCACATACACTTTAAAGTTAAAGAAGGATTTCAATGTCCTGCGATACCGTGGCCAGTAATTAAGTACCCTTAGAAGAGTGATTAAGTGTATTGTAAACATAACGTGTGGATAACAAAAGGACAAACCATACCAACTAGTCCAACTATGTGGTTGTGATCTGGATTTATTCAGAACTTCACCCAAAAATCTGTCACACCTTGTGGGTGCCAACTAGACCCTCAACGGACGGCGACAGTGCTGCACGTTTTCCTAGGGCTACAGTGCTAACTCTGCAGCGTACTTCAGTATATTGCTGTCTGGTGTTCCAGGCATGTTCACATGAATGATGGTGGCAGTAAATGTTGCTACAGCAAGTGCTTTCACATGGTTGATATAGGTGAGAGAGCATTGCAGGATAACACACCATAGGCAGAGAGGAGGAACTCTGATTGCCATCATCTGCACACATCATGGGACACTTTTCTATGGTTTCTGTGTAGTATTGTTAGAGATACCAAGTAAAATGAAAGATTTTCCATTTTTGTAGGCACCATAAAAATGGAAGCAGGTAGGGGGAAGTGGGGTAATTAGTGTATACATTCTTCATGTTATGTCTAGGTGGAAATTAGATTCATGTGCCTGCTGCTGTATCCAGGTTAGGAGACAGTGGTAAGTCCTGGATAGGACAGTGAGTGGATGTTATAGCTAATCTCAAGATAACGATGCATCACTGTGTATGTGGTTCCCAACATTTTGAAGGATTGTGGCTCCTTCATCCTCCTGGTTGCAGAAATCAGTGAAGTGTATCGCTCTTCGTGTCCGTCAGTCACGCAACATTAAAATGTGTGACGGTGAGCACACAACATCTCTGCAGTACAAACAAGAACAAGAGCCACTAGAAGAGTGATTCAGCAATGCACATACATTCACTGAAAGCAAAAGTCTTCATACTTTTGTCCCACTCAGTTTAAACAGATTAAAGACAAAGCTATATTCAATGGCTGATATGTATGCAGTATAAATACAGCAGTAGTGCCTGACAAGGTGAATTATAAGAATAGTGCAGGGTTTGTTACATGTAAGTGGTTGTTGTTGTTGTTGTGTTGTGTGTGTGTGTGCGTGCGTGCGTAATCAAACCCGCGACCTTCCAGCTTGTAGGACAGTGCCTCAACCAACTGCGCCACCACATATGTCTCTGCCCTGACAGTTCATCATTTTCCTACACATATCCTGCAAGACTGACCATCCTTCAAGTTCTTAGGCAACATTTTGATGAAAATAACATGCGTGGGAAACCAGTGTGAATGACAGAATCAAGAAGAAACGTGCTCCTTTCATAAATGAGTAGGTCTATTTTAGCAGATGCAGCTTTGTATGTATTGTTTTATAACGTAATGACTGCAGTACATCGCTAAAGTTGTCTACAGAACTAAATTCTACAATATGCATACTAGTACCGTACACAAAAGTTTATCTAGAAGCTGTCATTGTACTGATAGTTTTGCCTCCAAGCTGCGCTGTACAGCAGATATAGATGTATTACATATAATTTTGTTAAATTGTATTATTTTTTGGGGGGGAAAACTTAAGACAAAGAAGTATCTTCAGTGACACTGAGGAGTTATTTAGCGCTAATACAGTGGCATGGTAGATCATTTTAAAGGCTGTTTTATAATAATAACCATGGCTCAACAGCCCTATATGGGCTTGGGCCTCCTCTTTCCGAGGTTACTTGGTCTTGCGCATTTGTGGCAGTTGGTGACCAGCCCACTGGCCGCGCTGTTCAACTCAATCCTGATGTGACCGCCAGAGCCATCTGGCAGGCAGTCAGGAGACTTGGGTGAGAAATGGCCACTGAATTTCGCTTACGAGCATTACTGGTTCTATTCATGCCCGTAAGGTTCTTTTACATGCCGTAAATCTACGACATGGGATCGACGGCTTTACTTCCCCTCCGAAGGAAGTGGTGCTCCGGAATTTTAACACCCTTAAAAATCCATCGACCTCGGTCGGGATCGAACCCGCAAACCTTGGGTCCAGTGGCAATAAAGGCTGTTTTACAAGCTTTAAAATTAGCCTACTTCAATCTCCCTCATGTTTTCTATAGGAAACTTCATGACATCATTTGTGATAATGTGTGAGCCAAATATTACAGTTACTTGAAATTTCAAATACATCCATAATATTTTACATTCCTTTCTGACATGTGGTAGCATATGCACCAAAGATAGTGAAACCAGAGAAAATAAGACTGAAAATGCACTTTGTGTGTCGATTTGACATGGAATGAGTAAAACTGCATAGCAAGCAGGGCCAGCACTAAGGGGCGGACCAGCCGGACAGTTGCCCAGGGCGCCAATCTATAAGAGGTGCTAGGACATGACTGGAATAATCAGAAATATGGTGCTAGTAATTCTACACATGAAAGAATTTCTCTGAAAATTATCCGCAATTTGGCCACGTGCCCTCACAAAAAAGTTTGCCAGCCTTCTCCTAGGCTGAAAAATTTACAGCATATCGGTTTGAAGGGGGGCCAAATTATTAGCTTGCCCACAGCGCCCGTGTGCCTTGCGCGGGCCCTGATAGCAAGCAGCTACTTTCTGTATATACTTAATAACCAACTAAATGCACATTCATTTGAAACTATTTTGTAGTTTATTAAATTTGGGAATTTAATAGACTACAAAATAGTTTCAAATGAATGTGCATTTTGTTGGTTATTAAGTATTGAGTGAAAATGCGCGGTGTAAGTAATATAAAATTTGCTTTCTGTATGTTCTAAACAAGGTAATTCCTCAGTAAGTAATTTCTTGAAGCCCAAAGTTAGTGTGAATAATATTTGGAAATGCATTTCCTGCCTCACAGAAGACATACTGCATCTCCACTACCACTGCGAAGGACTAACCAGTTAATGTTGTGAAGGGAAATAATCACTCCTCATTATCATAATTCTATTAAATGTGTAAATATGCTGTGTAAGCAAACTACAGAGTTTGTTAATGTTAAAGCATATGGTACATTTAGTTACCAGTGGACTTTAAACAATTCATCTGTGTTGTTAGTGGACCTTTTGGAAGGTAGTCCCAAGAAAAAGACTGAATTATGAAGAAACATGAGAATTGTATCTGCACAGAATCAGCGTAATTTGCATTGGTTGGTTTCGGTGTTGAAGGTGCTGGTTGTGCATATAGTGGTACCAGGGAGTCTGTTAACATACCTGGATGAAACTGAGAATACCTGCAAATTTTTGTAAATAATTTATATATGAAGAGTCTAGATGGGAAATAGACACAAACAACATCAAAATGTTTCGTGTGTAAGTAGATTGTACAGTTGTGAACTGGAATGAGCTAGCTTAGTGTATCATCCGCAGGTGTCTGCGCCCACAAGTGATAACTGGAATGAGCTGGCACTGCAGATGGTCTGGTGTCTGTGCTAACATGTGATAAACTTTGAGGTTACATAACAAGAAGGAATGCTGGTTGATTATGTAGTATGTTTGGAGACAGGAGGTGGCTGAGGCCATTAATTTACCAAACACCTTGTTTCAAAATTCCTGACTACATTTCAGGGATGTGATGTCATATACACTGTCTACCGAAATGGCTGCTTTGATTGAGTGTCACAGACAAGTCACACAAGTGTTGCATGTTTATATTCTGTCGTATTATTGGAAACTGCACCAAGTCTTGTTGTGATGTCTGCAGTACAAATGCTGTGGCGCAAACCTGTTTGAGGACTGGCAGTACAGCCACTGGCAGAAAGAGAACCTGTCCGAGGGGCTGAAGGTTCCAGACTCCTGCTGCAAGACCGTAACCCCACGGTGTGGTAAGAGTGACCACCCCAGCAACATACATTATACGGTGAGTTCATTTTCTTCCCTTCATCTCCTTATTTTCCTCCTTTTCCTTACTCTTATATTCTATCTTGTCTTTTGTCTTGCTCTCCCATCTTGTTTCCTCTTATACTCCTCATGTCCTCTTCATTTTCGTTCTCATATTCAGTGCACCACCATCACCACCAAACATCATTTGTATCTCATTCGTCTTTCATTATTCTCCACCTCGTCTCTACCTACTGTTGCCTCTTTTTTACTCTTCTTTCCTTTCCTTTGTTGTTTCTTTTATTAGTCCCTCTCTAATTTTCTTCCTCTTTACACCACGCACAGTCTGCAGTTCCATTTGCCTTGCCACAATGGCTTGTGCATTCATTATATGAAAGAGGATGGATTATGTGTGATTGCTAAACAAATATGGCCCTATGCTAGGCTAACAAATGGCTTTAATCGTTCTTTCTTATGCCCAGGGATGCCGACACAGGCTAGCAGATGAGATCAGGGACCATCTTATCATCCTGGGCTCTGTGGGGCTTGGTATATGTGTGCTTCAGATTTTTGGCATGATCTTCTCGTGTTGCCTGTACATCAAACTGTGAAGGATGTGTTCGACTGAGCTGTGAACTGACTGTACATATTCCATTGACTGAACAGACAGACAGACAGTAGGTGTATGACATCTGAGGTTTTCACTGAGGTGAACACCAATATCGTGGTCTTGTCGGTTAAGACACTGACGTCTGGTACGTACATGCCAATGTTTCAGAGAAGAGTACTGTCGACATTACACTGTGTCATGAACCAAGCAGACAACGGCATGAAATGGTCGCTGGGTCCCAAGATAAGGTGAAAGTTGAATCTCATTTGTGTTATAATAGTATATGTATTATGAACAGGTCTTAAAATTTTCAAAGACTTAGGTAAATCATGATGCGACTGTATTCTGGGCAGATCTGAATATTGCAGAGTAAAGAAACACATTATTTATATTTACCTTTGGCATATTCCATTTTATCACATTACAGCATTGCAGTCAGTTAAAGTATGGCTGCTGAAAACTCAGACAGATGAGCTGTATCTTGATTGAAGCCTTATAGTGTTCGCTTCACTTCCTCGAGGAAAACGTCACAGTAATGCCTCAGATTTGGCCACAGACATCACCACATCACTTATAATTAATAAACATAATAACAGATCATAAAGGGCTGTGTTATGACTTGTTGTGTTCTCACTTCAGTGGGAAACGCTCGTTTATAATCAGGAGGTGGGATGTATGTATTGACTGAGGGTTTATATTTTGTGACAATGTAGTGATCACGCAGCTATTAACCAAACTTCTCAATGCACTTATTTACCAAAGTGCATACTTCTAAGCTGTTTTTTTTAATGAAGAGAAATGTAATTATTGAATAAATAACGAATGAGAAGTTGTGCTTTTATTAAAGTTATGTATAAGGTTTGAGGTGATAACAGGAAATCAGAAAGTTGGTTGCACCACTGAAGAGTATTGAAGGTGATGTAAGATAATGTGTGCTTTCAGATTAACATTTTTGTGTATTCTGCATGCAGTCAATGAAAGTTGTGGACATGACATTTTAAATTAAATATATTTTAATTTAAAATTGAAATTCAAAATTGCTTGTGAGATATAGTTGTGTTTTGCCTTACGTTATATTCAGCATGTCAAAAAAAAAAACATATCCTGCATGTTGATTGTTGTTATGCCAGTGACTTCTGTTGACTTAAGTGCACATGACTAAGTTGATCGCTTACACATTTAAACTTGTAATGTTGGTAACTCCAGGTGTATAACACTGTGAAGTCTTGTCTCGGTAAATAAATATTTTTTCAGGCACCCAACCAGTACAGCAGTGGAGCTGGTACACAGTTTAATTGACTTTGTGTGCCTCACTGGGGCTCCAAGCACAATGCGTTGTGGCAGTATCCATGAATTTGACAAAACTGTATTTACTTAATTGACTAGTATGTGGAAAGGTCTGAAAGTGTTCACAGGAAGCCACATTGTTCACAGAGTCAGGGCATTGTTGAACAAGTTAACAAAGAAATGTATAATATAGTGAGTACATTGATGAAGGAAAACACCACCAATATTTGGTTTGATGGTTTATGTTTTTGCTAATTCACAAAAGTCATTACCTTGCTGGGGTCAATAAGACATCTTATGCGTTAAGGTGTCATCAGCAAGCACATTAAGGCTTGCAGTGATCAGATGTAACCAGGAATATTGTTTGTAGGCCATTTTTAACACAAACGTCTTGTCACGTTGCAGTCTTCCCAGGCATTTCATGGTGTGACGGTGTCAGGATTTGTCCATGACATATACTATATTAAACTGTGTGTAGCTTGACGAGATCTGCACTCTTCTACATGACACCACATAATATCCCACAAGAGCGCAGATCTCGTCAACATCGCGGCAGAAGCCTGAAATCAATGTGTGTAGCTTACTGATGTATCAACAAGATAACAACACTGTGCAGTCATTAGGGACTGCAACATAATGAGGTACTGTGCTAATATACGAGTGCGCACCGATGTTAATAAGCGTTTATGTAAGTACTCCAAGACCTTGTTTTATGCCTTTGGCTTTAATACCCCCTACCAGTTTGTGCCACTTCTTAATTTGTGCTCTCTCATTTTTGTTTTTAACACCCTTTGGCTGATTTATTTGCATTTGTTTAAGCATTTTTTTTTTTAGAAGAATATTATTTTTTATTTATGCCTTTTTTATTTATGCCCACTTTTTCAGGAACACAACTAGGGTGTGAAACATGGGCTTGGTGTATTATTTGTTCTGAGTTTAATGCATTTGTCTAGAACTGCTGTGTCTGGTTCCACACGTAAGGTAATGTCAGTAATGACAGGTCATTTCAATGCAACGTGTCATTGCTAGCTGGAGTTTACGTGAGGAAAACTGAACATTAAATGCTGTTACCATCTATATTTATAATAATAAAATACATAGTTTCAGCACATTCGACACACAAGCGTGCAAGGTCCTATCTTACACCACCTCCATTCAGGCGTTATTTTGTCACAGCGTATCTCTTGCATCCATTTTAATATTATCCTTACATCTCCTTAGCATTCTTTCAGCTGGTTTCTTTTTAACGAATTTCTGCGTTTCTTAAATTACTTTCTGGCGTGTTACAGCTACGCTAATAATACTAGGTGAAAAATATAAATGACTGTTTTTTATAGTGCATTGCGTATTGGTCAGTACTAATACTGTATTCATCCGGGGCTGGATTAAGGGGCAGGGCAGCCAGGTAACTGCCCGGGGCACAAACCTATAAGGGGCACTGAGATGTTAGTGGAATATTTGAAAATATGATTATAGTAAACTAAGGTTTCCACATGTGACGTGTCTCCAAAAATTATCTGCAATTTGGGCACTTTCCCCCACATAGGTTCACCATCCCTGTACTGCACCAAAGAAGTGTAAAGAATATTCCTTTGACGGGGCCAAAAAAAAGGCTCAACATTTTGGAGGCTGGATCCACTTCAATCTTCAGGTGGAACGGGAAATTGAGGAATGTACTTTGGTGGGCTTGTTAGAAAGAAATAGTTTCAAACCCTGAACTGAGGTGAGCACTCTCTTCACACCCATTAGAGAAGGTTTCCCTTTTTCCTGTTTTACCATCATTTGGAGGCAGATCCAGTCTCGGAAGTGTTGTGGGTATCGTAGCCTGGGATGATGGGCAGTGTCCAAAATTCCAGCCATGACTTGTCCTGGCCAGTTTTACCCTTCTGTGAGTTCAAAAAGTGATTACAGGAGCCTGAAGTATGTCAGTTGAAGAAGTCTTGAGGTGTTAAATCAGTGTGGAGAATGGATGGAATTGGTGGATGTTTGACATTAAAATTGGCAGTAGTAATTACATTTAATAAAAACTGGACATGACCTAAGACTTAACACAGTAGCTTGAATTAAGTGTTATCAGTAACTGTTAAGCCGAAGAGCCTTTATTTATTTCTTTATGACACTGGCAGAAACACCTGTTGTGAATAAACCAAAGGTTCAGGGTTTTTTTTTTTTTTTTTTTTTTGGTGGAATTTGTCCCATTGTGGTATATCATATGTATGCCTGTTTTAACAAAGTTTCAGTGTTTTAGCAAAGTTAACTCTTGCATGTAATGAAATTTAACAATACACACTGATGTGTACAGTGAATAAAATGATTCTTTAACACTGAATGGCTTTTCAATTTCAGGTGGTTCTTGCAGATACTAATCTTGTATTCACTAGTTCCTTTCACTGTTTATTTTACTCTTAGATGTGATTTCGGACCATTCCACTGATTTATATATGCTGTAAGAATTGTACATTTTCTGAACAAAATTAGAACTCGTCACACCGTTAGAAGGCCACTGCGCTCATAGCAGGAATATTTTAAAAACCCGCTCTTCACGTTGCGCGTAACCTGAACATCGTAAACTTTGGAGTGTTTACTAGATGATCCGTGATGCCTCGCTAGCACAGACAACATTGCGTTCAGTGGGTGTGTCCTGGAGTATGTAATGGACTTAGTGTTTTCTTGTGTAATTAATTTCGCGATGTAACGTGCAGCATTTATTAGTATACTTTGTGTTAGATTTTTTTTAATTTTCTCGTACTGTTGGAAGTTAAGGTACCAAGCTTCTCGGCATAGCGGGGTCAGTTCTGAACACTTCGCAGCAGATTAGGTTATTACAGAACATGTACAAAGTGCGGCAAAGACTTTTAGTTTAAGAAACAATGCACGCCGAAAATACGGCTAGAATAGTAAGTTATTAGTGATATAGGCATCGTGTTTAACGACGCCCAGATATTGTAAGCGAGGAACAGATCTATGAGGGCAGTCAACATTGGCCGTGACTGTGCAGTACGTGATGGTTTTGAATGTGGGTGAAGTTAACACCGTGGAAATTAAGTCATTCAGAGAACGTCAGTAGTAACTTTTTTTTTAACGAAAGCGAAAAGCCCTAGCATAACCATTAATACGAATAGAAATGTAATTGCACTAATAAGGAAACGGAAACTGTATCCGTTGGTGGTAACATTTCCGCAACAAAATGAAATCTGAAACCCTAACTTTCGATGACTGTCATCCCGTTTGCTGTTATCATTCAGTTCAAACGCCACAGGTTCATTTTAAACACAATCTTATGTAACCGTGTAAGGATGTATTAATTGCTGCTGTCATGTTGGTCGCCCATGTATTACATGTTGTGAAACGTATTAATCGTGAGATATATGTACGATACTAAGGACCGTATATGTTACATTCACTTTACTAGTGTAATGAAGAGATGGATAAGGAAGAACAGTATTGCGACTAGTTGGTGAATAAAGGTTAGTAAAAGGTGTGACAACAATGGTAACTGGCTCATCTACTGTGGTGTGTTACACATGTATGTTGCAGATCTTGAGGAAAGAAAGTTTTGTAAAAACCTTGAGACTAAAGACTGTCACACTCATTGTCTATTTTAGCAACAAATGAAGCTTTAATCAAGGTGAATTATCATATGACTGACAGAACTAGTTGTAGTACTGCTAGATAGAATTATGTGGACTTTAGGACATAAATAGAAACTGAAAAATGCATTTGTTATAGCACCTTGTTGTTTGACAAGATGTTACAATATCTGTACTTGAGACAAATAATGTTTGTAGAATGTAGGCCAACTAAATCTGCTGTGGTGCGCAACGGGAAGTTTCAACAGTCCCCACTATTAGGTCTCGTCAATGCTTTCCATCAGCATAGTTGGTATGTAGTAAGTCTGGTGTCTGTCATTTTGTGGTTAAAACATTGATTAGCACTGCAAGTGTCTGGATAGCTTCCTTCATACCACTCTATAATTCAAGGTTATTTGCATATCAATTGCATAAGTGTATTCTTTCCAAGTGTTACATGTGTGTGGAACTACATACTCATGAAATCACAGCCATTCCAATACCATACTGTTAATTAAAGTGGATTGAATTTAATTTCAGAAGATATAGGCATAGCTATTTCATGCAACTGTTGACCATCATAACTTGTATACTTTTAGCTATTTTTAATTTTTTACATTTTTTACAATTGTGCATACGTAATTGTTTTGTTATATATACAGTATTGTACGTTTATATACTTCTATTTGTAATTACTTGAAGCACCTTGATTATGGCCCAAGAGGGTCGAAACATATCGGAGATAAATTATAGACAGTTGGGTGTTGCGTGCTAATTCAGTGTATTTATTGGTCTAATTTCTAAGGTACAGGTTTTTGTATTTTATTTTTGTCCACAACTGATCTCCTTTCACAGCACTGATGATGTGCGTGGAGCTGAGTAGCAGGTGTTCACCATTATTACACCACATATCTGCATAAAATGTGATATCTGACTTTGTGACTCTGAATTGAGTTCATTGAATTGAATACATTAATGTCTCTGAGCAGGTTTATGATTGTGTTTGTTTTGCAGAAGAATATGGAAGCAGTCAAAGTGGAACCTGATTCAGATGACGAGACACACCAAACGACGTCACAGAATGAATATTGCATGACTGATGACAAGGATAATTATCCAGTACATGCAGAATTCTTTGTAGTGAAGGCTGAACATGAGGTGAGCTCCAGTCTATACCATTATGTGTTTGATTACCATCTTCTACCGCATTGCCGTATGCATGTTGTGTGTCGTTGCAACTGGCTGGTGGTGCATTTTACAGGGATGTCTGAATTTCTGGTGGTCTTGCACTTATTAAGTTTTATTAAGGTGATAAAGAATTGAGATGGGGCAGGTTGGTGTATTGGTGATGCTCAGGACTTGTATTTGGGAGGTGTGTGGTTGAAATTTTAGCTGGGACACCAGCTGACTCTCAGGTTTTTCATGGTTTTCCTCAGTTCATCTAGACAGGTGCCATTTATGTCGTAACCGCCCCCCTTCAGATCCTTCCCGGTTCAGCCATCGCCCTAACTTTCAACTTTATGCAGCGTGTGTTACCAAGCATGTCATAAATTAGACTACCGCAGCCATCAGTATGAATGGTGAAAACTGAGAAATGTAATAGTAGAGGCCAAGCTTTATTCAGTGTTTATCAGTGATATGTTGCACTGCTGTGACACGGCATGCACGCACACTTGTGGCCCGGTGTTTTGGAGGAGAACAACAAAGTCTTCTGACGGTATGTGGCGACATGTAAACCCACTGACCCTCTTAAAGTCCTGCTTCCTTTATCTTGTGCTCCATCTCCAACACCAGTCACATCAAAGAGACATAGGAGTTCTTTCCGTGCAGTTTCCTATTTTCCTAAACTGATTTTATTAGTTACAGTATTTTTTTTTTTTTTTTTTTTTTTGTAGTGATGAGCATAGTGGTTAGAAATGCAGTGCTTGTTGAACTTGAATTTTGGAAGAAAAATAAAATGAACTTTAATTACGTGTTTCCAAAATTCCAGGCACCGTAACAAGTTATCTGTGAGCCATGGTGATCTGTTGCCTGAGATTTGTCAAGTCCTGCATGTCCAGTTTGTTTAGATATTGACTTGTTCTGATATTCTGGTGTAGAATAGAATATTGTCACAGCTTGTTGACATTAAATATATTAAGGCAAGAACCTGTTTTGCAGAACATGTTCATGAATGAAGAGGAAGACAGTTCATGTTGTGAGGCACAAGATATGCCACTTGAGGATGATGGGATGACTGATATAAAGCAGCAGAACATTTTAGTGCCTCAGGTTATTGTAAGTTGCTCAGTGTTTATGTCTTTTGTTATTACTGTTTGTAAAGGTATGATGAAATTTGCAGATTATGACATATGAGACACAAGTCTGACTGTACGACACAAAATTATTGTCTGCATGTAATGATTTGTATGGAGAAGGACAGCGTAGATAGGGCACCAAAAGACATTGAACTGTGGACTGCCCCTGTTGTGAACCGTCAGTCATTGCATGTGAATTATACAACACGTACATGTACACGCACCTCTAAACCCCCCCCCCGACTAACACACACACACACACACACACGCACTGTCCATATTCTCTCGGATTTCTTTTTAATATTCGGCGAATTAAATGCACCACACATTTCCTCATAAACATGTCTTTGTGATAACTCGTCATTTCTCCATTTGCCGTCTCTGCTGCTTGTGCCATTTGTGAGTTTCATTTAAATTTGTTTTATATAGCTAGAAGAGCCGCAGCACATGACAGCAGTCAAAGATGAAGTAATAACAGATGTGCAGGATGAAATGTGTCCAGATAGGTGAGTTTAATGTCATGACATATTTCTTTGAATTTGTGGAGAGTTAGTGAAGTACAGCGAATGTTTGGGAAATGGTTTCATGTTACTTCAGGAATGTGAAAAACAGTTCAAACCTAGTTTCACTTGTCTTGTGTGATTTATTACACAAACAACAGTAAATTAGTTCTTCTATTGCAGCTTTTTTGTGACGTCTTTGTTACTCCTAAGTAACGTTATGGTACAGCTACCATTTCTGGCAATTCTGTTTATTTATCCAAATTGTTTGTCACTTTACCTCCTTCTGCATGACAGTTAAAGCAGTTGAAGTATTGTGTCTGTGTAGCGCATTACGTCGTTAACCTTCACTGCCCATGTGTAGATCTAGTGGCAAAACATACACCCCCAAAGTTAAAATACAGCTGTTAATGCCATATGGGTGGTGGTGGTGGTGGTGGTGGTGGTGGTGGGGGGGGGGGGGAGATTACAATTTAAATATCGTATTCATGGATGATAAAGTTGGGATTGTAATAGGACAACTTTACTGTATGTGTATCTTCAGTACTTTACATCACTTGAACTGTCAGTAAATGCAAATGCTGATCCTGTCCTTATGGTCAGATAATGTGCACAGTGTAGTGACTAGGCTATAGGTTGAACAACAAAGGAATTTTGCTGTGATTCCAGTTATGACCCATTCAGTTGCCGCTTTCCCATGGTTGACAGAGCCTTGACTAACTTTGAGTGGCATAGTAACAGAATTATAACATGGCAAGACAGTGGAATATGTAAATGGCCTGGGCTTGCCATGCCTTGATAATTGGATCCCCATTGTAATTGTTATTGAAGTTACTCCCAGGTATCATAACAGGGATCCAGTAGGAATTGTATCATTAAACACCCAAGAACAGAATCCAGTCCAAAAGACCTTGCAAGAAATTTTAGTATTTTGTGTGTTCAGGGGGGGGGAGGGGGGCCGTGACCCATGGGGCCCTCTGTGTCACACAGTCTGTGAAGGCTTTATCTACACCTGTGTTGCCAGGGCTTAACTGGCACCTGTTCCTTTTAGGCTAAGAATGACCATTCTGGGGTCAAATGTTCATAGGCCACCTTGAAATAAAGTGTTATTTGAATGACACAGTATTGCTGTGCTCAGCCGTCACGACTGCAGGCATGCTGTCACAGAAATGTGGCTTGCAGCCAATGAATTTTAAAGGTATTGAACTGATACTGAAAGAAGTATACTTCAGTCTTTTTGGTAGTGACAGATCGTCTGCACCAGATGTAATGGTAACACTGTAATGAATTAGATGACAAAGCTTCAGTTTTGAAAGTCATATGATTGTCATATTGTCAATTGAAAGTAGATGTAGCTGTGTACAACTTTTGTTGCTAGTAGGTGTGTCTGTGTCTCCATGAGTGTGTAGACGTGTTGTTTACACTTTGCTGAACAGAATTTGTTTCCTGTGTTATAATCCAAGTTGGTTTATGAAATGGTTCTTACACTCGCCCATAAAAACAGTCATTTTGTATTTGTCTTCGAGAGAGCAAGTGTAACATTAGGCTGTATTTTAAATATGTGATCTGTCATGCTGTTCTTTGTCTAAACACTTGCATTTTAGCTTGTACAGTGTGTAGTGAAACTGTATCAGATGTAAAGATTATTTAAACCTTGAATGACATTAGGGGATCATATTGAGACTTCCTTGAAGTAGACAGTTTACTTTAAAACTTACTGTCATAATTAGGCCACATGGAAAACCATTTTACTTCTTATTACCTGCCTTGTTTTGCTTTGTACAACCATTGGACCACCTTCAGGTGTGCAGTGTGTAATTTTCCACTTGTGGTATTTATAACAACTTTGCAGAGACTGTTTATGTTTCTGCATTGCACTTGTACAGTCTGTTTTCTTTAACAGTGGGGAGCGTCTGGATCGTGTACCAGGTGCTGAAGGTAGTAGTGCAGCAGATGGTGGTCTGCGTCTTGACAGTCAACAAGAACACGTTACAGAAGGAGGTATCAATCATGAGCGTGTTGAAGGAACACATCCTGGAGACCTGGATAACTCTGTTATCTTGGGAGTGAAGCAGTTTGAATGTGAAACAAGTGTCATTGAACAAGGAGCAATACAATGTGATCAGACAAAAGGAAAGAAAGTTCATAAGTGTGAAATATGCCACAAATGCTTTTCAACTAGTGGCAACCTAGTAGCACATGGATGCATCCATACAGGAGATAAACCCTTCATCTGTGAAGTGTGCAATAAAAAGTTCAGGCTCCGTCACCACCTTATGATTCACACCCGCACCCACACAGGTGATAAACCTTACAGCTGTAAGGTATGCAGCAAACGCTTCGGCCACAGTAACTCCCTTGCGCATCATGCACGTACCTTTCATCCAGATGTGCCATTTGTCCCTGAAATGCGCAATAGAAGATCCAGTGTAGCAAGTCTTGCTACTGCTGTTGGGCCTTTCAAGTGTGATGTGTGTGAGAAGTTGTTCGCACAGCGTGCCAATCTCGTTCGTCATACCCGCATTCACACTGCAGACAAACGCTTCAGCTGTGAAGTCTGTGGTAAAACTTTCATAGAACGCGCGTCTCTCGTAGCACACGCTCGTATCCACACTGGCGAGAAACCATTCATGTGCAATATCTGTAACAAACGCTTCATGCATCGTAAGTCTCTCTCGGATCACGCTCGTACTCACACAGGGGATAAGCCTTTTAGCTGTGAAGTATGTAAGAAGCAGTTCACTCAGTATGGGAATCTTGCGCTTCACTTACGAATTCATACAGGACAGAAACCTTTCAGTTGCGAAGTGTGTGAGAAAAGTTTCACACAACGTGCACACTTACTGCTACATACGTGGACACACACAGGTGATAAGCCCTTTAGTTGTGAAATATGCAATAAGAGATTTACACAACGTGCAACTTTGCAAGAACATTTTCGAACTCACACTGGCGTTAAACCATTTAGCTGTGAAATTTGTCATAAAAGTTTTTCTCACCGTAGCACTCTTGTGCAGCATACCTACATCCACACTGGAGATAAACCTTATCCCTGTAACATATGCAGTAAGAGTTTCAGACAGCGTTCTACTCTTGTAGAACATGTTCGTACCCACTCTGCACATAAGGCTTCAACATCTGAAAAACTTTATCCTAATTCTCTTGTGGGTCACTATGCAGAGTAAAGTTTCAGATTTTAGATTCTGAAGCTCCATAACTCACGTGGAATTTTATTGTATCAATTCATATTGTTTACAGTGTTTTTAAATTTTGTTTAATCACTGTTGTGCTGTGAGCTCATTTAAGGATCGTCAGAATAAGATTTTGGCGTTCCTTTTGCATGAGGTACATCATTGATGAATTGTGTGTGATGTATTCCTTACATATTACAGTTCAGTTAATAGTGTTGCATATTTTTTTTTATAAATGTTTGTAGTTGTACAGTATTTTCTTCCATGTTCTGAATTGTACAAATTCCAAGGAGCTTTTCCAACCCTGTTTATATGTCACACTTAACTAGATTTCATTATTAAAAAGTCATTTGCATTATGAGTTTATTTATTCTCAGTTTACATAAATAAGTGTAACTTCTCAGATTACAATTTGTGTGTGTGTGAGAGAGAGAGAGAGTGAGTGAGTGAGTGAGAAATCTTTTTTGTCCGAAGTTGAAATTGTGAGGAAGCTTAACTATTTTGAAAGGCCTGTTGGTTGGACATACATTAAGGCTTGTTGCACGTGTATCACTTGCTGGCAGCACCATGAATCAGACCATTGTTTTAAATGTGTAATTACACGCAAGACACTGCCACCAATTTTGCCGTTTGATTGTGTCAGGTCCCATCACGTGTATGTAACACAAGAAGTGACGTCTGCTACAGCAAACCATTGTTTTAAATGAGTGTGTTCACACAAGACACTTTGGGTAGCCGCTTGCCATCCATTGGAAATGAAGGTTGCTGTATAGAAATGAATGGGTATGGAATTGATTAATACTGAAGACTTTTTTCTGAACTTGACGCCCAACTGGCCATATGCAATTTGGCTACTGAGCAATATAACAACACTTAAGTTATCCTCACACCAATAGCTGTCCCATCCATGTGATAAATTATGAAGCAGACAGCAATTTTTCAGAGTATTCTCTGTAACATTTAAGGAAACATTATGAGATCTGTGGGAAGTTCTCCCATTTCTTTGCAAGAATTCCAGAAGGGCACTTGACATGTCTTTATATCATTATATGAGGTTTTGGCTGGGACCAGAACAAGTAACCTAAAGTGTGGGGAAGTCATAATTCAAGGCAAGTTAAATTAGAATATTACTTTATGGGCTTCTTAGTTTATCTGCCACACATTTTTCGCCACTTCTTATTGGTTGCTTATCGCATAGAACTAGGCTGATGCACCCAGTTCCCTATGCCTGATCTTTTACAGAGATATTTTATGTCTGTTGACATGAAGTCAGTCAGTTTTCATCACTTTTTTTTCTGTATGGTGCGCATACTAAATGCTGATCCTACAAGAAGTGTTGTCGAAATTTCATGAAATTCTGTCCAGTGAGTTGTTCCATGCAGACAGACATGAGGAAGTTAATAGTTGCTTTTCACATTGGCAATTTGGCACCATACAAAGCAATGCTCCAAATGTAGCACCTTACTAGTTTCTTCTTTATATTTAAGTCCAAATTGCTGGTGAAAAGAGTCTTATTTTTGTTGAATAATGCTTTTGCCATGGCAATCCTGAATTTATTTTTATGTGTACATATACTTGAGAAAAAATGGGAATACAGTGCATTAGCCATTTATAGACTTCAAGATAGTATATGAATCAGTTGGGGGATGGGTTTTTTTTATGATATTATGATTGACTTTGGTATTTGCATGAAGCTAGTTGGGTTAGTAAAAATGTGATAAAAGAAGCTTACAGTAAATCCAGATGGGCAAACATTTCCAATTCAGAATGGTTTGCAGTAAGATCCTTCATTGTCATAGGTCTTCAACGTTGCTTTAGAATGTCAATATGCCATTAGGAAGGTTAAACCAAGTCAAGACGGACTGAAACTGACTGGGGCATATCACCTAAGGCTGAGAGTTTTCCTGAAGAATGGGGTACTGAGGACTATGTTTAGGCCAATGATGTGGGAAGTAACAGACTGATGGAAATTGCGTAATGAGGAACTTATTGGTTTGTACCCCATCAAACGACGATGAGATGGATGCAGCATTTGGCATGCATGGGGCATAAGAGAAATACATACAGCTTTAGTGTGGGAACCTGTACAAATAAGACCCAAACAAATGGATGTCAAAGTGAATCTTGAAGAGGTATTGGAGGGCGTCGCCCGCTGTTATTTGGCTCAGGATAAGGAGAAACGACGGACTTTTGTGGAACGATAATAAACCCTCGGGCACCATACGATGTGGGGCATTCACTGTGCAGACGAGTGTCGCTTCTAAAATGAATCTCCGCCGTGCAATTTGTTACAGTAGCCATTCCTTTCTACTTGCAATACGGTTGTCACTGCAGTTATATGTGTGCACAGATGTTGGTACCACGTAAAACAGAGCACTTTAATCAGTGGAAAAATATGAATGGAGGAGGTACTCTTTGACAGCTCCTTACTCTGTGGAATGGGCAGACGACGGTGTGCTGCGGGTTGCGGTTGAGAGACGCTGTTGATTTTTCACCTGCTTGAACAAGCAAAGTTACATGTAACGGGTGTGCCCATGTACATGATTTCATTATAGTCTTCTCATCGAATTCACTGAGAAGCGTAAGGTGCAGTATTTTTACCATACTTTATTTGCCTCGCCTTTTTCTATTGTCCTGTACTGTTGGGAGTACGTGTTTTGGAAGTACTCAGAATGGCGTAGCCAGTTTTTAACTTTCCTTTCCAGCAAAAGAGGTTACTATAGGACATGCACCAAGTCTGGGAAAGACCGCCGGTTTTTGAACAGGTCGTATGTGCCCGAAGTACAGCTGTATGCAGTACTTTATTAGTGATGTATGCAGTGAGGGTAGCAAGCACTGAGCGCCTGTCAAGTGTGTGAGGTTTAGAGTGGAAGCTGAAGATGAAAGTGCGATTGAACGTTAGTAGTAATTTTTTTAAACAAACCTAAAAAATTTAGTCTCTCGCATTTAATAGTAACATTACCGCATTAAAATGAAATCTGAAAACCGCAGCAGTCTTTGTGATTTGTTTTGGCAGCTTTGTATTACGTGCGGTGAAATGTATTAATCGTGAGAAGTATTTGACGAAAGAAAGTACCATATACATATATCACTAATGTAGTAAGAAGATGGATAACTAAGAACAGTATTCAGACTAGTTGGTTAGTAGAGGTTAGTTAAGGTTTTTATGTGACAACTAGCTCAGCTACTGTGCAGTGGTAGACAGGTATTGCAGAACTTGGGGCGAAAAATAATTTTGTAAAAACCTTAAGATTAAAGCCTGTCATACATACTGTCCGTTTTACCAACAAATAAAGCTTTAATCAAGGTTAATTATCAGATAGTGACAACTGGTTGTAGTACTGCTAGATAGAATTATACTTGAACCTTAGGATATAAAAAGATACTGCAAAATTCAGTTGTTATGATATCTGTAAGTGAGACAAATAATGTTTGTAGAGTGTAGGTCAACTGAATCTGCTGTGGTGCCCAACGGGAAGTTTCAACAGTCTCTACTATTAGGTCTTGTCAACGCTTTCCATCAGCATATTGGGTATGTAGTGAGTCTAGTGTCTGTCATTTTGAGGTCAACATTGCTTAGCAGTGCAAGTGTCTGGATAGCTTCTTTCATACCAGTGTGATGGCACTACTATGAATGATTGCACGATGCCAGTCACCACCAGCAGTATGCCATTGCCAACTCTGGTGTTATCAGTACGGACACAGGATAATATGGAAAATATTTTCGTAACGCTTCCTACTACTGCTACATAGATTCAGTGTTTATTGTGTGTGTAAATAGTGGTTGTTTGTTGCAGTAACAATATATAATGCATCGGTGCTCTGATCTGTGGCTATTCTGATAACCATGCCCATGTCAAATATGCTGGCAAAGAAAAGTTAATAGTGCATGTTCTAGGTACATCCTGGATTATACTTCCTTGGTTATCCTAGCCAAATACCATTTGTCTCAAAGCAGTTAATTTTATTATAAAACAGAAGACCAAGTTCAATGCTCAGCGGTTTCTTCTGCCTCAACTTTTGCCCCAGAGAGAACATACCTGGTAACCAAGGCAGCCATACTCACTTAACTCAGCATGTACTGCACAGAGAACACTGTAGGAATGGTTACCATGGCAATCTACCAACCAAAGAACAAGCAAATCAAACTAATTTGTAGATATGTAGAGATGAATTAAATTTACTTTGTGACTCTGAATTGAGTTCATTGAATTGAATACATTAATGTCTCTGAGCAGGTTTATGATTGTGTTTGTTTTGCAGAAGAATATGGAAGCAGTCAAAGTGGAACCTGATTCAGATGACGAGACACACCAAACGACGTCGCAGAATGAATATTGCATGACTGATGACAAGGATAATTATCCAGTACATGCAGAATTCTTTGTAGTGAAGGCTGAACATGAGGTGAGCTCCAGTCTATACCATTATGTGTTTGATTACCATCTTCTACCGCATTGCCGTATGCATGTTGTGTGTCGTTGCAACTGGCTGGTGGTGCATTTTACAGGGATGTCTGAATTTCTGGTGGTCTTGCACTTATTAAGTTTTATTAAGGTGATAAAGAATTGAGATGGGGCAGGTTGGTGTATTGGTGATGCTCAGGACTTGTATTTGGGAGGTGTGTGGTTGAAATTTTAGCTGGGACACCAGCTGACTCTCAGGTTTTTCATGGTTTTCCTCAGTTTATCTAGACAGGTGCCATTTATGTCGTAACCGCCCCCTTCAGATCCTTCCCGGTTCAGCCATCGCCCTAACAATCAACTTAATGCAGCGTGTGTTACCAAGCGTGTCATACTGTGTAAATTAGACTACCGCAGCCATCAGTATGAATGGTGAAAACTGAGAAATGTAATAGTAGAGGCCAAGCTTTATTCAGTGTTTATCAGTGATATGTTGCACTGCTGTGACACGGCATGCACGCACACTTGTGGCCTGGTGTTTTGGAGGAGAACAACAAAGTCTTCTGACGGTATGTGGCGACATGTAAACCCACTGACCCTCTTAAAGTCGTGCTTCCTTTATCTTGTGCTCCATCTCCAACACCAGTCACATCAAAGAGACATAGGAGTTCTTTCCGTGCAGTTTCCTGTTTTCCTAAACTGATTTTATTAGTTACAGTATTTTTTTTTTTTTGTAGTGATGAGCGTAGTGGTTAGAAATGCAGTGCTTGTTGAACTTGAATTTTGGAAGAAAAATAAAATGAACTTTAGTTACGTGTTTCCAAAATTCCAGGCACCGTAACAAGTTATCTGTGAGCCATGGTGATCTGTTGCCTGAGATTTGTCAAGTCCTGCATGTCCAGTTTGTTTAGATATTGACTTGTTCTGATATTCTGGTGTAGAATAGAATATTGTCACAGCTTGTTGTTGACATTAAATGTGTTAAGGCAAGAACCTGTTTTGCAGAAGATGTTCATGAATGAAGAGGAAGACAGTTCATGTTGTGATGCACAAGATATGCCACTTGAGGATGATGGGATGACTGATATAAAGCAGCAGAACATTTTAGTGCCTCAGGTTATTGTAAGTTGCTCAGTGTTTATGTCTTTTGTTATTACTGTTTGTAAAGGTATGATGAAATTTGCAGATTATGACATTTGAGACACAAGTCTGACAGTACGACACAAAATTATTGTCTGCATGTAATGATTTGTATGGAGAGGAATAGGCCTTGATTGTCTTTCTTTAATTTTTGTGTGAAGTTGGGGTGTATACTAAACAAGATTTAAGATGTATTTACCAGTAATGTTTTTATTTTGAAATTAACCTATTTAGTGTTTGCCTTCAAGATGTCATACTGGGATATTTAAATTTGCGTGCGTTCTGGAAAAGTATTGACCCACCACATTTTTGAACATGAAGAACTGATTTTTAACTTCTTTACTGGTAACTCTAGAGTGCATGTAGTTTTTATTTTATGTTTGAAAGTGACTGCTGTTTTAAGAAACTAATTTTTGTAAAATAAAATTTCTCCTTTTGTGGAACTTTATCTCGAGTAAATATTTTTGTATCTGTTTTGACAGGCATCACATGTGTCCAATAGTTTTGAATGAGGTGCAAATGCCTGAAAGTTTTCTGCTGATCATATTTTAATGTATTTCTACCAAATTACTGTAAAGTCTGTGAAGTCTCACTGAACATAAACACATTTGGGACACCACTCTCCATGCTAGCCTTTCACACACTTCACACACATTGTTCTGTATCTTCTTCATGCTCCTTTCCCATGTTTTGTCATTTTGTTGCACACACAGAACTCCATGTAGCAGAGCCCTTCTTGAGAAGCTAACAGATCTTCAGCTAGTCGAGAAATTTTCCACATTTTATAGAACCTGAATGTTCATTGCTGCAGTCACAAGAGGCCACCACCTGTCCCTATCCTGAGGCAGATGACTCCAGCCCATGCACCCCATCCCACTTCTTGGAGATCAATGTTAATATTATCCTCTCATCCACACCTAGGTCTTTGAATCACATGTCCCTTCCCATTGTTTATATCATGCCAAAGGATCAGTCCAAGTCTGAGGCCTTGTGAAACATTTCATAAGATGGTACATTTTTATGGTGAGGAGTTGTTAGCACTTTGCCCAACTCCCAAGCTGGAGGACCACCCATTGTCGGCTGTCCGTGACTGCTTATTTAATATATTCGCATCTACTGCCCATATCTGGAGGCCATTCCTCCATCTGTAACCTGATGACATGCCATGCTGTGGTGACAGGGACCCACACATCATGGGAAGATTGTCCTTGGTCAATATTTTTTCCAAATACTGCTCCTGTCCTAGCGATTCAATTACTTAGAACTGTGGAATCCAGCCATGAAGTTGCTTTAATTTTCAGATATATTTTTATTATGTAAGATATAACTATTAAAGACTATTCTTGAACATGTGTTGGGACGCAGTCACATTCATTGTCTACCCCAGGGCTGGCCCACATGCGGCCCTCAAAATTATTTGTGCCTCTTGGTCACCTGAATAGTTTCAGTAATACAATTTAACAAACATAATGTCATAAGTCTACAGAACATAAAATGGCAACTTCATTAGCAGAGAAATTGTTTAGAAACTATAACTTGTCACTTTCAAAGCACACAGTAAACCAGTCATTCTTTGTGTTATACTAAGTTTGGTATGGCCTACTACCATGTCATTCAACTGCCCTTTTAGCGTAACATATTGTTTGTAAATAACAGCAATCTAGTTAATTCAGTCCCCCCCCCCCTTTGATGTATGTATACACACGTGTGGCCCTGGAGCGAGTTGTTATCACATTATGTGGCCCTCCTGTGGGTCGAAGTTGGCCAGTCCTGGTCTACCCCTTCATTTGTCAAGGTATTTATTCAGAAAGTCGACCTCGGTGGACTAGTGGTTAGCGTGCTCGCCACTGGACGCAAGGTTCACGGGTTCGATCCTGACCGAGGTCGATGGATTTTTAAGGGTGATAAAAATCCGGAGCACCACTTCCTTCGGAGGGGAAGTAAAGCCGTCAGTCCCATGTCGTAGATTTACGGCATGTAAAAGATCCTTACGGCATGAATAGAACTAGTAGTGCTTGTAAGCAAAATTAAGAGGCCATTTCTCACCCAAGTCTCCTGACTGACTGCCAGATGGCTCTGGCAGTCACATCAGAATCAAGTTGAAAAGCGCGGCAAGTGAGCCGGTCCCTCACTGCTGCGAATGCACAAAAAAGACCTCGGAGAGAGGAGGCCCAAGCCCATATAGGGCTGTCGAGCCATGGTTATTATTATTTATTATTACTTATTTATTCAGAATATGAGACATCTTAGCACTACCCGTTGATATCAGTGTGACACACACACTTGCACGCAGAGGCAGTGTTGTCTCAAATATCTTTTTAACATTTGACAAATATCTACACCCATTGCCTCATAAACATGTCTGTGTTCCAGTGTTTATCATTTCTACAGTTGCTGTCTCTGCTGCTTATGCCATGCGATAATGTTGAGCACCCCGTCAGTCTTGTTTCCAGTGCAGTTGTAGCTGTAAGTTACATGTTGAAATGTTTTTGTGCAGCTGGAAGAGCCGCAGCACGTGACTGCAGTCAAAGATGAAGTAATAACAGATGTGCAGGATGAAATGTGTCCAGATAGGTGAGTTTAATGTCATGACATATTTGTTTGGATTTGTGGAGAGTTAGTGAAGTACAGCGAATGTTTGGGAAATGGCTTGATGTTACTTCAGGAACGTAATACAGGTACACTCTATGTAATTGACGGGTTTCCGCCGTGGTCGTAATGTTGCTTAAAATTTTTTGGGTTGTTGCCCAAAAAATTTTAAGCAACAGGTACTTTCTAGTTACCTTTGTCTTGTGTCATTTAACCTTTAAACAGCTGGGTTGGTATTTAAATTTTAGCGCATGGTTTATGAAAAATATGAGTATTATTTGAACAGAAAAAGATCAAATTATGAAATAAATGGCATTTTGTGGAAAATAGAACAGGTATTATGCAGCATGCCGTAAAAGTGCAGTAAATTTCCTTGTTGCATAAATATATGAAATTAATTTCTTAGAGTGTTCCGCAAAAACTGATCGTTTGAAGGTTAAACAAACTGGACTGATACTGAACAAAGTATACTTTAGTGTATTGGTAGTGACAGATCATCTGAAGCAGATGTAATGGTAACACTGTAATGAATTAGATGACAAAGCCTCAGTTTTGGACGTAGCTATCTACTGCTTTTGTTGTTATTAGGTGTGTGTGTGTGTGTGTGTGTGTACTTGTAATGCATTTCTATTGTTTATAGTGTGATGAAAACTGGAATTTGTTTCCTGTGTTATAATCACAGAGTATGAAATTTTTTATATGGTGACCCTTATGAAATCCCATTTTATGTTTTCTTTGAGCAGTGTAACATAGGGTGTATTTAATGTAAACTGCTTCCCTGCATATTGCTTATCTGTACAGCTGCATGTTAGTTTATGCAGTGTCATATGAAACTCTAAAATGTCAAGATTATACGAATATTTGAATGATATCAGAGAATCATATTAACACTTCTTTAAAATATGCTTTTTAGTTTGGAACTTGCCGTCATGGTTCTGCTTGCCAAACCATTTTAAATTTTATTACCTGCATTCTTTTTCTTCGTACAGTAGAGCCCTGTTAAGAAGTCTTTCAAAGGACCAGAGGATTAGGGACTCCTTAAGCGGGAAGACTTATTAAGAGGGAAGCTTATTAAAAGCAATAGGATTTCGGTACTTTAAAAATCAGACTTCTTGCAGGGGAAAACTTCTTATGCGGGGACTTCTTATCCAGGTTCTACTGTACAACCATTGGGCCACCTTCAGAAGTGCAGTGTGTAATTTTCCAATTGTGATATTTATAATAACTTTGCAGAAACTGTTTATGTTTCTGCATTGCACTTGTACCATCTATTTTCTTTAACAGTGGGGAGCGTCTGGATCGTGTACCAGGTGCTGAAGGTAGTAGTGCAGCAGATGGTGGTCTGCGTCTTGACAGTCAACAAGAATACGTTACAGAAGGAGGTATCAATCATGAGCGTGTTGAAGGAACACATCCTGGAGACCTGGATAACTCTGTTATCTTGGGAGTGAAGCAGTTTGAATGTGAAACAAATGTTACTGGGCAAGCAGCAAGAAAACATGATGAGACAAAAGGAAAGAAAGTTCATGAATGTGAAATATGCCACAAATGCTTTTCAACTAGTGGCAACCTAACCGTACATAGATGCATCCATACAGGTGAAAAGCCCTTCATCTGTGAGGTGTGCAGTAAAAACTTCAGGCTTCGCCATTACCTTATGATTCATATGCGCACCCACACAGGTGATAAACCTTACAGCTGTAAGGTATGCAACAGACGTTTCGGCCACAGTAACTCCCTTGCTCATCATGCACGTACCTTTCATCCAGATGTGCCATTTGTCCCTGAAGTACGCAATAGAAAATCCAGTGTAGAAAGTCTCGCTGCTGTTGGGCCTTTCAAGTGTGATGTGTGTGAGAAGTTGTTCACAAAACGTGCCAGTTTTGTTCGTCATACCCACATTCACACCGCAGACAAACGCTTCAGCTGTGAAGTCTGTGGTAAAGCTTTTGCAGGACGTGCTTCTCTCGTAGCGCACGCTCGCATTCACACTGGCGAGAAACTTTTCATGTGCAATATCTGCAACATACGTTTCATGCATCGTAAGTCACTTTCAGATCACGCTCGCATTCACACGGGGGACAAACCATTTAGCTGTTCAGTATGTAAGAAGCAGTTTACTCAGTATGGGAATCTTGTAATACACTCACGAATTCATACAGGACAAAAACCTTTCAGTTGCGAAGTATGTGAGAAAAGTTTCACGCAGCGTACACATTTGGTGCTTCATACATGGACGCACACAGGTGATAAGCCCTTTACTTGTGAAGTCTGCAATAAGCGATTTACACAACGTGCAACTCTGCGGGAACATTTTCGAACGCACACTGGCGTTAAACCGTTCAGCTGTGAAATTTGTCATAGAAGTTTCTCTCACCGTAGCACTCTCGTGCAGCATACTTATATCCACACAGGAGATAAACCCTACTCTTGTAGCATGTGCAATAAAAGTTTCAGACAGCGTTCTTCTCTTGTAGGACACATTCGCACTCACTCTAAAGATAAGTCTTCAGCTTCAGAAAAACTTCATGATAATTCTCTCTTGGGTCACTATGCACAATAATGTGTTGAAGCTCTGTAACTCAGCATGGGAATGTACTGTGTCAGTTCTGAAGGTTTACATTGTGCACATGTATCATATTATATGACTGTTGTGCTTTGAGTTTCATTAAGTAACATCAGAATAAGATCCTTCACTTTTCTTGAGTGGGATACTTCACTGATGAATCATGTGCGATGTGTTTCGTACGATGTCCTCTGCAGAATGTTCTTGGACTGCATGCACAACCTCTTCTGGAAATTATGATGGCTGCATGATATGTCATGGTCTAGTAGACTCGATCATGGGGCTGTTTTCAAAATTGTCATAAAGTATTTTATTGTCAAGTAAAAACAATTACTTGATTTGAAAAAAAAAATGTGCATCAGCATTGTTAAAAAGTCATTAATTCAAAAATACATTTGGTGATGAGGCATTAATCTGAACGGCAGCGTTCTGATGGTCGTTTTAAAAGTAGTTGAGAATCATGGGAAGATGATGATCATTCTGACCAACTCTCATTGCTGTGGTGCATGCAGATTGACTGTTATCAGTACAAGGAATGGCGTAACGTACAGGAATATGTGTAGGATTTTGTTTAATGATTTTGAGTGAAAATTTGGGCATGCAGTGTGCAGTCCATCAAGAACTTCATGAAGTCAATTACTGCACATGATGAGACAAGGGTCTACGTGGTGCAACCCAAAAGTTCCCGAAGCTTGAATGCCGCAGCTTAACCACTTACCGAAATTTTTATTTGCCTCCATCTCCTTCGAAGTAGTCCCCTTCTGCATTAATGCAGCGATTCCAGCGGGATTTCCATGATCGGAAGCACTGCTGGAAGTCATTTCGCGTCAGCGTCTTCATCACGTCCTGCGATTCGGTCTGGATCTCTTCAATGCTGTCAAAACGTCACCCCTTGAGCTTCAATTTCATCTTTGGGAAAAGGAAAAAATCACAGGGGGCGAGGTCCGGTGAGTAGGGAGGGTGGGAAATGACTGTCGTGTTCGTAGAAGCCAAAAACTGCCGCACAACGAGTACAAATGCAGTGTTGAAACAAAGAAGCATTCTTCACAGTGGAAGGTAAAATCATCCCCCAAGACCAAAAGAAGTGTGACAAGCAGTTTGAACGTGAAGACGATGCTAATTAATTTCTTTGACTGTCAAAGTTTGGTGCATTACAAGTTTGTTTCTAGAGGTTCATCAGTGATTCAGGAATTCTACTCAGCCATTTTATGGTGTCAGTGAGAATAATTATGAAAGAAACAACCAGAACTTACGTGGAATAGGACTGGTTTCGTCACCATGACGATGCACCCATGCACACAGCACTCCCCTGTCAGCAGTTTCTTATATGCAACACCCCATCAGTTCCACAGACGTCTTACAGCCCTGATATCTCTCCAGCAGACTTTTTCCATTCTAGAAATCTAAAGTTAGTTTAGAAAGACGTCGATTTGTATTAGTAGAGGAAACACAAGAAAATACAGTAGAGAATTTTACCAAAATTTGTTGGTAATTGCAGATGGTGTGCTGGGAGAAATAGTAGTGTCATTGGAATCATTGAGTCAATGTAGGAGGGGTATATACTGAACGGGATAATATTCAGTAAAATTTGTCCATTTGTATTGTATTTTATTTCATCAGTGAGGAATTTTTGACCAGACTTCCTCATATTACATTTTGGGTAATATTTTTGCATATTTTATTTTGTATAGTCCTTTGTGGTTTTACAGTAGTTTGTTACATGTATTCTGTGTTTTGAATTGTAAAATTCAAAGAGCTTTTCACACGCTGTTAATTTATCATGCTTAACTGGATTTTATTGTTAAAAAGTCATTTGCCATACGAATTTATGTATTCTTACTTTGTAAAGTAAATGTAACATTACATGTTATAGCTGTGTGTGTGAAATCTTTTCATTTGAAGTTGAAACTGTGAAGAAGCTTAAATGTTGCCAAAGGTCTGGTAGCTGGACATACACTAAGGCTTTTTACACATGGGCCACTTGCTAGCAACACTTTGAATCAGACCATTGTTTTAAATGAGTAATTTCACACAGGGTGCTGCCTCTTCTTTGGCTGTGTGGCTGTTGTGGGTATCGATACAGCTCCAGAATTCAAAAGTGTTTTCTAATATGACGGACTGTTGTTTGAAATGGAAATATACACACAAGGCACTCGCCGTATAAAGAGGAATGGATATATACCCAATTCTTGTTGAATCATATGGTTTCCTCTAACCACCTATGTCACTGTAGAGAAACCAGTACTTCGTATCTCATGCTGCCAACAAGTGAAGAAAAATGCTTGTAATGGAACCACTGTCTGTTGGCTTGATCCTGATGTGCTTTTATCTCTTGCTTTTACACTGTCTGGAAAATTTGAATGTTTTCAAAACCTGTAAAGCATTAGCTTACTGTAATTCATGACACTGCTTCACAGATGTTGCATATGGTCACAGTGACCGTAGAAAGGCCAAATCTATACTGAAAATGTAAATGTGTCATTGAGCAACATGGAACAAAACTTAGGAGGAGTCACAGTGAATGTTATAGGAAGAAATTATCAGAGGAAGAAAAACTGTTTACGATTTTGAAAGAAACATTTTTAAAATGACCAACCAAAGGACAAGGAGCAGGCACTAATGACATGCTGGTGATGCCTTTCTTAGTTCCAGAAGCTACAAAACTGGACATCAAGAGTCTATTATTAAATAGTTTTAAACGAGCTAAGCTACAAGAGCATGCCACTTCTTGCTGTGTTTCTATCCCATCACACATGCATTCTTGTAGTGTACCTCTTTTGCACCCAACAGAGTGATGTGGTTAACTGTTATCTGACCGGGTTGGTATTTAAATTTTCATGCATAGTTTATGAAAAATGTATTATATGAACATAAAAATATAAAATTACGAGATAAACCAGTAGTTTGTGAAAAATAAAACATTATGCAGCAGGTCTTAAAAATGCGGTGAATTTCCTTGTTGCCAAATTATATAAAATCAATTTTATGGGTGTTCTTTTTTACATGCATTCACGTATGCGAACCAAGGTCTTTTTATAAAGGTAAAATGTACTGTGGTGAACCTCCTAGGAAATAAAGCTAATCAAGGAAGCACTCGGATTCAGAGTCTGGGTAATCGCTCAGCATCACGTCGTCATCAATGATGTTTCTCCATCAGTCTTCGTACATTATCTCCTTCAATCTCCCATTACTATTCAGGGAATTACCGTATATTCTCGAATCTAATCCGCACCCGAATCTAATCCGCACCCAGTTTTTGGCGACTTCTTAAACGAAAAAAAGTTAGTTCGCGGTTCTAATCCGCACCTTTCCTTCAACCACCCCTTGCCCACGGGGCGACTGATTGAATAATATTGGATGTTACCAATGCGTTAAAATCCGACGCTACGCCTGTGGCCGATGAGTCATACCGATAGAAGCGGGGCCTTTCTCAACAGACGTGCGCAATCTCGTCTGAAGCCAGCTGATCTTTAGTTGTTGAAACGTGGGAGGTGCTTGTTCCAATTTGTCGTGTACCGTAGTTATGGAAGAGGGACACCTGAAATCTAAACGACTCTCATATACGGCAAAGTTCAAACGTGAAGTTATTCGGTGCGCAGAGGAGAATGGAAACCGCAAAGCCGCTGCAATTTTTGGAGTTGATGAAAGCAACGTTCGACTATGGTGGAAACACAAGGCAGCGATGACATTGTATGGGAGGACGATGTTGAAGATAAAGATGATAGTGACTGGGTGGAGAGCACGGATAACGATTCAGTTATGAGTGATGACGGCGAGTCTGATGAATAATAAATTTAAAATAATAAATAATAAAATAATAGATTATTGTATTGTATTGTTCTTACGTTGTTTATTAATTACGTTAATTATGTTATTGTTATATTGTACAGCAGCTCAATCATTTTTCCAAAATCCAGCTCTAGACCGCGAATCTAATCCGCACGCGATCTACGCATTTTTTTAGCCCTCTAAAACTGTAAAAAAGGTGCGGATTAGATTCGAGAATATACGGTACTTTATGTGGATGCTGAAGTGAATGTGGACAAAAAGATTTTTTTAGTTACATAGGATAGCTTGAGGTAGTTCTTTATTTAATTTCTTGGGTGGTATGTAAAGTATACTGTGACAACATATTTTCTTACATTAACATCGGTGCAAGTTTTCTTCTCCTGGGGTGCATCTCACAACAGTCTTTGTTTGAGAATATGCTATTTTAGAATTGCCAAACGATTTGTCAGATGAATTTTGACATACAGAAATACTGAAAAATGTGTGTTGTCTTGCCACACATATTGATAGAATGTATGGAAGAGGCCTTTTCCTAATTCTGTTATAGTAATGGGTGAACCCACTATTTCCTTGACTTTTTTGTTTTTTAGCCTTCAGCAAATTGGTGCTAAAAACAGTGCTTTTTGAGGCAAGTCCATTTTGAGACTACATTGTCGATCAGTGCAACGGTATCAATGCTGCCACCATGTGTAATGAGCCAAACAGGTATATTTGGAGGTATGATTACTAGCAGATACAGGCACTGCACATATGGCATGGACAGTTCTGTAAAATGTCTAGAACATGTATTTTTTCTGCATAGATTGAACGGTGAAGGTAAAAGTTTATCCTAGAACATGCCATGAAGGCCCAGAGGGGGAGTAGAGGTATAGCACTATTCTTTCTTTAACCTCGGCACTAGATGGGGGTGGGTGGTCAATGCCACGCCCCGGCCGCTTTACCCCCCGGGAATGACCCGGTACCCATTGTACAGGAGGCTGGGTAGGCCCCAGGGCCGGTCTGGACGGGTGCCAAAAGTCTCACCCCCACCGGGATTAGATCCCCGGACCGCGTAGCGAGTTGCTATGCCTCATTCAGAATTATCTTTTATGGATAAGTCTTTGTGTGTTGGTCAGTTGCCACACATTTTTAGAATGTCTGATCATTATGAACAACTTCTGGAATTTCAAGCTCACAGAGTCCATGTTGGGCTAGCTTTTGTTGCAGTGGTAATCATGACATGTGTTTGAGCTGGTGTGTAAACAAATTCTTATTGATGCAGTGCACTTTTATTAGTCATAAAATATTGTAACTATAAGTTTTAGACAAATTCTAAACCATTGTGGCATAAATAACTATTTAGACAGTGAACTTCATATAAAATCATCCCAATGTACCATCAGAAACAACCAACAACATGATTATAATGTGGACATTTATGGCAGTACACAAGCAACTCAACAAAATGACCATACTGTGACATTGTTTGTATATCTTATGGACAGTAGAAAGGGCGCTCAGAGACGCAGGCCATCAAGTAATGCATTGCTGTGAAAAACAAACTGTAATCTGAATTTAATATTTTTAACTGTTCAGTAACTGTTTATACTACACAATATAAACTATATCACTGCTTGATTGATTATTTCTGCCAACAAATGCACCAAGACAAGTTTGTCACTGTTTTCTTTATTGAAAGAGTGCCCCAATACGTATTTCGGCAATTATATTGCCATCATCAGGGGGTTTTTTAAGTGAGCTGTTACATAGACCAATTCTTAAGTTACGTCATAACAGTGAGTCAATATTTGTTATTACCACTTCTTAAAATTTGTATAATTAGTGGTATTGTTGAGTTGCTAAAAGTTATTAAAATTAACAGTATAATCACTGCTGTCTGTAGCTGTTTTTATGACAAGTCAAAATGAACTGCATCACTAGTAATGTGTTCACACCCCACTTGAGGTTGTATTAAGATAGTAGTTACAAGTACCCTACCATTCAACATGACCACCAGATTAACAGAGCCTGCTAATGGTTAACATTAAGTTTGTTAAATGTTGCCAGCCGTCTTAGTTTTCTCGAATTAGATTCCAAGATCTCCTCCTCCTTACATACTATAAACTGATATTTTATCACTTCGATGTAAGGTTGAAAAAAATGATGTTTCGGAATGTAGGCGTCAGTTGGAAGCCGTGGCTGGGGGGGGGGGGGGGTGAAGATGAGTAAAAGGATACATTATTACAACTAGTTCTACAAAGTGTTTCGTCACTCAGGACTAAAGCCTTATTGGGAGCGGCCTTACAGACTAGAAATAGCTTTCTAATCAAAGCCGTGGAACTGGGCAGGTGGCGTCTACCTTCATTTACAGCTTTTTCTTTTATGTTGGGCAGTGCCTTGTCAGAATTATTTCTGTAAATTTGCCCATTTCACTTCTGCCTATAATACTGCAAACGAACATGTGTAATTATACACTTGGAAAGAGTATAACAAGTTTGCAGCCTCATGAATCGTATTTCAGCATACATATTCAGTTCATTTACATTATCAACCTTGCGCGACAGCAACCTGAATTTCCAGTCGCGTCGTGGCTTGCGCAGTCGTAGTGTTTACACTTGACAGTTCCCATTCCTCTCACTAGGGGCTCTCTCGTTGCTCCACCAAGTACCACAGATTATCTGGTATCTAAGTACTTTCCCGTAAACAGTACGATCCGTGCCATGTGTAACCACACATGTCAGTAGATCCGTGTTTCTGTGTTTATGTGCGATGGCAAACGATCAGTTGGCAGGGATTCGAACGTGGCTGTGGTTGTGTGGTGTGTTGGCGCGGGTTTTGGTGGGATGTTCATATAAATGCTCTAGGTCACTAAGGAGTATAGCTTTGTGAATGAAAACTAATTCAAGGCAGTTATGAGTCCGGGAAGTGAAAGGCCAGGTAAGTTGTTTTCACACAGAGCACAAACTTAAGTGTGCACACTGAGGGAGTCTTATACCGGCTGGATCGCAACGTCAAATGTCTCCATCAAGGCAGGTATAGTGTAATATGTCTAAATTAAAAGGGAGTTTTAAGCATTATCGTTAACGTATGACATTAGTGTTCCAACCACTACTTGCAATGTATTCACTTTTTAACCTGTTGTACATGTCGAGATGGTCACTAGTCTCTCTGTGTGTATGCTATAACATGAATTCTAGTCGTTTTGTAAAGTTTATATGCTAGTGTCCGGCTACTATTTCGGATGTGGACACTGTAAAATGTAAGTACTATTACCCGGTGGTTATTTCAGACACGGTCATTATTAGCTGTTACTTTGCCGTTATTTGGATATTATAACAGACCTGGAACGTGGTCACTCTTTGTGCGTAATGTACGTGGTTATTATTTTATACCGGCCACTGTTTGGGGGCCAGGTTAGCATAGTCGTTACAGTGACTGGTATGTGGTAGACGATTCGGGGTTTGATCCCCGGCAAGAGCAAGAGATTTTTCCCTTTACTTCGAAACGTTCTGACCGGTTCTGGGGCCAATTCAGCCTCTTATTCATTTGCGTACTGGGAGTGAAGCGGCCTGTGTCGAGGTTAAGAATGAGTGGAGCTGTACCTTCACTGTTCTGAGTGACTTGATTGATGGGATATGAACAGTTTTACCTTGCCATTCGACCGCTGTTTGCGTTTACTGTGCTGATGTGTGGCTGGCATATCAGAACAGTTTACGGATTATGTTCTGTTGTGTCGGATATAGTCACTATTTGGAATTCCTGTGCCGTTACGTAGCCATTATTTCGGACCTGGTCACTTTACTGTTTTTATACTGTCAGCTGTGTTACTTCACATCTGGCAGTGTTCACATTCTCAGTGCTATTAGCCGCTTATTATTTGAAACTCGTCCATGATTTACAATGCATGTACTGTTATATCAGACCTCATTATTGTAAAACAATTTATTTACTATTATTGGGAAGTAGGGCACAGTTAACATTTACGTTCAGTTAGCTAGCTTTTGCTTCGTAGCCGGCCACTGTTTAGTTTGTGCTGATGTTTCAAATCTGGTCACTGTTCACAGTTTGTGTGCTATAATATTAGAGCTGTAACTCTACCCCCCGTCTGGGCCTGTTATAGGGTGATCTTTACCGTTATTAGAGACCCGGGCCGTGTTCGCAATTGCTGCCCCATTTGTCCAAGTCCCGGGTACTGATTAACGTTTCTGTGTGATTATCCAGTTACTTTTTTGTTTAGACCAATGAACTGCACGTTTTTTTTGTCATTATGGTGCCACTGTTTCAGACGTGGTCTCTCTATGCAAACTTTGAAATATTATATGGTTATTATTTAAGGCATTTTCACTTCATAATTATGATACAATCATTATTTCAGACTTCCTCACTATTAAGTACCGTCCAACCCGGTTATAACGACGTCGGTTTATACGACACCTCGCTTATAAAAAGGTACAGCAATCCCATTACAGGCCTGGACAGATCCTTAGGGTTCCAGGAGGTTGAGGCTCCCAGATTTCTAGACAATCGGCACATGAAGATGGTAAGGTTGTCAGCCCTACGCACCGGCCGCCTTTAACTCCCAGGAGATATCCCTGGTACTCATTTCTGTTAGAGGCTAAGTCGACCCCAGGGCCATAATGCGACCGAAAGGATTATGTAAATGAAAAATTCCAGTGACACAGAGTAAGGTTTTCTGCGGTACCAATTAATTCGTCGTGTTTAACCATAACAATATACTCCTCGGTTATAACGACACTCGTTTATAACGACACAAAATATTCAGTCCCTTTCATGACGTTATAACCGAGTTCGTCTGTATTTCCATTTTATTATCCGGCTATTAATTTACACCCGTCTATGTTTTACAATTTGTGCTACGACACGGTTTTTCGAATTTAAAAAGAAAATGTAGAAGCCACCTCGAAATTCTAGACACCAGAATGGTGACGTGAAGCCAGTTCCATTCTGAAATGCCACAAATATTAGGGCCACAGTACGAAATTTATTCGGCAGTTCTCCCTGGCGCCCGGGTTTGTGTACCCCTGTGCTATGATACGCCTATTGTTGAAGACGGGGTACAGTTTACAGTGTTTTTACTGTTTGTAAAGACTATTGTTTGGTACTTGGTGACAGTCTGCAATTTGTGTGCTATTGTTTGAGGCGTGATCCGCATTTACAAACTCTGGGTGACTATCCCGCTGTCAACTGAGAGGTGGGCACGTTCACAAACTTTCTGTTAGAACCAGTCTGTTGTATGAGACCGGAGCACTGTTTACGGTATGTTTTCATTTAACTGTGTTTCTCAAACAGATAGGTCGCGTAGCTTACACGTACAGAAGTAAGCATTGCTATGAATTGTGAACTGGAAGATACCCACAGATACAGCAGTCTGAGTTTTTCTTAAGGCTCAACTCGACGGCGCGTGGCTCGGCTCGTTTTACGTCATAACTGACGTCATTGACAAAGAATCGTATTCAAACGCGCCATGTATCCTGCCTGGTGGGGCTTGTGATTGGGCGAGCGAGGCTCGTTGGATCGCCGCAGAAGCGGTTTTTTCACGATCCTCAAAAGGACTCGGCGCGGGCAGCTGTTGTGGCTACACGGGACTTGCAGTCTACGCGACAAGCCAGTCGCAGGAGAACAACACGACGCGTTATTCCACGAGCCGAGCCGAACCTACCCGAGCAAGGCCGCTGGTCCGCCATTTGCCGAGCTGCGCCGCGTCGTGTAGCCAGATTGTCTTTTCTGTTCCGATCTGTTGGCCGAGCACGTGACGTCACGTCACTCGACGAGCCGCGCGCCGTCTAGTCCCGGCTTTACGATCATTTTCCACAGTTTTTCTAGAACTGTACAGGGCACAGGGGTCATTTGAAAGCCTCCAAACTCTGCGTGGGACGCAGACAAATTGATAACAGTAAAAGTTTTATTTTGTCAGGGAGAATTGGTTCATATTAAGTGATAAAGTGTTCTAAATTACCACTCATCGCCAGTATTGCTGCAGTTCAATTAATGTCGCTGTTATAATTTCGTTTTTAGGACTCACGTTGTTTTCGAAGGATGGAGGAAGGTCAGTGAGAAGCTGCCCAGTGTTGCTTTGTCAGTAATAATGCTTAAAAGCTTAATGATAGGAAGTGGTGGAGCTTACACTTCCTTTTGTCCTTACTCCTCCACTGTAGTTTCTAACGTACAATGTTTGGCCATGCATATCACGAATCCATTTACAGCTTAAATATCGTAACTGAACTTAACTACTTGTCCGAAGTTTGCCATTCATTCATTCTGCAGTCTGTCTTACGACAGTCCGTAGCCTCTTCATTCTGCAGTCTGTCTTACGACAGGTCCGTAGCCTCTTCATTCTGCAGTCTGTCTTACGACAGGTCCGTAGCCTCTTCATTCTGCAGTCTGTCTTACGACAGGTCCACAGCTCTTCATTCTGCAGTCTGTCTTACGACAGGTCCGTAGCCTCTTCATTCTGCAGTCTGTCTTACGACAGGTCCGTAGCTTTCATTCTGCAGTCTGTCTTACGACAGGTCCGTAGCCTCTTCATCTGCACTCTGTCTTACGACAGGTCGTAGCCTCTTCATTCTGTAGTCTGTCTTACGACAGGTCCGTAGCCTCTTCATTCTGCAGTCTGTCTTACGACAGGTCCGTAGCCTCTTCATTCTGCAGTCTGTCTTACGACAGGTCCGTAGCTCTTCATTCTGTAGTCTGTCTTACGACAGGTCCGTAGCCTCTTCATTCTGCAGTCTGTCTTACGACAGGTCCACAGCCTCTTCCACAGCGAGTTCTCCATAGGGTGCGATCTAGTGCTTCCTCTTTCAATTTCCACTATCTTCTCTTTTCCTTAAGGTCATCCAGTAGCTGTTTACGCCTTCTCCCCCGTCTTCCCGTCATTTATATCCTTCCTCTAACTTTCCTTCAATCACGTGTTTCAGAAGGCAGTTTCTACGCAAGATTTGACCAATCCAGTTAGCCTTTCTTCTTTTTATTGCATGTAGGATAAGTGCCATATCATTCAAAAATTGTCCTTCATTTTGATTTGGCAGCGTAAGTTCGAAAAGAATAGCGGGTTGCATATCATTTTAATAGTACAGGGCGAGGAGCTACGAATAATTTATTTCTGCAGGTGTAGCAGAATACCATTCAGATTATCAAATTGAGATGGATGAGATGGGCGGTGCATGTGGCACGTATGGGGGAGAGGAGGGATGCATAAAGTGTTTTGGTGGGCTAGCTTGGGGGAAAGAGACCACTTGGAAGACCTAGGTATAGATGGGACGATACTATTAAATTGGATCTTAAGGGAAATAGGATGGTGGGGGCGTGGAATGGATTAAACTGGCTCAGGACGTGTAATGAACCTTCGGGTTCCATAACATGCGGGGAATTTCTTGATAAGCTGAGTAACTGTTAGCTTCTCAGGAAGGACTCTGCTCCGTTGTTATCTAGTTAGCATTTGCAGAAATGCAATGGCGTAATATCAGCTTGGACTTTATCGGGCCAAGTATTAATTCTTAAGTTTGTGAAATCCGCAGTTTTGCTGTGAAAGTGCTGGTGGTGTGAATGTGTTGCGTTTGTGTCGCAGTGTTGATATACTACATAGCGTAGTCTGTCTAGGGACCATGCAACGGACGGGAAGATCCAGGGTTCGAATCCCGGCAGGGGCAAGATATTTTTTTTTTCTTTTTCAAATGGTCGAGACTGGCTGTGGGGCCCACCCATTTTCGTTCTTTACCGGGGGCAAAGTGACCGGGGCGTCATGTTGTCCACTCGCCTCCAGCTGGTGCCAAGGTTAAGAATGAGTGGAACTATACTTCCCATATATGGCGAGGACATGAATAAACTTACCTTTTTATATTGACTACGAACCAGAATAGCAGTCGGCTAGCTAGCCCCGTCCTCATGGATGCAAAGCGATCTCTCTTGTTTTATCCTTCTACCATTTTCTTGTGTTATCTGTAACATTCCAGGGCCGCGATACCTCAGTCGGTATAGCGACTCGCTACGGGCTGGTCGGTCCGGGGATCGAATCCCGGTGGGGGCAAGATTTTCCGTACCCGTCCAGAGGCACTGCGCTACAAACCGGAAGGTCGCCGGTTCGATTCCTGATGGTGTCACTGGAATTTTTCATTGACATAATCGTTTCGGTCACACTATAGCCCTGGGGTCGACTCAGCCTCTAACAGAAATGAGTACCAGGAATCTTTCCTGGGGGGTAAAGGCGGCCGGTGGGTAGGGCTGACAACCTTACCACCTTTATGTGCCGATTGTATAGAAATCTGGGAGCCTCAACCTTCTGGAACCCTAAGGGCCTGTCCAGGCCTGTAATGGGATTGCTTTACCTTTACACTGTATACTTATACAAGTAAATACATTCTGTTAACAATTGGCATTATATTCAGTGTGTTCCTTGGGCCTGATGAACACTTGCAAGTTTCTGTATGTCCGTTTGCAGTGTGTCAGTGATAAGCTAAGATCATCTGTCTTCACAGCATCAAGACAGTTACGCACTTTTGACAGCAAATAAGTCACCCAGATTCAACCAGATAAGACGTGGGGAAAGCATTAAATTATAACTTTGCCTTCTGTGCTGTGGGGAATGCAGGGGAGAAGGGAAACTTTGATTCTCTTTTAAATCTGAAATATTTTATTCATATAGTGACATTTCGGTGGCCCACTGAAAAGTTACTGTGGCCCTCTAATGTTCCGTCATTCTCCTGTGGCCTCTTAGAAACTCGGCGTAGCTCCCTGTGGGGCCATATGGCCCTCTTTGAGAACTACTGCTCTAAGCCCACACCAGCATAGAGTTACGGTGGCTGGCTACACGCAGGACACTCTCCATCTACATGCCATGCTTGTACCGCCATATCCTTCTGTAGAAGTACAATGGCCTGAGCGTGCCGGCGCCACTAACCTCCATGTGGCGCCGAGTATTGATGGCACTTGGTATATTTTCGTGCTTACGTGCAGGGACATGTTTAATATTTGTACTGGGAGGCGTCATTGTTCAGGAGGATCGGCTCGTTGAGTCATACTGTACTTAAAGGGCGTAAATTGGTTTCTACTGTGTACATTTGCTGAACGATTTTGGATGAAATTACGTGTAGAAAATCAACATGTGAGTGAATACATTTTATGAAAGTCAGTGTTGTGAAAGGCTTATTTTGCTTAGCGAAGTAAATTAAATTTTGCATGCATTTTCTATATATTTTTTTTTCCAGTGTCGTTAAAACTGTGTACAGGATGTGTCTACAGAATTTACTGAGTGATTGTAACATTCTTAAAAATCAACTTAAGGGCATCATTGAATTTCTGTCAGTAATTTCCATATATATTGTCCGATTTTGGTGAAATTCGTGATAAAGGGTCTGCACATAATGCTGTTGAACATTCGAGAGTTTCGTGAAAATTGGCTTAGGGAAGACCGTAGTTTTCTTAAGGGCGTAAATGAAATTACACTGACGCTTTTACAGTAAGAAAATGTGACATTCTGAAACGCCTTGGTGCAGACTGTGCGCTGTGTCATGCAGTGCACCATTTGCTGTGTTGTTTGCTGCAATCTAATCACTCGGCCATATAAGTCTGAGGTCCCGATAGCTTGTCTATGCAAACTACAGCTAAACAGACCGCAACACTGTTCTATAAATTTTGTTGGAAAACTTGTTTTGGGACTGTCAACACTAAAATTGTTTGGCTTAGGCACAAAATTCTCACGTCATATAAAACAACACAGGAAATGTATGTATAACGTAACATTGTGGTGCGTTCGCGTAACTAGTATTCCTGTGGAAAAACAAAAAGTATTGCATGTTCTGTGTGTGTGTCTGTAGCCTTAATTATCCAGCATGCAAAGCGCATGCGCCGTATTATATTGTCATCTGTGGCCTGTCTGGCTCTACCATATTGTTCCATATTATCTCATAAACGGCACGATTTTCGGGAAAAAATTATTGAACATAAAATGTGTGTTTTGATTTTCTCTACAGCTTTCGTCTGAAACATTTGTCATTCTAATAAGAATTCAGCGAGATATTATTATAAATGTACATAGGTCTTCATGTAAAGTACCGTTATTATTGTCAGATTTTAATGAAACTTGAATTTTCTCGACAGATTTTCGAAAAATCCATAAATATCAAATTTCATGAAAATCCGTTCAGTAGGAGCCGAGTTGTTCCATGCGGAGAGACAGACGGACGGACAGACATGACGAAACTAATAGTCGCTTTTCGCAATTTTGCGAACGCGCCTAAAAAAGCAAAGATACAATTCGCTTGGTTCTTAATTACGAACCACGCTGTCAGAACGTGTATGGAATTACATGTATGAAATACAGCGTCACTCATTCTTAACCTGAGCAGTAGGTGGAGGCGAATGGGCAGTTTCACGCCATCTCCAAATTTTCCCAGTAAAGTGCACTCCTTGCCCAATGCATACGGGGCTGCGTGGAGACATCGGGGCCGATTTGGACATAGTAACGACAAGAAAACTCACTGCCCTTGGCAGGGAATATCAGTGGTCTTCCACCTCGTATCCCGAGACATTATATTACTTTAACACGCTGTAATATTTCCCATTGCATTTAATACTTCAGCTTTTTAAGGCCTAGTTGTTACTATAGGCTTAAGTACTAAGGCGTTTGACATTAAGGAATTCTACGTTCTGCCCACACAGTGTATTTATGTGTTTTTTGTGGATCTCAGAACAAACAGCGATTATTTCACTGTACAGCATTAACTGACTGGTTTGTATAACTGAGATGGAGTGTGTTTACTGCGCGGTACGGACTGTATTTATGTGTTTTGTGTGGATCTCAGAACAAACAGCGATTATTTCACTGTACAGCATTAACTGACTGGTTTGTATAACTGAGATGGAGTGTGTTTACTGCGCGGTACGGACTGTATTTATGTGTTTTGTGTGGATCTCAGAACAAACAGCGATTATTTCACTGTACAACATTAACTGACTGGTTTGTATAACTGAGACGGAGTGTGTTTACTGCGCGGTACGGACTGTATTTATGTGTTTTGTGTGGATCTCAGAACAAACAGCGATTATTTCACTGTACAGCATTAACTGACTGGTTTGTATAACTGAGACGGAGTGTGTTTACTGCGCGGTACGGACTGTATTTATGTGTTTTGTGTGGATCTCAGAACAAACAGCGATTTTTTCACTGTACAGCGTTAACTGACTGGTTTGTATAACTGAGACGGAGTGTTTACTGCGCGGTACGGACTGTATTTATGTGTTTTGTGTGGATCTCAGAACAAACAGCGATTATTTCACTGTACAACATTAACTGACTGGTTTGTATAACTGAGACGGAGTGTGTTTACTGCGCGGTACGGACTGTATTTATGTGTTTTTTGTGGATCTCAGAACAAACAGCGATTATTTCAGTGTACAACATTAACTGACTGGTTTGTATAACTGAGACGGAGTGTGTTTACTGCGCGGTACGGACTGTATTTATGTGTTTTGTGTGGATCTCAGAACAAACAGCGATTATTTCAGTGTACAACATTAACTGACTGGTTTGTATAACTGAGACGGAGTGTGTTTACTGCGCGGTACGGACTGTATTTATGTGTTTTGTGTGGATCTCAGAACAAACAGAGATTATTTCACTGTACAGCATTAACTGACTGGTTTGTATAACTGAGACGGAGTGTGTTTACTGCGCGGTACGGACTGTATTTATGTGTTTTGTGTGGATCTCAGAACAAACAGCGATTATTTCACTGTACAGCATTAACTGACTGGTTTGTATAACTGAGACGGAGTGTGTTTACTGCGCGGTACGGACTGTATTTATGTGTTTTGTGTGGATCTCAGAACAAACAGCGATTATTTTACTGTACAGCATTAACTGACTGGTTTGTATAACTGAGACGGAGTGTGTTTACTGCGCGGTACGGACTGTATTTATGTGTTTTGTGTGGATCTCAGAACAAACAGCGATTATTTCACTGTACAACATTAACTGACTGGTTTGTATAACTGAGACGGAGTGTGTTTACTGCGCGGTACGGACTGTATTTATGTGTTTTGTGTGGATCTCAGAACAAACAGCGATTATTTCACTGTACAGCATTAACTGACTGGTTTGTATAACTGAGACGGAGTGTTTACTGCGCGGTACGAACTGTATCTTATGTTTTAGGTTCATCTTAGTCTTTAAAGTGCTAAGGGAATACGCGTACAAGGAAAACTGTTTTCTTCACGCAGGTGGTGACACTACCGGCACGTAACTTTGCGACAGCTGTGTAATGACATGTGTCTTGGTGGGGGGAAGAAGCAATATGGCAAGGCGATTATGATAGCGATGTGATAAATAAGTCAGGCTGTTGGAAGATATATTGTCGATTATTTAGAGAATATATATATATATATATCACGGAATTGGGTAAATTGTTTTGCTGGTTGAATTGGTGATTTCACGGAGAGTTAACGTTGCTCTTATATCCAAAAAGGCAGGCAACGTACGTGTAACGTAATATTAAGGCGCGTTCACGTAATCATTGTTGTCGTGGAAAATCAATAATTATTACATATTCTGAGTATGTGTCTGTAGCCTTAGTTATCCAGCATGCAAAGCGCATGCGCCGTATTATATTGTCATCTGTGGCCTGTCTGACTGTACCATATTTTTCCACATTATCTCATAAAGACACGATTTTCGGAAAAACGTTATTGAACATAAAATGTGTGTTTTGATTTTCTCTACAACTTTTATCTGAAACATTTCTCATTCTAAGAAGAATTCAGCGAGATATTATCATAAATGTACGTAGGTCTTCTTGTAAAGTACCGTTATTGTTGTCAGATTTTAATGAAACTTGAATTTTTTAGACCGACTTCCGAAAAATACTCAACTATCAAGTTTCATGAAAATCCGTCCAGTGATAGCCTGGTTGTTGCATGCGGACGGAAGTACGGACAGACAGACATGACGAAAGCGCCTAGCAAGTAACAAGTCTAAGATTGGACTTTCAAAGACAACAAAATACAATTTTTTTAGATTATGTCAAGGAATTGGCAGGCGTTATTTACCACGGATTAGCGAATATTCACTTAAGTCAAAGTATTGTTTCTGTTATGAAAGTTTTGATAATACAGAAATAATTTATTTTTGTCACCGGACTGCTAGCCGTAGAGCGGACGACATCGTTACTGCATAGTGACCGATAATGCCACCTGCTCTACAGTGCTCAATCCGACTATAAAATGCTCTCTGCTTCGTAATGCCTTTTTGTAACGCCACACATTATTAGTTGATGCTCTTTTCAGTTGGTTGCTGTATATTCATTCATCGCATAGTCAATATTACATTTCCATAGCCTCTTCCAAAGCGAGTTCTCTCCACACAGTGCGATCTAGTGCTTGCTATTTCAAATTCCATTATCTTTTCTTTTCCTTAAGATCGTACAGTAACTGCTTACGTCTTCTTCCTCGTATTCTCTTCCCTTCTACATGCTGTATATCTTAAGTGTAATTTGTATTTGTGGCGGAATGTTAATTACATTGTGAATGTTTGGAAGTTGGATTTCTATTGACAACTAGCACTTATAACATTGTATTACAGCCTTTCTGGTACAAAACCTCACTAATTTTGCTGACCTCTTCCCTACAGTTGTCTGAAGTCAGCATTTCAAATAGGAATATTTAAAACTAAGAAACATAATTTGCCGATCCCAGTGGCCGCGCGGTCTAAGGCGAAAGTCTGCGGCCTTTCGCTTACTGGGATTGTGGGTTCGAATCCCGCCGGGGACATGGATGTCTGTCTGTTGTGAGTGTTGTGTGTTGTCAGGTAGAGGTCTCTGCGACGGGCTGATCACTCGTCCAGAGGAGTCCTACCGAGTGTGGTGTGTGTAAAGTGTGATCGTGAAGCCTCGAAAAATGAGGCGGCCTAGGCCCCCAAGGGGCTGTCGAGCTATTGGGATCGTGGGTTCGAATCCCGCCTACAGCACGGATGTCTGTCACTTGTGAGTGTTGTGTGTTGTCAGGTAGAGGTCTCTGCGACGGGCTGGTCCCTCGTCCAGAGGAGTCCTACCGAGTGTGGTGTGTCTAAAGTATGTGATCGTGAAGCCTTGATAATGAGGAGGCCTAGGCCCCCAAGGGGCTGTCGAGCTATTGGGATCGTGGTTCGAATCCCGCCTACAGCACGGATGTCTGTCACTTGTGAGTGTTGTGTGTTGTCAGGTAGAGGTCTCTGCGACGGGCTGGTCCCTCGTCCAGAGGAGTCCTACCGAGTGTGGTGTGTGTAAAGTGTGATCGTGAAGCCTCGAAAAATGAGGCGGCCTAGGCCCCCAAGGGGCTGTCGAGCTATTGGGATCGTGGGTTCGAATCCCGCCTACAGCACGGATGTCTGTCACTTGTGAGTGTTGTGTGTTGTCAGGTAGAGGTCTCTGCGACGGGCTGATCATTCGTCCAGAGGAGTCCTACCGAGTGTGATGTGTCTAAAGTATGTGATCGTGAAGCCTTGATAATGAGGAGGCCTAGGCCCCCAAGGGGCTGTCGAGCTATTGGGATCGTGGGTTCGAATCCCGCCTACAGCACGGATGTCTGTCACTTGTGAGTGTTGTGTGTTGTCAGGTAGAGGTCTCTGCGTCGAGCTGGTCCCTCGTCCAGAGGAGTCCTACCGAGTGTGGTGTGTCTAAAAAGTGTGATCGTGAAGCCTTGATAATGAGGAGGCCCTTGCCCACTAGGGGCTGTTGCGCCATGAAAAAAAAAAAGATAGATATTTGAAGTTGAAAAACCTTTATTGAGTCAGCGTAAAATTATATTACAAAGACAATTTTCCTAGTCGCAGTGACAGTTAAACCAAAATCAGAAGTATCTGAAAGGGTGATAGGGGAGGCTGAGGGCTCTATGTTCTGTTGAGTAGAAGCATAATACAGAGATTAGATACACTTTAATTGTCCGGCTACAAGTTCTTCTTCTTCGAATGGCGCAACAGCCCCTAGGGGGCCTAGGTCTCCTCATTATCGAGGCTTCACGATCACACTCAGACACACCACACTCGGTAGGACTCTTCTGGACGAGTGATCAGCCCGTCGCAGAGACCTCTACCTGACAACACACAACACTCACAACAGACAGACATCCATGCTTCCGGTGGGATTCGAACCCGCAGTCGCAGTAAGCGAGCGGCCGCAGACCCACGCTTTAGATCGCCTGCCGGCTACAGGTACTTCTATGAGAAATAAGGCTTATGATGACGGTCAAGGCACGTGAAATGCAGAAACCAATTTAGGAGAATGGAGTGGCTGGTCAAGAACAGAGTCCGAGCTTTCACCGTGTTAGCGTCACGTAGACACGTCGATTGTTGAGAAAGTCGAATGGAGAGGGCGGTAGGATGTGCGTGCTGCCAGAACAGGTGACAGATGACAGGAGACAGCGCGGTAGGCACGGGGCCGTTGACCGCCGCCTGTAAATCTCCGTTTACAAAAATATAACGTGTTTGAGGATTCAGGTGTTGTAGGACGTGACGCTGTGTCATTGGGCGAGTGGTTCCTGACGTTTCGTCACATCCCAGTGAATCCTCAGCAACACCGCTGTGAGAACCTCAATTCTCGCATGCAACATGTATCTTACGGCCGTCATAAGGGGCCGCACTGGCACATGTTAAAGGTAAAGGTTACCGTGATTTCAGGCTTCCCCCGCGATGTAGATGAGATGTGCGCTCTTCTGGAATATTATGCAGTGTAGAGTAGTAATACCGTACCGACGTTTCGGGACAACCTATCGGCCCCATCTTCAAGGTTTAAGAAGTCCAAGAAGAAAAAGGTTAGCCTATAACATGGCCTTACGGAACAGAGCGAAGGTAGAGGTATAGTTCTGCCTATACAAAAGCTCGTCGCTAGATGGGGTTAGCGGTCAACGCCAGGCCCCGGCCGCTTTACCTCCAGGAAAGAGACCCGGTACCCATTGTACAGGGGGTTCGGTGGACCTCGGTGGCGATCTGGACGAATGCGGAAAATCTCGCCCCCACCAGGGTTTGAACCGCGGACCGTCCATCCCGTAACGAGTCGTTATACCGACTGAGCCATCCAGACCGTCGCTGCAACATGTTTGCCAATAAGTACGGTAGCCACAGCTGACACGTAACCATTGTTGTCGTGGAAAAGCAATAAGTATTACATATTGTGAGTGTGTGTCTGTAGCCTTAGTTATACAGCACGCAAAACGCATGCGCCGTATTATATCGTCATCTGTGGCCTGTCTGGCTGTACCATATTTTTCCACATTATCTCATAAACGGCACTATTTTCGGAAAAAAGTTATTGAACATAAAATGTGTGTTTTGATTTTCTCTATAACGTTTGTCTGAAACATTTCTCATTCTAAGAAGAATTCAGCGAGATATTATCATAAATGTACATAGGTCTTCATGTAAAGTACCGTTATTGTTGTCAGATTTTAGTGAAACTTGAATTTTCTCGACAGATGTTCGAAAAATACCGAAATATCAAATTTAATAAAAATCTGTCAAGTGGGATCCGAGTTGTTCCATGCGGGCGGACAGACAGACAGACAGACATGACGAAGCTAATAGTCGCTTCTAGCAATTTTACGAAAGCGCCTAAAAACCGTCAGACTTGCGGAGAAAGTGTATTGCTTCTAAGACATGTGCTTCACTTCTGTGTACAGCTGCTGTTCGAAGTACGTTTCCCTCAGATACAGATTTAGCGAGTAACGCTGGAGAAGAATGCAGACACACAAGCCGGTCTTCGTGTAGACTGTGATTATTGTGCGACTTTACAAAAAACTGGAATACATCGACAAATGTCTTAAGTGACATTTAAAGTTCCCATGACAGTGCCTTCTGGAAGGTGAGGCCGTGTTGTCTCATACAAATGTACGGACGTTTCGTAAGGACCTGCTGCCACATCGTCTTTCGTGATGATTGAGGCAGCAGGTTTCTCTGAAGCGTTTGGTACTCTTCAGTAGCCTATACGGCGTCACGTCCAGATTTTAGCTGTCTTCAAATGTCAGTAAGACTACTGGGTATCAAATTTAATGAATATCCGTTTAGCGGTTGCCAGCCTGTTGCTTGCTGATGTAAGCCGGTCGTCGCCGTCTGTGGGGGCTCACAGGTTGCCGTTGATAACATCGCCTTTAATACTTCAGTCTGTAACCTCAAAATTCTACTGGATGTGAAATTTTTATCTTCGAAACTGCTCCCCGCCCAGATTTGTGTGCTGAATATCTGTCAGGTTAGAGGCTCAGTGGTCTTTAAGGCTGTTACGGTTATTTGCAGCCATGCCTCATCATCACTCCATGACAGTCACATCTGCTCATGCTTTTAATGACTGGTTATTTGGCTATTGTTTTATCCTCTTCTGCCACACTCTGTTAAATCTATTCTCTCTGCAATACCAAACAACAAATCAGTAGTCAGTGCTGGTAAGTGGATTGAATCAACCGAACCAGTTCAAGGCACGCTCTGGCCCACTCCCATATACACTTTGCATGTAACTGTTTTCACATTCCACCTGTTCGTTTTATATGCAGGAATATACAGGGCATACACAAAAGAATGGTGCGGTTTTAAAAGTGAATAAAAAATTTATGTCTTCTCATTACACGGGCACAACATACACCGTCAGCGGCGGCAACTGTCCAAGTTTCTCATGCGCTACCAGCAGTTCGCTGGTTCTCAATCGTGTTCTTCCACAGCGCTGGATCGGACGTGCTGCTGCAAATGGAGACAAAAACCTTGTCCCTTGGCCACCCCGTTCGCCAGATCTTACACCGTGCGATTTCTTTCTTTGGGGGTTCGTTAAAGACAGCGTTTATGTACCACCATTGCCCACGTCCATCCATGAAATTCGTGATCGGATAACGCATGCACTGCAGGCCATTACAGCGGACATGCTACACCGGGTCTGGGATGAGTTTGATTACCGTGTGGATGTGTGTCGTGTGACCCAGGGTGCACATATTGAAGGATTGTAATTACCAAATGAGAAACTTGGACAGTTGCCGCCGCTGACGGTGTATGTTGTGCCCGAGTAAGGTGAGAAATACATTTTTTATTCACTTTTGATACCGCACCATTCTTTTGTGTATGCCCTGTATATCTTATGCAGACAAATGTACACAGTTTTATGTTATTTAACACAATTTTTATTAAATGCTGCCCAACATGTTTCTAGCCTATATAAGGCTCATCTTCAGGGGCTCTTTCGTTGAAATTACAACAGCTATATTATTGGTATATAAAATTCTTAAAATGCCGTTAGATGTACCTGGTTATTGGTATCTGAAAACAATATTAAATCGTCCCTAAGTTAAAATATTTAAGATAAAATTACAATTAAAATTCTGTTTGGTAGAACGGCTGTTGATCGTACATACCTGTAACAGTCATTCTGCTTTCACTATAGATTTGTTGGAGGCTTACTGACTGTACAAAGATCAGGGTGCGAGTTTATATAGGTCAAAGTCACGTGAAGTGACGACTCTGAAGGAATAGTTTTGCCTAGCAAGGAATGCCTTTAGCAGTTTGGGTGCTACATAAGGGTCCTGACATCTGTTTATTTTTTTTTATGTTTATTTCAAAGATGATATTGGCAGTGTTTACAGTATACAAAAAAAATCACAAAATTGTTCCTATGACCAATTTAGCTAACTAGGAGTTAGTGAAACAAAGTTAAAGATAGAGAAATGTAAATAACTTTAGTAAAAAAGACTAAAAAACACTGTGCCTGATGGTGAGCCTGGTACAGCAAGATATGTTTCGGTCGTTTATGTTTGTAAGTTGTGTATAAACAGTTCTGCGCTCTTCTGAGGTATTACGCAGCGTCCAGTGGTACAAAGAGTTCAGGTCGTATAGAGTGTAATTTCCGATTTTTTGGACCTGGGGGTTAGGATGGGATGGGCAGTTAGCAAAACATTTGGCCGTAAGTTGGTGGATGAAGTCTCGGATGGGTTCGATATTAAGGGTGTCGTGCAAATGGGAGATGGGGAGTTCCCGTGATCCCTTCACTACTCGCGGCTTTGCTTTCAAAGAAACAGCACATAGCCACACCTTCCCCGGGTCAATGAGAGACAAGCCAACTTAACAATGTCAAAGTCAAAGTGACGTAGCAACTGACGTCAGTAAGTCTTAGCGTCGTGCCACTCCTGGGGCTCAAGACAAGATCTTAGTCTATAAATATTAAGTCCCCGTACTGCTGTCTGTCCTGAGGCGCCCCCTCTGACGGAAGTGCGGGTCCATCTGTGGGTTTTGAGTCTCCGTCCTTGTGGCTTGTACATATTTACCTATGTACTGTAAAACATGTGAAGTTGGCCCACCCCGGGTCACCTGTCACAATCGGCCACACTTTTAAGTAACCGTCAAGTCCCTATGACATTGTACGTGGCCATTACTCCATAACTTGGCCACCTGTTTATCTTTAATTAGTATATCTCGTAAATGGCGAGATATCCTGTTTCTTTTACTTATCTCGTAAAGGCCGAGACATTCTACCCCTGTACATGTCTCGTAAAAGGCGAGATGTTCAGATTGTCAGTTGTGTCTTAGGCTTCAGTTCGTACCACACAGAGAACACGTTATGTCTCCGTTACAAAGAATAATGGCGTAAATGTTGATGTCAAGTGAATGTTATGTTTGTCCGATTTTAACCAAAATCGGACAGTATCGAATAGTTTCACTAAAAATCACAAATATGAAATCTCACGTATATTATTTTGGTCGCAGTTGTGTTTTTCCTTGCGGAAGGACGGACAGGCAGGCAGACATGACGAGGGTAGTAGTCGCTATTAGCTCTGCGAACGCGCATAAAAAAAAGCTGTGACACGTGACACCCAAACCTTCGCTCTCGGGAACTGAAGTCCGACTTGCTGACAAAGTGTCAGCCGATGGAACATTGCAACAGTTCCATTTACCTCAGTTCTACAGGAGCACTGCGCTTAATTAAAGTGATATCACCTGTACAAATACAAACACCTGTGGGTAGACATTTTATGAACTTAATATACACGACTGTCTCGTCACCTGTCGCTGTATTATTGTGTTTGCGCCACCTGTTTGGTCTTACCCGTCACGTGCCTGCACCGAAAAACACTGTATCCATCCGCTGCCGAATGTAGTTCAAGCAATAAAGTTACCTAGTGGATTGCGGCTGCAACCCAGTTGTAACCGGTACATGTAATTGGTTAGTAAATACATTTATTTAAAGCAATCCCATTACAGGCCTGGACAGGCCCATAAGTTTCCAGCAGGTTGAGGCTCCGAGATTTATAGACAATCGGCACATGAAGGTGGTAAGTTTGTCAGCCCTAGCACCGGCCGTCTTTACCCCCCAGGAGATATCCCTGGTACTAATTTATGTTAGAGGCTGAGTCGACCCCAGGATCATAGTTCGGCCGGAAGGTTTAAGTAAATGAAAAATTCTAATGAGTCGATCGGGAATCGAAACCGCGACCTTCCGGCTTGTAGCCTAATCTATGATGGATCGTTATATATATATCGGTTGTTTGTACGTTTCATTGTCACCGGCAGGTCTGTTATCATCGACAACTTTACAATTATTTTATAAACATCACGTGTGAACAGTAATTGTTTGTAATTTGTAGAGTAATTACTGGCTGTATTGAACATTTATTTTCGAATTATATCACTGCCCGCCATATTGATGTTCTTAAAGAACAAAGACGTGTTGCACTTATGGCTAGAAACGGGGGGTGGCGGGGGTGGCGGGGAACGAAACGGTAACGATATTTTGAGCCATTGCAAATCACACAGCTTTGCGGCGCAAAAAACACTGGGTTTTAATATAGTGAGCTAGCGGACCTCAGCTATGGTGCATTTTGCGCAAACATATTTAATTAATGTTTATTTGTAAGAGGTGGTGCACACACAGACCGGTGCACACACAGACCGTGCACACACAGACCTGTGCACACACAGACCTGTGCACACACAGACCTGTGCACACACAGACCGGTGCACACACAGACCGGTCCACATTGTATCGTATTTGCATTACTTCTTACGGACAGCAGTTCCCTGTTTAAAGGAGATTCACTTTAAGCGAGGCCCGACTAAGGGCGGGCCAGCCGGGCAGCAGCCCGGGTGCCAACGTGACGTCACTGACTAAACGGAAATGAACGGTGCTAGTAGACTTACGGTGCAGTAGACTTACGGTGCAGTAGACTTACGGTGCTAGTAGACTTACGGTGCTAGTAGACTTACGGTGCTAGTACACTTACGGTGCTAGTAGTGCTAGTAGACTTACGGTGCTAGTACACTTACGGTGCTAGTAGACTTACGGTGCTAGTAGACTTACGGTGCTAGTAGACTTAAGGTGCTAGTAGTGCTAGTAGACTTACGTGCTAGTAGTGCTAGTAGACTTACGGTGCTAGTACACTACGGTGCTAGTACACTTACGGTGCACTAGTAGACTTACGGTGCTAGTACACTTACGGTGCTAGTACACTTACGGTGCTAGTAACTTACGGTGCTAGTACACTTACGGTGCTAGTACACTTACGGTGCTAGTAGACTGTACGGTGCTAGTACACTTACGGTGCTAGTACACTTACGGTGCTAGTAGACTTACGGTGCTAGTACACTTACGGTGCTAGTAGACTTACGGTGCTAGTACACTTACGGTGCTAGTACACTTACGGTGCTAGTACACTTACGGTGCTAGTACACTTACGGTGCTAGTACACTTACGGTGCTAGTAGACTTACGGTGCTAGTACACTTACGGTGCTAGTACACTTACGGTGCTAGTACACTTACGGTGCTAGTACACTTACGGTGCTAGTACACTTACGGTGCTAGTACACTTACGGTGCTAGTACACTTACGGTGCTAGTACACTTACGGTGCTAGTACACTTACGGTGCTAGTACACTTACGGTGCTAGTACACTTACGGTACTAGTACACTTACGGTGCTAGTACACTTACGGTGCTAGTACACTTACGGTGCTAGTACACTTACGGTGCTAGTACACTTACGGTGCTAGTAGACTTACGGTGCTAGTACACTTACGGTGCTAGTAGACTTACGGTGCTAGTACACTTACGGTGCTAGTACACTTACGGTGCTAGTACACTTACGGTGCTAGTACACTTACGGTGCTAGTACACTTACGGTGCTAGTACACTTACGGTGCTAGTACACTTACGGTGCTAGTACACTTACGGTGCTAGTAGACTTACGGTGCTAGTACACTTACGGTGCTAGTAGACTTACGGTGCTAGTACACTTACGGTGCTAGTACACTTACGGTGCTAGTACACTTACGGTGCTAGTACACTTACGGTGCTAGTACACTTACGGTGCTAGTAGACTTACGGTGCTAGTACACTTACGGTGCTAGTACACTTACGGTGCTAGTACACTTACGGTGCTAGTAGACTTACGGTGCTAGTACACTTACGGTGCTAGTAGACTTACGGTGCTAGTACACTTACGGTGCTAGTACACTTACGGTGCTAGTACACTTACGGTGCTAGTACACTTACGGTGCTAGTACACTTACGGTGCTAGTAGACTTACGGTGCTAGTAGACTTACGGTGCTAGTACACTTACGGTGCTAGTACACTTACGGTGCTAGTAGACTTACGGTGCTAGTACACTTACGGTGCTAGTACACTTACGGTGCTAGTACTCTTACGGTGCTAGTAGACTTACGGTGCTAGTACACTTACGGTGCTAGTACACTTACGGTGCTAGTACACTTACGGTGCTAGTAGACTTACGGTGCTAGTACACTTACGGTGCTAGTACACTTACGGTGCTAGTACACTTACGGTGCTAGTAGACTTACGGTGCTAGTACACTTACGGTGCTAGTACACTTACGGTGCTAGTACACTTACGGTGCTAGTACACTTACGGTGCTAGTAGACGTACGGTGCTAGTAGACTTACGGTGCTAGTACACTTACGGTGCTAGTAGACGTACGGTGCTAGTAGACTTACGGTGCTAGTAGACTTACGGTGCTAGTACACTTACGGTGCTAGTACACTTACGGTGCTAGTAGACTTACGGTGCTAGTAGACGTACGGTGCTAGTAGACTTACGGTGCTAGTACACTTACGGTGCTAGTAGACGTACGGTGCTAGTAGACTTACGGTGCTAGTAGACTTACGGTGCTAGTACACTTACGGTGCTAGTACACTTACGGTGCTAGTACACTTACGGTGCTAGTAGACGTACGGTGCTAGTAGACTTACGGTGCTAGTAGACTTACGGTGCTAGTACACTTACGGTGCTAGTACACTTACGGTGCTAGTACACTTACGGTGCTAGTACACTTACGGTGCTAGTACACTTACGGTGCTAGTACACTTACGGTGCTAGTACACTTACGGTGCTAGTACACTTACGGTGCTAGTAGACGTACGGTGCTAGTAGACTTACGGTGCTAGTACACTTACGGTGCTAGTAGACGTACGGTGCTAGTAGACTTACGGTGCTAGTAGACTTACGGTGCTAGTACACTTACGGTGCTAGTACACTTACGGTGCTAGTACACTTACGGTGCTAGTACACTTACGGTGCTAGTACACTTACGGTGCTAGTAGACTTACGGTGCTAGTAGAATCGGGTTTTGACACGCGAAAGTATTTCTCCGAAAATTAATCTGCAATTTGGGCAAGCGCCCTCAAAAAGATTCACCAATCCTGTCCTAGGCCGAAAGAAAAGTTTGAAGAATATCAGTTGTAAGGGGCGCCAAACTATTTGCTTCCCCGAGACGCCCACAAATCTCTAGCTGGCTCTGACTACACAAGTGGCGTTTTTCTGGTTTCAATTGGCGATGTATAGCAGTGCCCCCTGTACCTATTAGTTCTGAATCTATTGTTACCCGACATATTTTATTTCAGTACTCCATGTTCCTCAAGGAGGAGAGGAATATCGTACGTACAGTAAAAAGAAGAAAGGCTAACTGGATTGGTCACATCTTGCGTGGGAACTGCCTTCTGAAACGTGTGATTGAAGGAAAGTTAGAAGGAAGGATAGAAATGACGGGACGACGAGGGAGAAGACGTAAGCAGCTACTGGATGACCTTAAAGAAAAGAGAAGATAGTGGAAATTGAAAGAGGAAGCACTAGATCGCACCCTGTGGAGAACTCGCTGTGGAAGAGGCTACGGTCCTGTCGTAAGACAGACTGCAGAATGAAGAGGCTACGGACCTGTTGTAAGGCAGACTACAGAATGAAGAGGCTACGGTCCTGTCGTAAGACAGACTGCAGAATGAAGAGGCTACGGTCCTGTCGTAAGACAGACTGCAGAATAAAGAGGCTACGGACCTGTCGTAAGACAGACTGCAGAATGAAGAGGCTACGGTCCTGTCGTAAGACAGACTGCAGAATGAAGAGGCTACGGTCCTGTCGTAAGACAGACTGCAGAATGAAGAGGCTACGGACCTGTCGTAAGACAGACTGCAGAATGAAGAGGCTACGGACCTGTCGTAAGACAGACTACAGAATGAAGAGGCTACGGTCCTGTCGTAAGACAGACTGCAGAATGAAGAGGCTACGGTCCTGTCGTAAGACAGACTGCAGAATGAAGAGGCTACGGTCCTGTCGTAAGACAGACTGCAGAATGAAGAGGCTACGGTCCTGTCGTAAGACAGACTGCAGAATGAAGAGGCTACGGTCCTGTCGTAAGACAGACTGCAGAATGAAGAGGCTACGGTCCTGTCGTAAGACAGACTGCAGAATGAAGAGGCTACGGTCCTGTCGTAAGACAGACTGCAGAATGAAGAGGCTACGGTCCTGTCGTAAGACAGACTGCAGAATGAAGAGGCTACGGTCCTGTTGTAAGACAGACTGCAGAATGAAGAGGCTACGGTCCTGTCGTAAGACAGACTGCAGAATGAAGAGGCTACGGTCCTGTCGTAAGACAGACTGCAGAATGAAGAGGCTACGGTCCTGTCGTAAGACAGACTGCAGAATGAAGAGGCTACGGACCTGTCGTAAGACAGACTGCAGAATGAAGAGGCTACGGACCTGTCGTAAGACAGACTGCAGAATGAAGAGGCTACGGTCCTGTCGTAAGACAGACTGCAGAATGAAGAGGCTAAGGTCCTCTCGTAAGACGGACTGCAGAATGAAGAGGCTACGGTCCTGTCGTAAGACAGACTGCAGAATGAAGAGGCTACGGTCCTGTCGTAAGACAGATTGCAGAATGAAGAGGCTACGGTCCTGTCGTAAGACAGACTGCAGAATGAAGAGGCTACGGTCCTGTCGTAAGACAGACTGCAGAATGAAGAGGCTACGGTCCTGTCGTAAGACAGACTGCAGAATGAAGAGGCTACGGTCCTGTCGTAAGACAGACTGCAGAATGAAGAGGCTACGGTCCTGTCGTAAGACAGACTGCAGAATGAAGAGGCTACGGTCCTGTCGTAAGACAGACTGCAGAATGAAGAGGCTACGGTCCTGTCGTAAGACAGACTGCAGAATGAAGAGGCTACGGTCCTGTCGTAAGACAGACTGCAGAATGAAGAGGCTACGGTCCTGTCGTAAGACAGACTGCAGAATGAAGAGGCTACGGTCCTGTCGTAAGACAGACTGCAGAATGAAGAGGCTACGGTCCTGTCGTAAGACAGACTGCAGAATGAAGAGGCTACGGACCTGTCGTAAGGCAGACTACAGAATGAAGAGGCTACGGACCTGTCGTAAGACAGACTGCAGAATGAATGAATCCATGTTATGATTTTTTTAAAGTGTTTAGTTCATTAATATATGTAGGTCTTGTAGTCGTGTAGTCTTTGGGAAATGCGGTGTCGGTACAAGCCAGGACAAGGAATGCTGTCATCCCTTGCATGATTGGGCTTACATGGCGAGGGTGACGACGACAGCGCCACTTTGCTTCCGGACAGTCGGAATTGCACAAAAAACCGAAGCGTTCAGATTGAACTTGAGTGAACCAACTGCAGACGGTATTGTTCGTTCCTCTGAGCAGTGAAAGTCTGCAGGCGCACGATGCTTCCACTTGCACATCTAGTGTGCACAGTGCCATCGAGGGGTGAAGAGGATTTTACACTAAATTATATATTTGAGTATTTCGAAAATGTGTCGAGAATATTCAAGTTTTATTAAAATCTGACACGAATAACAGGTACTTTACATGAACACCTATGTACATTTATGGTAATATCTCGCTGAATTCTTCTTACAATGAGAAATGTTTCAGACAAAACTTGTAGAGAAAATCAAAACACACATTTTATGTTCAATAACTTTTTTCCGAAAATCGTGCCGTTTATGAGATAATATGGAAAAATATGGTACAGGCAGACAGGCCACACATGACAATATAATACGGCGCATGCGCTTTGCATGCTGGATAACTAAGGCTACAGACACACACTCAGCATATGTAATACTTATTGATTTTCCACGGTAACAATGGTTACGCGAACGCGCCTCAATATTACGTTATTGTTCTTCCAGTAATGAGCGGGGTAAATATTTACTGTGGTGAGGATATTAGGGTGGTGTGGTATGAGTCCTGTGATAATACAAAATGTGCCCATATGTGACTGCGTTAACAAAACATTCACGCTGTACTCCACGACAGCTCCTGTCAGGCTGCTTATGATATGGTATATATATAGCTGGGTCACAAGTACTCGTACAAAACAACAGAGGGCTAGGTTTCTCAACACCAGGATTTTGCACAATGCAGTGCGTACAATTGTGCGTAACTTTGTTAATTAATTAACTCATTAACTGCTTGCTGAGCGCGCCAAAGTACCATCATGAGTCACATCTAGCAAAAGAGCTTGCCTATGGCAAAAGGAGTGCGGGTAGGCGTGCGTGTTGGTCCTGGTAACACGTCTTCGGCAAATATGCGAAAATTATGCAACTTCTCTCTCAGTGGTTGATTTTTGACCTACATTTTGAACATGTGACCGAGGTCGATGGATTTTTAAGGATGATAAAAATCCGTAGCACAACTTCCTTCGGAGGGGAAGTAAAGCCGTCGGTCCCATGTCGTAGATTTACGGCATATAAAAGAACCTTACGGGCATGAATAAAAATGTTGCATAAGCTAAATTGCCTCCATTTCTCATCCAAGTCTCCTGACTGCCTGCCAGATGGCTCTGGCGTGCACATCAGGATCGATAGAACACTAAGCGCGGCTAGCTGGCCGGTCACCAACTGCCACAAATGCGCATGACTTAGTAACCTCGACAAGAGGAGGCAAGAGGAGGCCCAGGCCCATACAGGGCTGTTGAGCCGTGGTTATTATTATTATTATTATTATTATTATTTTGAACATGTACATTAATTAGGCCCACATCATATCCATTTAATTGACAATAACTTGTTGAAGGTATAGGGAAAAATAGAAACGCATGCAGGATTTTAGTGGGGAAACCCGAAGGAAAGAGACCAATTGGGAGACCTAGAAATAGGTAGGGGAATAGTATTAAAATAGATAATTAATAGAGATCTTAATTAATAGGATTGGAGGGCGAGGACTGAGTTAATTGGTGGGCTTTTGTGAACACTGTAATGAACGTTTGGGTTCCATAAAATTTGGGAAATTTTATGACTGGCTGAGGAACTATTAGCTTCTCAAGAATGACTCTGTTCCAAGGAGTCAGTAATCTGCTTACGTTGATGACGTATCATCATCATACGTCGTATATAAACACGGCAAGGTTTGCGACATCGTAACCTACTGAACTACCGAACGGATCTTTTCAAGAGAGGCATTTTTAGAAAGCTTATGATTCGGCAGTCTCCTTTATCTTTTATTAATTCATTCTCAAAAATTGTTTTTAACAAAAAAAAAGGTAACGTTAAACATTTACAGTGCTGCCTCAAGCGGAGGCCAAGGGAGGCTAATATGTACTTCGCTTGGTCTCCGCTTGAGGCAGGACTGTCGATTTCAAAGTTTTGTTTATTATTTACACGTTGCTTATGATCTGTTTATCTCCGAAATACATTACCCAGCATCAACCAGTGCTACAGTTTTTGTGTTTATTACGTTAAGGTCCTGTAATTTGTGTTTATTAAATAGTTTACTGTTTCTACGTGCGAATTATTCGCACAGGTACAACTAGTTGTGCTGATTCATAGCAGGTGCGCTACCAGTCAGTACTTGTCCTAGGACCTCGATTTCATAAATGGAGGGATTTGTTTTAATAATAAGACTCGAACTGCCTCCCCGTTTTCAACAAAGTTACGTTAATATTGCTACGTAAGTAGTCAGATAATGCTTGTTAATACAAACGTAACGTGCATTGGCGTAACTTGGGGTACAAGGGGGGGGGGGTCAAATGTCTGTCCAATATTTCTTTCTGTCTAAGAACATTTTTTGGCTACTGAGTTGACGAGGGACAAATAAAAAATGGAAGTATTTTATAAATGATTAATTGGGCTGTGTAAAGACAGAAAAAAAATGAAAAAAACTGCTTTTCGATTTTGCCTCCCCCCCCCCCCCCCCCCCCCCCCCCCCCCCCCAGTGTTATCAGCGAAGTTACGCCTATGGTAACGTGGACCAGTGACACAAAGTAATTTTGTGTGCCACTACGTCTAGACGTCTACGTCTTAGACAACCGGGATTACTGATGGTATTGATTGACCTGTTGGTTACAGATTCTGGTGCACAGATGGAACCGCTGACGGTTGGAGAATACCAGCGCATTCTAGCGGTGCTTAGACGAGACGCGGTCCTGCGCATGCGTGAACGTCACAGAATAAGGTAGGCACAGCGACACAATCTGAGTAGCTAGCTACAGAGTATAAGTTGTAAAACTTTCGCGGCGACGTGATTCAATATAGACTATATTGAAGCTACAGAGTAATCGTATATTTGACCTGTGGCAAGACGATCTGCTGACTGGAGTGAGGAAGTTTAAAGGCATAGTCTGGATTTGAGTGTAGCAGTAGTGGCTCGAAGAAGCGCCACGGTAGCGCCACTATCTTTCTTTTTAAGTGCTCAAGCACTATTCTGGCATTTCTTTAAAGAGTATTGGTGATTTGAAACATAGGTGGGGCAGTGTGAGGGCAACAGGGTATGATTCCCCGCCCTGCTCCCAAATATCAATCTAGAAGAAACTTAGAAGTATCGTGTAGTAACCGTGAAAGTCAGAATGCGAAGTTGCGCCGGTGTCTATGTTGCCTTATTTATGTCATCTGTGGCAGTGCAATTAATGCAGAACAAACGAGCGTCACTTAAGCATTCGGATAGCAGAGAGATCGTCGCGCTTTGTCGTAGAATTTCGTCTAATTTTTTAGACACGTTCGCAATGTTGTGAAAAGCTACTATTAGCTTCGTCATGTCTGTCTGCCTGTCTATCCGTCCGCGTGGAACAACTCGGCTTCCACTGGACGGATTTTCATGAAATTTGATATTTGAGAATTTTTAGAATATTTGTCGGGAAAATTCGAGTTTCACTAAAATCTGACAAGAATAACGGTACTTTACATGAAGACCTACGTACATTTATGATAATATCTCGCTGAATTCTTCTTAGAATGAGAAATGTTTCAGACAAAAGTTGTAGAGAAAATCAAAACACACATTTTATGTTCAATAACTTTTTTCCCGAAAATCGTGCCGTTTATGAGATAATGTGGAAAAATATGGTACAGCCAGACAGGCCACAGATGACAATATAATATGGCGCATGCGCTTTGCATGCTGGATAAGTAAGGCTACAGACACGCACTCAGCATATGTAATACTTATTGATTTTCCACGGTAACAATGGTTACGCGAACGCGTCACAGTATTACGTAATACGTACAGCATTAAGTGACACCAAGAGAAAAACGTCCGAGGTTGTCCAGCAGTTTGACGTATCCTACACGCGGAAGCACGTTCCGTCTTTAGTCAGTTCTGACGTCATTTAGCAAAATGCTGTGTCAGATGCGAGCGCTGTTCACACCAAGGCAGTGTGCCAGCACAGTTTCTTGCTTTGCTCACAGCAACTGGACGGTCCTGGTTTCGATTACAGGCAAGAACAATATATTTTTCTCTTGCACGAAACGTCCAGACTGGCTCTGGGGCCCACCCAGTTTTTTTAAGAGTCCCGCAGCAGATGCTACGGACGCACCGCAGCCTTAAGGCTTATTGTGCAACCTGTGATGAAGGTAATTACTTCTTTTCGTTTTTCCAAGTAATGGAGCACCGGTGGAAAGAAATTGACAGGGGAAAACCGAAGTACTGGGGAGGGGGGGGACCTGTCCCAGTGTCATTTTGTCCACCACAAATCCCATATGGACCGACCCGGGATCGAACCCGGGCCTCCGCGGTGAGAGGCCGGCGACTAACCGCCTGAGCCACGGCACGGCCCACCCAGCTTCGTACTAATCACTAATGAGGCCTCCTTCGCCAGGGGTAAAGCGGCCAGGGCATATGGCTCACCACTGACTTTCATCTATTGTCCAGTTTAAGCAGGGCCGCCGAGAGTGGGTCCGGGCCCCCCAGGAAGGCGGGACCGGCTGAAAATCTTTAGACTAAATCGGAAAGACTGACTGTAAGTTGCATAGTGACTTGGGCTTGGTCTGAAAGGGTTAATTTGTACAGTAGACAGATAATGGTACTACCGAGACACAGAAACATATGCAACATAGGCGGGCTCCGGGTCAGCTTCCGGACTGCCGGGTCCGGTAATTTGTACCGGCTCCCCCCCCCCTTCTCGTCGGGACTGAGTTGAAGAATGACTGCAGTTACAGTCGAACCCGGTTATAACTACATCAGTTTATACGACATCTCGTTTATAACGTCAGATATTCTGTGGTACCAATTAATTCCTCACTTTTAACCATAACATTATACTGCTCGGTTATAACGACACACAAAGTGCTCAGTCACCTTCATGGCGTTATAACCGAGTTCGACTGTACTTTACTCCTATATGCCTTCATAATGTAATAATCGAACCGAATGACACACACAAGCTGGTGCTGACATCTGTAGATATCCGGGAACTACATTGCTTTCTAAGCCAGCACCGACGGCTCAGTGGTTTGTGATCCATATTGTGGAGTGGGTTGTGTTTTTTTATGTGAGCTGGTACAAGCTTTGCTTTCGATGGAGATATAAACACTTGAGGACACCTGTGTCCTGGGATGAGACGCAATGTAGTCTGGTAGATACATTTTATTACAAATACACTTTTTAACGTAGTATTATATTGGTGGATGATGGAGGCAGTAGGTTATCTGAAACGTCGATTTATACTTATCACACTAGATCTTCACAGTCGAGTTTTGACTTCAAATCTCACGTATCTGAATTTTTCCCAGCGCGCCTGTCTTTCAGTTCATGCTGGTTTCTTTACAGTGTCCTTCACACGGTTCGTCACTGAGCCGCATCTTGCCAGTGTGTTGATGCTTTCATTGACTCGTATCGTCAGTTCACCTTGCCTGTGGCACGGGCTAGTCAACTGCTAGACTTTCTGACATGTTGCTGGCCACTGTCCGTCGTTTTGTCAAAGGAATTACACTATAGCTCCTTAATTTATTGAGCATAGCGCCATCTGCGTCTGACAGTTATTTGTGGTGACGGTAATAATTAAGAATAATAATTGCCATAGCGTGTGATCTAGTGACGATGTCTTTAAACTAGAAGTTGAAGTTATGTAGGGGAACTGAGGTATGGCTCCAATCATTCTTAACCTCGGCAGTAAGATGGATTTGGTCAGCTTCGTGCCCCGGCCGCTTTACCCCCGGGAAAGAACCACAGTACCCACTGAATAGGCTGGGTGAGCCCCAGAGCTGCTCTGGACTTTTTAGAGAGGAGATGAATGTCTTGCATCTTGCCGAGGTTCGAACCCCGGATCGTCCATCCAGTAGCCTAGTCACTATACTGAGTGTACTTAGTGTGATTAAGTAAACATGAATATTCAGATGAATGTAGGAAGATGTGTACATTATTTGTGGGACACAGGTCGTCATTGTGATGATGACGATCATTATATGATCATTTCCGTTTATTGCTGTAGCTGCCGATCGGCCATGTCAGCGCTCCAAGGCCGAATGAGCCAAAAGATTCCAGTCGTGTAAGGTCACCTGCTCTTTAGTCTTGATTTGTTTCCCGAAGCTGTAAATATGGCAACGTAAGGGTCTAATAATGCTAATCCGAGTGGCCGCGCGGTCTAAGGCGTGAGTCTGCGGCCGCTCGCATGCTGGGATTGTGGGTTCGAATCCCGCCGGGGGCATGGATGTCTGTCTGTTGTGAGTGTTGTGTGTTGTCAGGTAGAGATCTCTGCGTCGGGCTGATCACTCGTCCAGAGGAGTCCTACCGAGTGTGGTGTGTCTGAGTGTGATCGTGAAGCCTCGATAATGAGGAGGCTCTGCCCCACTAGGGGCCTAATGATACGACAGTTTTTTTTGTGGAGAAGGGCCCCGCAGCAGAAGCTACGGACGCACCGCAGCCTTAAGGCTTATTGTGCAACTCTGTGATGAAGATGAAGAGAAAGATGATCAGTTTTTTTTTTCATTTTTCCGTGTAATGCAGCACCGGTGGAATGAAATTGACAGGGGAAAACCGAAGTACTCGGGGAAAAACTTGTCCCAATGCCACTTTGTCCATCACAAATCCCACATGGACTGACGCGGGATCTAACCCGGGCCTCCGCCGTGGGAATGATACGACAGTTAGTGAATGAACTGTGAACTATATGGCACAAACCGGAGGTAGCCAGGTTTGAGGCACTGTCGCAAAGCGGAGGTAGCCAGGTTTGAGGCACTGTCGCAAAGCGGATGTAGCCAGGTTTGAGGCACTGTCGCAAAGCGGAGGTAGCCAGGTTTGAGGCACTGTCGCATTGTTTGTCTGGAGAGACGTGCTGATTCATGCAGACCTCCGGAAGTGAAGCCCGGTCTCCTGACTGAGATTCCACCCGCGATACGCACTCTGACTATGTGTTTAAGCGCCTCAGGTTGTAACCGCAAAAGGTGTCGTACTGGATGGGTTGTTTGCAGGATCGCAGGATGTTGGTGCGACTGGGTGGTTGTGTTGTGTGTAGACCGATTGGTTGTTGCAGATCTGCGATGGTTGTGTGTGCGGGATACTGGGATGGGATTGTGTTGTGTGTAGGATACTGCGGGATGGGATTGTGTTGTGTGCAGGATACTGCGGGATGGATTGTGTGTGTGGGATACTGCGGGATGGATTGTGTTGTGTGCAGGATACTGCGGGATGGGATTGTGTTGTGTGCAGGATACTGCGGGATGGGATTGTGTTGTGTGCAGGATACTGCGGGATGGGATTGTGTTGTGTGCAGGATACTGCGGGATGGGATTGTGTTGTGTGCAGGATACTGCGGGATGGGATTGTGTTGTGTGTGGCTAGGGATACTGCATAACAGAGGGATGGATTGTGTGTGTAGGTATGCGGAGATGGGCATTCGATGTTGTTGTGGGATATGCGGGATGGGATTGTGTTCTGAGAGGAACTGCGGGATGGGGATGTGTATGCTGTGCAGGATACTGCAAGGGACTAGGTTGATTGCTGTTGTGTAGGTTTAACGTGCGCGAGTATCGGGATTCCCTCCAAAATCTTAAGTTTAACGACATGTCGTTATTCTTAGTTTTCTTAAGATATACGGCGTTCTGAAGACACTAAAGTTTATGTTCTCATTCCAGATCTTACATAAATATATAAACCAGGCACTGTGCATTTTTAACGAATAAGTAACAGATAAGGTATAGATGTGATATTTATATCTTATCTTTACTAACTTTCAAGATATACGGTCTGTAAATATTCCTGTATTATCACTATGATACCTGAAGATGGCTGTTAAGCCAAAATATGTCAGAGCTTAAATAAACATCTTATGGACAGGACCGTCTTGGTTCTATTATGCTATTATACTGTTATACGCGGTAAAAGTGTCTTATAGAAGTCAAAATTATCTATTTTGAGATTATTTATTCCCTGTATTTTAAATTAAATTTTTCTTTTGCAAAACCAACTAAAAGCATTTATGATATACACAATATTACAGTCTTTCATTACTGCTACATGTTTCGGCATATAATTTTGCCATCATTAGTGAGTTCACACACCAAATTAAAACTTGCTAAAATATAATAGATTACAACAGTGATACTCATTATAGCCTATGTAGCATTCTGCAGCTTGATGCAAACTGCCAGTTGGTTGATATACAGTCGAACTCGGTTATAACGTCACGAAATGGACTGAATATTTTGTGTCGTTATAAACGAGTGTTGGTCTAACCAGCAGTATAATGTTATGGCTAACAGTGAGGAATTAATTGGTACCACAGAATATCTGACGTTATAGACGAGGTGTCATATAAATCGATGTCGTTTTAACCGGGTTCGACTGTACGTAGACGCGTTATAAGTGTGATACACTGTAAGAAGAGTATTACATATACATCGTATTGGTTTTTGCAGTTCAATTAAAAAGCTAATGCTGCAATGGCATAAATAGATTTTAACCATATTCCAGACTTTGTATCTTTAATTTAACTTCAAAAAACCAGTACGATGTATGTGTAATACTGTTATAGTGTATCGTACTTATAACATGTTTGTGTGTATCAAGCTCTTGGCTACTTATAATGAGTATTACTGTTGTAATCTATTATATTTTAGCAAGTTTTAATTTGGTGTATGAACTCCCTGATAATGGCAAAATTATATGCCGAAACATGTAGCAGTAATAAAAGGCTGTAATATTTTGTGTACCATAAGTGCATTTAGTTGGATTTTATAAATGAGTCAATTCAAAATTATCCGTTTGCCCCGCTTACTATTTGAGTTTTGAGACCCATCACGTAGAATTTTGCTGATAAACCGCCCCGATAGACAGAAATGTAGATTGGTATATAACATTACTTGTGTGAGGTTGAGGAATAGCTTAAATTCATGCAAGTAATATTTCGAAGTGCTATGCCCGTCTCGCAGAAAGCACGGGATCTCTATCAAAGTCCAGCCGGTTAAGGCTGTTTATGGAATTAATCGCGTTATACTGAGAATAATTCGAAGCACTTGAATGTACGAGTGGATAAACTTATTTTATAGTGCTTTAAAGACGGCTCAACACTGTGTGTGTAGCTAGATGCCTGCCTTTCACATAAATATACAGCCATACCTGCCATACACAGTCTAGCAGCCCACCGGTGACCCTGACCTGCACACAACTTCGTCTTATTATATCCTCGCATTGCGAAAGTCATTTTGACATGCAGTTACACAATAAACCGCGAACATTCGCACAGCCTTCAGTAATACCTGCTATATAGCAAGTGCAGTAAGACATTGTGCTGCTGGCATGTTGTTGGTTTGGGAGTATTCAGTATATGTAATATACAGGGTGATTCTTAATAACATAAAAATGTTTTTTTTTTTCGTAAAATCGTGACAAAGTTCGTATGAAAACACGGTTACAACCGCTGTGTTAGGGAGATATGGGAACGGAAGGAGTGCCATAAAGAACGGTTTATGTGTCACTCGCAAAGACATAAACTGAGTGGTTTGTGCACCATGGCGTTGCTGCTTGTTTTACCCGCGACATGAAGCACTTTTTAGACCAGTGGCATTCAACCTCTTCTGTTCGCGTACCCCCACATATATTTTATCTTCAACTTTGTACCCCCAAAGTTGTTGGTGCATAATTCAAGTTATACATAGTCAATAAGCTACATATGAATTAAGTTAAATAAATTACATCCAAAATAATGTATTAAATAGTAGGTTTTAAATGAAAAAAGGAGAATCAAGCTATTAAATAACAAATATATTATTGCCTATCATGTAACAATTAATAAAGGAACAAAGGTATTTTAGCAAAGCAAAATTATATGCACTATGTGGAATAAAATGAAACTAGCCGCCCAGATAAGAATCGCATAAAGGAGAGAGAGAGAAAAAAAATGGCGCTTCCAAATCGCATGTCCTTACGTCCGGGTCTCTTGCGGCTAACCCTAAATCTGGCCCTGATTATTCAGTGTTTATCATGAAATATATATATTTATTTTTTTTACGTACCCCCTAAGATGTCTTCTCGTACCCCCGGTGGTACGCGTACCCCACGTTGAATACCACTGTTTTAGACTATCAGTACCGATATCGAAGGATATGACGAAGCGGACCGGATTTGTGGCCTTCCCGATCTCCTGATCTCACTCCTGCCGACTTCTGCCTGTGGGACCATTTAAAGGGCATAGGTTGTTTGAAAGGAGTCAACAGGAGGGACGAGTTTTTGATGTTTGATAGAAGCGACCGAGCGAACAAAACGACACGTGACTGCCCCCCCCCCCCCAGCGTACCGGCAAGTCTTGACGTCACGGGACTCACTTACACACAGATTGCTCATTAAGACACTGCTGTGTTGAAATCTAGTACACGTAATATACAAACACGCTCCTAATACAAGACAATACAACTTTCGTTGTCACGTTTGACATCATAATACTTCCTTCCCCCCCCCCCCCCCCAAAAAAAAACCCCGGTTGCGACTGTAAGTGTATGGGAAGTTTTTGGCCTCATTTTAGGGGTAGTACACGATCATTATATTTTCATATGTAATTAATGGCCTCACTGTACAGCAGGGGTGTACCAATTTTCCAAAAATCTAGGAGCCATCTCAAAATTCTAGACGCCAGAAGGTTGACATTCAGCAAGTTCCACACTGAGGCCCCAAATGATATTTGGCGTCACCGTAGAAAATTTGGTCGCCACGGCGACCTGGATTTTCTTACCGCTGCTATAGAGCTATATACGAGAGCTGTCCCAAAAGTATCCGACTATATTTTTTCCCGCGGTAAGTAATGGCGAAAGGGTGGGGAAACTGAGCGTAGTGGTAGAAGGGACTTTCATGCGCATGCATGATTTTTTGCTGCCTCGCAACACCGCCGGATGCGTCTGTCGCTGCCAGATAGCGAAGCGGTGTAACACGTGTTCGTCGCATTCTCGTTTCGCTCAAGATGACAGAATGTTTGGAGCAGCGATACTGCATCAAGTTTTGTCAGAAACTTGGGGATACCCAAGCGGAAACAATCCGCAAAATTCAGCAGGCTTTCGGTGATGATGCAATGGGGGTCACTCAAATTAAAGAGTGGTTCAACCGCTTTAAAGATGGCCGCATGTCGGCGGACAGTGACCAGCGTTCCGGGAGACCGTCAACGAGCCGAAATGCTGATGTCATTGACAAAGTGCGGACATTGATCATGAAGGACCGTCGTTTGACCGTCCGGGAAATTGCTGATGAGGTTGGGATCAGCAGAGGTTCCGCAAACACGATTTTAACTGAGGATGTGGGCATCCGAAGAGTGGCGGCAAAATTTGTGCCCAAGCTGCTTTCGCCGGAGCAGCAACAACTCCGCCTTGAGGTCGCGTAGGACATGCTGGAGTGCGCCAACAGGGATCCTGAGTTCCTGAAGACTGTGATCACTGGTGACGAGTCGTGGGTGTAAGGATATGAGCCGGAAACCAAGGTCCAGTCGTCACAATGGAAGCATCCAACATCCCCGAGGCCCAAAAAAGCACGACACGTTCGGAGCAATGTGAAGGTGATACTGACTGTTTTCTTCGATTACCGGGGTGTTGTGCATCATGAGTACGCACCACTAGGCCAAACTGTTAATAAGGAGTACTACCAAGAAGTCCTCCGTCATCTTCGTGATGCAGTTCGGCGCAAGAGACCGGAGCTGTGGGACGCACGCAACTGGCAGCTGCATCATGACAATGCGCCAGCTCATTCATCACACCTTATCCAGGGTTTCCTGGCTAAGCACGGCATTCCGCAGGTTCGCCAGGCTCCCTACTCTCCTGACATGGCTCCTTGTGATTTCTGGCTGTTCCCGAGATTGAAGACACCGCTAAAAGGCTCCCGTTTTGAGAGCCGCGAGGACATCATACAGAACGCGACGGCGCAGCTGCACACCATTCCAAAACAAGCCTTCCAGAATTGCTTCCAGCGGTGGAAGGACCGCTGGGCTAAGTGTGTGGAGTCACAAGGGGCCTACTTTGAAGGGGATTAGGTATTGTAACCACCCAGATACAGAACTTTTTTTTCCCGGCCCAAGGTCGGATACTTTTTGGACAGATCTCGTAGTCTGCTAGTTTTTGTGTTTAACATGCTTGAAGATTAATATTACGGTATTCTGGGATATTAAAACTTACCGCTTCCATGTTCTTGGTAAAAATGAGCTACGTTGGTAATGGGCGATATATAAGAGAGGTGGAGACCTGTCTTATGTTATTTTGGCTCACTTATGCCCAGAAGAAGGAGGGAATATTTTTATTCGAAACATCGGTTCTTACGTACTTACCAGACTACACGGTGCCATAAAGCGGAAGAACACAATGTGAGTCCCTACAGCCATGAACACATTCAGTTTTATATATAACACAGTGGATCTGCAACTTGTCTGCACACATCCAGTGTTATAACACAGTGGATCTGCAACTTGTCTGCACACATCCAGTGTTATAACACAGTGGATCTGCAGCTTGTCTGCACACATCCAGTGTTATAACACAGTGGATCTGCAGCTTGTCTGCACACATCCAGTGTTATGATAAAATCCTTAGGTCCTACTCTTATGTTCCCCACCTGCAGAAGTCGCAGCATTAGAGGTCCGGAGATTGTGGAGGCCACAATCCCTAGCTCCTCGCACAGTCTTAATCGAAATACGTATGCAAATGAACCAACGCTTTCCGCGATGTGTTACCCGTAGCACCATGCTGCTGAAGAAAGCATTTCAGGCTGTCATTTTTTCTCATCTAGGAATCAAACCCATCCAGCTTTCGCAGGTAATTATTTGTGCTGTGTTGCAAAAGATAATTGGCCCGCCTAGTCAATGACCAGTGGTGGCGCAGTTGGTTGAGGCACTGCGCTATAAGCCGGAAGGTCGCGGTTTCGATTCCCCACTGGTCACTGGAATTTTTTATTGACTTAATCCTTCCGACACCTCTATGGTCCTGGGGTCGACTCAGCCTCTAACAAAAATGAGTACCGGGAATCTTTCCTGGGGGTAAAGGCGGCAGGTGCGTAGGGCTGACAACCTTACCACCTTCATGTGCCGATTGTCTTATAATCTGGGAACCTCAACCTCCTGGAACCCTAAGGGCATGTCCAGGCCTGTAATAGGATTACTTTACCTTCTACTCGTTGACCAGAAAAGGCACACTAAACTTCTCACCTTCTGATCGTGAAGCGGTTTCCTCTTTTTTCTGTGGCCCAGAATTGGGTGTTCTGAGATACAAGGAAGCATCGACTGTCACGAAGTATTGCAGTGGGTCCATCAATGTCTCAGGCTCAGATTCCAGTAACTATTTACAGTAACGAAGTTGTTGATGTGCATCCCCGAGGCGTGATTGCTGTACCACCGAAATGCTGTATGGCTACGCACGTTAAGTCTTGCGGTACTCCTTGGCAAAATCTCCTCGGCAACCCACCACTTGCTGTGAAGGATGCTTCGTAGACTTCTGAGAATTATTTTTTATGTTATTTTGAATTATTGCAACGAGGTCCGGAGACCGAAGGGGCCGTTGTCTAATACCTTTTTTGTCCGCTTGACAGCCCGATTCTCTCCACCTCTTAGTTAAGATAGTGCGTTTACTTGGTACGGGCGATTTTCACGCACTTTTCCGCCGCTGCTGTACGCGTTTCCTTGAACGGCCTGGTCCCCAGGTACAACATAACAACTGTGATACGTTCGGGAATAGATAAAAACGAGGCGGCGCCCTTAGCAGGCACGTATACACCAAAGAACGTGACAGGAGTGAATCAGACGGTTATGACAGCGGTATGCGCATGAACCAGCTTTACATATGCTCTCATAATACAAATATCACGACTCAATAACAGACTGCACGGATAGGAACTCTTTTCAGTACTCCATTGCTAGGAAGTTACGTGCGCAAGCTGTTTTTTTTTTAGTTAAGGGCCCCGCAGCAGATGCTACGGACGCACCGCAGCCTTAAGGCTTATTGTGCAACCCTGTGATGAAGATTTTTTTTCGTTTTTCCTTGTAATGGAGCACCGGTGGAATGAAATTGATAGAGGAAAACCGAAGTACTTGGGGGGAAAAACCTGTCCCAGTGCCACTTTGTCCACCACAAATTCGACATGGACTCACCCGGGATCGACCCCGGGCCTCCGCGGTGAGAGGCCGGCGACTAACCGCCTGAGCCAATACACGGCCTTTTCCCGCCTTAGTAGTAGTGATGACGATCATTTTCCTGCTGAACAGAGAACGATAATTTGGCGCAAAGTGCTGGGCAGGTAGAGGAGAGAACAGCGAATGCTGTCAAGGTTAAGACGCTGATGTCAGGTGTGTGGAGGATGGACGGTGCAGTGCGGAGCGCATCGGAGTGTCGTGAAGGTGTGTGGGCAAAACCGTGGGCACTGCTCGCTGCTGTTAGCGTGTGTGAGGTTCGTTATTGTCACGCGGCATTTCTACCGGGGCTGTGGAGGGCTGAAACTGAAATGTTGTGTGTGTTTGGCCCATATGCATAATAATCGATTTCAAACACATATCGATTATTACAATTATGGGCATGTATATCTTAACAGTATGTAAAGTTTTGTGGGTTGTGACTCAGTGCTGTAGTCTTGTAGGTGGGTACCAATTTCAAGAGGCTTCTACTGCCTGCATCTTTAGGGTTGAAGTGAAATATGAATCATCACAGCCGTAAAATTCTGACAATTTCTGAGATGTGTTTGAGATCAGTAGACGACTGACTGACTTGTAGCTGAAAGTATGAAGGTAACGTGTTTTATAATGAAGTAGTGAGATTTAGTTATTACAACGAAATAACAACGCTATGGAAACCTCAAATTTCGCAGTTGCTACATTTCTAAATTAACACGATTAGACGACAGAGGAGAGTCTGTATTTATATTTGACGACAGAGGACAATCTGTATTTATATTTGAAGACAGAGGACAGTCTGTATTTATATTTGAAGACAGAGGACAGTCTGTATTTATATTTGACGACAGAGGACAGTCTGTATTTATATTTGACGACAGAGGACAGTCTGTATTTATATTTGACGACAGAGGACAGTCTGTATTTATATTTGACGACAGAGGACAGTCTGTATTTATATTTGACGACAGAGGACAATCTGTATTTATATTTGAAGACAGAGGACAGTCTGTATTTTTATTTGAAGACAGAGGACAGTCTGTATTTATATTTGACGACAGAGGACAGTCTGTATTTATATTTGACGACAGAGGACAGTCTGTATTTATATTTGACGACAGAGGACAGTCTGTATTTATATTTGACGACAGAGGACAGTCTGTATTTATATTAGACGACAGAGGACAATCTGTATTTATATTTGAAGACAGAGGACAGTCTGTATTTATATTTGAAGACAGAGGACAGTCTGTATTTATATTTGAAGACAGAGGACAGTCTGTATTTATATTTGACGACAGAGGACAGTCTGTATTTATATTTGAAGACAGAGGACAGTCTGTATTTATATTTGAAGACAGAGGACAGTCTGTATTTATATTTGAAGACAGAGGACAGTCTGTATTTATATTTGACGACAGAGGACAGTCTGTATTTATATTTGAAGACAGAGGACAGTCTGTATTTATATTTGAAGACAGAGGACAGTCTGTATTTATATTTGAAGACAGAGGACAGTCTGTATTTATATTTGAAGACAGAGGACAGTCTGTATTTATATTTGAAGACAGAGGACAGTCTGTATTTATATTTGACGACAGAGGACAGTCTGTATTTATATTTGAAGACAGAGGACAGTCTGTATTTATATTTGAAGACAGAGGACAGTCTGTATTTATATTGAAGACAGAGGACAGTCTGTATTTATATTTGACGACAGAGGACAGTCTGTATTTATATTTGAAGACAGAGGACAGTCTGTATTTATATTTGAAGACAGAGGACAGTCTGTATTTATATTTGAAGACAGAGGACAGTCTGTATTTATATTTGACGACAGAGTAGAGTCTGTATTTAAATTCGAACAATGAAATAGTATCGTCGTATACGATTTATTGATGTTTTTCTCTGCATTTCAGCACATTTAAAACAATTTTAACAATGCAATTTACATTTCTACAATTTAATTATTAAAAAAATAATTCCTACATTTCTTCGCGTACCAGCAGGCGATCGTCCTCGTGCCACCAATGGTACGCAAATCACTGTTTGAAAAGCACTGCTTTAGCTGAACGGGAATATCAGTACTAGGCGCGGAACAGTCGACTTCCGTTTATGTATTCACTTATTTGTTTTTACATAAGGACGCTGCCAGCAGCTGATACTGAGTGCCGTTGACTGATATAGTACCCCCCCCCCCCCCCATGGCGCAATAGTCCCTACTGGGCCAGCGCCTTCTCGTTATCGAGGTTTCACGATCTGACTGATAGCATGCTAGCAAAAAATAAATTGGAAAGCAAGTGTTAGGAAAACGTTGGTAACCAAATTTACGGTGGTGCCCTGTGGGGGTCAGAATAATCATGACAAAATTCTGTCAGTGTAGTCGGCCCGTGCCGAGATTTGAACCCGCGACATCCGGTAAACGAAGCAGCTGTACAAACCACTGTACCGCGACGTTCGTTGATGGAAGATGATGATAAAAAGTAACTAACTAACTAACTAACGAAGTGAAGCAGAGTCCTTTTTGAGAAGCTAGTAGTTGTTCAGCTAGTCAAAAATTTTCTCGCATTTTATGGAACCCGCATGTTCATTACCGCATTCAAAAGAGCCGGCCACTTGTCCCTATCCTGAGTCAGATCAATGCCATTTCTTGAATATAAGTTTTAATTTTAACAAACCATCCACGTCTAGGTCTTCCAATTTGTCCATTTCGTTCAGGTTTCCTCACCAAAAGTCCTGTACGCACTTCTCCTCTCCCCCGTAGGTGCTACATGTCCTGCCAATCTCCTTCTTGATTTGATTACTCCAGTGTCTGGTGAGGAGTACAGTAATGTTTTAGATAATGCTGTTAACATCCAATTAAAGTATTGTTATCCTGTAGGTGTGTATAGAGTCCAGTAAGTCGCTGTCCATTATTTTATTTCGCAAAGAGCTCCATATCGGGAAGCATATGCGTAACTTTGGGGTGGGGGAAGCAAGGTGAGCAAATGCCCCTCAAATATTTTTTGTACCCAAGAATATTTTTTTTGGTTACTGAGTTGAGGAGGGGCAAATAAAAAAATTGGGTTGAGAGTGGGGGAAAATGGGTATATCTATATTAAGGACTGGTTCAAACCAATCTTCCGGCTCTTTCTAATTTGACTCTTTCGTAAATTAAGGTTTCTAATACACGTGATCGGTTTTGCACTCCTCCGCATTTTTATTAGCCAAGTTACGTTTATGTCGGCAGGTCATGTAGAATGTTATTTTCCATACCGGAATTACGTCAGGCGCGTATAAGGGCCGACATGTGTACTGTCAGTTTATATTAAGTGTTACATGACTGAGTATTGTGCAGTTTTGCTGTGAGGCCCGCGCCAAATGTAACGTGTTATGTAACCCGCAAAGAACGGTGGCCTCCAGTGTCTCCGCGCCAGCTCAGGTACATACAGCAGGCCCTCGATTTAACGGACTAATTGGGGGAAGTTGTTTCCGCTATTGCCGAAAGTCCGTTAAAGCGAATGTATTTTAAAAACATATGAAATAACGAACTTACAATGTACAGGGTGTATTAAAATGTTGTTATAATGTATAAGTATGAATAAAATATATATTATTATAATGTACATTGAGTAATTTATACACGTCACTAAAAACATCTGTTAGAAATATAAAAATAAATTTATTGGCGAATAAAAGAGTTCTAAATTTTTCCTTTACGACAGAAATTTTTTGTCCTTTAAAACCGAAGTCCGTTATATCGGGGTCCGTTTTATCCAGGGCCTACTGTATAGCTAACAACAGTGCTGTGTGGAAGCAATAACCGAATTTGTTCGTTTCGGTTGCCAGTCGACGTCTGTCTGACCGCTGATTTCGGAGTTTTTTAGCCTACATTTGCAGTGTCATGGTGTTCTGCAATCGACACGTCACCTCCTCCGCGCCGCGACTCCTCGTGACGCAACGACGGACGTTTGCAAGTTTGCAGCGCACATTAGCACTTATTTCGCAAACTCAACAGATGACAAACATCAAGCCCTCTTCACCCCCCCCCCCACCAATTCAGGGATGCCACAAGCCATTGTGTATCTTTATTGCTGGCAAGTTGGTACAGTGACTAGGCTAAAGGATGGATAGCCGAGTAATCGTTGTTCGATTCCTGGAAGAAACAAGAGATTTTTATATCTTTTCCGAAACGTCCAGAACGGCTCTGGGGTCCTTCCTGAAGAGGCAAGAGATTTTTATATCTTTTCCGAAACGTCCAGACCGGCTCTGGGGGTCCTTCCTGAAAGAGGCAAGAGATTTTTATATCTTTTCCGAAACGTCCAGACCGGCTCTGGGGGTCCTTCCTGGAAGAGGCAAGAGATTTTTACATCTTTTCCGAAACGTCCAGAACGGCTCTGGGGTTATATCTTTTCCGAAACGTCCAGACCGGCTCTGGGGGGTCCTTCCTGTAAGAGGCAAGAGATTTTTGTATCTTTTCCGAAACGTCCAGACCGGCTCTGGGTGTCCTTCCTGGAAGAGGCAGGAGATTTTTATATCTTTTCCGAAACGTCCAGACCGCGCGAACACACGCACAGTTTGTTGCACGTACGCGGAGTGACTGAACACAAACTCGGAATTTAAAGCTTTTGCCAATTTTGGCGCACCCTGTACGTTAAGTTACAACAAATGTACATGTTAGCTCCGCCATGCCTGACTGCCCTTCAGTTCGTCTTTACCAACCGGAGCACCGGTGGACGGATTTACATGAAATTTATCGTTCTTGAGTTTCGCTAAAATTCGTTTGAACATTCAAGTTTTGTTACAAATCGGACGACAGTAAGGGACGCTTTATGTGAAGAATGATAAAATAGCATATCGCAGGGGTTCTGGCTCGTTTCGTTGTCCCTAAAGCCCTGAGAATGAAAGGAAAAAAAGTGTTTGAGGTCACAGATGTGTTTCATTTTATTCTACAATCTTTGCGCGAAATACTTTCTTTTCGCCGAGATAAATGTTGGTCGAAGTACGTTGAAGATAAGCGTAGGGTAAGCGTAAGTTAAGCGTAGAAGTTGCTGCGTAAGATGTCATTCATACGAACCGTGTCGCCGTGTTGATGGTTTCATTCAGTGGCAGATTTCACTGTCATATCTGCAATGGTGTGTTAGTCGTGCTGTCAAACAGCGAGCTACCAGTAAATGTACGGCCTTCACCATAATGGTTATCGCTTACTCAAATGTACTGTAACAAATACAGGGCATACACAAGAGAATGGTGCGGTTTTAATGTGAACACTATTAAAACCGCACTATTCTTTTGTGTATACCCTGTATTTCATGTATCTACACAACATAGAACTAAAATGAATGGCGCTCGTGTTAGAAAAGGACTTAATTACATAAAAATCCCTCTAAAATGTTTCCAAAGTGCAAAGTATATATCAATATCAATGTGTGTGTTTGTGGGTCGGGATAGCTCAGTCGGTATAGCGACTCGCTACGAGCTGGACGGTCCGGGATCGAATCCCGGTAAGGGTGAGGTTTTCCGCACCCGTCCAGACTGGCGCTCGGGCTACGCAGCCTCCTGTACAATGGGTACCGGTTTATTCAGGTGGGTAAAGCGGCCGGGACGTGGCGTTGACCACCCACCCCTATCTAGCGCCGAGGTTAAAGAAAGAGTAGGGCTATACCTCTACTCCCCATACGTGCTTTCATGGCAGGTTACAGGGTGAAATTTATACATCAAAACGTAAACCTTTATGAGCCGATCCCAGTGGCCGCGCGGTCTAAGGCGTGGGTCTGCGGCCGCTCGCTTACTGGGATTGGGGGTTCGAATCCCACCGGCGGCATGGATGTCTGTCTGTTGTGAGTGTTGTGTTTTGTCAGGTAGAGGTCTCTGCGACGAGCTGATCACTCGTCCAGAGGAGTCCTACCGAGTGTGGTGTGTCTAAAGTGTGTGATCGTAAAGCCTCGAAATGAGGAGGCCTAGGCACCCGAAAAGGGGCTGCTGAGCCATAGGAAAAAAAAAAACCTTTATGAAATCCTACTTTCATTGTGACAATGACATCTCATTGCGCTACTGTTGCAATTTTACTAATTACCTCATGACGGTTTTATTCTAAATAATTTAATTACTGTCACAATGGGATGTGCGCCTGCATATTTGTTCAAAATGTTATGAGACCTTTATGTGATAACTGTATGTACCGGCTGAATTACTGAGTTAATTACTGCAGTTTGTGTTTTGTGTGGATCTCAGAACAAACAGCGATTATTTCACTGTACAGCATTAACTGACTGGTTTGTATAACTGAGACGGAGTGTGTTTACTGCGCGGTACGGACTGTATTTATGTGTTTTGTGTGGATCTCAGAACAAACAGCGATTATTTCACTGTACAGCATTAACTGACTGGTTTGTATAACTGAGATGGAGTGTTTACTGCGCGGTACGGACTGTATTTATGTGTTTTGTGTGGATCAAACAGCGATTATTTCCCTATGCAGCATTAACTGATTGGCCTTTTTAATTAAGACGCTGTGTTTTCTGTGATGTAGGGACCCAACTTTATTATTTAGATGAACAGTGCATTAAGCACCCTGCAGGGCCGGTGATACCGATAGTGGATCGTTATGATTTCGAAACTTCCTGATAAGAAGAATCAGAAATTATCAGCAGCTGATTCGCTGATAAAGCAGTAGGCTTCATGTAGACTGCTAGTTGATGAACTGTAAACTTGTTTATAACACGTTTTAACCGCCGATCCCAGTGGCCTCGCGGTCTAAGGCGTGGGTCTGCTGCCGCTCACTTGCTGGGATTGCGGGTTCGAATCCCGCAGGGGCATGGATGTCTGTCTCTTGTGTTTGTTGTGTGTTGTGTGGGTAGCTGCCTCTGCGACGGGCTGATCACTCGTCCAGAGGATTCCTACCGGCTGTGTGTGTGTGGTGTCTGTGTGTGTGATCTAGAAACTTCAACTATGAGGCGGCCTAGGCTCGAGTTGGGCTGTTGCGCCACAGGAAAATCAAGACAGACATGTAATTGTAATGTAACTTTGAGGCGCGTTCACCTAACCATTGTTGACTTGGAAAAGCCAAAAGTATTACATATTCTGAGTGTGTCTGTAGCCTTAGTTATCCAGTATGCAAAGCGCATGCGCCGTATTATATTGTCATCTGTGGTTTGTCTGGCTCTACCATATTTTTTCACATTATCTCATAAACGACACGATTTTCGGAAAAAAGTTATTGAACATAAAATGTGTGTTTTGATTTTCTCTACAACTTTTGTTTGAAACATTTCTCAATCTGAGAAGAATTCGGGGAGATATTATCATAAATGTACATAGGTCTTCATGTAAAGTACCCGTTATTCTTGTCAGATTTTAAAGAAACTTAAATTTTTCGACAGATTTTTCGAAAAATATTCAAATCTCAAATTTCATGCAAATCCGTCCAGTGGGAGCCAAGTTTCATGCGGACATGCAGACATGACGAAGCTAATAGTCGCTTTTCGCTATTCTGCGAACGTGCCAAAACCCGTCCTAAAGCCTTGCTGTGTGGTCTTAAACACAGTGAAGGAACCAACGTCTCTATAACGCAGAATCTGTCTGTAGGAATCGCCACTTGTGGCGCTGGGTACAGCTGACAGACGAGCGACCACGTGTCCATTATCACCATTAGCAGCGTCAGCCTAGAAGCTTCTGTTTGTATATTGCTTCTGCTGTTACGTAATGCTCAAGGAAAGCAAGGGGCAAAACGTTTGGCAACCGGCGTTGTACCTCGAGGCGCAGTGATCAGGAAAGTCATTAAGAAACTGATAAAAGTCGATGTAATGAGACCGCGGAGATGAGTGCCATGAATGGTGGGGACGACACAACTAGAGGCTTCCCCCTCTCTGCCTGCTTTTTGTCCCCCCCCCCTCAACTACGAGTGACGAAACAAAAGACATGTCCGTGTCCGACTATAGGTGATATCAGCTGGTTGGTCACCATGGCGACGGGCGTCTGTTCTTTTCTGTCTGTCGCATCTCCCCGCGATTCGATCGCTCCTGGAAATTTTCTTTTAGTGTTACTCCGCCGTTGTAATTATAGCAGAGAGCTTAACTTCAGTGTTGAACGGGTGGGCATTGTGGGCCGCGATAGCTCAGTCGGTATAGCGACTCGCTACGGGCTGGACAGTCCGGGGATCGAATAGCCGATCCCAGTGGCCGTGCGGTCTAAGGCGTGGGTCTTCGGGCGCTCGCTTACTGGGATCGTGGGTTCGAATCCCACCGGGGGCATGGATGTTTGTGTTGTGTTTGATGTAAGGACGGTAATATGGAACGTAAAGTGACAGGAAGGACGAAAGAATTTAAACAGTACAAAAATGGATCAAAAGGGGAAAAACCCCGGACAGGCAAAAAAAAAAAAAAAACGAAAAAAAAAAATCCCGGTGGTGGCGAGATTTTTTGCACCTGTTTAGACCGACCCTGGGGCCTACCCAGCCTCCTGTGCAATGGGTACTGGGTTATTTCAGGGGTTAAATCGGCCGGGGCGTGGCATTGACCACCCACCCCATCTAGCGCCGAGTCTAAAGAAAGAGTAGAGCTATAACTCTGCTCCCCGTCTGGACCTTCGTGGCCTGTCCTAGGGTGACCTTTACCTTTACCTTTTTATGTGGAGGCATAAATAAACAATGCTGCAAATGGTGCACTCCGTGACGCAGTGCATGGACGTTAATTAGGCGTTTTTTACTGTCAAAATATCATACGGTTGCGCCGTACATTAGTACATGTAGTTTCATTTGTGCCTAAAAGAAAATCACGGCCTTCCCTGCGCCGCTTTTCGTGAAGCTCGCTAATGTTCGACAGCGTTATGTGCAGGTCTTATAGGGAATTTCACCAGAATCGGGCAATAAATGTGGACAGTACAGGATAGAAATCATTTTACGCCCATCATTAGCTGATGGCATTCACTGCGACGATTTTCGTGAAACTCAAACTTACTTGATAAATTCTTTTGGAAATGTCCTGCACCAAATTTTATCCATCTCGGATGAAAAAATATAGAAACTGCGAGCACAATTGTATTTTCAGTCGTAAGTAAAGCTTGGCTTTCGCTTAATCGATTTTCAGGAAACTCACGACTACTCAACAACCTTATGTGTGGATATCCTCCATACAGAATTTTTCCTCAAATCTGTGAAAAAAATATGGATAGTACGTGTCTTTCCCTGGGGTAAGGCGGCCGGGGCGTGGTGCTAGTTCCGAGTTTGCGAATGGGTTGGAGCTATATATCCGCCTCTCCTCTATGCCTGCAGAGGCATGTTACGGGGTGACCTTTAAATTATACGGGTATAAATTTATGTACGCCCTTAAGAAGTAAATATAACCGTCACTGAACCGATTTTCACGAAAATCCCGCCTGATGAACAAATTTTTGTAAAGAGCTCCAATGCCGATTTTCACGAAAATCCCGCTTGATGAACAAATTTTTGTAAAGAGCTCTTATGCCGATTTTCACGAAAATCCCGCTTGATGAACAAATTTTTGTAAAGAGCTCTTATGCCGATTTTCACGAAAATCCCGCTTGATGAACAAATTCTTGTAAAGAGCTCGTATGCCGATTTTTACGAAAATCCCGCTTGATGAACAAATTTTTGTAAAGAGCTCTTATGCCGATTTTCACGAAAATCCCGCTTGATGAACAAATTTTTGTAAAGAGCTCTTATGCCGATTTTCACGAAAATCCCGCTTGATGAACAAATTTTTGTAAAGAGCTCTTATGCCGATTTTCACGAAAATCCCGCTTGATGAACAAATTTTTGTAAAGAGCTCGTATGCCGAATTTCATGAAAATCCGACAGACGGTTTAGCCGTTGATACTAAGTCACATATGGACGGTCGTCGTCTCCACATACACATTCATTGTTATCTCGTAAAGAATGCCTGACATTCGTTATAATGACTGCGGTACGGGCTGGAAGATCCCAGCAGAGGCAAGAGATTTTTATGTGTTCCAAAGAGTTACCCAGACCGGATATGGCGCCGACAGTCTTCTACTGAATGGATACCGAGGTTTTTTCCCCGGCGATAAAGCGGTCGTGGCGTAAAGCTGACGGCTTCCGTCCATCTATTGCCGTGGCTAATGGTTCGAGTTATACCTTTATTCCCCCTTATGACTTCATGACGCAGACAGGAGCAACTTTATCTGTTATATTTTCTTTTAAGTGTTACGACGTTAGATGCAATTAAAGACTGTGGACTGTCTATGTAAGTTTCGGACCTTGTTCTTGGACAATATTGAGAATTATGGAACATTGCTACCAACTTACGCCTAACAATTCTCCCACGCGGTAAACATAACAAAGTCTTTTCTGCGTTTAAAGTGATTTGAAGAAAAGGGCAGGTTTATTTAACGTAGTGCTGTTTTAAAACATGACTATGGAGTATACAGGGTGATCCAGGAGGAAATGTCAATGTTTTGGGAGGTGATAATATCTGTCATTGTGAGAAACAAAAGTTCATATAAACATGTGTCTAATTCTGAATGTTTACCGAGATAGAGTTGTTTGAATTTCCAGAGTTAAGTCTATTAGATTTTTGTTTGTGACGTTTGATGAAGAGCGAAGTTACAAAACAAAGGTGGATACACAGACGAATTGCTCGTTCGCATTTTGGACGCTGCTGCCTGCATAAAGAAACGTGAAGATCAACTGAGACGAACAACACGCGATCTTCGCACACGAGTTGCAGAGTGCACTGAGGTTGACGGTGGGATTTACGAACATTTATTGTGAACTGTAACAAATGTGTCATTTCTGTGTAACAAATGTGTCATTTCTGTGTAACAAATGTGTCATTCCTGTGTAACAAATTTGTCATTTAAACGTTAAATTAAAATTAAATTAACAGTACGTAATTTTTCTTCCTTTATTATCATTCACAATGCTTTCTTATTGGTAGATTCAAACAGCTCTATCTCGGTAACCATTCAGAATTAGACACATGTTCATATGGACTTTTTCTCACAATGACCGATACTGTCACCTACCAAAATGTTGACCTATCCTCCTGAATCACCCTGTATATCAAATGAGATACTATGTACCTAGACATACATACGCACATGTACTGCATGTGTGTTTAATTTTGTTTAGTGTCTAATAACGGTTGTGTGTGAAGCTGGCTGAGAATCCAAACGTCAGTAATTTTAGTGAAAATCTCCCATTTTTAGTGAAAATCTTCACTCATTCACCAACGAAACGCACTATTATAAAAAAAAAATTTTTTTCACTATACCCTACACGTGTTTCGGCCTTAATTTGGCCATCATCAGGGGTAACTTTGTTAAATACACTTCACTATCCCCGTCTATTTGGCATCGTTATTCAACTGTTACACTTTACACTGGAAGTCACAAGCACTGCACTTTTTTGAAGGATATTGTCGTTACTGTCTATTGAGATCGTCGAAGGCTATTAAAATCTGTTACCAAATTATTTAAACTGCTAAAACCCTTGGTTATGTTTATATTGCAGTCCGTATTCTGTTGACTTGTAATCGTCGAACTGTAGAAACCCGTCGTTGAACAGTTTTTAGGGATTAAAATTGTAAAAATCTTAAAAACCGCTGGCAGTTGGTCACCTTTTTAAGGGAGTCTGTGGTGAATGAGTGAATATTAATACTAAAATTCACGGTGAACACAAAGTAAAATTAAACTCCCATACTGGATTTTAACAAAACCTGTGAGACGGTTTATATAAATGTCAGTTTATGGCTTAATGCAAAAGTAGTTGTGTTATGAATTATCGTATAATTTTATAATATAAAGCAAGGTAAAGCAATCCCATTACAGGCCTGGACAGGCCCTTAGGGTCCCAGGAGGTTGAGGCTCCCAGATTTTTAGACAATCGGCACATGAAGGTGGCAAGGTTGTCAGCCCTATGCACCGGCCGCCTTTACCCCCCAGGAAAGACTCCTGGTACTCATTTCTGTTAGAGGCTGAGTCGACCCCAGGGCCATAGTGCGACCGAAACGATTATGTCAATGAAAATTTCCAGTGACACCATCGGGAATCGAACCCGCGACGTTCCGGTTTGTAGCGCAGTGCCTCAACCAACTGCCCCACCGCGTGCCCCAATTGTATAAATATACCATATCGAATTTTAAGAATAACAGTACATGGGATACTTAGAAGGGTCACGTGTTTTTTTTTTTTTTTTTAAGTATAAGCTTAACCTATGTGGCTAAAAGTCGTAACTGCCTTAACCAGATTCAGTGAATTTGTTCTGTATCACATTTCATCAACATGTTTGTAAAGAACTAATCGTAATGCGTGGAAAAATCCAGGAATGTACTTATGTAAAGAAGCTCTTACGTTATGCTTATATTACACAACTGCCTGATTGCACAGTACCCTTGACAACCGAATGGTGTGTCATTAAGCTAGTGTTTCAGGAAGATAGGAAGAGGAAGAAGGAAAAATCACATCCGGTCGTCGTTTGAGCCTTTTTGGTTTAGCAAAATTTTTGTGTATTTAAATCTAGTCCCCGTGTTCCAGCTGATGAGGCAGAGCGGTGTGACCTTCATACATCGTTTACGTAAGTAAAGGATAGGCAGCGCTGTAGTGTACTTCGATTGTGACATGACGCATGTAACATCCTGACGTAATGGTTGATCCACACTCACACACTCGTCGACACAGAGAAGGTTTTATTTCTAGTAAAACACTTTTACCTTTAATTTTTACCATTTATGGGGTACGAAGAGTGAAAGTACCCGTTTTCAGACTCCTTCGCATAGCTGGCGAAAAGCTCGGTATTAACTTCGTCATGTCTGTCCGCCTCTCTGTTCGCGTGTGTCGGCTGTGCTCTCACTGGACGGATTTTCGTGAAATTTGATTATGGGGATTTTTACGAAAATCTGTCGAGAAAATCCAAGTTTGGTTAAAATCTGACAAATATGTCGGGCACTTTACTTGAAGATCTAAGTAGGCCTATGTTTTTTTTTTGAACCGGCGACATAAAGTCTGCATTAAAGCGCTGTCTTTGAGTGGAATGGTATCAGACTGAAATAAACTGGTTTGTACATCCCGTTCTGGAGCATATAAACTAACTAACTGACTAACTAACTAACTCCATGTAGCACAGTCCTTCTTGAGAAGCTAACACGTCCTCAGCTAGTCAAGAAATTCCCCGCGTTTTATGGAACCCGAAGGTTCATTACCGCATTCACAAGAGCCCGCCACCTGTCCCTATCCTAAGCCATATCAATCCAGTCCATGCTCCCCATCTCACTTCTTGAAGATCCATTTTAATATTATCCTCACATCTACGCCTGGGTCTTCCAAGTGGTCTCCTTCCCTCAGGTCTCCCCACCAAAATCCTGTATGCACCTCTCCCCTCCCCCATACGTGCTACATGCCCCGCCCACCTCATTCGTCTTGATTTGATCACCCAAATAATATTTGGTGATCAGTTCCTCGTTATGTAGTCTTCTCCACTCCCCTGTTACCCCGTCCCTCTTAGGCCCAAATATCCTCCTCAGCACTCTATTCTCGAACACCCTCAGCCTATGTTCCTCCCTCAGTGTGACAGACCAAGTCTCACACCCATACAAAACAACAACACAATTACAGTTCTGTATATCTTAATCTTTGTATTTTTGTACAGCAAACTGTAAGACAGCAGATCTGCACCGAATGATAACAAGCATCACGTGACTTCAGTCTGTAGCCTATAAACTAGAAATAAATAAACATAGCATCAATCACAAACCTCTTTTTGTGGTTATTTAATGTATACTACATGTTTCGGCCTTTTGTAGCCATCGTCAGGTATATCAAATCACACAATTATTCCTTGCTCAAAGTGTTATGTGATTTGACGTACCTGATGCTCATAAAACGCCGAAACATGTCGTATATAATACATTAAATAGCTGTGTGAATTGTAATCGACGGTATAATCCTTTATTCCTAGGTATCAGGCTGTTACGATAGTCGAGGAGGTATAAACATTAGGCGAACGCGCAACAATATTACGTTGCCTGTTTTATTCAAGTGTTGCTCTGAGATCCAAATGCGTACTTGTCGGACCGACCGGTTCTTAGTTATGTTTAGAGCTGATATTTTTTCCTAGGGGCAGATGTCGTGTCGCAATATTTCGTTAGTGCGTCCTAGAAGGTTCGAATAGACCACGACGTGTCCCTTACACGTTATTTTACCGTTGAGCCATATTTATATTGTCACTGATTACTGAGTTGGCAAATCGTCTGTACAGGGCATACACAAAAGAATGGTGCGGTATCAAAAGTATTCACTTTTGATACCGCACCATTCTTTTGTGTATGCCCTGTATATAACGAAACGACAAAAAATCCTTGTATATCGATTCCGACTTTTGTGTATTTATGTCTGAACGATTTATAAATTCTGTATATGTCTGTTATTTTATACTATATAGAACAGTGGTTCCCAAAGTGGGCGGTACCGTCCCCTGGGGGGCGGTGGGATTACCGAGGGGGGCGCTAATAGGTACGAGAGGTGGAAGGGAGCGCTGTTATTATCACAGGGGGGCGCTAGTAGACAAGTAGTGCATTTGTAATCTGTGGTGTTTTGGGTGATTACACGGCGTCGTGAGGTAATTATTTACCGACGTTTCGGGACAACGTGTCGGTCCCATCTTCACGGGTTGAGAGTCCACGTAGTGAATTTGTTTTTATAATTAAATTCAAATAAAGTCATTTTTGTGTTAAAAATAAAAAATGAACTAAATTTCGTAGTATTTTAATTTATAAATCTTATTCAAGCACATATTTTTTTAATAAACTATTGCTAGATGAATTATTGTTAATTACAAAAAAAATATAATAAATTTTAATTTAATAATTAACACATAAAACATTAAGTTTAACTCTTATAATTTTATTTAAACGATTTTTTAAATATAAAATAAAAGTGGAAACAAAAACGCATTTATGTTTTTTAAAAAAGGTAGGGGGGCGTTGTGGGTGTGTATATGGAACCAAGGGGGCGGTGGACCGAAAAAGTTTGGGAACCGCTGATATAGAACATAAAAAACCATACTTCAATCAATCAGACCTACAAGTACACTGTATGTGGGGAAGAAACCAAATAGTCTATATTAAATGAAAACTGCTAAATGTTTCGGCTATCAAAGGGCAATTTTCAAGGAGTCACATCAGTTTTGGAGATAAGTGTACGTGTATAATACTAAATACATGAAAAACACTTATTGAAATAACAGTGAAAAATTGTATAACAGTGTGGATGTAAAGGATGTAAATATCCAATTGATATTGGCCAATGTTCCGAATTTGTAAAATACGTACACAAACTTATTATCTTTGATTTAATTATTTGTACCAACAAATGCACTAAGACAGTTTTTTCACTGTTTTCTTTATTATAAGGATGCCCCCTATATAAGGATGCCCCCTATATAAGGATGCCCCCCAATATAAGGATGAACCACGCAGACAGGAGGGAAGGAGATCCTACAACATAACACACAGATAACTGGAACACACGCTGAAAATAGGACCACGCTGTCATTAACTAATAATTATATTATAGAGGGTAGTATAATATACCACTTAATTTTATTGTAATTTTTTTTAAATTTAATAACTTTTAGCAGCTTAACAATACCACTAATTTTACAAAATTTTATACGATGTGGTAAATACTGACTCACTGTTATGACGTAACCAAAGAATTGGTCTATATAAAAACTCACTTAAAATACCCCCTGATGATGGCAGAATAACTGCCGAAATGCGTATTGGGGGCATCGTAATAATAAAGTAAACAGTGAAAAAACTGTCTTAGTGCGTTTGTTGGTACAAATAATTCAATTATAAAAGATGCACGGTGAATATAAAGTGATCATTATCTTTGATTAAAATATGTTGTTTTCATATGTAGGCGTTTGGTTGTTTATTTCGTATATTTTATTGAACAAATGGCCCGCATTAACCTATAATGACTTCTATGTCGTGTTTTTATAGTTGTGATCAGCTTTTACCTGTTTGGCAACACTGCAAGATAAAAATATATGTTTATTTTTAACAAGCTGTTTTATGCGATATAATAAATAGATGAATAGTTCAGTTGATCCAGCGTGTATTAATACAGTGAATGTGTACATTTGTAATGGGGTTCATCTCGTTGTGCTGTGACATTTTAATATTATTATGTGTATTGCCATCAAATACAACAAACTTTTATTAAACTCATTTGTGAATGCATTCACTGATGAATTTAATAAAGGTTTGTTACATTCATCAGTGAATGTATTCATTTAATAAAAATTTGTTGTGTTTGATGGCAATACACATAATAGTATGAGTGATGTGAATATAATGACTACATTCTAGCCGAAACATGTAGCTTGTAAAAATTTATTTTATTAATAGATGTTTGTAAATGGAATATTCTTCAACTGAATAAAAGTCCATCTTATTAGCAACGTCATGAAAACGTTAAGATATGCTGGAAATTTTGCGGGGGAAAAAAAATGCGTATTTTATTATTCTATACAATTTTTTTTTTTCAGGATTTTGTTTTCGGGTAAATACAGGGCATACACAAAAGAATGGTGCGGTGTGGCGGTTATTTGTGTGTTAACCGCACCATTCTTTTGTGTATGCCCTGTATTTAGTGAGGTACAGATGCGTAATAACGCATTTTAATCTTCATGTAAAAACTCCCGTTATTTTTTTTTTTTTCGGATTTTGACTAAAATTGAAATGTGCGAAGAAATTTCAGTACTGCCGCTCATTATCAATGTATATGAAACGCTATCGAGCAGTGCTGGATTTGTTACGAGTGAAAATACCGACGTGACACAGGCCTGGGCGCGGCATGTTGACATGCCTTGACTTATCTCTGACGAAGTAGCTTGTAACTGTGTTATAGCCAGGCACAGACTTTCCGACGGACTGGAGCTTACTTTGAGGCTGTGACTGTGTAGTTTGGCTGTGCCCCCCCCTCCCGCATCACACTGTGAGCAGTCTCCACGGTAACCTTATTGGACGCTATGCGCTCCTTTACCTCCTCCGCCGCGTTTTATCTTATCTCGCCTTACGTCTTTGCTTGCTCGATCAGTATCTTAGAGAAGCCAAGCCTTAGTGCCTCTCAGCAAGGCAGTGAGTGATATGAGAGTGCAGGATGCCTACGGTGTCGTCGCTGCTGTCTGGGAGTGTCTCCATCGGGATCCTGGCCGGTGTGGTCTCGGGGCTGTGCTACCTGGTGGTAGCCGGCATCCGGTGGGCAGGGTGAGTATATGGGAGGCCATGCTGCCTCGGTGCATTGTTTGTCAGTACGTCTCGTTTCTGAGTGACCAGAGCCTTGGCAATTAATGTCCCTCTAACTTGCATTATCTCGGTGCACTGTGTATCAGTACGTCTCATTTCTGAGTGACCAGAGCCTTGGCAATTAATGTCCCTCTAACTTGCACGTATCTCGGTGCATTGTGTATCAGTACGTCTCGTTTCTGAGTGACCAGAGCCTTGGCAATTAATGTCCCTCTAACTTGCACGTATCTCGGTGCATTGTGTATCAGTACGTCTCGTTTCTGAGTGACCAGAGCCTTGGCAATTAATGTCCCTCTAACTTGCATTATCTCGGTGCACTGTGTATCAGTACGTCTCGTTTCTGAGTGACCAGAGCCTTGGCAATTAATGTCCCTCTAACTTGCACGTATCTCGGTGCATTGTGTATCAGTACGTCTCGTTTCTGAGTGACCAGAGCCTTGGCAATTAATGTCCCTCTAACTTGCACGTATCTCGGTGCATTGTGTATCAGTACGTCTCATTTCTGAGTGACCAGAGCCTTGGCAATTAATGTCCCTCTAACTTGCACGTATCTCGGTGCATTGTGTATCAGTACGTCTCATTTCTGAGTGACCAGAGCCTTGGCAATTAATGTCCCTCTAACTTGCACGTATCTCGGTGCATTGTGTATCAGTACGTCTCATTTCTGAGTGACCAGAGCCTTGGCAATTAATGTCCCTCTAACTTGCACGTATCTCGGTGCATTGTGTATCAGTACGTCTCATTTCTGAGTGACCAGAGCCTTGGCAATTAATGTCCCTCTAACTTGCACGTATCTCGGTGCATTGTGTATCAGTACGTCTCATTTCTGAGTGACCAGAGCCTTGGCAATTAATGTCCCTCTAACTTGCACGTATCTCGGTGCACTGTGTATCAGTACGTCTCATTTCTGAGTGACCAGAGCCTTGGCAATTAATGTCCCTCTAACTTGCACGTATCTCGGTGCACTGTGTATCAGTACGTCTCATTTCTGAGTGACCAGAGCCTTGGCAATTAATGTCCCTCTAACTTGCACGTATCTCGGTGCATTGTGTATCAGTACGTCTCATTTCTGAGTGACCAGAGCCTTGGCAATTAATGTCCCTCTAACTTGCACGTATCTCGGTGCACTGTGTATCAGTACGTCTCATTTCTGAGTGACCAGAGCCTTGGCAATTAATGTTCCTGTAACTTACACGTATCTCGGTGCACTGTGTATCAGTACGTCTCATTTCTGAGTGACCAGAGCCTTGGCAATTAATGTCCCTCTAACTTGCACGTATCTCGGTGCACTGTGTATCAGTACGTCTCATTTCTGAGTGACCAGAGCCTTGGCAATTAATGTCCCTCTAACTTCCACGTATCTCACGTAGGCATGGACTGGATTGATATGGTTCAGGATAGGGACAGGTGGTGGGCTGTTGTGAGTGCGGTAATGAACTTTCGGGTTCCATAAATTGCGGGAAATTTCTTGACTAGCTGAGGAACTGTTAGCTTCGCAGGAAGTAATATAATGATTATTATGACGCAGCATGACGAAGGCGTTCGTAGGATCTCCGCCCGTTCAGCAGCGACTGCATAGGAGTCTGGGTTGGCCACAGAGCTTGTCTGGTCGTTTTGGAGTGAAGTAAAATTTGTGTTGGTCGTCTTAGTACGTAATTTAAGTACCAGCATTATGAACACGTAATAAGTTGCTATGTGTTGTGTTACTCAGTACTAACAGACGTTCTTCAACATGTACCGCTCTTCTGCAGTTTTCTGTTTTTTTTATACGATCGGTACAACGTCATAATACAGTTTACTACACCATTGCTTGGGTATAAGGCATATTGTTTTCAATTTATTAGGATACTCCGCTAAATGTCTTTTGTCGTAGGCCAAAATATTTTCTGCAATAAAACGAAGCACCCAGTGTTCACCTTTGCTCTTTTCACGACCACATCAATCGCAGTTTCAGATGTTAGTAAAGGGTAAAGGTACAGTTCATCCTAGAACAGGCCATGAAGGGCCAGAGGAGGAGTAGAGGTATATCTCCACCTTTTGTTTAACCTAGACGCTAGATGGGCGTGGTTTGTCAACGCCACGCCTCGGCCGCTTTATCCCCGGGAGAGAAACCAGGTACCCGTTGTGTAGGAGGCTGGGTGGACCCCAGGGCCGGTCTGGACGGGTTCGGAAAATCTCGCCTGCCACCGGGATTCGATCACCGGACCGTCCAGCCTGTAGCGAGTCGCTATACCGGCCCACTTGCTGCAGTTAGTAGCATAACGTTCTGTTCCATGAGCCCATCATGCACAAAGCTATAAACGCGTGTCGTTGGTGTGTGTGTGTGTGTTTTGGGTTGCTGCTGCGTATACACAAGGCCGTGCCATGTGTAGCGTATCTGTTCGCAGACTGTGGCTAAAAGAAGCAGCTGTAGGTAGGTATCAGTCATGCAAGTTACGTAATGCGAACACAGTCCCTCGCTATACCGGACCCCTGTAACCCAGGCCAGTAGCCAGACCATGAACACAGTTGTTGCAGCGGCTTGCAGTGCGGTGCATATACGAGTAAATACACACGTTTATACTGTATACATATATAATGCTGTGTTGTACGTATACAGTGTGTATATGTATTATGTATGTATAAGCGTAAAAAGCGTCTTTGCCAGGACCACAAAACAACACTTTAATTACACAGTGCGCTCTATAAAACTGCGCAAATCATTTTGCATATACAAAATTTTTGAAAATGAGTAGTTTCCAACTACGGCGGTTCAACAGAGGCAACACGTGGATGTGGTAGTGTGTCGCACGATTTTTAGAAGGCTGATCGGCATGCTTGTCTGATATTTTGCAAAATGACTACGGACCTGCGATAATCTGGATCCCCGAGTGATCCGGACAATTTTGAGCCAACAATAGCCCAATACTTCCGATTTAAATTATTATTATAGTACCTTATTATTATTACCATTATTATGCTGTGTTAGGTACAATTATTACATACTGTTAGATACAATTATTACATACTGTTAGGTACAATTATTACATACTGTTAGGTACAATTATTACATACTGTTAGGTACAATTATTACATACTGTTAGGTACAATTATTACATACTGTTAGGTACAATTATTACATACTGTTAGGTACAATTATTACATACTGTTAGGTACAATTATTACATACTGTTCGGTACAATTATTACATACTGTTCGGTACAATTATTACATACTGTTAGGTACAATTATTACATACTGTTAGGTACAATATTTCCGCTTTAAGGAGTTCTACTTTCGCATTGAGTAATGATTTTTTGTATGTTGCCTATACCATGGAGTTTTCTCTCGGTGGTCCGGATACCCTGGTAATCCGGACCACCCCTCCCGGCATATATTCCGGATTACCGAGAGGCTACTGTATAGTGTCTCACAATATGTATCACGAGGCTCAGTAATTGTAATGTTTTCCATATTTCATGCAGTAGACTGATTATACAGCACTTAATCCAACAATTGCATGTTTCGGCCTCTACATGGCCATCTTCAGGGAGGTCCCAAACAAAGGACTATAATAATGACAGATTATCTTTAAAATGTGCCATTATTGTTGATTGTGTAATTGTTTGGATTGAATACTGTATATTCGGTAATTATTTGTCCGAGTCACATATAACTACAAGTAATTTTCAAAGTTAGTAACATACAGTAGCATCGAGAAGTCCATTCTGACTGCAATGTGTTGTATGACCGTGCACAACAAACCTCTTCGTAGTCCCCGTTGACATTTAAGCATCTGTCCCACCGTGGTATCACGGAACAGAAGCAATCGGTGTGAGATGTCTGCAGACAGGAGGTGATTGCTTGCTTCACATCGGTGTCTGTCGCAAATCGCTTGCGAGCCAGGTGGTTCTTAAGGTAGGATGCACAATTGCCGGGCGCCAGGTCGCCGTGGCGACTAAATTTTGTACGGTGGCGCCTAATATTTGTGGGTCCTCAGAATGGAACTTGTTGCGTGACACCATTTTGGTGCCTAGAATTTTGAGGTGGCTTCTATATTTCTGGGTAATTTGGGCACTCCTGTCTTAAGGGATCCAAAAGAAGATTGAAATCAATGGGATCAAAATTGCCAACTGGACTGTGACTGGTTATGGTGCAAGGGCTGGGAGTTTATGGCAGTAGCACACCCAGGGGGGGGGGGGGGGTTTCAACCCGGCAGCACCCCCAAAACCAAAATTTAAAAAACAGATTTTGTATATATTATGATATCAAAATTTTACGTGATTTACCCTTCAGCCGAAATGAGCCACTGAAATCGGCTGATGACAGTACATTAGAATTTTGAAAAATACATTAATAAAATTTTAAAAAAAATGGGACACTGTGATTGAGTGACGGAACATGTAGTTATATTTGTGTGTATATAAATGCAGTTGCAGACAGTGTTATGTTGTGCTTACGACATGATTTTTATAACATAATTTTTAAAAGTCAAACATAAATTATATATAGCCTCAGGTTCAGCCCCCCCCCCCCCTCCCAATGAAAAATTCTGGGTGTGCACCTGGCTTCTCAAGAAAGACTGCTTCATGGAGTTCGTGAATGGCTACGTAAACATCAGCTTATCAATGATACTGCTCCATGGAGTTCTACCTGCTCATTCCTTTCGTCCGGTTGCCCGTAGCGGCTCGTGTTTCCGGCCGAGGAAGGCCGAGTGTGGCCGATGATGGCCGAACGGCTAGGTGGTCGTGCTTTGAGGTATGTGGTTTAGTGTTGTTGACATCGGACGCGGTGTGGCAGCTTCAGGTATGTGCTCTGGGTTCGCAACCCGGGTTTAGCCTCTAAACATCGTGTGTACACTTTGCTGCTAACCTGGTGCAGGTGATGCAACGCGTTGTTGTGTGGAGTCTGAAACAAAACGCTATTCGCTTTAGTTGATCCGTTATTTATCACTGATGTATTAACTAATAACTTAATTTAGTGTGACATAATGTGCGACAGTGGATATGAGAAACCGTGCCTTATGTTTCTGTGAGTGTAAGCATAGTCGAACAACTTACTGCCGGGCTGGCGTCACCTGCACACAAAACGGAGGACTTAGAGCTCGGGTGAGTGTTGCGAATGCTTACGGTCTTTCAGAGAGGAATTTCCTCATATTCTGCACTACTCGTGGATATTACACTGCCATATATAAAATGACGGTGTCTGAGAACAGGGTGCTGAAGAAGATATTTGGGCCTAAGAGGGACGAGGTAACAGGAGAGTGGAGGAAATTGCATGTGGAGTGTCTTGGTTTGTACTGCTTACCTGATAGGCAAGGCATGTGGCACGTATGGGGGAAAAGAAAAGTGCATAGAAGGTTTTGGTGGGGAATCCTGACGGAGAGAGACAATTCAGATATGGGCGTAGATAGGTGGAATATATGAAAATGAATCTCAAGGCAAATGGATGGGACGGCGTGGAATGGACTGAACTGGCTCAGGATAGGGCAAGTGGCGTCTGTTGTGAATACGGTAATGAATATTAGGGTTCCATAAAATGTAGGGAATATCTTTACTAGCTAAGGAACCCGTAGTTTTTCAAGGACTCCGCCTCGCGGAGTTAGTTATACTTTTACTGTGGGCTGGTCATGTAGCACAAGTGAACTGAATAAGAAAATTAGGATGTGGATTCTTACGGATCATTTGGCAGATCTAAACGCAGACAAGCTTCATTGTCGGGTGGGTGGCAAACCTGGTTCGTGTTTTGGAGGTCTGTAGTTTATATTTGAGCCCGCAAACTGGCAATCGTGACTCAGTTATTCTTCAGCTATCGTGACTCAATTTTTTCGTCAGTTATCGTAACTAAGTTTTTCGTCAGCTATCGTGACTCAGTTATTCGTCAGTTATCGTAACTAAGTTTTTCGTCAGCTATCGTGACTCAGTTATTCGTCAGTTATCGTAAGTCAGTTTTTTCTTCAGTTATCGTAACTCAGTTTTTCGTCAGCTATCGTGACTTAGTTATCCGTCAGCTGTCGTGACTCTAGTCTTTTCGTTAGTTATCCTCAGTTTTTCGTCAGCTATTGTGACTCAATTTTTTCGTCAGTTATCGTAACTAAGTTTTTCGTCAGCTATCGTGACTCAGTTATTCGTCAGTTATCGTAACTAAGTTTTTCGTCAGCTATCGTGACTCAGTTATTCGTCAGTTATCGTAAGTCAGTTTTTTCTTCAGTTATCGTAACTCAGTTTTTCGTCAGCTATCGTGACTTAGTTATCCGTCAGCTGTCGTGACTCTAGTCTTTTCGTTAGTTATCCTCAGTTTTTCGTCAGCTATTGTGACTCAATTTTTTCGTCAGTTATCGTAACTAAGTTTTTCGTCAGCTATCGTGACTCAGTTATTCGTCAGTTATCGTAAGTCAGTTTTTTTCTTCAGTTATCGTAACTCAGTTTTTCGTCAGCTATCGTGACTTAGTTATCCGTCAGCTGTCGTGACTCTAGTCTTTTCGTTAGTTATCCTCAGTTTTTCGTCAGCTATTGTGACTCAGTTTGTCGTCAGTTATCGTAGTTGCCCCAGACATATAGCGGAGGTACGCACTGCGTCTGAAACTAGGCTGTGACGATTTGGTTCCATGTTCTTGCCAGTCCACTATACATCAGTCCTGCAATTCGACGCTATTAGTCTGGGCTACTAAAAACGTTGTCAAATAAGAGGGAAAGGTGTTCCTGTCCTTGCCATGAGGCATATAGGGGAGTACAGGTATATATCCGCTCATTCTTAACCTCGGCACTATATTGAGGTGAATGGTTTAACTTCACGCCCGTCTTTACCCCCGGTAAAGAACCCCAGTGCCCCTTGAATAGGAGGCTGGGTGGGCCCTAGAGCGGGTCTGGACTTTTTGGACAACGGAAAATGTTTCGTCTCTAGAGGGATTCATATCAGGCCAGTAGCCAGACCATGAACACAGTTGTTGCAGCGGCTTGCAGTGCGGTGCATATATGTACATACGTTTATACTGTATACGTATATAATGCTGTGTTCTACGTATACAGTGTGTATATGTATTATGTATGTATAAGCGTAAAAAGCGTCTTTGCCAGGACCACAAAAACAACACTTTAATTACACAGTGCGCTCTATAAAACTGCGCAAATCATTTTGCGTATACAAAATTTTTGAAAATGAGTAGTTTCCAACCACGGCGGTTCAACAGAGGCAACACGTGGATGCGGTACGTGTGTCGCACGATTTTTAGAGGGCTTTGTCTGATTATTTTGCAAATTCCTGGTGGGGGCACTGCACACACTTGCATCCCCCCTTGACTACAGGCCTGATTCAAATCGCGGACCTTCCAGTCCATTGCCTAATCCCTACGCCAACTGAGCTATCGTGGCTCCGTCGTTAAATGAACCTTAAAAATATACGCGGATGTGAAGACGGTGGTTACATGGCTGTGAACATGTGAACTGGATGGATTTTGTGACTACATCAGTGAAACTTCGAACACCTGATCAGCTGGCTAACTGTCAGCTGTTCAAGTAACGTAGTGTGTCGCCTTCTTGGCGCCACGCTCTGTGATTCTCAGCTATTCCCGCGCGACACAGGAACGCCCGCATAAGCCGCAGCGCCAGAACTGAGGGTGTACAAACATTCCGCACGGCCCGGCGTTGTGGCTTCTGTCACGAAATTGCGGGCCATAACGTACCGCAATGATGACTATAAACAGGGCCGGCCGATTGAAGCGATTTGACGCAATCGTGCCCCTCGTTTACGGGGGCCCCGCGCTCGTGGGGGGAAATAAAATAATATGTTTGACTGATTGCTTGATTAAAAGTAAATAAAAATGATAAAAGTGGACCATTTTAATTTTTAATTCTAACTTACGTTAATATACCAAAATGCTAGTCCTTTTTTTGACTCTGAACGATAAATTTTAGGGCCCGCCACAAGGATCGCAATCGGGCCCCGCATTTGCTAAGGCAGACACTGATGATAACAATTTGCTTTGGTCATCTGTACCGGAAATTGGGGTCCAACGCGGCAGGGAGCGACGCCGATGGATGATTAATTTAGAACCGAGGTTAAGAATGTGTGGAGCTAAACCGCCATGCTATATTTCATTGTTTTATGCATAATTAGACGCAGGAATAACATTTCCTTTGTGTTTATGTTGTATTAGATTTGACACTGGATTGGTGTTTCCCGACGTTTCGAAGGAGAGTTGGCTGCATATTCAACGGTTAGGAAGTCACGTTATAGAAACTTTCTGCGACCTCTTGGTCACTTTATTCCAAATGCAGATAGACAGTAACCCAGTGAAGCAGCGTCACTTACCAGAAGATATAAATCCGCCAGAAGTACCTCTATGGACACCACAAATCCCACATTCTTAGAGTTATTTGCATATATTTGTAGCTTATTTTACGACGGTACTTTTAGTTCAGATTACTTGGCGTCGAGTAAGGTAACCTCCAAACATTTACATGTTACCATTAACTTCTGTATTGAAACTTTGAGGGTTCGTGTGCTGTACCGGCGTTCAGGTCTCCTCGGTTGGTAGGATCGTTTCGGATAGCGTTCAGAATTCAGATACTTCAGGTTACACGACTATACCATCACTTATTTGCCAGAGATAGGCATCTATGTCTCCCCTGCTTGTGATCAGGGTGCATGTGTGGTGTAGCAGGGTTCTCCCTTATCGATGCAAATTACCCTGTGCAGTCAGTGCCGTCGAGAGGGGGGAAGCCGGTACAAATTACCGGGACCCGGCTATCCGGAAGCTGACCCGGGGCCCGCCTATGTTGCATATGTTTCTGTGTGTCTCGGTAGTACCATTATCTGTCTACTGTACAAATTAACCCTTTCAGACCAAGCCCAAGTCACTATGCAGCTGAGATTCAGTCTTTCTGATTTAGTGTAAAGATTTTTAACCGGTCCCCCCTGCTGGGGGGGGGGGGGGGGGGGGCGAAAAATATTTTCGCCGGGGCCGGAACCAGCTGTCAGTGGCCCTGTCTGCAGTCCTCCTTGGCGCTAAAGCTGTGCTCCAGCCCTTCTCTTTGGTAGTCATTTCGAGGTGACTTAGATTTCAGATTCTCACAACTAGCTAGACAGACTACATAAAGAAACTCAGCTTGCGTTCCATAAAGCTATGGCTTTATCAGACGTGCTTTATAGTAATCGTCGTTTGTCCTTAAGGAATAAAAAAAGGAAATGAAGGTGCTGTGAGGAATGAAGAGCTGTTTTGTTTTGTGGTGAAGGGCTCCAAAGCAGACGCTACGGACGCACCGCAGCCTTAAGGCTTATTGTGCAACCCTATGATGAAGATGAAGAGAAAGATGATGAGTTTTTTTTTTCATTTTTCCAAGTAATGGAGCACCAGTGGAATGAAATTGACAGGGGAAAACCGAAGTACTCGGGGGAAAAACCTGTCCCAAAGCACTGTCCACCACAAATCCCATACGGACAGACCCGGGATCGAAACCGGGCCTCCGTGGTGAGAGGCCTGCGACTAACCGCCTGAGCCATGGCACGGCCAAGAGCTGTTTTGCCTTGCATGATCAGTTGCGGACGGGAAGTATAAGACAGGATGTACATATATTGTGTTAGATACATCACGTGTAGTGCAGACAACTGGAGAGAATACATTGGCCGGATCGGTTGGGAGACGGGTACCGGAAGTCCGCCCTCCATTACCACCTGACAGGAAGAAGAATAAGAAAAAGAAAGGAAGAGAGAAGATGAGGATGAGGATTTTCGCGACGATGAGTATCACGATGAGTATCACGATGAGTATCACGATGAGTATCACGATGAGTATCACGATGAGTATCACGATGAGTATCACGATTCCGGTCTGACACACTTATCTGGGTTCCTTTTTTTTTTGGACCCTTAGGATGTTAGAGAACTAAGTCTGGGGGCGATCTGGACCTTTATTAAAAGGACAGGGCTCTTATGACTTGGACTTCAGTTTAAGGGGCACAAAGGGCCTGTCAAAGGCCTACGTGCAGCCGGACCGCAAGGGCCCGACCCATTAGTTACTCATTACTCATGATTCCGGTCTTATGGGATGATGGAAGCATCAGAGTTCTCCTGTGGTGCCATCTACCGCACTGCACCCTCCTTACGTGACTCGATAATTGGGGCCCGCCATATTGCTGTTAGCTGTGTTACTTCACACATCTCTTAACAGGCATCCAGCATACAGACATTTGATGTTACGCACTATGAGACATTTGATGTTACGCACTATGAGACATTTGATGTTACGCACTATGAGACATTTGATGTTACGCACTATGAGACATTTGATGTTACGCACTATGAGACATTTGATGTTACGCACTATGAGACATTTGATGTTACGCACTATGAGACATTTGATGTTACGCACTATGAGACAACGCAGTGTTAAAAAAAGTAAAATAGACTTAAGTAATGACATTTTTAGGGGCGCGCCGAATTTTTCCTCGCGGGAATGAGATGGAGGTGGCGGAAGAATACTGCTGAGCGATAACACAGGCGATTGTGCTGTCATTCTGCGACCGATAAGGTTCCAATGTGTTGGAGTTCGGATTTCAACTGGAATCCCTTATATATAAATATGTATTTGAACATATGTATACTAAATTCCGGCTTGCAATGGACCTTCTGGAACGTAACTGTTGCATCAGTCGGGGAGTGCCTCTACTGTGTTTGTTGTCAGAAGAACGGAATCCAGTACGAAAAGACCGACAACAAAGTTCAGTATTCTGTATGTCTGGGGGGGCCGCGGGGTCTGTGGTGGGGAGGGAGCCTTATCTACGCCACTGCTGACGTAAGAACATTTGTTCAAACAAAAGTCATCTTAAAATAGCAAGCCGACATGCCATAGTTTACTGCTAGCACATACCACATGACACAGAATTCAGTTAGCGTCGGATTTGTCTCGTCGCCACCGTATCCAAAACGGCTCTGGGGTCCACGTAGTCCCCTATGAAGTGCATACCGCGGGTTAAAGCAGCCAGGATGTGAAGCTGATCACTCATCTAAGTCTGGTGCCGATATCAGGAACGTGTGGAGCGATACTGTAACGCCATACTTCTTCGTGGCGTGATGCATAATCATGAGGGTAGTTACGGGTGGAGTAAGGATAAAAACTGTGCAGAATCTGTCCTAAGTGGGAAAGGTTAGTTCGTGACAAGCTCAGAGTTTTGTAAGAACGGTGCTTTCATAAACTTCGTAATGTTGGCAAGACTTGCGGTTCTCACAGCGGTGTTGCTGAGGATTCGCGTCTTCTGGGTTGTGACATGTTGTTAGGCAAGTAGTTACCGACGTGTCGAAGGGCCGTAGTTCCTTCGTCTTCAGTTGATCCTGTAGATTAAGGCAGTACGTTCCTTGGAAATGTGGGGAAATATTCAGCCAACGATACAGCGTCACATTCCTGAACACTTGACTCGTTACATTTTGATGCGAGGTTTCAAGTTTTTATGTGGGTTTTAATGAAGATTAAATTTTTCTATGATATGACGACTTCTAGTTTGGCAATTGTTTCTTCCAATGACGCAAAAGCCCCTTGTGGGACAGGGCCTCCTCATTATCGAGGCTTCAGATCACACTCGGTAGGACTCCTCTGGACGAGTGATTAGCCCGCCGACGCAGAGACCTCTACCTCACAACACACAACACTTACAAGAGGTAAACATCCATGACCCCCTGCGGGATTCGAACCCACAATCCCAGTAAGCGACGGCCGCAGACCCACGCCTTAGACCTCACGGTCACTGGGATCGGTAGGTTGGCAATTAGTTACTGAAATTCCGGATGATATTGCAGCCATCATCTTTAGGGTGTTCCAAGAAAACCCACAGAGTACTCTTCGCGGTTTACCCTGAAGATGGAGGCAGCGAGCTACACCACAACGTTAATACCTTTACCAGTCGTCACGGCTTCACGTCCCAGTGTCTCTTTCCGGTTTGCTGTGTTAACATTCGGTGTGCGTGCCGCGAAAACAATAGCATACCGGAAACACATTCCGTTGTTTGCGTAACAATGGCTGACTTGTTTAACGGGGCATTGGGAACACCAGGTGGAGAGGCTTGTGTATGGCGCGAACTGAAAAGTTTCCGGTTTCCGAAGGGTTACTAACGATATTCAAAATGAGTGCCCACATTTGCCAGTTGCGTGAAAGACCGTTACCCAATTTGGGCCACTGGTACCAACGTAACGAATTGAATGCATAAAGTAATAACATTCAACTACATAACACTATGAATGCAGAAAGTAATAACGTTCAACTACATAACACTATTGAATGCAGAAAGTAATAACGGTCAACTACATAACACTATTGAATGCAGAAAGTAATAACGTTCAACTACATAACACTATTGAATGCAGAAAGTAATAACGTTCAACTACATAACACTATTGAATGCAGAAAGTAATAACGTTCAACTACATAACACTATTGAATGCATAAAGTAATAACGTTCAACTACATAACACTATGAATGCAGAAAGTAATAACGTTCAACTACATAACACTATTGAATGCAGAAAGTAATAACGTTCAACTACATTCCTATTGATTGCTAAAATAGTTCAAATTTAACACATTGGAATGCAGAAAGTAAGAACGTTATATACACTATGAACTGCAGAAAGTAATAACGTTCAAGGCTACATAACATATTTAATCAGAAATGTAAAACGTCAACTACATTTACCATATGCAGATGTAATAACGTTCAAACTACAAACAACTATTGAATGCAGAAAGTAATAACGTTAAACTACATAACACTATGAATGCAGAAAGTAATAACGTTCAACTACATAACACTATTGAATGCAGAAAGTAATAACGTTCAACTACATAACACTATTGAATGCAGAAAGTAATAACGTTCAACTACATAACACTATTGAATGCAGAAAGTAATAACGTTCAACTACATAACACTATTGAATGCAGAAAGTAATAACGTTCAACTACATAACACTATGAATGCAGAAAGTAATAACGTTCAACTACATAACACTATGAATGCAGAAAGTAATAACGTTCAACTACATAACACTATTGAATGCATAAAGTAATAACGTTCAACTACATAACACTATTGAATGCAGAAAGTAATAACGTTCAACTACATAACACTATTGAATGCAGAAAGTAATAACGTTCAACTACATAACACTATTGAATGCAGAAAGTAATAACGTTCAACTACATAACACTATTGAATGCAGAAAGTAATAACGTTCAACTACATAACACTATGAATGCAGAAAGTAATAACGTTCAACTACATAACACTATTGAATGCAGAAAGTAATAACGTTCAACTACATAACACTATTGAATGCAGAAAGTAATAACGTTCAACTACATAACACTATTGAATGCAGAAAGTAATAACGTTCAACTACATAACACTATGAATGCATAAAGTAATAACGTTCAACTACATAACACTATTGAATGCAGAAAGTAATAACGTTCAACTACATAACACTATTGAATGCAGAAAGTAATAACGTTCAACTACATAACACTATTGAATGCATAAAGTAATAACGTTCAACTACATAACACTATGAATGCAGAAAGTAATAACGTTCAACTACATAACACTATTGAATGCATAAAAATAATAACGTTCAACTACATAACACTATTGAATGCATAAAGTAATAACGTTCAACTACATAACACTATTGAATGCAGAAAGTAATAACGTTCAACTACATAACACTATGAATGCATAAAATAATAACGTTCAACTACATAACCTATTGAATGCATAAAGTAATAACGTTCAACTACATAACACTATTGAATGCAGAAAGTAATAACGTTCAACTACATAACACTATTGAATGCAAAAGTAATAACGTTCAACTACATAACACTATTGAATGCAGAAAGTAATAACGTTCAACTACATAACACTATTGAATGCAAAAGTAATAACGTTCAACTACATAACACTATGATTGCATAAAGATAATAACGTTCAACTACATAACACTATTGAATGCAGAAAGTAATAACGTTCAACTACATAACACTATTGAATGCATAAAGTAATAACGTTCAACTACATAACACTATTGAATGCATAAAGTAATAACGTTCAACTACATAACACTATGAATGCAAAAGTAATAACGTTCAACTACATAACACTATTGAATGCAGAAAGTAATAACGTTCAACTACATAACACTATTCACATTCGACGTCATTGCATTCAGAAACTCAGACAAGGGAAAGCAGTGCTGACAATGTAAAAATATAAACAAAAAATTAATTTATGTGCTTGTCTCAAGATGGGGTGAGATGGTGTATTTGGTACAGTGAATATGCTACTGGCTGGACGTCAGAGGAATTATGATGCTCTTGGCAGGGGCAAGAGATTTATGTGTGCTTCAAAACGTTCAGGCTGGCTCTGGGGGCCCAGGCGCGCACCCAAAACTGGGACTGCCGAGCTGCAGTCCTTAAACCCACCAAATCGAAATTTTAAAAAACACAAATTTTGTAGACACGGTGATATCAAAAGTTTTACGTGATTTACACTTCAGCCGAAATCAGCCGCTGAAATTGACTGATGACTGGTAGATTAGAATTTTGAAAAATATAATAAAAAACTTACGATGTCGTAGATGGAATTTAAAACCACCCAAGCCAATTAGACGTTGTGATTAAATTAGGTGAGTTAGTCACGGAACATGTAGTTATATTTGTATGTATATAAATGCAGTTGCAAACAGTGTTATGTTACAGTTATACTTATGATACGATTTTTATAACATAGTTTTTAAAATTAAATATAAATTGTATATAGCCTCAGGGTCAGCCCCCACCCCCCGCAAATGAAAAATTCTGGGTGTGCGCCTGCTGTAGCCCACCAAGCATCCTATTTAGTGCGTACCGGAGGTAAAGCAGCCGGGACCGTGAAGGTGACCACTCCTATCTAATGACGAGGTTAAGAATGAATGGAGCTCTACCTCAAGTCGTCCATGTTTCATGTTATAGACTTATTTTGCCTATCATGCCTTAATTGCCGTGGGAATGAGTCCTGCACGCCGCATGGCGCCACTGCAAGACTGCTAACACTTCCAACATCCAAAAGCTTTTTAGTAACATTCCTGCCTAACAGGAAACACACTGCTTCTCAATTACAAAGATCAGCCAGTTAATGCTTTTTTTATGTTTTGTGTACCTAAGTGTAAATCATGTGCATTTGTTGGTTTGATTAAACAGTTAAAGCTACATTCATTCATTCATTCATTCTGCAGTCTGTCTTACGACAGGTCCGTAGCCTCTTCATTCTGCAGTCTGTCTTACGACAGGTCCGTAGCATCTTTCAAAGCGAGTTCTCCACAGAGTGCAATCTAGTGCTTCCTCTTTCAATTTCCAGTATCTTCTCTTTTCCTTAAGGTCATCCAGTAGTTGCTTATGTCTTCTTCCTCGTCTTCCCGCCATTTCTATCCTTCCCTCTAACTTTCTTCAATCACATGTTTCAGAAGGCAGTTCCTAAGCAAGATGTGACCAATCCAGTTAGCCTTTCTTCTTTTTATTGTATGTACGATATTCCTCTCCTCCTTGACTCTGTGTAATACTTCTTCATTTTTCACACGATCGGTCCAACTGATCTTCTCCATTCTTCTCCAGCACCACATATCAAAACTTTCCAGATACTTCTGATCTACTTTCCCAAGTGTCCACGTTTCAGCACCACACAAAGCTATGCTCCAACTGTAGCACTTTACTAGTTTCTTACTTAAATTTAACTCCAGTTTGCTGGTGAAAATATTCTTCTTGTTGTTGAATGCTGCTTTTGCCATGGCAATACTGTATTTAATTTCACGTGTACACCTCGCATCATTTGTTAGCATGCTACCCAAATAATTGAAATATTCCACATTCTCTAATTGTTTTTGATCTATCATAATTTTCATTGGAGATGTTTGCCTTGAGATTCTCATTACCTTAGTTATTTTACACATATGATCTTCCAGTTTTAATTAATCTATGAATGATGGGGTCTCTTTCCCAGGGTTAAAGCGGCCGGGGCGTGGCATTGACCACCACTTCCATCTAGCTCCGAGATTAAAGAAACGGTAGAGCTGAACATTTTTCCCCTCTCTGGGCCTTCACGGCATGTTACAGGGTGAATATAATAATAATAATAACCATGGCTCAACAGGCCTCCTCTTTTCGAGGTTACTAAGTCGTGCGCATTCATGGCAGTTTGTGACCGGTCAACTGGCCGCGCTAGTGTTCTATCGATCCTGATGTGACAGCCAGAGCCATCTGGCAGGCAGTCAGGAGACTTGGGTGAGAAATGGAGGCAATTTGGCTTACGCAACATTTTTATTCATGCCCGTAAGGTTCTTTTACATGCCGTAAATCTACCGACGACTTTACTTCCCCTCCGAAGGAAGTGGTGCTCCGGATTTTTATCACCCTTAAAAATCCATCGACCTCGGTCGGGATCGAACCCGCGAACCTTGGGTCCAGTGGCGAGCACGCTAACCACTAGTCCACCGAGGTCGACACAGGGTGAATATTACTGTACCGTTTTACATATACCTGTCAGTCATGCTCTATAGCACTGTTTCTTCCTTAGCCAGTAGCACAAGGTCAGTGCTGTATGCGGCGACAATTAAGAACATGTCCCCTGAAGCAATGCAGACATATGCGTGTACATAGACCCTATTTGCACAGTGCAGAGTGGGGAGCCGTGGGACATTTGCAGATTCGTGTCATAGGGATGTTACGCAGTGCCGACTGGTGATAGTTATCGACGTTTCGGAGGAACGAGTGACTTCATCTTGAGAGGCAAGCAGTCCAGGAAGTGTGTTACTTTTCTTGGTCTGCTTGGCACCCCAGAAGACTTTAGTGTTCGTCAACACCGCTCTGAGAACCTAATTCTCGCAACGTGGGCAGTTATTAGCATGGCAAGGACTTAGTTACACCTTGCCAATAGTACAGGACTTTGCCATTAGGTTGCTGTTTGTCAGTTCAGTTACACGAGGATAACTTCTGTCAGTAGGCCTGTTGTCTGAACGCGGTCGTGTTGGGAGTCTCCTTGTCGTCTCAGACCGGAAGGTTTTGCTATTCTTTTCTCTTTGTCCACTAAAGGCAGGATTTCGCGGACGATTCCGGAGAGGGAGAGGGCTTCATACTGAGGAGTTTTACTTGGATTTGTGGGCACTTTCCTCCTTTTGGTTAAAATCGGACAGCAGTAACGGACACCTTCCAGACGTTTTGCGCGTATTCGAGCGTAAATACACTAAACAATTAACCGAGATTGAAGAGTTTCGAATGAAAGTCGTAGAGTAACGCTGTTTTGTAAAGGCACGTCTGGGAGTGGAGGTAAAACTCCTGTTATTCATGACTTCAACCGTAGATGGAAATGAGTGTTTAATTTCACGTCCAGGTTGCTTGACCCTCGGGGGAAGAGCCCCAGGTACGCATTTTATAGGAGTATGGTGGGCCCCAGTGCCGGTTCGGATTTTTGGAGAGCAGAAAAATAATGTATTGTCTCTACCGGGAATCGAATCACGATCTTCCAGCCCGTAGTCTATAACCAAATAAATTATTTTACACTAGTCGCACGTAGAAACAGTAAAATATTTAATGAGCAAACATTGCAGCATCTTAATCTTATTAAGCATTAAGAATCGTACTTAATAATGCTTGATGCTGGTTAACTTCTTTCGGAGATCAACAGATCATAAGCAATGTGTAAGTAATAAACAAAACGTTGAAATTGACAGTGCTGTCTCAAGCGGAGGCCAAGGGAAGTACATGAAAATATGTTGGCCTCCGCTTGAGGCAGCACTGTCAGTTCTTAGCGTTAGCCATTTTTGTTAAAAAAAACAATATTTTTGAGAATGAGTTAATAAAAACAAATAAGATTGCGATCAACTCTGAATCACAAGCTTTATAAAATGTCTTATCTTTAAAAGATCCTTTCGGTAGTTCAGTGTGTTATGACGTCGCAAACCTTGCCGTGTTAATGTATGTGATGATAATCTGTTGAGATATTGGCTCAGTTGAATTGTCAGTTTGGCTGTAAATTGAAAATTAGTGTGAATGTCGGTCATTTCGTTTTTTGTGCTCAATATTTGTACAAGTTTCAGGAAATTACGTATTACATTATGTAACCAGGAAGCCGCTTGTGTCAATTGGAGAAAGTTTGCTATGGATGGCGGTCCTTTCCCCTTTGCTTACAGCGTGTTTCTGCACGAGGTGTGCGAATGCCAAACTAATGCACTGACTAAGGCTGCCAGTTGTTAAGATTGTATGGCGTCGTTTGTAGATGAATGAATGAGTATGGAGCATTGGTGGAATGATACTGACAGGGGAAAACTGAAGTACTGAGAGAGAAACATTATACAGCGTTGGTGGTAGATGTATGAATGAGTATGGAGCATTGGTGGAATGATACTGACAGGGGAAAACTGAAGTACTGGGAGAGAAACATTATACAGCGTTTGTGGTAGATGAATGAATGAGTATGGAGCATTGGTGGAATGATACTGACAGGGGAAAACTGAAGTACTGGGAGAGAAACATTATACAGCGTTGGTGGTAGATGAATGAATGAGTATGGAGCATTGGTGGAATGATACTGACAGGGGAAAACTGAAGTACTGGGAGAGAAACATTATACAGCGTTGGTGGTAGATGAATGAATGAGTATGGAGCATTGGTGGAATGATACTGACAGGGGAAAACTGAAGTACTGGGAGAGAAACATTATACAGCGTTGGTGGTAGATGGATGAATGAGTATGGAGCATTGGTGGAATGATACTGACAGGGGAAAACTGAAGTACTGGGAGAGAAACATTATACAGCGTTGGTGGTAGATGAATGAATGAGTATGGAGCATTGGTGGAATGATACTGACAGGGGAAAACTGAAGTACTGGGAGAGAAACATTATACAGCGTTGGTGGTAGATGAATGAATGAGTATGGAGCATTGGTGGAATGATACTGACAGGGGAAAACTGAAGTACTGGGAGAGAAACATTATACAGCGTTGGTGGTAGATGGATGAATGAGTATGGAGCATTGGTGGAATGATACTGACAGGGGAAAACTGAAGTACTGGGAGAGAAACATTATACAGCGTTGGTGGTAGATGAATGAATGAGTATGGAGCATTGGTGGAATGATACTGACAGGGGAAAACTGAAGTACTGGGAGAGAAACATTATACAGCGTTGGTGGTAGATGAATGAATGAGTATGGAGCATTGGTGGAATGATACTGACAGGGAAAACTGAAGTACTGGGAGAACAACATTATACAGCGTTGGTGGTAGATGAATGAATGTGTATGGAGCATTGGTGGAATGATACTGACAGGGGAAAACTGAAGTACTGGGAGAGAAACATTATACAGCGTTGGTGGTAGATGAATGAATGAGTATGGAGCATTGGTGGAATGATACTGACAGGGGAAAACTGAAGTACTGGGAGAGAAACATTATACAGCGTTGGTGGTAGATGAATGAATGAGTATGGATCATTGGTGGAATGATACTGACAGGGGAAAACTGAAGTACTGGGAGAGAAACATTATACAGCGTTGGTGGTAGATGAATGAATGAGTATGGATCATTGGTGGAATGATACTGACAGGGAAAACTGAAGTACTGGGAGAGAAACATTATACAGCGTTGGTGGTAGATGGATGAATGAGTATGGAGCATTGGTGGAATGATACTGACAGGGGAAAACTGAAGTACTGGGAGAGAAACATTATACAGCGTTGGTGGTAGATGAATGAATGAGTATGGAGCATTGGTGGAATGATACTGACAGGGGAAAACTGAAGTACTGGGAGAGAAACATTATACAGCGTTGGTGGTAGATGAATGAATGAATATGGAGCATTGGTGGAATGATACTGACAGGGGAAAACTGAAGTACTGGGAGAGAAACATTATACAGCGTCGGTGGTATATGTATGAATGAGTATGGAGCATTGGTGGAATTATACTGACAGGGGAAAACTGAAGTACTGGGAGAGAAACATTATACAGCGTTGGTGGTAGATGTATGAATGGGTATGGAGCATTGGTGGAATGATACTGACAGGGGAAAACTGAATTACTGGGAGAGAAACATTATACAGCGTTGGTGGTAGATGAATGAATGAGTATGGAGCATTGGTGGAATGATACTGACAGGGGAAAACTGAAGTACTGGGAGAGAAACATTATACAGCGTTGGTGGTAGATGAATGAATGAGTATGGAGCATTGGTGGAATGATACTGACAGGGGAAAACTGAAGTACTGGGAGAGAAACATTATACAGCGTTGGTGGTAGATGTATGAATGGGTATGGAGCATTGGTGGAATGATACTGACAGGGGAAACTGAAGTACTGGGAGAGAAACATTATACAGCGTTGGTGGTAGATGAATGAATGAGTATGGAGCATTTGTGGAATGATACTGACAGGGGAAACTGAAGTACTGGGAGAGAAACATTATACAGCGTTGGTGGTAGATGAATGAATGAGTATGGAGCATTTGTGGAATGATACTGACAGGGGGAAACTGAAGTACTGGGAGAGAAACATTATACAGCGTTGGTGGTAGATGAATGAATGAGTATGGAGCATTTGTGGAATGATACTGACAGGGGAAACTGAAGTACTGGGAGAGAAACATTATACAGCGTTGGTGGTAGATGAATGAATGAGTATGGAGCATTTGTGGAATGATACTGACAGGGGAAACTGAAGTACTGGGAGAGAAACATTATACAGCGTTGGTGGTAGATGAATGAATGAGTATGGAGCATCGGTGGAATGATACTGACAGGGGAAACTGAAGTACTGGGAGAGAAACATTATACAGCGTTGGTGGTAGATGAATGAATGAGTATGGAGCATTTGTGGAATGATACTGACAGGGGAAACTGAAATACTGATAGAGAAACATTATACAGCGTTGGTGGTAGATGAATGAATGAGTATGGAGCATTTGTGGAATGATACTGACAGGGGAAACTGAAGTACTGGGAGAGAAACATTATACAGCGTTGGTGGTAGATGAATGAATGAGTATGGAGCATCGGTGGAATGATACTGACAGGGGAAAACTGAAGTACTCGTCAGGCCCATTTGAAATTTACCCTGACACTTCGTCTTCCCCCCCTAACAACCATTTGTGTCGCCCGGTCTTTCGATGTTGTGTATTGCTGGTGGTTGTCAGAGGGCAAAACACGGTGGTTACTGCATGCACCGGCTGCTTTCTTTTTCCCATCTGCTCTACAGCCCCAAGTGGGCCCAGGCCACCTCATTATCAAGGCTTCACGATCACACTCAGACACATCACACTTGGTAGGACTCCTCTGGGCGAGTGATCAGCCCGTCGCAGAGACCTCTACCTGACAACACACAACACTTACAACAGACCAACATCCATGCTGCCGGCGGGATTCGAACCCGCAATCCCAGCAAGCGAGCGGCCGCAGACCCACGCCTTAGACCGTGCGGTCACTGGAATCGGCACCGCCTGCTTAGCAATCAGAATATCTACATTTTGCATATATCGCGTATTTACGAATCTGTTACGAAGATGTGTTGTTACGTCAGTAGCGATTCTTTCCTGAAAGGGAATTAAACCGATTGGGTTTGTGATGGAGACCGAGTGTGTTGCGTGCGATAAGAACTTAACTTTAAGTTGTGTTTAGATAGATTTTAGACTTCGGAGGGCTAATGAAACCAGCAATCAAGCGATGATTGCTGTGGCGTTAAATCTACTATCTGTATGTCCTTTCTTTATTTACCGACTGCCTTGTGTCTTTCTAAGTTACACGGCGTTGGAAGGTCAATTAGAAGGCATGAGGAACGAAGTTGCTGTGTCCTAATTAACACTTCATAAAACCTGGTTGTTACTATATTTACCGCCATGTTTAACAGTCACAAATTCTACGTTCTGCCCACACAGTGTATTTATGTGTTTTGTGTGGATCTCAGAACAAACAGCGATTATTTCACTGTACAGCATTAACTGACTGGTTTGTATAACTGAGACTGAGTGTGTTTACTGCGCGGTACGGACTGTATTTATGTGTTTTGTGTGGATCTCAGAACAAACAGCGATTATTTCACTGTACAGCATTAACTGACTGGTTTGTATAACTGAGACGGAGTGTGTTTACTGCGCGGTACGGACTGTATTTATGTGTTTTGTGTGGATCTCAGAACAAACAGCGATTATTTCACTGTACAGCATTAACTGACTGGTTTGTATAACTGAGACGGAGTGTGTTTACTGCGCAGTACGGACTGTATTTTTGTGTTTTGTGTGGATCTCAGAACAAACAGCGATTATTTCACTGTACAACATTAACTGACTGGTTTGTATAACTGAGACGGAGTGTGTTTACTGCGCGGTACGGACTGTATTTATGTGTTTTGTGTGGATCTCAGAACAAACAGCGATTATTTCACTGTACAACATTAACTGACTGGTTTGTATAGCTGAGACGGAGTGTGTTTACTGCGCGGTACGGACTGTATTTATGTGTTTTGTGTGTATCTCAGAACAAACAGCGATTATTTCACTGTACAACATTAACTGACTGGTTTGTATAACTGAGACGGAGTGTGTTTACTGCGCGGTACGGACTGTATTTATGTGTTTTGTGTGGATCTCAGAACAAACAGCGATTATTTCACTGTACAGCATTAACTGATTGGTTTGTATAACTGAGACGGAGTGTGTTTACTGCGCGGTACGGACTGTATTTATGTGTTTTGTGTGGATCTCAGAACAAACAGCGATTATTTCACTGTACAACATTAACTAACTGGTTTGTATAGCTGAGACGGAGTGTGTTTACTGCGCGGTACGGACTGTATTTATGTGTTTTGTGTGGATCTCAGAACAAACAGCGATTATTTCACTGTACAACATTAACTGACTGGTTTGTATAGCTGAGACGGAGTGTGTTTACTGCGCGGTACGGACTATATTTATGTGTTTTGTGTGGATCTCAGAACAAACAGCCATTATTTCACTGTACAACATTAACTAACTGGTTTGTATAGCTGAGACGGAGTGTGTTTACTGCGCGGTACGGACTGTATTTATGTGTTTTGTGTGGATCTCAGAACAAACAGCGATTATTTCACTGTACAACATTAACTGACTGGTTTGTATAACTGAGACGGAGTGTGTTTACTGCGCGGTACGGACTGTATTTATGTGTTTTGTGTGGATCTCAGAACAAACAGCGATTATTTCACTGTACAACATTAACTGACTGGTTTGTATAACTGAGACGGAGTGTGTTTACTGCGCGGTACGGACCGGGTATGTATAATTTCGGTTAAATTCTGTTTTCAAATGGTTAATATTTCCATGAGTGATATATTAGAATATTCTGTGACCGGATTGAGATTCGAACCAGAGCCATCTGAATAAAAGGAGTCCTGACCACTGCGGTGTAATTAGAGTGCTAAATAACCACAGTACTACTTAACCCCGGTACTTGAAAGAGTGTCATTAAATCTTAATTGAAAATCAAGCAGGTTATGTAAGCACTATGCTATGAAAGCATAATGTGTGTAGGACATGGAAAAGTAGCTCCACGTGTTATACAATTCAGTGAGTTGACAGCTTCACGCTCCTTCCGCTTTACCTCTGAAGGGAAGGTGAGTTAAGACGGAGTATTTCTTGTGGTTGCCTGGTACTGAACCTTTCCAATTTATTCAGTAATTTGAGGGTATGTTCTCAGTACCCCAAGGCACAGTGGGGCACACCCCACGCACAACACTCCGTAAACTTTCACTTTCACTCTCGATTCTCTTCACCACAACGATGGACCATACTTTAAGGCAGTGTTCTTTGCGCGCCGCAGTGTTAACACGTGTGTTCCGATATATGGGTTACTGCTGTGTTCGTCTTAAACACGACATTGTTCAGTTTAATTTGTAGTTTTTGTGCTCGGTTATAAGGGAGTTTGTGTTAACTTTATGGGGAATGTGCACATTTATTGTATGTTACGTAGTAAATTTTATGAGGAATTTTAAGCTTCAAAATAGATTATTGTGTTTGTAGTTATAATTTTAGTGACACTTATTGTGTTAAGTTAATGATTAAATTTGTTTGTTCTTTTTTGTATGCAGTTGTGTTTGGCCGTATAGGACTTTGCTGTTTTGGGCACAGTCGATTGTGGTTTTTGCGATAGATCGAATGATTTGTTGTGGACATTATATAGCTTATCTCAGCTCTGTATTGCCACATTAACCATTTTTATGTTGACTGATATGAAACGTAAAAACCGTCTTTCATTTATACGAAGTGTGAACGTGAACAGAACTTGCATTGATAAACCGTTACAAGTATTTTGTGACGAAAAGAAAGATGGCAGAAATATTTTTCATTTTGGTAACACTAAATGTGTTCGTAACTGAAGTAACTGATTTTGCTGGACATAGAAAGAATTAATATTTTATAATGGGTTAGTTTCTGAAAAGGCTGCTTATTTACATCGTAGGATTTTTTGGGGAAATCATATGTCATTTTTATGTAATGTTACAGCTCGGGTGTGTTCAGAGGTTTGTGTCCGTTTACTGGGTTTTTTAAACTATTTTATAGTTACGTTCTCATAAATAGCGAAAAGAGCGTATTAGTTTTGTCATATCTCTCCGTCTGTCCGCATATATATACGCTGTTCACACCGGACGGATTTCCGTGAAATTTGATTTTGAAAAAAAAAAATCTATTGAGAAATTCCAAATTTGATTCAAACAGGACAAAATATCGGGTAATTGACACAAAGACCTAGGTACATTTTGTTGTTGACAGCAGGACAAAACGTTTCGTAGCTCAACAGCCGTGCAAAGGTAACCGATCTTTGCGTTTCAATGGCAACACTCAACGGTTACGCGAACGCGCCACAATGTTACGTTACACGTGCATTCAGGTACTAGGATAGCAACAAACCCACATCGTTTGAAGTCATGAATGTCGTTTTCCCAACGTCCTGAAGCCAGTCCATTTATTAAGGCAATTAAAACCGGTCCCTCGGTCATCCGGAACCCAGTAATCCGGATCCACCTATGGTCCGGAAATTTTTCGGCCAAATATAGCCTAGTATTTCCCATTGAAATTTTTATTACAGTACGTTATTATTATTATTTGCTGTTAGGTACAGTATTTCCGCTTTAAGGAGTTTTGCTTGAGCATTGAGTGATGTTACCTATACCACGAAAATTTCCCCTCGGTGGTCCCGTTTCCCGGATAATTCCGACCTCCCCGCCTCTCATACAGTCCGGATGACCGAGGGACTGCCGTACTTTCATGGAACGGGCCATTGGGCTAACGAGGAAACAGCGGACAGCCGCTTGTGCAGAACGGTACCCAGAGTTCCGCTGTTTTCAGACAAGTTATGGGTCCTAGCTTCGTATCCAGCGGTAACCGGGACGCACCACCTCTGCAGACCAATGCGGTACACATTATGGAGCCTTGAGTTCGTCTAGGGTAGTGGTTCCCAACGAGGGCGGTACCGCCCCCTGGGGGGTGGTGGGATTAACGAGATGGGCGCTAATAGTTACGAGAGGTGGAAGGGAGCGCTGTTATTATCACAGGGGGGCGCTAGTAGACAAGTAGTGCATTTATTTTTATAATAAAATTCAAATAAAGTAATTTTTGTGTTAAAAATAAAAAATGAACTAAATTTCTTAGTATTTTAATTTATCAATCTTATTCAAGCACATATTGTTTTAATAAACTATTGCTAGATGAATTATTGTTAATCATAAAAAATATGATAAATTTTAAATTATAAATTAACACATAAAACATTAAGTTTAACTCTTATAATTTTATTTAAACGATTTTTTTAAATATAAAATAAAAGTGGAAACAAAAGCGCGTTTATGTTTTTTAAAAAAGGTAGGGGGGCGGTGTGGGTGTGTATATGGAACCAAGGGGGCGGTGGACCGAAAAAGTTTGGGAACCGCTGGTCTAGGGGTTGGTACTGAATGAAGAAGTCCGACATAAACGGCAAACGTCCTGTGGATTGCGTGTCTGGTAGGTAGCACTGTGTTATCGGAAAGGCGCGGTAGACGGACAGACTGCTGGGCCACCGGAACTGAGGCCTTGTCGTGGGTCAGGCGGTCAGTCGCCGGCCTTGAAGAGTGACAGAAAATGCAAACAGTGTCATGGAAGTGTAGGCCTACAGGGGCTTGGAAGTAAAACGCCACTTATTCTATACCTTTACTGCAAATGGAGCTGAGTAGTCAGAAACACGTTTCGGCTGTGTCACCCTCGTCACCAATGCCAACTGGATAAGGTCCACATCCGGTCTGGACCAAATGGTGGTGAGGAGAAAAATTCCTAATTCTGAAGACCAGATTCCCAACCCTTTACTGAGTTATCGAAGTTTATAGGCTTTTTTTTAAAGCAATCCCATTACAGACCTAGACAGGCCCTTAGGGGTCGAGCAGGCTCACAGATTTCTAGACAATCGGCACATGAAGGTGGTAAGGTTGTCAGCCCTACGCACATGCCGCCTTTACCCCCCAGGAAAGACTCCAGGTACTCATTTCTGTTAGAGGCTGAGTCGACTACAGGGCCATAATGCGACCGAAAGGATTATGTCAATGAAAAACTCCAATGACATAATCGGGAATCGAACCCCTGACCTTCCGGCTTGTATTGCAGTGCCTCAACCAACTGCACCACCGCGTGCCCCGCTTATAGACTTACATTACGTTATAGATTGATAGCATTGTTCGATTGGAAACGGTTCCGATCTTTACATGTATAAAAACTGTGAGGTATATACAGGGGCATTATTTTATTTGGCAAGTATCAATAGCCATTTCCCGTATACTTGGTTGTTATACGTACATGCCCACACAGTGGTTACATTTCCAATTGATTATCGGAGAGTTATGGGTCCTGTACCAGTCGCTCTGCGCAGTTGTCTGATACGCGCTATACAGCTCATACAAACGTGTCGTGTAAATTCGGAAAATTTGCTAATATGCGAAAAGTTTTCGACCAGTATGTTCCCTTCCAGACAGTAACAGAACAAGCAGAAGACACGTGCGTACTGCATCCTATTTTGTAACCGCGTTTCACAAATTCTCCCTGAAGCAAAACTGAATTTTGTGAACTGGTACCATCATTGGGTACATAATTGATAAATAGACCCCACGCTCATTCTATTTAAGAGCGAAACTACGTGAACTGTTCATTATATCAGATATCACACATTAATCTACTTAGTGCCCTTACGTGTTGAGCTTCGTGTGGCGGGTAAATGAAGTTCTGGCCGTTGTTAATTTTACGGAGGTCAAGATGGGCGGTGAAAGTCACGTTTTATCTCAGGCATCCCAATTGTGTTCCATAGCATATAAAGTATAATGTAATATTGATATTAATATTACTACTGTATAATATCAATATTAATATTAGATCTTTATACAGAGTGTCCCACTTAAAACCGGCCAGTTTGCACGGCGAAATCAAGAAAGCGGGCCAGTTTTAAGTGGACTATTCTGTAGTATATGGCCATATACTCTAAAAAAATTAACAAACATTTGTGTCGTCGACGGAAATTACATAATAAAGGCACGTTGCTTAACCAAGAAGAAAATAATTGGAGCAAATTTATTTCTATATAGGAAACGTAGCTTCTGCAAAACTCGTAGATTGTGTCTGTTGTAAGAGTACCATGAAGTGCTAGCCGCTGTTACGTTTCCGAAGGCCGAAGTGCAAAATTGTAACCGTGCTCGCTAATAAGAGGGGAAAATTGTTTTCGGGATGAGGAAGTTTCTGTTGACAACGTTTTATGTGCTGTTGTAATGGATATGTGACATATTTGACCACGTGTAATCTCTCGAAGGCTGAGTTGTAGACAGCTGGATGATGTGGCTGGCCTGTTATATATCTCTGACCACCGATGAGGACCCTGGCCGCATGCAGCAACAACAGCAGGGAAGCATGGCGGTATTTATGGCCATGTTCCTCGTGTGCTGTATAGAGGCTGTCATTGTTAAGATTGTGACTGCAGAGGAAGACGCTGTGCTACGTATCGGCTCGGTGCTGCTGCCTGCAGGAGAAGAAGACCATGACGATTAACAGGTCATTGTTGTAACAGTGGCGGCTCGTAAGATGTGTCCGTTGCCTCTAAGCATAAGACAAAAAATTTGTATAGGTATTTCGGTATATGGATCTATTACTTTACAAATTTATAGTTACGTTGTTTGTTAAATGATTATTTACGAGTGTTTGGTGTACCCCCATATGATGAGTCGCCTCTGCATATAAGAGCTGACATTTTTTATAAACATTTTACAGTTTACAAGTCACCTTATATATTGCAACGAATGCACTATAAGCAGATACACTAATTTTAATATAATAATATAATATGTTATTGTATTATATCAAAACTATTGTATCTGATTATAGTGCAATTGTTGAAATATATATAGTGACCTCTAAAGTGGAAAAGCTTTATAAAAAATTTCAGCTCTTATATGCAGAGGCGACTCATCATATGGGGGTACACCAAACACTCGTAAATAATCATTTAACAAACAACAACTTAACTTTATGTGATTGAAGGCTTCCGCCGCAGTCGTAATGTTGCATAAAATCTTCTGAGTTTTTACCCGGCGTCGTTTTTTTGGTATATGACAGACGTTTCGGGACTACTTGTCTGTCCCATCTTCAGGGTCTTGAGGAAAAGGACCTGAAGATGGGACAGACAAGTGGTCCCGAAACGTTGATCATATACCAAAAACGACGCCGGATAGAAACCCAGAAGATTTTATGCAACTTAACTTTAATTGTGTAATATATTTTTGTAATATAATATAATATATAATGTGTAATATAATTATACAGGACTTACACAAAATAATGGTGCGGTTTCAATAGGAATCACTATTGAAACCGCACCATTCTTTTGTGTATACCCTGTATTGTATCTAATTACAGTGTAGTTGTTGGAATATACCGTATATTCTCGAATCTAATGCGCACCCTTTTTACAGTTTTAGAGGGCTAAAAAATCAGATGCGCATTAGATTCGCTTGCGGATTAGATTCGCGGTCTAGAGCTGGATTTTGTAAAAATGATTGAGCTGCTGTACGTGCCGTAAGAACAATACAATACAATAATCTATTATTTTATTATTTATTATTATAATTTATTATTCATCAGACTCGCCGTCATCACTCATAACTGAATCGTTATCCGTGCTCTCCACCCAGTCACTATCATCTTTATCTTCAACATCGTCCTCCCATACAATGTCATCTTCGGTTCCGTCCAAAGCATTGCTTATGCAACACTTCTTGAAAGATCTGACGATAATGCTCTCCGGGATGGCTTTCCATGCAGCCGACACCCACCGCGCCACTTCTGAAGGAGCTGCGTCACACCCGCTGATCGCTGCCTTGTGTTTCCGCCATAGTCGAACGTTGCTTTCATCAACTCCAAAAATTGCAGCGGCTTTGCGGTTTCCATTCTCCTCTGCGCACCGAATAACTTCACGTTTGAACTTCGCCGTATATGAGAGTCGTTTAGATTTCAGGTGTCCCTCTTCCATAACTACGGTACACGACAAATTGGAACAAGCACCTCCCACGTTTCAACAACTAAAGCTCAGCTGGCTTCAGACGAGATTGCGCACGTCTGTTGAGAAAGGCCCCGCCTCTATCGGTATGACTCAATGGCCACAGGCGTAGCGTCGGATTTTAACGCATTGGTAACATCCAATATTATTCAATCAGTCGCCCCGTGGGCAAGGGGTGGTTGAAGGAAAGGTGCGCATTAGAATCGCGAACTAACTTTTTTTGGTTTAAGAAGTCGCCAAAAACTGGGTGCGTATTCGATTCGGATGCGGATTAGATTCGAGAATATACGGTATATGTGAATGTTGACTTGTCTAGTGCACGGAACATGTAACATGGACTGTTTTAACTTTCACACTTTATTATTATGACTTCAGTGAGTTCAAGCATTGACATACTTGTCAGTAAGCTTACTTGATAGTAGTAAGCTTACTGACATACTTGTTAGTAAGCTTACTTGATAGCAATAAGCCTGTTAGAATAACATAAGCCTTAGACAAAATACGTTTTGATTATTTGAACTCACTAGTAATACTCTCTCCGAATTGTTTCCGGTTGCTGTCTATTAAACCGCCTTCCCGTGACTATTATATCTCATTACCATTTGTCACTTATGGATACTTCACACGTCATGGGAACGGTTCGCTTTTGCAGATATTGCCCACTTGTCCTTTCCGCACCGACTGTCAGTAAATCAAGTGCCTCGCCAGTGTTTGTGTCCTTATTAAGTCGTAATAAAACAATCGTCGAAACACGTTGACTGCTATTCACTATGCTGTCTGTACTGTGTATAAATATTGCCGCAGTTGACTTAGGTTGCACAAAATTAAGGGAAAGCGGCTTAATAATAGGGTTGATTGTGACAGGGTCGAATAATAGGGTTGATTGTGGCAGGGTCGAATAATAGGGTTGATTGTGGCAGGGTCGAATAATAGGGTTGATTGTGGCAGGGTCGAATAATAGGGTTGATTGTGGCAGGGTCGAATAATAGGGTTGATTGTGGCAGGGTCGAATAATAGGGTTGATTGTGGCAGGGTCGAATAATAGGGTTGATTGTGGCAGGGTCGAATAATAGGGTTGATTGTGGCAGGGTCGAATAATAGGGTTGATTGTGGCAGGGTCGAATCAACGGCTTCGATTTGATCTCGTTACGAAAAATTCTAAGCCTCATCATTCCTTGAGTTTATTTCGTCTTTTGTAGAATAAAGGCGGAAAAAATTAAAATAAATATTTGAAAATTTTATTTTGATGAATCCCTACGAAAAAATGCATCGTCGTCAGTCACTTGTTCCAGGGTTTTCAATGAATTCGTCGGCTGAGTACGAATTGAGTGAGGAATATTTGAACTTGCAGAGGGCTGGGTGTTTGATTGGTCAAGATATTGTCATTGTTAGCCATATGTCCCGTTATATGTCTGTCATTTCCTAAGATGGTTCGCATGTACCTGGAGAAAGCCCTCCTTTACAGGAAGTGGCACGCCGGAAATGCGTACGTTAATGTCTCAGGCCAGCTTCTCATTATGGCTATCGAAGTGCCTTTACAGGCTGTCAAGTGCCCAATGCGCGCCTTTGTATGTGGTCAGTTTGGTGGTGGACTGATATGGCTTAAAATACGGGACATAGAAAGTCTCTATGTTGTGTTGAAATTAGAGCAACAGAGGTTAAGTGATGCGGTTTAAACAGAAGTATATACAGGGTGTTTCAGGAGGAATCTGTCACACTTCGGCAGAACGTTCGTCTGTTTAAATCACGTCAATATGACCAAACACGTTTCTCCCATTATTCTCACTCTGCTTCACCGGCAGCGACTTGGCCACCCTGAGACCGGTTATCGCCCATGTATCCCACTAGCCACTTTACGTGTCCCTCTTCTTCCCCCTCCCTCACGCTGTTTTGATTTTTTCTTCTTCTGATTTATTTTTATTTTAATTTTTACTGTTGGTTTATATTGTATCTTATTTATTTCATATTATCCATGTAGCGCTATAATGTATAAGAGTGGATTAGTTGAAGGGTTATCTGTGGAAGTCATAGCTAGAGGTGCCGTGTAGTAGCGCGTGGATATTACATTAACTCCGTTATATAACGGAGACGTTTCTGGTTTGTATATAATTCTATCTGTAGAAAGCGCCTGTTGAGTCTGCGCTAAATATTTCTACAGTCTTGTTACAGCAAGCCGTCTTTAATACTGCCCATATTTCTCCGCTGTGAGGAAGAGTGTTTCGGTGTTTTTAAATTTCGAATTACGAAGCAATTTTTGTTTTGTATTTTCACAGAGCCTCCTAATAGAACGGAGTTTTTGGCTTGAAAGTTAACAGTCATTTATTTTCGGAGCAGGATATCTATTTGTGTCCGGCTTTTGTACAGGACCGCCGAGAGCGGGTTCGGGAACGCCAGTAAGGCCGGACCGACAAGGGGAAAAGTAAGGCAACAAAGCAGAGAGCGTCGTACACAAGATGGCCGCTGGCCGCAAGTCCCGTCAACACGACAAATCACTGTCTAATTACAGTGGAACCTCGAACTTCGAACGGTTTGATGTTCGAACAACTTGAAACTCGAACAAAAAATTCGAGGAAAATCCGGTTTTGAAACGCGAACAAAAACTCGAAAGTCGAACAAAGAATCACGTGGTCGTCACGTGGTCGCCTTCTCTCTCTGCTTGGTCCAGATGAAAGAAGGGTAATTCACCTTCCAGTGAACAGTAATATCCCTCCTACTATTATTATTGATTGATTATTATACAGTATTTTTATGTATGTACTATTATAAATAAAAGTTTTCAATTATTGAAATTAAATATACTTGTTTTATCATTATGATCTTTTGAAATGGGCACTTAAAATGTTTTATATTGGGTAAATTTTGGGGGTCTGGAAAGGATTAATTCAATTTACATTATTTCTTATGGGGAAATTTAACTCGAAAGTCGAACAACTTGAAAGTCGAACCGTCTTCTGGAACGGATTGTGTTCGAAGTTCGAGGTTCAACTGTACATCTGATACTACCCAGAATGACAAAAACATATGCAACATTGTCGGGGCCCCCTTCCGGACAGCCGGGCCCCGGTAATTTGTATCGGCCTCCCTCGCCCCCTCTCGTCGACACTACTTTTGTTAACATGAGAATGATTAGCTGGGCTTAGTTTATCAAGAAGGACTCTGCTGCATGTACTTTGTAGTTTGGAGGGTTAGGTAGTTGCTTAGTTTAAGTCTGAAAGGCAACTTGGCGATTCAGAAATGCTTTTATGACCATGTCGATTAAATTTCAGTTGTTTGATGTGACCATCCCGAAATAAACGGCCCCCAAGTTGGTCCCCTGTCACAGTGCTTTATCACAACAGCAGGCCTTCCTACTGCGTATCGTCAGGTTTTGTGCTTTGCCGGAAGAGGGACTGATTCTGTTGACACACTTCCGGTACTCTTCACCATGTAGCCAGTCGGCCACTCGTGACGTAATGCAGGTGCTTCTGATTTGATATTCATGCAGGCAGATTAACATTTTTCAGAAGGAAGGAGAAAAGAGAGAAGAAATAGGGCGTGCGGGTGCGGTGCGGGTGTGGTGAGAGGAACTACAGTTATTATTACGGGGGCGGGGGACAGAAACGTTTAGTGTTCTGTAGGTTCCCAGGCAGTGCCCGCTCGTCCTTCTAGTGAAGGTGGGCTGGAAAACAAGGTAAAAGCCTTGGGAAGGGAAGAAGGTAAGGTGCTGCGAAGTGGACTGGTGTTATGTGGCGGGGGAACGAAGTGGAGCATGTGGGCTGAGTTTTGTGTTTCGATGGAAGCACTAATGACGAAATTTTGATAACGTTTGGAGGGCTAAGTCTGGGCGAAAAATTTGAAGCTAATTTTGGGAGGGCTGTATGAGAGGCATGCAATTTCAACGTGGATTTAAAGACGAAAATTAAACTGAATTACATTTAAAGACCCAGTCCTTACCGCGCAGTAAACACACTCCGTCTCAGTTATACAAACCAGTCAGTTAATGCTGTACAGTGAAATAATCGCTGTTTGTTCTGAGATCCACACAAAACACATAAATACAGTTCGTACAGCGCAGTAAACACACTCCGTCTCAGTTATACAAACCAGTCAGTTAATGTTGTACAGTGAAATAATCGCTGTTTGTTCTGAGATCCACACAAAACACATAAATACAGTCCGTACCGCGCAGTAAACACAGTCCGTCTCAGTTATACAAACCAGTCAGTTAATGCTGTACAGTGAAATAATCGCTGTTTGTTCTGAGATCCACACAAAACACATAAATACAGTCCGTACCGCGCAGTAAACACACTCCGTCTCATTTATACAAACCAGTCAGTTAATGCTGTACAGTGAAATAATCGCTGTTTGTTCTGAGATCCACACAAAACACATAAATACAGTCCGTACCGCGCAGTAAACACACTCCGTCTCATTTATACAAACCAGCCAGTTAATGTTGTACAGTGAAATAATCGCTGTTTGTTCTGAGATCCACACAAAACACATAAATACAGTCCGTACCGCGCAGTAAACACAGTCCGTCTCAGTTATACAAACCAGTCAGTTAATGCTGTACAGTGAAATAATCGCTGTTTGTTCTGAGATCCACACAAAACACATAAATACAGTCCGTACCGCGCAGTAAACACACTCCGTCTCATTTATACAAACCAGTCAGTTAATGCTGTACAGTGAAATAATCGCTGTTTGTTCTGAGATCCACACAAAACACTATAAATACAGTCCGTACCGCGCAGTAAACACACTCCGTCTCATTTATACAAACCAGCCAGTTAATGTTGTACAGTGAAATAATCGCTGTTTGTTCTGAGATCCACACAAAACACATAAATACAGCTCGTACCGCGCAGTAAACACATTCTGTCTCAGTTATACAAACCAGCCAGTTAATGTTGTATAGTGAAATAATCGCTGTTTGTTCTGAGATCCACACAAAACACATAAATACAGCTCGTACCGCGCAGTAAACACACTCCGTCTCAGTTATACAAACCAGTCAGTTAATGTTGTACAGTGAAATAATCGCTGTTTGTTCTCAGATCCACACAAAACACATAAATACAGTCCGTACCGCGCAGTAAACACACTCCGTCTCAGTTATATAAACCAGTCAGTTAATGTTGTACAGTGAAATAATGGCTGTTTGTTCTGAGATCCACACAAAACACATAAATACAGTTCGTACCGCGCAGTAAACACACTCCGTCTCAGTTATACAAACCAGTCAGTTAATGCTGTACAGTGAAATAATCGCTGTTTGTTCTGAGATCCACACAAAACACATAAATACAGTCCGTACCGCACAGTAAACACACTCCGTCTCAGTTATACAAACCAGTCAGTTAATGTTGTACAGTGAAATAATCGCTGTTTGTTCTGAGATCCACACAAAAACACATAAATACAGTCCGTACCGCGCAGTAAACACACTCCGTCTCAGTTATACAAACCAGTCAGTTAATGTTGTACAGTGAAATAATCGCTGTTTGTTCTGAGATCCACACAAAACACATAAATACAGTCCGTACCGCGCAGTAAACACACTCCGTCTCAGTTATACAAACCAGTCAGTTAATGTTGTACAGTGAAATAATCGCTGTTTGTTCTGAGATCCACACAAAACACATAAATACAGTCCGTACCGCGCAGTAAACACAGTCCGTCTCAGTTATACAAACCAGTCAGTTAATGCTGTACAGTGAAATAATCGCTGTTTGTTCTGAGATCCACACAAAACACATAAATACAGTCCGTACCGCGCAGTAAACACACTCCGTCTCATTTATACAAACCAGTCAGTTAATGCTGTACAGTGAAATAATCGCTGTTTGTTCTGAGATCCACACAAAACACATAAATACAGTCCGTACCGCGCAGTAAACACACTCCGTCTCATTTATACAAACCAGTCAGTTAATGCTGTACAGTGAAATAATCGCTGTTTGTTCTGAGATCCACACAAAACACATAAATACAGTCCGTACCGCGCAGTAAACACACTCCGTCTCATTTATACAAACCAGCCAGTTAATGTTGTACAGTGAAATAATCGCTGTTTGTTCTGAGATCCACACAAAACACATAAATACAGTCCGTACCGCGCAGTAAACACACTCCGTCTCAGTTATACAAACCAGTCAGTTAATGTTGTACAGTGAAATAATCGCTGTTTGTTCTGAGATCCACACAAAACACATAAATACAGTCCGTACCGCGCAGTAAACACACTCCGTCTCAGTTATACAAACCAGTCAGTTAATGTTGTACAGTGAAATAATCGCTGTTTGTTCTGAGATCCACACAAAACACATAAATACATTCCGTACCGCGCAGTAAACACACTCCGTCTCAGTTATACAAACCAGTCAGTTAATGCTGTACAGTGAAATAATCGCTGTTTGTTCTGAGATCCACACAAAACACATAAATACAGTCCGTACCGCGCAGTAAACACAGTCCGTCTCAGTTATACAAACCAGTCAGTTAATGTTGTACAGTGAAATAATCGCTGTTTGTTCTGAGATCCACACAAAACACATAAATACAATCTTGTGTCTCACAGTCTTTATACTGATACTGCTGTAAGTACAGTATCCACTGTGCTTTAAGGGGTTAACAATGCTGTTAGCAGCCAACGTTGAATAATTAGGCGTTTACTGAATGACGAATTGGAAAGCGGGCGTGGCCGAAATCACGTGGCGTCCCCACAACGTGGAAGTACTGAGGAAGACAACGTCTTCGTGCCGAGATTGGAACCACGGACCTTCCGAATGCAAAGCATCGACGCGGCACAGCCACATTCGCAAAATTGCGAAAATCGACTTTTAGGTTCTGTTTGTCTCTCCGTCCGCATGGAACAACTCGGCTCCCACTGAACGGGTTTTCATTGAATTTGGTATTTGAGCGTTTTTCGAAAATCTGTCGAGAAAACTCAAGTTTCATTATAATCTGACAAGAATAACGGGTACTTTACATGAAGACCTATGTACATTTATGATAATATCTCGCTGAATTCTTCTTAGAAGGAGAAATGTTTCAGACAAAAGTTGTAGAGAAAATCAAATCACACATTTTATGTTCAATAACTTTTTCCCGAAAATCGTGCCGTTTATGAGATAATGTGGAAAAATATGGTAGAGCCAGACAGGCCACAGATGACAATATAATACGGCGCATGCGCTTTGCATGCTGGATAACTAAGGCTACAGACACACACTCAGCATATGTAATACTTATTGCTGTTCCACGGGAACAATGGTTACGCGAACGCGCCACAATATTACGTTATACGCAAATTGTCCGTCTTGTTAATGTCGACTATTGTTGTTGCTCATGTCTGAATCCTCCGCTTTTCCCTAAACCGGAATAAAGCCTGAGGAAAACTTATAGGAAATAGGTCCAACGAGTCACGTATTCTAATATTTTCTTGGAGTGACGTACCCTGTACGTTTGGGCCAGTGCAGTAGAACTGCTTGTTGCAGAGACTGCAGCTTTGTTTTAAACACGTGTAGCATAGAACGTTGTGTTAAACACGTGTTGCATAGAACGTTGTGTTAAACACGTGTAGCATTGAACGTTGTGTTAAACACGTGTCGCATAGAACGTTGTGTTAAACACGTGTCGCATAGAACGTTGTGTTAAACACGTGTCACATAGAACGTTGTGTTAAACACGTGTCGCATAGAACGTTGTGTTAAACACGTGTCGCATAGAACGTTGTGTTAAACACGTGTCGCATAGAACGTTGTGTTAACACGTGTCGCATAGAACGTTGTGTTAAACACGTGTCGCATAGAACGTTGTGTTAAACACGTGTCACATAGAACGTTGTGTTAAACACGTGTCGCATAGAACGTTGTGTTAAACACGTGTCGCATAGAACGTTGTGTTAAACACGTGTCACATAGAACGTTGTGTTAAACACGTGTCGCATAGAACGTTGTGTTAACACGTGTCGCATAGAACGTTGTGTTAAACACGTGTCGCATAGAACGTTGTGTTAAACACGTGTCACATAGAACGTTGTGTTAAACACGTGTCGCATAGAACGTTGTGTTAACACGTGTCGCATAGAACGTTGTGTTAAACACGTGTCGCATAGAACGTTGTGTTAAACACGTGTCGCATAGAACGTTGTGTTAAACACGTGTCGCATAGAACGTTGTGTTAAACACGTGTCGCATAGAACGTTGTGTTAAACACGTGTCGCATAGAACGTTGTGTTAAACACGTGTCGCATAGAACGTATTGAGGGCGCAAACACTGACAAAGGAAGGCAAACGGGTCGTAAGACTGATTTTGTGGCTTGCAGAAGAGTGGTACATGCTTAGCGTACTATTGGTGGTCAATCGGCTTACCATATCCCACTGATGCCTAAGTTTCCGTAAATAAATATTTAAATATTCAGTTCCTTTCTCACAAAAAGACAGTACGTCTCTCTTACAAGTTCGTTACTATCATTAATGTAAGTCCGTGTAATTTCGTACCATTTTGAGATTCGCACGAAAGACACAAAATGCAGAATTTTGTAATGTTGTTATGTGTTTTATACAGGGTGATTCTGGAGGAAAGGTCGGTGTTTTGGGAGGTGATAGTATCGGTCATTGTGAGAAAGAAGTTCGTATGAATTCTGAATGGTTACCGAGATAGAGCTGTTTGAATCTACAAATAAAACAGCATTGTGAATAGTAATCAAGAAGGCCGTGCCATGGCTCAGGCGGTTAAATCTACAAATAAAACAGCATTGTATATAGTAATCAAGAAGGCCGTGCCATGGCTCAGGCGGTTAAATCTACAAATAAAACAGCATTGTGAATAGTAATCAAGAAGGCCGTGCCATGGCTCAGGCGGTTAAATCTACAAATAAAACAGCATTGTGAATAGTAATCAAGAAGGCCGTGCCATGGCTCAGGCGGTTAGTCGCCGGCCTCTCACCACGGAGGCCCGGGGTTCGGTCCCAGGTCAAGTACATGTGAGATTTGTGGTGGACAAAGTGGCACTGGGACAGGTTTTTCTCCGAATTGTCGGTTTTCCCCTGTCGATTTCATTCCACTGGTGCTCCATTAATTGTAAAAATTGGTAAAAGAACTGCTCATCCTCATCATCTTTATTGGGGTTGCACAAAAAACCTTAAGGCTGTGGTGCGAGGGCCCTTCATCAAAAAAAAAAAAATGAGGCAGGGTCTGTTCCGTTTGGTTTTTCAACTATTCGAGTGTAAGATGGTTTGTTTGTTTGTTGGTTCCCCAGCACACTGCGATCCTCGCTGCAGGAAGAGGGTGAAGACGTCAGATGTTCGCAATGCGAAACCTCGACATCAGGGCGCAAATGTTCCGTCTGCGTGCGTCGTAGGTGAGGACTGTTTTCGTTCACACTGCGTAGGGTTCTCTTAAAAAAAATAAAAAAATCGGGACCCTTAATAACATTTAGGTCGGATGGGGGGAGGGGGGCACAGAACGAAATTTTTAACCCGTTACACAAAATAAGAAAATCAGAGTAATTTATTAATATTACTACAACATGATAACTCAAATAACATTATGATATACAGATACAAATATGAAATAATAATAATAATAGTAATAACAATACAAATTCCCCACTCTTCACAGCCTCAGTCCACACTCTGTAATCACCAATCTACACATCTTCCTCTCCATCTCCTATTCCTCCCTGTCAGTGGCCTGCTGATGGCTGCTCTACTGCTGTAGTCAAAATGCCCATAAACATTGTCAGAAAAGCCGTATTTTTATGATTTGTAAAATCCCGGGACATTTGGAGCCCCGGGCCGAATTTTGCGTCACACCGGGACAAAGGCCTTTTAAACCCATGAAACCGAGACGAATTAGATCCACAATACTGCAGCACCGTATGAATCTGGTCACACACCGTGGTTTATCCAGTCATAAACGTTCTGACGGCACGAACGGCTTTCTATTTTTGCCGTATTTGTCTCTGTTCCATGACGTTGTCTAAGTATTATAATGAAAGGTCCAAGTAAAGCTGTTCCTATATTTAATAGAGCACGATATGAAAATATAGGGGCGAGAGGAGGTGTAACTCCACTCATTCTTAACCTTGACACTAACTGAAGAAGGGTGGCCACCTTTGCGCGGCAGCTTTACCCCCGGGATGAAAGTCCCCGGTACCCATTGATTAGAATGCTGGGTGGGCTCGTGAGTCGGTGTTGATCTCTTGTCCTTGTCGGGAATCGAACCACGATTCGTTGGTCATTCAGCCCGCTGCCTAGTCAGTATACCTACTGAGCTATCCATTCTCCATCAAAGTATTAGGTAAGGTACAATCTAATTTTAGTAATTGTTTCAACTGCACGACGCTGTTCGTTTCTTTCGTTCACCCACCAGTGCAGCTTCTGCAAACACTGGCATCACGTGACACACGCGTGATCGTAAAAGATCACGCGTGTGTCACGGTATTCAGACAGAACAGTTACATATGTACAGGATAATTAGGAAAGAATGTAACATTTCACATGTCTGTAATGAGGTAAACAGTAAGCTTACAGTTACGTTGTTAAAGCATGAAGCATTTTCTCGCGTTAATTACCAAAAACGTATTAAAGTTTTCCTAAGGGTTGTTACGTAACACGTCATTGTAGGCTAGCTGGTTAATTCGGAAGTGTTGCCTTCTTTTTTAATTACCCTGTACTGAAACCACAGAAAGAAATACCATGAATGGTTGGTATGCCTGGTGTTATATTCCCCTGTGGCCTGTGTTAGCTAAACCAAACCGTTGCTGGTAGTGCAGGTTATAACCAAAAACATACCTATGAGTGGAGTGGTTAGATGACCGGACGGTATGCAACAGCTGGAGTGGGATGTGCAAGAAGTGTCAATGGATGGGACGTACTTATGCTGCTGCAGCATAGATGTATGCGTCTATATCTGCAACCACATTTTAGATCTGTTGTCGGTTTTCCATCCATATACAGTATATGCTATGAGAATCGTTTCAGTATGTGAAATCTCTTGTGTAGTTCTCAGTGGGAAATGACCAGCCAGACTAAGAAACCCCTGTGGAATTGCAGGCAGAAATAAAGGAACCTGATTTTGTGATAAGCAGAAGTGCTTAATTATGTGATTCTTATGCAGCTGTTATTCCTAAGTAAATGAGTCATTCTTGAGAAGTTAATAGTTCCTGAGCTAGTCAAGAAATTCCCTGCACAAGGGCGCACCCGGGGGGAGGGGGCGCTGCTGGGTTGCAGCCGCCCCAAAACCGAAATTAAAAAAAACACGGATTTTGTAGACACAATATCAAAAGTTTTACGTGATTTACCGTTCAGCCGAAATCGGCCACTGAAATCGGCTGATGACTAGTACATTAGAATTTTGAAAAATACAATAAGAAGCTTAGGATTTCTTACATGAAATTGAAAAACCAAGAAGATTAAACCTTGTGATTTATATTAGGTGAGTTAGTCATGGAGCAGGTAGTTATATTTGTATGTATATAAATGCAGTTACAAACAGTGTTATGTTACAGTTATATTTACAACATGATTTTTATAACATGGTTTTTATAACATGGTTTTTAAAATCAAATATAAATTATATATAGCCTCAGGGTCAGCCCCACCCCCCAGTGGAAAATTCTTGGTGTGCACTGGTCCATATATATTATGCAACCTGAAGGTTTGTTACAATAGTCACAGAAGCCAGCCATTGGTCTCTGTCCTGAGCTAGATGTATCTAGTCCACACTTTTCCAAACCTATTGGTTAAGGTGCACATTAATATACTTCCATCCACACTTAGATCTTCTGAGTGGTCAATTTCCCACAGGTTTTTCTTACCAAAACTCTGGATATCTTTCGCTTCGCTCTAATGTGTGTTATATGCCCAACCCATCTCATCATCTTTGATCTGGTCGCCATAATAATCTGTGGTGAGGAGCAGGGGTGCACAAATCACAAGCACCAGGACACCCAGACGATGAAATCATGTATGATGGCACCTAATGTTTGTGTGTTCTCAGTGTGGAATTTGCTTCATGTCACCATTCTGTTTCCTTTAATTTTGAGGTGGCTGCTAGATTTATAGAAGTACAATTCATGAAGCTCCTCATTATGCAGTTTTCTCCAGTCCCCTTTTACTTCCTCCCTTTTGGGGCCTCAGAACAGTATTCAAACACCTTCACTCTTTGTTTTTCCCTTAATGTGAGAGATAAAGTTTCACAGCTGTGTAAAACAGCTGGTCTGATTCCAGTTTTAGATTCTGAACCAGAAAGTAGCAAGCATTCCGTGACTTCAGTCTGCTCTTAATTTCTTTGTGAATTCAATTTTGGAACTTGATATTTGTAGTGGTGATAGTTATTGTGGTCATCAGCCAAATAAGGAGCAATATTTCATTGAAATCATAATTATGTTGCCTTTACTGCTGTATGTGCACACATACATATTTGTAGTGTTGGTAGTACTGCATTACACAACTTGCTGTGGTGTGGTAGGGGCATGTACTGTTGGTGATTGTTACAGTAATGTTAATTGTCAGTGTTTTGTGTTGCAGGGAGCAACAGCTGCAGTCGGACAACTGGTTCTACAGACACATACAGAGCCGCTTCTCCAGGAACGCCAACCGCTCAGAGAATAACTCTGGTGGGTATCAGCACACACTCCAGTCTTGTCAAATTGACACTGCATGTACTGCCTGTATTGGAGCTTTTGTATAACACCCAGCTATTATTGACACTTGTAAGACTGAAGTTAATCTAAATTATGTGTAAAAATTCAGGTGACACCTCACAGAGAGTCCATGTCCATTATAAAGACCAGGCAGTGAATGGTGTTTAGGAAACTAATTGCCGTATATTGTGACAATCACATGGCATGTAAAAATGCAATGTAGCAAAATGTGGAGTTGCTGAATGTTACTGTGGGTGGTGTGTATTGGTAACTAGGCTTTAAATGGTTAATCTTCATTATGCTTTCATTAAACAAAGAGCTTTAAGTTAACACACTATGGCAGATGTGTCTATTTTTGTGTTATATTACAAAGGATTTTTATTAAATTTGGTACTGGGAGATCTTCACTCAAAGTTCAGTCATTTCATTTTTATTTTTATCAGATCATTGTCACCCCTACAAAAAAAAAGGATGCCAAATCTGGTTGTTATCTTATGAACATTAATTTGTGCAAAAGAAAATTGGTGTCTGGCACGAAGTGTAGCTCATATCTGGAACTTGTATAACAGACATTTTTATCTGTGTTTCAGCCCATGATAATGGGACTGCTATGGAACCAGAATCGGCCCAAGTACGAGAGTTTATTGAACGGTTGGTAGAGGCGCTGGTGTCAGGCCAACTGGATGATGTCAAATTGAACCGCATGTACACACACCCGGAATGTGAGTAGCAAGAATCTTTAGTCGAGATGTTGGATAGCTCTAACGTACTGAAGTCGATCTCACAGTCAGTTTTAGGAATGAGCAATGGACACTTTTGCCCCCCTCCTGTCGTACAGAACTTTTTGTCTGGCCATGAATGTCTACGTCCCCAATTTAGGCAATATCAGCATGATCTACAACATGCTGTATAGACAATATGGAAAGCGTTTTGGTTCAGAGTTCTACTTCTCACCCCAAAACGTTACTTTTATGGGAGAGTATCGGTATATATCTTGTAACCAGCTGAGACTGTACCGGTACTGTCTGGTTCACATTGAGCCGTGACACAAACACGTAACATTCACCATATATGGGATGGAACAGCTGAACATTCCCATAGATAAGCCCCATATTAAAGCTACAGAAAGCAGTCCTACAGATGATAGGGATTACAGTGCTTGTAGCTTAACCCTCTCTGCCTACATCTATATTCCCCTCTGGCATATAGCAACCAGCCCAAATTGCTTGTCACTGGTGAAAGTTATTATGTGGTTATCACTATTAGCATTGCTATGAACAGAATATCTAGACAACCAGATGGTTGTGTTGAGGAGGTCATTTGGGGGTCAGTCCATGGGTTTCTGTCCCTTCACATGCAGGAACTTTGCTTTTTAAGGTCTGCCTCCCCTCACTAACTGTAAGCCCCTCTGTTAAATGGCAGTTGTTCTCCTTAATTTTGGGTGTCCTCATTATGTTTAAGTTTCATCATAACCCTGTATCTTTTATTCATAATTTTTAGGGTCCCTTATTAAACTGTAGCTCCTCCACTCACTGTTACACGACCTCCCACTGTATCCTCTTGTTAACTTGTACATTGTCTGGGCATCTATCATCTACCTCAGTGTCTCGTTATTAAGTTCCAGCCCATGGACACTCTCTCTGCAGAAATGTCTTCCTTCTTTCCTGAGATACACTCTTACAAAGGTCACAAATCCATCAGGGACTTGTGTAAGATGTTGTCTGTGTCTCCATAAACAAGGGACACCTTAAACCACAGTGTAGCATGTTGACAAAATAGGAGTCATTGATCAGCATGGAACTTTCTGCCTGCGTGTCAAAGATTAAGTCTCTGTTATCTTGCTTGATGTGTTGCAAACTCAGGTTTATCTGATTCCGTGAACCTTAAACAGTATTGTCATTGTTCCAACAAGATGGGATGCAAGACTTCTGATAACTGGTTGCCCAGCCTTTACACTTTTATTATCTATATTTTGTTGGAAAGCATGCAGTTTCCTGATTAGATGCAATGTATTGAGTGCCTGTTTACTTCATCAGCTAGTAACTCTACTGTGGATGAAGCGTATGATGTAATCTGTTATTTGTGTCCACTTGGAACTTTATCTGTTGAATTCAAATTTGGCCCATTGTAAATAGATGTGACCAACTGTTTGGATATCAATGGTTGTAACATGATTAGAGATTTCATCTCCTTGTCCATCTGAACTCTGAAATTTGTGTAAATAATGTTTAAACATTTAGTTCTACCTCACAGAAATGTACTGCAGGAATCATAAGGAACACCCAAATATACTGCAGGAATAATTCAGTGCTTTTAGCAGTAAATAGGGTGGTAGAAGTAGTTAACCAGTATTTTACTGATTAACTTAACAGACTCCAATCAGTAGAGTCTGAGAAGCTAGTGGTTGATTAGCTAGTCAAACAAATTCCCCAAAATATTTGGACACCAATAGTTCATTACCATGTACACAACAGCCCACCCCTGGTCCCTGTCCTGAGCCAGATGAATTCAGACACCTTCACATCCTATTATTTATCCATTTTAATATTATATACCCGTCTATCCATGGGTCTTTCCTTAATATTTTACTATCAAAACTTTACACACATTTCTCTTTTTGCTCATATGTGTCACATACCCTGTTTGTCTGTTTCTCCATTATTGTATCACCTTAACCATAGGAGCCATCTTCTGACAAACATATGGAAGTACTTGTATGATTCTGCTGGTCAGCGGTGAACAGTGGGGTACATTTTATTGGGAGAATGCTTCCCGTCAACACGTGTTACTGTCACGGCAGCGAACTGCTTCGCAGGATATACAAGGACTCTCTCTCCCATGCATGTGGATTGTAACCATTTTCTGAATTGAATACATTTTTGTAGCTATTTTCACTATGGAAAGGTGTACAGGTGTGCCTGTTTCTTTTACCATGCTGATCCGTTAGACGTTACACCTAGAGAACTACTGAAGTTATTTTCATGAAATTCTGTATTGGTAGTTTCACTGACTTTTGTTCATACATTTCAGTTTTGGTTAGAATTAGACATAAATAATGGACGTTTAACATGCATTTCTTCATACATTTCAAGTAACTCATTAAATATATGTCAGAGGGAAAGCTTTTTGAAATTAAAGTTGCAGAGAAAAGTGAAGTACATACTCGTAATTTATACCTGGTACAGTTTTTCTTCAATCTTATGGCTTTTGAGATAATAAGCAGAATTTTTATGCTACACATTTCTTTCCTAACATGTTTAACTGTATAAACCAACTCCTGGGTACTACATCATTTAATGTCATGACATGCTTCCTTGCTTCCTTTCTTTCCACTTCATTTTTCACAACTTATCGTACTTGTTCAATGTTACATAGTCTGTGATACAGTGTCGTTAAATAATCTGCTGTATATATCAGTATAACTCAGCACTGCTGAATGCTGCATACTAAGTGGTGAAGCCATTAATGAGATGTGGACAGTAACTGTTTGCTTCTGTAAATAGCTCACTGTCAAAGTTACTATATGGATACGAGTTAAAAATATGCAACATTTTTAATCACACTGTGCCCTTTTGCCGAATCCAGCAGCGTATGTTTCATAAGGAAGTAGACCTTTACTAACCCGATACTGCCATTCTGTAGTGAACATGGAATGATCATCAGTATCAGTATTGCATGGACATACCAGGTATGTCATGTAAGTACATACTGTGCACCTGTGAATGAAACTGGATGTGGAGATGTAAGTTTCCTGGGACATGCTGCTGTGTTATTGAGCGTGTTGTGAAGGATCGTTGTGTTTTCATGTTGGTGGTCAAGCAGCATTCTTCTTTTGCTTGACCCTGAACGCAAAGGCACAATGGTGCTTCGAGATGTCAGGACCTGCACACCCAACAACACATTGTTACAACCCAGAAAACTTTCATCTTCATCAACACCAGTGTGAGCACCTCAGATCTGACACAACCTGATGTGTTTCTGTAAATATCACACACCTAAAATAAAAGGACCACATCTTAAGCGGAACATAAAAATGTTTAATGGGTCTGTTTCAATGCCTGTCTTTCAGCATTGTGCAATAAGGCCACATCTGAGGTTGCTGTCCTCGTAAACATCAACTTACCCTATATCTGGGTCTATAAAACATTTTTTCTCCCTCAGAAATGACACGAAGATTTGCAGTATGTCTTGTTTTAGAAAGGGGCACGTGGTGGCACAGTTGGTTGAGGCACTGCACTACAAGCCCGAAGGTCGCGGGTTCGATTCCCGATGGTGTCATTGGAATTTTTTATTGACATAATCCTTTCGGTCACACTATGGCCCTGGGGTTGACTCAGCCTCTAACAGAAATGAGTACCAGAATATTTCCTGGGGGGTAAAGGCGGCCGGTGCGTAGGGCTGACAACCTTACCACCTTCATGTGCCGATTGTCTAGCAATCTGGAAGCCTCAACCTCCTGGAACCCTAAGGGTCTGTAATGGGATTGCTTTACCTGGCTTTAGAAAAAGTTATTGCTTTCTTTTTTTTAATCTGTGTTCCTTTTATTCTGGGTATGCAGTTTATCAAGTAATGTATCTCAATAAATATTACTGTATATAGTCATGTCATGCATTTGGAAAGTACTGTACATAAATGAATCCACAGACTGCTGCCTGTACATAGATTGAACATGCTTGTCCCTAACAATGTGCAGAAAAGCTGCAGTGCTTCAAACAGCAGTGCGTATGGCCTGAAAGTACTTTTGTAACATGAGTGGAGGAACTGAGTGTGGAAAATTGACAAGTTATCCCCTTATATGGCACCAAAGTAGGGCATGGTGTCTGAAAATTTTAGTGGTGCTTTAACTTCAGACTGTGTGCATGACATGTGAAATAATTTGTCATGTGGAAACTATGATTTTATTCAATGGTTTGTTTATATCAGCCAGATGAACTTTAGTGATGTCAGTAACGCTTGTATCGTAAGATCTTGAGTTTCTCCATCTCAGTTCAGCACTTACAGATTACATAATAACCACGTGTACATACAACATATGTGACATTATACATTAAAACAACTTTGTACTTTACACAGTCACATCTTACATACCTCATTACACAAATACATGCACAGTCATATGCAACAGTATATCACTAAACTGTACAAATATTGAGGTATGATTTCTGTGAAGCCCTCTTTAAGCCTGTAAGTTTTGTACTGACAACATAAATTCACCCAACTGCTAAGTTGTCATCAGAGAGATAGAACACAGCAAAAAGTAGACACAGTAATTTTCATGCCCAGTTTTACAGAAGTCTCAGTTTATGTCTAGTATGTATAAAAGTGCAAATTTATTACCAGTTTTCTGTTTTCTAGCATGATCATGTTAGAAGACACCCAAAATATTAAATTTACCCCATTGTCTTGCCAGCATATGCAGTAGCTATTAAAGCAATATACAAGTATTATGCTGCAGTTGCCAAGTGTAATTCCTTTATATCCTCTTTTCCAGCGTTCTTTTGAATTATGTGAGTAAATTTTAGTATCTGAATTTCAGCATTTGTTCTTCTTCAGAATTTAGCTGCTGTAAATAGTAACACTGTCTTCCAGTTTGCTATCCAAAAATACAAAGATTAAGATATACAGAACTATCATTTTGCCTGTTGTTTTGTATGGGTGTGAAACTTGGTCTCTCACACTGATGGAGGAACATAGGCTGAGGGTGTTCGAGAATAGGGTGCTGAGGAGGATATTTGGGCCTAAGCGGGACGAGGTAACAGGGGAGTGGAGAAGACTACATAATGAGAAACTTAATGATCTGTACTCATCACCAAATATTGTTCGGGTGATCAAATCAAGAAAAATGAGGTGGGCGGGGCATGTAGCACGTATGGGGGAGGGGAGAGGTGCATACAGGATTTTGGTGGAGAGTCCTTGGGGAAGGAGACCACTTGGAAGACACAGACATAAATGGGAGGATAATATTAAAATACATCTTCAAGAAGTGGGATGGGGGGGCACGGACTGGATCGATATGGCTCAGGATAGGGACAGGTGGCGGGCTTTTGTGAATGCGGTAATGAACCTTCGGGTTCCATAAAACGCGGGAAGAAGACCTGTTAGCTTCTCAAGGAGGACTCTGCTCCATGGAGTTAGTTAGTTAGTTAGTTAGTTAGTTAGTTAGTTAGTAAATAGTAACATTCACATGGAAGGAAATTATATCAGGTGAAGGCTGTGGTATACTAAAATCTCTTTCTGAATCATGGAATACAGAGACAAATGGACATACATGCAATGCTTATTAATGCAGTTTCAAAACCAGAACTATCTTCCTTCAGAACTTTTTATACATATTAAGTGTGTGGTGAGCATGCATTTATCAATTCAATTGAAGTCAGTTGCTGTTTGAAGCATTCAGCTTGCAGGGTGCTTGTGGTACTAACCCCTGGGGCAATGTGGGATGTGGTTATTTGCAGATGACCGCATGTTTGCGTGCCATCACTCTGCTCTGTGCGAGAACCTCGTTCAGCTGTCATTTGCGTTGCAGATGGCGATCATGAGTAAGTGACCAGCATTACATTGTAAATAGTCTGCATTTGGGTTCTACTGTGTCCGTCCTGTTTATCCCTTTGAAGTTTCAAATTCGTCTATGTAATGTTCAGTAAGATAGGAAATGTCCACACAGCAAAGAACGTTCGATGTGTTCTCGTAACTTTCGCAACCAAGGAACAATGGTAACCTTATAAGTTTTAAAACTTTTGTGGCAGAAGTTCTGCCTGAGGATAGGGATGGAGCCAGTCCCCGAAACGTTGTATCTTTTAAATCATCTGACGCGGCTGATGGCCCGAGAAGACTATATTGAATGGTAACCTTGATAAACAAGGTAACCATTCCCACGTTAGTAACCAAAGTAGTCATAAATATGTGTAGGGCTTCATGTAAAGTTTGTGTTATTTTTGTCTGTTTTTAATCGAAATTAAAATGTGTCAAAAAATTTCAGTAAAAATCCCCAATATTAATTTTCATGCCAATCTCTCCAGTTGGAGTAGAGTTTTTCCACACAGACAGACAGAATGTGATGAAGCTGATAGTGTAGATAAATTATAGACAGTTACGGGTTGCTCCCTAAATGCAGTGTGTTTGTTGGTTTTAAATTTCTAAGCCCTGATAGTCGCTTCTCACAATTGCTTTATGATCGCACCTTAAAATTAAGTTTGTGTTCCATATTCCTTGTGTTCATTACAGATAAACCAGTTAATGCTGTTTAGAGAAATAATTACTTTTTATCCTGAAAATCTTACAAAACACAGAGATATACCACATTGTCAAAATAGAGAGTTTTAATGTTGAAGAAGTTGATACATATAGCAACTGCGCTTTGAAGTGTTTTGTACATCATTTATGAAGTGTATAAATTGATCATTCTATATTAGATGGATCATTGTACATAGCTTTTAAACAGGATCTAATAGACACATTGTTGTTATAGTATGAAGGCAGGGGGCAGTTATGAAGTGAATGAGTATAATAATGATAGGACTTGCATAATAAGAGGAAGAGCAAATTATATCTTTAAATGTCACTGAACAATTAAACCAGCAAATGCACTTTGAAATAATTGTTGAGTGATATCGAAATGCATGGTGAACATAACATAGAAAATTAAATAAATAGACCAACTAATGCACTATTTGACTACTCTAATGTAGTGTTCTTTCTTATACACCCTACACGTGTTTCGGACCTAGGTCCATCTTCAGGGGGTCTCAGTATTGTTAAAACTACTAAAACAAGCACATGTTTAAACGAACGTACAACACTTGCGTACCGCTATTGTGGTAGAATTGTCTGGATAAAATTGTAGAACATAAATATGTATATATTTAGTTAAAACCTTATAAAAATTGTGATATATATGTATGATGTTCACTGGTGCGGAAATACTGGCTTTTGTTGTTTGACGTCTCGTGTTGCGTGTTCTGTAAAGTGAATGAATCGTCTGTATAGTAACTAAAATATTTTATTTATTATCCAGCAATTAGCGGATATTCATATTAGCCAGAATAGAATTAGGTTTATAATATTTATGTTCTACAATTTTAGCCAGACAATTCTACCACAATAGCGGTACGCAAGTGTTGTACGTTCATTTAAACATGTGCTTGTTTTAGTAGTTTTAACAATACAGAGACCCCCTGAAGATGGACCTAGGTCCGAAACACGTGTAGGGTGTATAAGAAAGACACTACATTAAAGTAGTCAAATAGTGCATTAGTTGGTCTATTTACTTAATTTGATTCATAGAAATGCACGGTGATAATAGTGTGAAATAACATAAAAAACTTTAAATATATTCATCTGATTCCACTGTCTGGCCCAGAACATGTTTTGCTAACCGTGGCATTTTGATACATCATACTACACATGTTAACCACAAAAGAACCGTGGTAACTATACATATCGCTAGCTTTAAGATCTAAAACTCTTCCATTCTTCCTGCAGAGCATATTCATGTGTGTCACATTTTTCTCAGAATAAACAGCAGATATTTCTCTACACACCATTCAGTGATTGTTCTTGTAATGGAGGCACGGTGTGTTTTCTCTGACATAGAAACTGAATATTCAAATATTATTTGGACGAATTTAAGACTTCACAGGGTTAAATATAATTCTCAAATGTCACTGCTACTTCCATCTGGCATTGGATTTTCCGTCGTTATGGTAACCATTTGTGCAGATAGAAAACTGGTCAGGCATACAGACATGGGTTGAACACTAGTAAAAACTATACATGCACTGTTTATTAAAACATTAATAGTTTTAAAAAAATCAAGCCCTACATATGTTTCGGCCAGCTAACTGGCCATCATCAGGGGCAACTAGCGTTTCACAGCATAATCACGTTCAATAGGTTTATCGTGAGGCGGTGGGTGTTATATAAAAAATTTTTTTAAAAGTTTTTCGTCGTTCTATTGGGGACCACATCCAATGGTACTGTATTTTTTAAAACTATTAATGTTTTAATAAACAGTGCAAGTATTGGTATAGTTTTTACTAGTGTTAATAAACATGCACGGTGAAAATAATATTAAGTATGGGTTGAACAGTTAATCTTTTTCTTTTTACCAGAGCACGTCACTAGATTGGTGAGACATGTCTTAGTGAGCCGCGTGTTTGTTATTCTGGTTGTGGAGTATCTGAGTGGGGCAGATAGCCATGAGAGAGATGAAGTAACACAAAAAAGATTCAAGTTTTCTGGAATTAGGCTGTTATTGAGTGAGTAGTTCCTGACATTGCAAAAAATCTCACTGCTTATGAAATGTTGGAAACTGCTCACCCAATGGCAGTCTCATCACAGAAGACCTGAATCTTCAGCAAGTAATATAGTAGTGGAGCAAATTACATAATGAGGAGCTGAATGAGTTATTACTGGCATTTTTAGGGTGAGTAATTGAAGAGGGGTTACAGTGACTTTGTCATATAGCATGAATAATGGAAACAAGAAATGATTACAAGTTTTTGATGTGATATATTTGTGTAAGTGATTATTTATGAACTAAGTGTTACAGTATATTTATAGTCCGACAAATGTACAATTTAATCACATCAACTGTGTAACACTGGACAGTGTTACACAGTTGATGTGATTAAATTGTACATTTGTCGGACTATAAATATAGAGATAAAATGTACGGATGAATAAGGCAAACAGGCAAAAGAGATCTATCAATACAAGAACACCAAAGAAAAACTGCACAAGACTAATGCAGCAATTTGGTACAACAAAATCTGCAAACTACAACATTTAACACCCAAATATATTTCAATAAAAGTGAATGGACACAACAAACAGAGCCATAATACATTACAAAACAGCAATTCGAACTAGAATAAATCAAGAATGGACAGTGTTACACAGTTGATGTGATTAAATTGTACATTTGTCGGACTATAAATATAGAGATAAAATGTACAGAATGAATAATATTAAGTGTTACAGTGTTTTTGTGACAGCTTAAGACAGACTTGTACTGCCAGCAGTTCAACTGCACAATCTGCATATTGAAGTGACTGCCAGTTGGCATACTGTGTAGCCATAATCAGCATCTGAATGCTGTGCTTGCTCTGTGGTGCGTGACCAGGCCAGGCTTGTTTCCAGGCCATTTTTCTTATGTGCTTTGAATTTTTGGTACTGATTTGGCTGAACCGTTGCCAACTGTCCCCTATACATTTCTGGCTAGAAGGTTACTGTGGTGTGGACTCAGGTCAGGTACTTCCTTCAAGGGTCACCTCAGTCAGGAGCACTAATTATCACAGACAAGTCCACCTGTGGTAACAGTTTTGCACACTGTGTGGAGTGCAGTGCAATGCAGACATAAACGTGACGTTCGGAAACATTTTCGGCTGTATATAAATAAGGTAAGGTAGTACCTGTGCCGGCATGAAGGCATGTAGATGGGATTAGGAGTATAGCTCCACTCATCCTTAACCTTAGCACTGGACAGAGGTGATTGGTGAATCTCATTGCCAGGCTGAATGGGCCTCAGAGCTGGTTTGGGATGTTTTTGGAGAAGAGAAAACCTTTTGCTCCTGCTGGGATTCGAACCCTGGAATGTCCAGCCCATAACCTAGTCACTATAGCAAGTGAGGTATCCTGACTCTCCTGTAAATAAGTTTTGATATTAATGGAAGTTATGAGCAGGATGAACCACAAACATTCATGCCAGGGCCACACCCAAGGGGGAGAAAGGAGGCTGCCAGGCTGAAGCTCCCAGGAAGAAGAAGAAGAATAAGAATAAGAAGAAGAAGAAGAAGAAGAAGAAGAAAAACCAACAACAACAACAACACCGATTTTGTAGATACAATGATATTGAGCGTTGTACATGATTTACCCTTCAAGCAAAATCAGCCACTGAAATCGGTTGAAGCCTAGTACATCGGACTGTGAAAAATAAAATAAAAAACTTAGGACGTCTTAGATAAAATTTAAAAAACCCAACCTTCTGATTTAAATTAGGTAACTGAGTCATGGAACGTGTAGTTATATTTGTATGTATATAAATGCAGTTACAAATAGTGTTATGTTACAGTTAGTTATACTAATGACATGATTTTTATAACATAATTTTTTAAATCATAGATAAATTATATATAGCCTCAGGGTCAGCCCACCCCCCAAGGAAAAATTCTGGGTGTGCTTCTGATTCATGCAGCCATTTAGTTTAGAATGTTAGGTTAACAGTCAGGTGTACAGTGTTCTAGGATGTGTTACCATGGAAGAGGCAGTCTGGTAGATAACCTTAGCACAGAACCCTGAAGATGGAGATATTGTGTTCCTCCAAATCTTTTGTGCCTATCTGTCAAAACTTCATGTTACCAGATTCCAGAATGCCACAGTTTTAGAAATTCTCAGATCTGATACAGTGTTTGTTAAGACTGATGCAAGTTCTGGGGAGAATACTGTATCTGAGAGAGAGGGAGTAACAAGCTAATGGAGGAAATTCCACAAGATAATTCACAGTGTGTTAGTTTGGGTGATTATGTGCTTGAGGATCAGATATGTTAGGCATGAAGAAAAGAGGGAGATAAAAGAATGTAACACTTTAAAATGTCTTGTAGAAGATGCCAGTAAGGAATGTAAAGGGAGATTAGAGGATAATATTAAAATGGTGTGTAACAGAAACAGATTATGTATTGGCTTAGCACTGAACCAAGTTGTATGGCTTTGTGATTGTTGTATTGGCATTACCTGTGTTCTGTAACACAAAGGCTTTCTTTAGCAGCTGTGTAGATGTGAAAAGTGTATGAAGGAACATGTACCAGGTAGCTGGCTGATGAGTCAGGCAGTGATTATGCTCTTGGTGGTACTGGATGTTGGTTAGCGATGTAATCAGTGTTTTTACAAATCACTGACTTTGCTGTATGTTATTGGCTTGGCAGTATTTCATTGATTCTCTTACTCAGGTTAACTTCAATAGGGATGCTGCAGTAAGTATGTCCCCACCCCACACATCGTATTGTAAGAAACAGTATCATACAACAAGATATGCTAATATCATTCTGCCTGTTTAGACAAGCCCCTGCCTGTTGAAGAAACACCGTCTGCAGTCCATGCAGCTCTGAAGCAGCGAGTGCAGCGCGTTATACAGGAGGCCATGACTCTGCCAAACCTCAAGGTGAGGCACCACAAGTGGCTACGCTGACACTGTGAGTTTATTGTGTCTTTCTGTGCCTGCATGGTATAACAGATATTCTCTTTGCCTTGTGATATTAAATGTATCCCATCGTGTAGTCATGACTGTGTAGTACATGTGCAGGTTTAGTCTGACAGAGATAGTAATTTCACATTTTTATCTCCTGCACTTTTTTCCTTTCCTTTATCACTTTATGCCTTTATCTACTTTAGTCTTCCCTCCTACATTCATTTGCCATCCCTCTGTTGTCTACTTTTAGTCTTTACCTTCCTTCCTGTGTCTACATTGAGGCCATTCAAGTTACTATCGCTGACAAGGTTTTAATAATTACCGAAGATATGACAGTGTGTGCTAAGTGCAGTAAATGTTGTGTTAGAGAGACCTCTCCTACATTGCGTTTCCATGGAGCCGGCATTAGAACAACATAGCCACTGCATAGACTAAATAATGTTACGTCAGTATATGTAGTACCTATTATATGTTAGTGATTACAAATCATAAATATCATAATATGTTATGAAGTGTTTAATAGTGTTGCCAGGTGTGCGGCACAAACTGAAGAGAAATGAACTTTGCTTCGTATTTTCAGAGCCAAGTGCCAGCGCAGAATGGAAGTGCCGTCCACAAGTGGGACGATGACATCACATCAATGACTTACGAAGATATTTTGGCGACAGCAATCCTGAACAAGGTGCTGTGACTTGTAATAGAAGATATACAGATTGTGTTTGTTGAAGGAGGAATGAAAGATGCTCTTCAAACTTTTGTTTCTTACCAAGGTTACAGTTTTCTGGGATGTGACGCCATGTAGTTCGGTACATAAGTACCAGTGTTTCTGAGTAAGCTGCTGTCATCAGGATCTTGTGTCCTGAAGCTGGAGGTAGCACTGCCTCGAAAACGTAAAGTCTCATACGCGTTTGTTACTTTGTTAGCCCAGGTTCCCTATTCATTAACAGTAGACCAGCTCATGACATCATCTTCTAATAATTTCTGAAGGAAATGACTGAATTTCATTAAAATTACCGAGCAGGAAATGACTGAATTTCATTAATTACGAGCAGTTTTGAAGAGGAACATTTTTGGTTTGTATTTATAAGGTGACCAAGTTCAAATGTTGGTATGAAGACCATCTGCCCTGGGTGACAGTTTCCATGGTTCTGTTCAGTGTCGCCATATGTTGGCAATAGTACTTTAAAATGACCCCAACCACTTCCTTTCAGATCCTTTTCAATTTATCATTTGCAACCACATTACTTACAAAATGTCATTAACCCTTTACAATGCTGAGTAACTGGGACACAACCATACTGCCTGTGCTGGCTGACCTTTGCAATTCTTCTGACTTATATATCAAGATAAATCGAGAAGGACTTGAACATACAGACTTTCCTTATATTACAAAGTGCATCACGAATGCTAGTGGATGCCACTGTTACTGTTCCTCTAATGGCCCGGAGCAGATGATACACATGTAAGGTGTTCCTGCTGCTAGATGCAACAGTTCCAAAAGTAATCCAAAGATGGCATTGGAGGCACCAGAGACATCTTCACCTGAAGTTGATAACCTCTATGATATGTATACTAGTTGCACCCATGCAAATAATTTGCATGTAGAAACAGTAAAATATTTAGTAAATAATAATTACAGCATCTTAATCTTAATAAACATAAAAATTGTACTTACTAATGCTTGATGCTGGGTAACTTGTTTCGGAGATCAATGGATAAGAAGCAACGTGTAAGTAAGAAACAAAAGCTTCCTAACACTTGTAAATAAGAAACAAAACACTGAAATCGACAGTCCTCCCTGCCTCAAGCGGGGGCCAAGGAAAGTACAGTAGATCATGATGTCGCAAACAAACCTTACCGTATTAATGTATATGATGATGATATGTGTAGAAGTTTCAGCATTCGGAAAAGTAACTCTATAAATAAACATTTATTACATTATTTTTCAACATAATCCCTGAGCACATTGATACATTTGTCCTATTTAATACCTGCAGGTGATTGAGCAGTTCCAGCAGAGGACTGGCATAGTCGTACGTGACACAGTAGATGGAAACCAAAACCTTCCAGCAGCCAGCAGTATGGAGCGTGCACAGACATACATAAGTAAGCAGATATTACTTTATATTCACTGTTATTAATATTGGTAGGGTGAAAATTTTGTTTATCCAGCAGCACAGCTGGTGAACAGGGCGTGATGATACACCCGTCTTGCCAGTAGATAGAATGGTGGCATAAGAAAAGCAATTTTTAATGTGGGCTATGATGAAAAAATAAAATCTACCTTGTTCATTGCCTGCCAGATATTCTAACAGTGATACATTATTAACTTCTCACTTAGGGAGGTTTAAATTTTGGTGGACACTGTGGAAAGATGTTCTTTTAGGGTAACTTCTGCTAACCCAAGTACAGGGTCAACAAAGTTTGACCATATTAAATTTGTTGTTGTTTGTTGTAACAGTGATATACTGGCATTTATCATTCAGCCTGTCTTGCTTGTTTATGCTTTACTTAAATGACACTGTCAATTGCCCGGACTCTGTAGTGTAAAGTGGTACAATGATCAGTGAATAATGAATTGGAAGGGACTTGGAAGTAAGCAGTTGTGGACTAATTGAGGCATTCCAATGTGATATTGACTCCATGGCAAGATAGGTTTTTGTGCCATTAACTGGACACTGGGCCAGACAGTCACATGATATGTGAAGTGGAAGTGGGGTGTGGGGAGCCTGTTCTTTTTGATTTAGACAATTAATTATTCCTTAATAGGCCGAATAAAACTTGAACTAAAGTGCATCAGGGCATTGCATGACGATCAACACACAAAAATGAAATTTTAAATTTGGCCTCTTTATATTTCAGTGAAGTTTGATGAGCTTGTATGTGATGTGAATATCACAAAAAATTTCAAGTTCCTGTGTTCTGTGTTCCTTGCAGTTTATTTCTAGTAGGTATTCAAACTTTGGAAAGAATGACATTTTTTGGTACACTACAGCTTGTACAGATTGCTCTACTTCTGGCCATAGTTGGACTAAAGAGCTCATTTTGGTCTCAGTTTATAGCAAATGAAATTGTGGTTTTAGTGACGTGTGATGTCCTGAGGTTTAACATAGATCAGCTTCCTTCTTCTTCTTCTATGGCATTGCGGTCCTTTGAGTTTGACCTTAGCCTCCCTTGTGATTCTTGCCCATTCTAGTCTATCTGGCGCTTTGTACATCCATCTCTTAATTCCTATGTTCTTATATCAGTTTGGACATCATCAAACCATCTTAATTTAGGTCTACCAATTTTCCACTTTTTATCCAGTTTGGCATTCAAAATCTTCTTTGGTAATCTAAAATCCTCCATTCGAACCACATGGCCCAGCCACTCCAATCTTCTAGTTTTAATATCTGATCTAATATTAGTGTCCTTATATATATTTTGGAGTTCCAAGTTATAGATCTGCTTTAGGGTCACCAAAGCTAACTTTTGATAACAAGTGAATACAGAACTGAGTGTGACTGTATGTGTTCCACAGAATACGGTGGCACTGTCCACATCGTGTTGCTGTCAGCATAGCGTTCTGTCTCGGGAACTGTGAGTGTCGCTAAATGGTCTGCTGACAATATGACATTTGCTGGGCTTTGCTCTTCGAACAGAATGCATGTGCTCCTTGTTGCAGGTCAAGTTGAGATTGGAGTGAATAACCGTGACGATAGTGACACGTCCTCACAGGAGGGGCTCAGGAGCTGGAGTGAGTCGAGCCACACTGAACCCCTCTCCATGACTGTAAGTCATTACTCACTTGATTGAGGGAAGCAGCAAGTGCTGGTCTTGGGGTTCCTCTCCCTTTTTTCATCATTGGCCTCACTCCTTGTCCTCTAATTCTCCTTCCTATCATCATCTTCTTCTTCTTCATGATCACCATCATCATTGCTATTGTTTATTATGACTACTGTCTTCATCTTCATACTACTACTACTACTACTACTATGCCACCGCCAGTGGCGTAGCTGGTTTTTTGGCGTCCATGGCAAGTAATCACGATAGCTGCCCATAACAGAAATTATGAGCTTTACAAAAATCTCAATTATTTATTTAATTTATTTTTGTTTGGCTCAATAATTTAAAATTTGTTGAGTGCAGAACATCAGTTTTTTTTTTTCTTTTAAAATATTTATTCTACTGCCCATTTTTCCACCTCTTGGACTCTGCTACCCGGGGCAGCCACACAACTCACACACCCCTATCTACACCCCTGACTACTAATACTGCTACCACTACCCAGCACCAGATCAGAATTCAAAGTAAATGTGTGAGAACTTTCTCAGCATCAATGTGAATAACAAGGTTAATAAAGATAAAAGTGCATGTTAAACATCTGAACGTGCAGGATGTCAGATATGAACATGTCTGAACACACTGTACATTGATAGCACTTGATAGCAATGAAAAATATAATAACTGTCTTAGCACTCTAAACTTTCCATATTAAAGGCTTAAAGAGAATGTTCGAAGTATGGAGGTTATAGGCCACTGAATGAAATGAGCATTGTTATGTGACGGATTGGTCACAGAATGTCATGGCACAGTGTGCTTTAGGATTTGTGTGGTGTAACTGATAGGAAATGTAGTCATGTCTGAAACTTAATGTGATTTTGTTTGCCTAAAGATTGAGCAGTGCATAGAGGAAGAAATGACGACATATGACAGTGCGGGCGAGGAGAACGAGGACAGGAGCAGTGATGGCATTGCTACCACCAGCTCAGAGCTTGACTTCTACTTGTCCGGCCTCAATTTCATCAAGCACCGTCGTGTGCCATTCCCTGAACTGGGAGTCGATATTGTGGATGGTGCGTGCTATGACACTGTGCGCATTGTAGAATTAAAAGATGCAAGCATCCTAGAGATTCCTATTATTCTCTTTTCTGTAGATATGTAGACAGTAATACTTTAGTTATCTAGGCCCTGTTAATCTGGATATCACATAATCTACTCAGTCCTGCATGGTCCCACTTCCTTAGTCTGTTGACGTTTGTGTAGTGAAGATGTCTCATACTATCATCCTGAAGTAACTACAGTGATGTCAGTTTACAAGCTTAACTTGTTCGTGAACAAATGCTTGTAAGGTGAGAACTTATAAAACGAAAATTAGTTTCCCATTCCTTTACACATTATAAATTATAATTGGTTCCAGATGTCAAAATCATTCGAAGTCCGCCTTAATACAATAAAGAATGGTATGTAGTGTGAAAAAAAATTACACTGATAGTCAGTTGCTATGTTTAAATAGCGTTCTTGGCCATTATCCTATGGGTGAAGTAGTAGTGTCACTAAATTTGTTTGGACATGCGATGAGGAGCAAATGTTACAACCAAGCTATGAGAAAAGTGATAGACACTGTAATGAAACTGTGCAGACTGCTCAGGAATTCTGTGATGTTCTGTGCAGTTGAGAAGATTTGAGAACTGGTGACAGCGAAGAAGAGATGCTGAGAACAATGATCAGTTTGTGAGGGGAATTAACTTGTACAGTTGCTCGTATTCCAAGGGGTTACTGTATTTTTTCCTTCTCTAAAAGTGTTTTAAGTGTGAATATGGCATCTAGTAAAGCTGAGTGAGATCAAATACACTTTAAATTTAGTATTGTGGATGTGATTGAAAGTGACACAGAATGATGTTGACTTTTTGAGTATGATAGTATTGTTATCATGTGTTATGTTAATTAGCATTTTTCAATTATTATTTTGATAGTCCAGATTTTCACCTGCTCTAGACTATCTTCCCTCACATAAGATCAGAATTAGCAAAGTTTTGCTGTGTGTGTGTGTGTGTGTGTGTGTGTGTGTGTGTGTGTACATACACAAGAACATGAGGGATCAATTTGATTTTATGGTCACAAATGCCAGTTCGGTCGTTTAGTCACAGTTGTAATGTGTCGCAGGAGGGAAGGCAGAACCCTACAGCGAGGAAGATGAGCTGTCAGATTCGTCACAGCCAACAGATCGTATCAGTTCCGTGGATTCATGGGAGGAGAACTGGCTGTTCCAGCGCCGACGCCTCAAAGCGGGTGGTACCGCAGACTCTGCCCGGCGGAGTCCCATGCCTGTGCCAATGTTGGTACCAAACCCAAGTGAGGAATTCAGGGCTCGCATTGGGGATAGAGATGCAGAGGAAGTGTCGGATTTGTCAGACTGCAGTGACGGAGCTCTTGAAGATGTAGTGTTGGCAGGACTGGAGACAAATATGACAGATGATTGTCTTCCAAAGGTGAGGCAGACATACTAGAACAATTGTTGTAATCAGTGTCATAACATGTTAAACTCCTCTTCTTCACTTGGAATTTTATTCCAATGCAGTGTTGGACTCACTGCAACAACATTAATACTCTGACACAAGGAACTTGACTGCTAGGATGTCATATGCAGGGCTGCTGAGAATGGGTTTGGGCCCCGGCGAAAAACGTTTTTCAGGCCCCCCAGCAAGGGCAGTATCATACTGTCACATTGCGTGGAGTGAGTTGCTAAGGTAGTAGCAGGCGGTATGAAAGAGTAGGTTGGGGTAGGGGAAGAGTAAGGCAGAGAGCATCGTACACAAGATGGCCGCTGGTCGCAAGTACCGTCAACACGATGAAACGCTATCTAATTATATCCAATATTACTGAGATAGACAAAAATATATGCAACATACTTGGGCCCCAGGCCCCCTTCTGGACTGCTGGGTCCCGATAATTTGTACCGCCTTCCCTCACGCTCTCAGCGGCACTGGTCATGTGTTCAGTAACTGGATATTATTCTGATCTTCTATTGTACTTCGTGTAACAGTTTTAAAATTCAAACATAGACTGTATGTTGGAAGATTTGGGGTTCTGACAGCAGTGTTGCTGAGGCTTTAAGTTTGGGACATTATACTGTGTTGACTGGTAAACAGTAACTAGTTGACACAGCATAACATCCTAGAATACTGGAACCTTTATATATATATAAAACCATGGCTCAACAGCCCTTTTGGGCTCAGGCCTCCTCTTTCCGAGGTTACTGGGTCGTGCGCATTCGTGGTAGTTGGTGACTGGCCAACTGGCTGCTGTTCTATCGATCCTGATGTGACCGCCAGAGCCATCTGGCAGGCAGTCAGGAGACTTGGGTGAGAAATGACCACAATTTGGCTTACGAAACATTTCTATTCATGCCCGTAAGGTTATTTTACATGCCGTACATGGGACCGATGGCTTTACTTCCCCTACGAAGGAAGTGGTGCTCCAGATTTTTATCACCCTTAAAAATCCATCGCCCTCGGTCGGGATCGAACCGCGAACCTTGGGTCCAGTAGCGAGCACGCTAACACTAGTCCCCCGAGGTCGACACTGGAACCTTTATAACAAATCAGATTTGATGGGGTGTTGTATGTTGAATAGCTGAACTCTTAAAGGAAATTCTTTATTGAATTCAGTCCAACATTCATTGCAGCTTATTGAAGTCCAATATTGGGCTAAGTTCTAACAACTGGTTAATTAAAACAAAACTAGGAAATGACCCAATAAAATAAACTGTAAATAAAAAATACTGATGCAGGAATTATATGTGTTATAGTAAATTTCAGTGAAAGCCTTTTTAAAATGCAACTCAGAATGCAATTATTTTGATGAAGAAATAAAGTTTGTATGTTTATTAAAATGAATGGTTATTTAACCCTTCAATGATGCTCGAGTTTAAATTCCAACTACAGCCCAGCATGTAGGGGTTTACAAGTTATGGTACTGTTTAATGCATTCACAAATGTATGGTGCACCATGGCCGCACTGAAGGATTAACTTGTGCATATTTAACCAATAACATCATTGCTGTTCCTGAACAGGTTTTGAGTACTGCCTCACTAGTTAAGGCAATGACTCTAACTAGGTCTACACACATCATGAATATAGGAGTGTTGTGCTTCTAAGTAGTTATGTTGACTACGTGACAGTATGGGCTAACAGGTGAAGGCTTACCAAATGTATGTTATATAGACAGTAAATACAATATTTGCCAGTGTATTTTGAAGTCATGTTTGATATGTTCTTGTTTATTTCCCAGTACAGTCTGCTCTTAGATTATCTGGGGTAATGGTGGGTAGGGCGGTACACAGATAGTTGAGAAACACAGATAGTTGAGAAACACAGATAATCCAAAACATACACTTTATTAAGACACAAACAAAAAACAAAATTAATTTATTTATTACAGATTTAATGTTCCCACATTTAGTGAAATCCCGGATTTAGTGATGATTTTTTCATATCCCAACAGTAGTGCCATATAAACAAACAATGTACCTCCATTTAATGAAAACCTCGGATTTAGTGAAATATATTCTAATCCCCCAGCAATTTATTAAATAGGGGTTTTACTGTATATACGTAATACATACCGTATATTCTCGAATCTAATGCGCATCCGAATCTAATACGCACCCAGTTTTTGGCGACTTCTTAAACGAAAAAAGTTAGTTCGCGATTCTAATGCGCACCTTTCCTTCAACCACCCCTTGCCCATGGGGCGACTGATTGAATAATATTGGATGTTACCAATGCGTTAAAATCCGACGCTACGCCTGTGGCCGATGAGTCATACCGATAGAGGCGGGGCCTTTCTCAACAGACGTGCGCAATCTCGTCTGAAGCCAGCTGAGCTTTAGTTGTTGAAATGTGGGAGGTGCTTGTTCCAATCTGTCGTGTACCATAGTTATGGAAGAGGGACACCTGAAATCTAAACGACTCTCATATACGGCAAAGTTCAAACGTGAAGTTATTCGGTGCGCAGAGGAGAATAGAAACTGCAAAGCCGCTGCAATTTTTGGAGTTAATGAAAGCAACGTTCGACTATGGCGGAAACACAAGGCAGCGATCAGCGGGTGTGACGCAGCTCCTTCAGAAGTGGCGCGGTGGGTGTCGGCTGCATGGAAAGCCATCCCGGAGAGCATTATCGTCAGATCTTTCAAGAAGTGTTGCATAAGCAATGCTTTGGACGGAACCGAAGATGACATTGTATGGGAGGACGATGTTGAAGATAAAGATGATAGTGACTGGGTGGAGAGCACGGATAACGTTTCAGTTATGAGTGATGACGGCGAGTCTGATGAATAATAAATTATAATAATAAATAATAAAATAATAGATTATTGTATTGTATTGTTCTTACGGCACGTACAGCAGCTCAATCATTTTTCCAAAATCCAGCTCTAGACCGCGAATCTAATACGCATCTGATTTTTTAGCCCTCTAAAACTGTAAAAAGGGTGCGCATTAGATTCGAGAATATACGGTACATAGCTTACACTTATTGTTTACGTAAACAGTCCGTGAGTTTTGTTTCTGTTGAGGATTTTGTTTGAGTACCTCTGTGCTAAATCACGTTATTTTCCACCTCCGTCATTAGCCAACTTATGATCGTGCATGGATAATTGAGGGTACACTGTACAATCCAGGTGACTAATGTCACTAAGTACACAACTGTGTTGAGAATATTTATTTTATTACTGGAAGTGGTTCACATAAACAGCAGGTTTACATGGATGGAGTTGACTCCAGCACGTGTTATAATTGTACAGGAGATGTGAATTAATGCATGTATACTGCCATTGTAATACACACGTATCAAGTGTCCACTTTGTTTCATATTAGTGCTCAAGGCCATAATTTTCGTTATCTGTAGGACCATCATCCTAAGTCATATGTATTTCCAGGCATACAGGGTGGGTGTTGTTACTTCTGCACTCATAAACCTACCATTTCCTGGTTGGTCAGCAGTCAATAATCAGCCATCCATCACACCTCCAATTACAACCCTTTCAGGGCCTAATCTATCTGTACACCTGGGCCCCTCCTACACGTCCCTATTGGCTCACCCACTCTTCCTTTCAGCCACCACTGCTTAGATCTTGCTTATATACCCCTGGCACTGAACCAATTTTGGCATTTTCCATAGACCTCTTGACCACTAAAGATGAAGGCACTATGTTCCTTTGAAACGTCAGCAGCCTCTCACCCAAAACTGCAGCATCACATCTTGGAAGACAGTCCTCAAATGTAATAGTGTTTGCCTGTGTTGAACTTCTAAGTTCCACAGTTTAAATTGCCAGTTTACCTCAGTGACTCTGGGTTAAATGCCAAGACCATTGCTACTAGTACATATTTTCTGACAACTTTAATACATGTTTTGCCACTCATTATTACATTTAGTAATTATTTAAATTATCATTGGGCATTACAAGGTTAAATAAAATTTGGTTTTAAGGTCATGTGCGTGAAAAATGTGGAGGTGAAAGGTTAAGGACCAGCATTGCTCTAATGAGTCACAAACTGCAATTGACATCACCTTGATGCTGTACGATTTCTGATCTCTCCAGAATTTGACACTTCGGCCCACCACACTGCAGTGTTTTGTAGAGGGCAATAAATGTACTCACTGTGTCCTTCAGGTTTCGGTGACATCCCAATCGCATGATGTCTCACCAGAGCCTCCTAAAGCAGAGAGTATTGCAGCTATGGCTATAGAAGAGAGTATCGAGGCGGAGGTGACGTCAGCCAGCACAAACCTTGCTAAGGCTCCCTGTAAGTGTGCCTGCACAAAGAGCAACAAAACTGGGAGTACTTTCGAATGTAAATTTTTATGCTACGGTTTTGCATTGAAGCCTCAGGTATCTTACACAAGAAATCCCTACATAATTTGAATTTAATGCATGTCATAAATTACTGAATATATATGCATTTGTATTAGCTATGTACAGCCAACACAACAAGGGATGAAAACACTGCATAGCAGTCATACTATGTGCAGAGTGTGACTACAGTGTGTACGTACGCATACTCTTCCACATAAGCTGTCTTATCTGCATATATAAATTTATAGGTGAAAGTTTAATTTATTTTCGGAGGGTTTAAGACAAACCGAATTTGTGTAAGTCAGATCTTGCACTGCTTACTGAGGGTCCGTAGTCTTTTTTTCTTTGGCCAAAATGATATAAAAGCTCTATTTCCTTGTACAGTTTCTGCTTTGTACTTGTGATTGTTTGAGGTTACAAGTGTTTGTGTTGCAGAGTCCTTCTTTATCTGTGTGTGTTTGTGTGTGAGATTCTGTGCCTTACTGTGAATTTAACGTTTAATGAATGAGCAGGACAATATTGTCCCTTTAAATGTGCATTCTTTTCGTTCAAAATGGAAGACATTTTCTCTCAGTGGGCACTTAAATTGAGGAGTTCCGGCCACAGCATAGACCTGGCATTTAAAGGGCCATACGCTACACACTAATAAAGAATATCCAAATATAGAAATAATGGGTGGGAGTGGGAATTCTAATAGCATCAAAGAACTAGTCCACAGTAGCTTTATGTTACAGCAGTGGAATGTCTGTCAGAGTTTGGTCAGCAAGACAGTGAGTACACAGAGGACTATGCATCAGTCACCCAGCGTCCAATCGGCAGCCTTCCTGAGCGGATAGCGCCAACAACAGTACCAGTTCCAAAACCGAGGTACATACTGCATGCTGACAGCAACAGGAGGCGTTCTGTCTTACATACTCTTGTGTAGTTTCAGAATTTTAATGTCTTATTCTAACACCTGTCACGCGTTGGACTCAAAGTGGCAGAGGCAGGGACATTCACAGTTTCCTCTGCCAGTGTCAGAGGCTTATATAGTGATTATGAATCTGTTCTGCAGTAAGTCTAAAATGTGTATGTATGAGAAACTGCTGCTGCATGAAGACCATAGCATATTGTGCTTAGGATTTCAGAGTTTCTGGATAGTGTCTGTTGTCTGGTATTCAGAACAGAACACACTATTTGGGGATATGTTTCTGTCCTCAGATGACATGGAGGGGAGGTACCTACTATGGCCGGCCTTAGGCCGATTGGACCTATCTGATGCAATCGGGCCCCACACTCCTGAGGGATTCACGCATTAGTAATTTTTAAAAATACGCAATGTGATACCACACGAAGTTCTCGGACTGATTTCTTAATTATTCTATAACTTACATTAGTATACCGAAATGTTAGGTCCCCCCCCCCCCCTCTGCACTATAACTTTTAGGGGCCCGCCACAAGGATCACAATCTGGGCCCCGTATTTGCTAAGGCCGGCACTGCCTACTACTACTTGTGTGAATGAAATTAACTGTTTATAACAGACCTCCTAGCTGAGTGCTTCCCATTCTTTCCCCCTGAAGATGGAAACAGATAAGATTTCCAGAACACTGTTTTCCATTCTTTGGCAGTGGGTTTTATACCAGATGCCGAAGGAGCCTTTGAAGAGATATAAATAATCATGTATTGATCAAATTCAAGCAGAATTTACTGAAACAGAAGTTAGAACAGTACATTCTGAGATCCTTAAACTTATTAATCGGGTCAGTAGGGGATACAGGTCTTTGACTGCCTGATACTTTAATGCATCTGTTACTGTACTTTTCTAGGACGCTTCCAGTGTCATCACAGCCAGACACGTCACCCCACCAGGAACTGCCAGAAGATGCCAAGCAGGATACAGAGCTCTCTGTTCCCCCTCGGCCAGGTACTGACCAATCAGATGCAAACTGCACTTTACAATACGCAGGTAATCTTATGTTCGTAGTTCACTGCATGAGCACCAGGTGGCAGCAGCTACTAGCCGCACTACTAACAAGCTGTGCTTTCCAGAATAAAGAAGAGTGGTTGTGGGACTGAATGAACCAACAACTGTTAGCATACAGCAAGTGTGTGCAGCTCAGTCTGCCTCATGGCATAATAACATATTATGTTCACAGTAGTGAACCTTCGAGTTTTGCGAAAGGTGAGGTATTTTTTTGGTCAGTTCAGGAAATGTCAGTTTCTGAAGAAGTACTCTGCCCCATGGACTTAGTTGATATTTCTGCACTCTACTTTTGTTTTGTTAAAGGAACCTGCTCCTTATTAAGGTGACAAGTATTGGGGACGTCACATTGTGTGGTCAGGTGAATACGTCGTACCTTCTGCCTGCTCTTATCCATACAGTGATACCTCGGCTAACGAAGATAATTCGTTCCGGAATCACATTCGTTAGCCGAAATCTTTGTTAGCTGAAACGTGATTTCCCGTAGGTTTCTATAGAAAATCGTTTAATTCGTTCTGGATGCTGCCCACTCTAGAAGGTCAAAGTGATGGCCCTCTCTCACCTTCTGATACACATCCGTCATCAAATCTGAAGCAGCTTATGTTATCAGGCGTCTCACTTCTCGCTGTCTCGAATATAAACAACCCAGTCGGGTTGGTGGGTCTCCCCTGTGTGATGTGGTCAGCTCATTTCTTTGTCACACACATGCAGACGGAAAAGATAAGCTCCTGGAATGGCCCGACCGTTCATGTTTGCTGCTTTATGTTAGCGCGAGCATCCACTAAAACATCATTAGCGAATCCATATTCGTTAGCCGAGTCCGAAAAACAGCGAAAGAAATCTTCGTTACCCGAAAAATTCGTTAGCAGGGTCACTCGTTAGCCAAGGTATCACTGTATTGCCTTCTTATGTTTTCTCCTTTTATAGTTTTAGTTTTTCCCACATTTTTTCCTTGAGTGAAGAATTCTTCTCATTGGTTCCCCCATAGCAATGGTTCAAATCCTCCCTTCCCTGTATTACATACCATTTTACCCTGCTCGGCTCTTTTCTTCTAGCCTAGAGATGGAGGCACCATTTTACATTGAAATATTGGTATCTGTTTACCAGACAACATGATGCCACATCCAAAGCAGATCATAATCTTAATATTCACCACTTTGAGAATGTCAAATCTCATATAGAGTTTGAATTTCGTGAAAATTATCTGATCATGCTGCAAACAAATATGGCGTTTAAGTTTTGTGGCTTTAACAGCAGTGTGACTGAGGATTCCAGTCTTCAGGGATGTGGCACTGTGTCACTGGGCTTTGAAGATAAAGGCAATACCTTCCTTCAAAACATCACATTGTCACGTTGCAGAAGACCTGTGTCTCATGCGTGGTGTTGTACAGTGCTAGAGTTAAAGCACCATGAATATACATGGTAGTGGATTGATCCTGGCCATGAACTGCTCTCTACTTTGCTGTGGCTTTCAGATTTGAGTTTAGGCGGATCCAGTGTTGACTGGTCTCCTTTCTGACACAATACAGTCTGTAACGAGGGTCTCTGCTGTGGCTAGCGCATTGGCTTAATATTTCTTTCGTGCTTACTCACTGGAACCATTACTTTGTGTCCTAAGCTCTAACATCGTTGCTTTTGTTTTTAGAAGGCCAAAGCACATATATCTAATTGTTTGTCATCTTAGAGCAATGCTTGTTATACTGTTTCCTTTATAGAACATAAAAGCCCACCATGTCATCTGTTAGCATTTCCTTGTATCAAGTTAAAGAATGAAAGCCTGTTTGCAGACATCATCATGCTGTCTGTATAAAGAAAACGTGTTCATGGCTGTTAAAACCCACCAGGCTGTCACATTCCACTCTAACGCAGGTTGCTATATTTGCAAGAATTACATCTGAAATTGGTAGAATTGGTAGAATCTTAATACTTATTTGCTTTAAAATGTACGTACCCTTTCAGCCTTACCACTCAACAAGTTCTAAGAGAATTCTACCAATTTCAGATGTTTCGATGCCCTTGATTTTAATCCGAGTTCTATATAATTTGAATCAGTATATGTTTTCATCACCATATGTTAATATTATAATAAATTATTTATAATGTATCTTACCACTTACTGTTCACAAAGTTAAATTTTCAATTTTAACTCCATATGTATATTCTTTGTATGTCAGTACTCCGTGAGGATGGCTGTAAGAAATAGCCGCAATGTGTTGGTGTGGTCTCCCGTATGTGGCTAGGTGAAATTTGTTGTGCAGTTTGTTGGTAAACATTACTGTGTTTTGTTAAACTAGGTCATGGGTACTTCCTTCAACATTGTTCCCCATTCGTAATTTGTAATTTGTTTTCTTACCCAGCACAGTCAATAACTGAAATTTAACCCTTCATTGGCACTGCGTCTTAAATTCCAATTACTACCCAGGACTGAGTGTTTTCAACTTAACCATAGCCGTAAATGCATTCACATCCATACAGTGCACCAAGGCTGGCATTGCATGGTTCAAGACACGTGACTTTTTCCAACCATCCTGTGCCGCAGTTGCGTATCATTTCTGTCATTTCTGTCAAGCTGATGTTTGTGTCTGCATGTTTTAGGAACAATAGCAGAGCGTGAGCACCGTAAGTGGGAGAGTGCCCCACCCATCCTCAATAACCCATACTCACCTGAGAATATCAACAAGCGACTGAGCAGGCAGTCTGCTGGGTTTAGCAGCCGCAGCAGCAGCGTCACCTCCAAGTGAGTATTAGATGGCTGCGTCATTAACGCGCGTGTGGGGCGTCACAGAGCACGACTGGACACTTCTGTTGTCCACATGTCAGCAGACAAACATTTATTGTGTGATTCAGTTTTAGTGTTTAATTCTGTAGTTTATAACATACACAGATATGCGTTAATGAACATCAGCCCTCGTTACATTCATTTTATATGACAGACGTGTTCTGGCTTGACTAATTCATTTTTATCATAACACAGCTATGTGATAGCCATACCATTTCAAATTCAAATTTTTAATATTATGTCCATTGGGCATATTATTAAAATTGAATTGTGTAGTATAAAATGTAAAATTGTATAATTAATATTTGTTGGTCAAGTAGGGTAAATTAAATAGTAAAATAAGTTATTCTGCATTTGCCTACCTGGGTATAGCATATTTTATGTTGTGTTTGTTGTTTATTTTTCCCTTATTTACTTTAATATCTGTATTTATTGTAATTAGGTTTTCATGGATTAGTTGTAGCTCTTCTGACATTACGCAGTCCTTGACATATCTTCTTACTGGATGCAATATTCACTTTATTGGTTTGTCAGAATTAATGCGATCCACGTTTGTTTTATAACTTATGTCTGGCTGTAGCAAACGTCATGCATTATCTATTTAGTTTGAAGTTCTTGCAGAAGTAAAGATTAGGGTTTTGATCTGCTGAGATGTAAGGCGTTTTATTCTGGTAGATAGTGACTTGACATCGCAGAGGATGCTGCTGCCTCCGTCTTCATCACATGCCCACAGAACATTGATAAATTTGTACCAGACTAAACGACATCGCATCTCAACAGACAATAATCTTCATAGTCATTACTATGAGAACCTCAAACCTCATGTAATATGAATAGCATTTATGCACTTTAAAAACAGTTATTGGAATAAGAAGTCCTGCCAAGATTCTAACTGCGCTCATTCTGCATACATATCGGGCACGTTACTCTGAAGTAAACTAGTTAAGATAAATTTTATGTTTGCAGAAGGGCAGACCAGATCCTAGGTATGTGGTATCAGACAACATCTATTATGTGTTGCATCATTCAGCAGCAAATTTACCAAACCAAAATTATTGTTATAACAATTACCAAGTACGCCGGAATTGGGATGGGATATTCTATCAGCTGTGGTATGGAATTTGGAACATTTATCGAGAAAACAATTTTTGTGTCCCTGTCACATTTTTGTCTATAAAACAATCTTTGTCAGAAACACCTAACCTGAGTAACTTGAAAAGTTCTGGTGAAACCTCTGTGAGTACATTTCTGTTGAGGAGCTAAACTTGACAGAATAACAATAGGCTTTAAGCAGTGCTGCTGTCTACAGAATTATGGTATGAACTTTTATCAGCAAAACAGGGCACTGCACTACCATATCAAGTATAAACCCCCCCCACTGCTGTTTATTTATGTCATCCTCTGCAGCTATTTGTAAATACTACCCACTCTTGACTGCCAACTTATATAACAAAAGAATAGCAAGCATCAGTCTTTTATGTTTGAGGGAAGGGTGTCTGGAATCTGGAAACAGTGTAGGGGGCGAGGACTTGGTTTTCGCAGTAAACATTGTTCTTGTTGCTGTGAATTTTAGTGACTTCCCTGAATTGAAGGCTGCAAGGACTCCATCACCTGTCCAAGTCATCTGCACTTCTGGTGAACCAGACTATAAAAGGTAAGCTTGGTTTCGTCTTCACTGATGTAGGAATGAACAAAGTGCAATTGACTGTGATTTGTACTGAATTGTTTTTGAATTACAAGTTTTATTTTTATTCTTAATGTACATTCTTTGTGATATTTTAAGACAGGTCTACCTTATGCACACTTTCTTACGTATAGAGCACACTGATGAGAATTTTGAAAAGAACTACACCTGTATTTCTCAAATACTTTTTAGTTTGTGTTTACCCACGCACTTTTGCCATTTTATTTGACCCAGTTATAACATTATCATTCCAAAACATGTAACCTAAGTGAAAGTAAAATTTTTATTATTTGATGCTAATATTTTTGTCATATCTACCTTATGTAATACCCTTGCTGTGAGTGAGTGATTTAATGAGTCACACCCTGGTTCCTATGGCAACCATTGTTAACAGGTTGTGTGTTTCCTGTGATGTACGTGCTGTTATGCGTTGGCTGCCAAGACAAACATTTTTACAGGGTTGTGTGTTTTCTGTGAGGTTTATGCTGAGGCTGAAGAAATAGTCGAGAATAAGATACAGTGTTCTGTGTGAGTTAGGTGTTCAGTCCAAAGAAACAGTCGAGTGTTGAACATACAATAGAACATAATATAATCAGCCTGCAGCAGTCTGATAGATGAAAATAACACTTCATTTCATCTAAGCATAAAGAAACGACTGATGAAAGAGGTCATCGACAGGTGTGTGAATATTGACTTAGTCCATCACGTGATGGGCACATGGCTGGTTTTCTTTATAAAAGCCACTGTTCTTGCTTGTACTCACAGCAGATGCAAATCTTGCGGGGGGGGAAGCACTGAAATAAGGAAGGTGTTACATCAGTTATTCACATAAATGCCTTTTACCAAGACACTGTCTCATCTACTGCCCAAAAGCACTAAAGACTGAAAATATAAAGCATTCAGCTGTGCCGATTGTTTGTGTAGTTCTGAGACGTTATCTCTTGCCTCACAAAATGACTTCAGTTAAAAGTGAAATGTTAAAGAAAACATTTCAGACAAGAAATGTAAGCCACATGAGAAGGTTTGTGAAGGTAAGAGACTTGCACCTCAGCCCATTGAGAGCCTTGGCCTTTTTATGACAGTGTTTAACGTTAACTTACAGCACTAGATGTGTGTATGTGTGGATAGCGTCATGCCCTGACTGTATACCCATGTGAAGAGAGGTCCCAGGACCAGTTGTATAGTAAGCTGGATGGAGTCTTCAGCTGAGACATGGTGGCAAAGAGATAAATCTGTTCCCCACTGGAAATACAGTAGAACCCTATAAGAAGTCCCCACATAAGAAGTTTTCCCTGTAAGAAGTCTGATTTTTAAAGTCCCGAAATCCTATTGCTTTTAATAAGCTTCCCTCTTATTGAGTCTTTTTCATTGACATAATCGTTTCGCCGCACATGCCTGGGGTCGACTCAGCTCTAACAATGAGTCCAGGAATCTTCTGGGGAAAGGCGGCCAGTGGTAGGTGAAACCTTTCCACTTCATGTGCCGATGTCTAAAAATCTGGGAGCCTCAACCTCCTGGACCTAAGGGCTGTCAAGGCCCGTAATGGTATTGCTTACTTACCTTATAAGTACTTCCGCTAAGGTCCCTAATCCTCTGGTCCCTTGAAAGACTTCTTAACAGGGCTCTACTGTACAACCCTGCTTCTACAGTCATTATGCAACCTGTAGCTAAGTCACCACATTAGTCAAGGCACCGAGGTGTTGCAACTTACGCTTATCTGGCATTTGTCTTGAGTTATGGTGATCTGCGCTTGTAGCTTAGAAGGTAGAAAGAGAAACTTATACTGAATTTTTGGGGAAACCACTTAGAGGATGAAAAATAGAAAATATATAAAAAATAGTGCATAGAAAAATCGGTTGTAATGATATGCACTTGAATGTAGCTACTCACGATAGGGTCCGGTTGAAGGTTTTTGTTATGACTGTCATGAACATTTGAGTGTTTTAATGACAGGGAATTTATTATTCCGCTGTATGAGTGTCAGTTTCACCAACAATCTTGTTGTGTTTACTGCAGATATGGACGTGACTACTACATCAACCATGCCAAGTCGGCCTCAGGCAAGAGATGCTCCTCTTCCACGGTGACTTCACCGTTTGTGCAACAGGTATGTGACACCAGCAGTCTGCTTGACCTGGAACAGCAAGCGTTACATCGTAACATTTATCGTAACTCATTCAGGGCATGTAACAGTGCTTCTTTGAACTTTACTGTTAATCCTCTCTTTGAGCAAGGGAAGAACAAAACACTGCAGAGTGAAGACACTAATCATGTGACTGAGATTGTAGAGACAGTGTCTGTTGTTGATGGGGTGCACATAAATCCACTGTTTGACTCTCAGACTCTGGAAACAGAGAAGGAAGATCATACCTCTGAGGATTCAGCTCTAAGAGATGCAGACCAATCTGTGGACCCATGAAGTTTGGACAAGAGTCTGGCTATAGCAGCTTATCAGATTCTCTAGCAGTCCCCCAAGCACACTTGCTGCGTCTCCTTCCTCCATCAAAACCACAGATGATTGAACGATCATTTGAATCTCTAGCAAGCCTGCGTCGTTCAGCGAGTTTGAAGGACAAGCAGGCGAAAACCAGGAGAAAGATCAGACATGGGAGGCAGTCTGAAAATGAGGCACAAACACAGAGCACAAAATCATAAACAGTTAGCACTCTGGTAATGTGAGTTGCTGTAATGTTTTTAGTTGCATGGTTTGGTTTTTTGTTTGGGTACAGAAATTCTTCATTGTTGTGTCCTTGGTCGGTGTGCTTGTGGGCTGGTACCCCCTGATGGAGACACTTTCTCAGGAAGTAAAGACAGCCTGAACATGAAGCAGTTTTGTGCTGTGTCCTGTTATTCAGTGTTGTAACACAAGTTCTTGTGGGACAATGGGCAAAAACGTTTAGACTTTTCTTTTCGCATGCTTGATCTTCAGAAATCACAGAGAGACTTGATGTCTGTATGATTCCAGAAATGGGGGAAAGTCTTTATGGTTTTATGTGTTACTTTCGTCTTATTATAGGGTAAAACAGAATCTCCTCACTTCTCAGAAATAAATGCAGTTAAATTTCTTGGCTCTGAAACTGTGTCCCACAATTTCCCCAAGTGCCTTCATTTTTTACAGTTTATTGTCCAGCACACAGGATACTGAAACGGGACTGGCTGAAGGCATCTCATTATTTGTATAAATATTTTGGTTACCAGGTTATGTAGATCAGTATTGTCTGGTATCTTGTGTGTTCTGATGTGCACTGTCAAAAACGGTCTGATGAACTGAAAATAAACATAACCCAGAGTCGCCAAACTGCCTGGCAACCGGACTTGCCGCAGGTGCTAGCAGCCAAGTGTTCTCAGTGCCTTCAGAGAGCACAACCGAGTTGGATTTACAGAACTCTGAGAGCCGTCTCCTGAATGTTTTGGTCAGCGTGTTTTGACCACTGGGTACTCTTCTGCAGCAAGCCATGTTGATCATGTGCACACATACAAAGTGTTTTACTGTAACGTGATTTGCAGGATGCTGATTCTTAGTCTGGGGAATATTTGGGACTAGTAATTTAGTACTTTTAATATTGCTCATCACATTAGATGTATATATTGTAGAAGAGTCAACAGTAATTCCACTTATAAATATGTTGTATTTTGTAAATTTGTCAAAAACCTACGCATGTCAGTGATAGTGATTGTGTCATGTATATACAATAGGTAACATTGATTTCAATGGCTGTGGATGGTTTAAAATGATTAAAGCTTGTAGAGCTTTGTGATTTTGTCTTTACATGAAATACAGATCGGAGTCTTCATATTTCTGTCAGTAAAGTAACGTAGTTGCTGCCTTTAATGTTACACGTCTGTATAGGCTGTTATACAGCATCACACACCACAGCCAAGCACTTCATCAGGTTCTGTAATACTGTAGCCAATTTATAGTTGGATGTTTATGTGTTATAGTGGCAGCATCAGGTCAAATATTGTTATAATATTAAAAAAATATATAAGTTTTCTGCATGGAATTTTAAGGCTGTCTTGCTGTCAGTGTATACTTTGCTCTGAGTAAACTGGATGCAAGATCTGGTCTGTGCTCCATGACAAATATATGCTCAAAAAATTTTCAAATATCTATCCCTTTTCAAATTCGTCTTTTCAGTTCACTGCTTGTTACCTTTACATTGCTTATTCTGTGAATTGTAACAAAATAAGAAATTATGTAACACCAATAAATGCACTATTCTATATTTTATTCGTACTGTCTTATTTACCTCCTATATGTTTTGACGTTATTATCTCGCCATCTTTTTATAGACACTTTGGTGTCAGCTCCTGAAGATGGCGAGATGATAATGCCAAAACATGTAGGAGCAATGCAAAAGATATGTGAATAAAATATAGATAGAACAGTGCATTTGTTGCTGTGACGTAAGTTTCTTACACAGCTTATTAATTACCATCGTGGGCTGGGATAGCATAATATGCATTTTCAGCAAAAGATATAAAATAAATGAAACAATAGCAAAAGGGACCCTCATGTTTACAAAGTACTGTATTCAGTCAAACATCTATTGGTGTGATTATCACTATAATTTCCAATTTTGGAGGTCTCACGTCCACCCTCCCCCTTGCTTTACGTCACTGTTATGACTGTGAAACCTTTTGGACAAATGCAGTAAGGCAGACCACTTATAAGTTTTAAAACTTTCACGGCGACATGATTCAATATAGTCTTCCTGGGCCATCAGCCGCGTCAACTGATTTAAATACAACGTTTCGGGGTCGGAGCCAGTCCCCGAAACGTGTATTTAAATCAGTTGACGCGGCTGATGGCCGGAGAAGACTATATTGAAGCACAACCACGTGCTTTCACATCCTCCACAATTCATCTGTGAAGTTAAGAGAGTGGCAATGAATAAGCTAAGGAAACCCCACTGCATTCTTTTACAATACTAGAGCTCTCTTGAGTAAAATTAGTTTATCAGGAATTGAAGTCTTGGTCTACTAGGATGTTGCGTGGCAATAGGTCATAATAGACCTTCTTAGACTGCTTGCTCCAAGATTTAAATGTGGTTTGTGACTTTATAGAAACCCGTAATGCCATTACAATTTTCAGTTGCAGTACAGCAAATTCTTGTTCATATTTATATTGGAATATGCACATACATGTTTATGCTGCATGTTTAACCACCTGGAAATTGTAATACGATTTTAATAATACTGCATGGTTCAAAAACACAAAATAGGACTGCTTTTGAAATTTCAATGAGTAAACCCCAATTTATTGTAATTAATTTGAAAATTAGCATGTTTCAAAAGTATATGGACACACAGTAGTGTGGAGGCACTAATATTAATAAAGGGTGTGTTGCCACATAACCCATAATTGTTTGAAGTCATAGCCAGATGTAGTGTGCAGCTGTGGTGTTACACAAGTGATGCTACTATGTTGTTTATGATTGTCACTGCGTCTTGATACGCATGCAGGTAGCACAGTAGATACGGGATTTATGTGTGTAGGTGCATGTGCCAGAGTGTGTGTGTGTGTGAGAGAGAGAGAGAGAGAGATCATGTTTCTGTATACACACAGGGTGATCCATTAGTTGTGGACATTACTGTATGAGATGATTTCCTAGGTTGTGTGGTTTAAACAATTCATATCAACCGTTACAGAGTTATGGCTGCTTGAAACTTGGAATAAAAGGCAACGGTTATTGAGAAAATATGGAATAAAATAATAAATGACACATTATCTGATAACTTTAATGTCTAAATTTAACTTCATGAAAGAAGCTGTATGGAAGTGCCAAGAGATAAGCCTGAAATATGCTTATGTCTCTCACCTTTCAGTGGCAGAAGCGAAGATTGTTCAATCATGTAGCATATAACTGACTCCATTAGGTGTGTGTTTACAAAAATTAAAAAAAACCATAGTACCATAACCATTGTGGGCCGGGATAGCATAGTCGGTATAGTGACTCGCTATGAGCTGGACGGTCCGGGGATCGAATCCTGGTGGGGGCGAGATTTTCCACACACATCCAGATTGGCCCTGGGGCCTACCCAGCCTCCTGTACAATGGGTACCTGGTCATTCCCGGGGGTAAAGCGGCCGGGGCGTGGCGTTGACCACCCACCCCCCATCTAGCGCCGAGGTTAAGGAAAGAGTAGAGCTATACCTCTACTCACCCTCTGGGCCTCCATGGCCTGTTCTAGGGTGAACTTTACCTTTACCATAACCATTGAGATTGGGATCCATGTTGATAAGGAACTTTTTTGTTCACCAAGACCTAGGAAATCATTTCCTACTCTACAGCCCACAACCGTTGAATCACTGTATGTATTTGCGTGGTGTGTTTGTGTGTGTGTGTGTGTGTGTGTGTGGAGGGAGAGGAAGAGAAAAACAGTTACAATTGAATTATATGGAACAGTAGTTAATTTCATCCATATTGAAAATAAAAAAGGTGTGGTAGAAATTTGTTTGTAGTGTTTATGCATGTAAACAGCCCTGCTATACACATCATGCAGTTGCACATTTGGTTCTGACTGCAACTCAATGCAGAATGTATGGTGGACAAAGTGTCACTGGACAGTTCTGTGTGTTGCCACATCAGTCATCACTCTTGACTGTCCCCAAGACATCCAGCATGCCTGGTCAACCAGCTGAAGCTGAGTTGAGGCTTCGTCTGTGTCCTGATATTCATGTTGAAGATAATTGTTTAGCTTGTGTGCTGTGCTGCAGTGTCGTGTGCCGTACAAACGACTGCCGTGTGTTGTGATGCGTTGCCTCTCTTGTACCTGTATCTGTTAATTCAGTTCATTGCCATTTGCGTCTCTCTTGTCTGTTCTGTCTCATTCAGTTGGAGCAGACGTCCCAGATGTTTATCTGTTACGGTATCAGCTGACCACATATAAACTTTACATCAGGTCATTTCTCTTGTCTGGCACCAAGATTGTTAACTATTTCAGTACTTTTTGTTAGCACGTTGGCATGTTGGTGTTACTGATCATCAGCTTTGCGTCATAGAAAGCATATGGGGAAGTGGAGGTATAACTTCACTTACTCAACTTTAGCGCTAGATGGAGGTGATTGGTCACTCTCATGCCTTGGCCGCTTTAGCCCTGTGGAACGAGCCCCCTATGTCCATTGAATAGAAGGCTGGGTGGGCCCAAGCACTGGTCTGAATGCTGTGGAATTGAGGTAAATCTGTTGCCACTGCTAGGAGTTGAACCACAATTCCTCCGACATCCAGCCCGTAGCCTAGTCACTATACCAACTAAGCTACATTATTCATCAAAGTCAGTGAAGTCAAAAGAGCTCATGATAACGCAAAAATTTATATTTTATCGATGATTTTGTTAAGAGTATCATAAAATTAAAAACAAAATTATTCAGGAGTTTAAAATACTAACATAAATCTTTTAGATGCAGGCACAGACTGTGGAGCCTATTGGCTGGATTACGTGCCCCCCCCTCCCTCCCCCCCACGTCTTGCAACAGCCACATTAATTTGCTTGCTTGAGCTATGACCTGCTTTGTATAATGTTTGCAAACACGACTTTCAAGTATTTGTACTGTCATTGTGACAACATTTTTTTAACATAAAATGTGTTACAAATCTAGAATTAAAGAGTTCACAAAATTTGAAACTTTTTTTGTGAACACACTTTAATGCACTTTATTTTAATATCACCGTGCATTTTTGAACATTAATACTGTTTTATACCAACCAAGTGCACTTATTTATTTAAAGAACACTAAAATATTCTTTTAGTGTTCTTTAAGTAAATAAGTGCATTTGGTTGGTATAAAACAGTATTAACACTTTAATGCATTTTGTTGTTGGAGAGTTTTTACCAAAATTTGTTGGCCTGTTCCAGTTTTTTGTTAAAATCAGACAGTAAGAGACACTCGTAATGAAGATCTACACGTTTCTGGACGCATCTCAAGAGACATTCCAATTATTTATTGTAGCAAAAAAAAAAAAAAATTTGAACATTTGTTTTAGAGAAGAATTAAACACATTGTATGCCCGATACAGTTCTTCCATACATCTTAATTTAAAAAAACGAGACAAAGGCAGCGTAACTGATTACTTTGTCTATACATTTATAAACATGCTTGTCTATTTATATCTGGAGAATGCATGTTTTTATGATATAAGTATCTGCATATGACATATGTGCATGCTAACTAAGGCAGAGTTAGAGAATGTATGCACACACACACAGTTACATATTTCTGTTCTGTACAAACTTCAATTCCTGTTTTGCGTCTTTATTCTGCCAATATCAGGGTTTGACCCGATAATGATATTAATTCAGGTTAGTTCTGTGAAATTGGTCAATGTTTTTTTGACCATGTAAAGACATGTCAATAAAGAGTGCTGTTTGCATTGGATTCATTAATGATGTTCGTGACAACCCCTGATCCTGCAATGATTATCATTTGTTTTTATCAGTTGCAGCATGGTATTGTTTTGTAATCTGCAGCTGGTAAGTAAATGCAAAGCTGCTTGTTGCTTGTAGTTATAACACTGTCACAAACAAAATGAATATGACACAGGCAGAGGCAATGTGAAGCAGGTCACCATTTGAAACCCTAAATTCTCATAATTATATTTAAACAATCATTTGTACCTCACAGAATACATTGTGTCTCAGTTACAAAGGTGAATGTTATAATACTCTGTAGGGAAGTAATCGCTCTTATTGTGAGAATCATACAAAAAATGACGTGTGTGTGTTTGGTGGGGGGATGCAAAATACTAAGTTGTTCCCTGAAAAGCAGGTGCTGCATATACATAATAGCCAGTGTACTGTACTGAGCTATGGTTTTTAACTCAGAATCTGAGTGGATCCATAAATTATTGGCTTGTCTTTAATTCATATTCTTTGAAACATATATTTGAGTCTTACATCTAAAAATAAAGCAGTGGACTCAAAGCAATATCTTTGTGTGCTGTAGTTTTGTAGGCAAAGTAAGTTCATTCAATTCAATTCAATAGGACGAAAGAGTTCTTCTAAATGTTATTGCCTTATCTAAAATCTTGAGCTACAACAGTCTGTTAGCTCACGTAGTGTAGTTTGCAAAGTAATTCTAGATGAATGCTCTGCTTAATCTCTTAATCATCTGATTACTTGGATTCAACATGCCCAAACAAGGGCCTCCTGTGCCTGCCTCCAGCACAATATGAACCTTATCGTTGCACAACACCCACATCGTGGCAAATATCCATAAGTCTCAAATGTTTGTCAAATATACCAGGCATGGGAACGCAGCTTTACAGTCTATCCCAGAGTACCTAAACATGGGTATTAACTCGCAACTGTGCCCATATTTTGTAAGCCAAGCATGCCTACTCTATGTGAAGCTGAAATGGGACCATGGCCAACTCGTTTCAAACCACCATTCATAATCACTATGTCACCTCCATCTACCACTGAGGTTAAGACTGAGTGGAGCTATACCTCTGCTCTCCCCCTGTGCCTTCATGGTGTGTGCCGCACAACTAAGTTATTGCATCATCATACAATAAACTACAAATGATTCAGTTGTTTTATTTAAAGCCTGAGTTGCTTATAATGAGTGCCAAAAACCTGTGGTTTTTCATTTTGTTAGTGACATTTTAGTTGCAATGTAATGCAACGTTTTGGTGTGACAAGTAGAGGTAATATTATTAACATGGGAAACGTGATTTGGTTGTGCAACGTGGATAGTTCAGCATGTGACTTAAACTGTTAGTGTGTGTACTAAAATTGTAAACTTTGTTTCATTCAGATATGATGACTAAAACCAAAAAATGCACAGAAGTTTATGAAAATATATTATAAACGTAGTTTATAAGTATATGTAGTTTTTGCCTGTTGGGATGTTTGTGGTATATTTTCATAAACTTGTATGCATGTGTTGGTTTTAGTCATCATATCTAACTGTTTAGTGCATGGTTATGGATAATTTAAAATTTGTTTCATTCATTTCAACCTTTATTGTCCACACGGCACATTAACGTGATACTGCATGATAAATGTGATTACCCCAACCACTGTGTATAGCACAATGTAGACAGAACAAAGTTTATGGTCCACACTGCCAAGTTCTTTTAATTTTACTCTATGATCTACTGCGACATGTTTTGGCCATTATATGTGTCCATCCTCAGGCAGTTGAAGTAAAATCACGAAGAGAATGCACAAATGTACAATACCACAGACCTTAATTAAAATATAAATATTGACATAAGAATTACCATCAGCCACAGCAAAGATTATTAGCTTTGTCAGTGAATGCAGTTACTGACATTGTACGTGTGTCAATATTGTTATGTTATAGGACAATGGGATGAATTCCACAAAAATGAATTAAAATAAACAGTGGGATCCCAGAGTTTTTTCCTTGTACATTTGTGTATTACCTTCATAATTGTGTGTGAACTGCGTGAGGATGGCTGTGTATAGTGGTCGAACTATTCTGCATTGGAAGGTAGAGTAAAATAATTAGGATAAGTATTGTGCACGCTATATAATTTATTATGTGTACATTATCTCCAAAACACAATGGGGATGTATCATTTAAAAACTGTGTGTAAAGCAAGTTCTAACCTGGTGACTTTAAGGTTAGGTCAAGTTATAGTCTTGTGGTATCAGCAGGAATTAACATACTTCCGGTGTAGTGTTGGTTAACTACTGCAGACACTAATATATCTTGTAGAGTCTCATGCCTGTTGTACACAAGTCACAAAGTATTGCAGTATGGCATGGTACTGTACTGTAATTTTGCGTGCCACAGGGTATATCTCGGAAGGCTTCATTTAGCACGGAACTTTTGGTACTTGCCACAGGATTGCTTAATCTAATAAACTGAAGCATGATGACAAAGCCGTCAAAATAATATTCAACAGTTTGATTTCTACCTCACAGGAAACATCTCCAGTACGTAGAGTGTCAGTTTGTGTCTAAGGAAACAGCTGTTGCAAGATTTGAAGTTTTCGCAGTGATGTCGCTGAGGATTCCTGTCTTCTGGACTTTGACACTGTGTCATTGAATGAGCATTTCTCGATGTTTTGAATGATAATAGTGCCTTGGGTCTTCAAGGTCAAGCAGTCCGAGAATTGTAACTATGTGGCTGTTCGTCTTGGACTCTTTGACCTTAAAAGGTGAAGGTACTGCAGTCCTTCACGACATCAGGAACTAGTTAGCAGCTACACAGCATTAAAATTCCAGAAGACTGAAATTTGCAGAAACAATTATTGTTCATTCTGAATATCTAGCAAGACACGAATATACCCTGGATAAAATTCTGAGTTACTGAATGCTGGGTCGCATTGTACAGTGCAATATATATTGTCATGTATGGAAGCTTTTGGAGATGTGTGCATCATGCTAATGCATCCATTGTGAACTGTGATGGTGCAGGTTTATGAGTCGCAGTATTTTGACATGCATACGAAAAGTTCTCACGTTTGTGAATGTTAAAACCGTACTTTCTACTCTGGTAGATGGTTACCACTGTTTTGGAGGAACTTTCTGCCTCCATCTTCAGGGTAGGGGAATGCAGCAGCAAATGGGGACAGCAGTTACCTCCAGAATATTGGTAAGCATCTGCCTCCCTACATGCATCACATGCCTTAATTGTTATAAATACTTGTGTGATATGAGCACAAAGCAGAACTTCATGACACTTTAGCTCTTTTATGTATGTCAACCATGTGTAAATAAAAGAAGAATCAATCCCATTTGTTATATATATTTACTAGGTGTCCTTCAGTAACAAAGATCGTTAAATAACTTTTATCATAAAATGACAAAATAAATCACTAAAAATATAAATTAATAGAAACAGTACTTTATATATTCTGTTAATGTTCATTAGCAATTATTTTCTGAAATTGCTGTATCATAAGTAATGTTTGCAGGTTGAGGGGCCTCAGACATTTCTATTCACATGAAGGGAGCCCCATGCTGCAAGAATTTGGGAATCACTGTTGTAGAACACGCGGTCTTTGGTTGGAAAATGTTTTTGGCAAAGTAATTTGATATTTTTCGGGCTCTTGTGAGTGCAGTAATGAACCTTCGGGTTCCATAAAACGCGGGGAATTTCTTGGCTAGCTGACGACCTGTTAGCTTCTCAAGAAGGACTGTGCTCCATGGAGTTAGTTAGTTAATTTGATATTTAGTTATCAATATGATGATTATGGACTTGAAAGATGGAACATAAAGTGCAAATATTTTGTGTTTCAGTGCATACCAAACACACTGATGCATTAGTCATGCAAAAGAAAATATACACTTTATGGTTTACTGGCATACCAACCACATTAGATTGTGCTTAGGAGCTGGGATCTACAGTCCTTGCTGAACACTTAGTTTATTATGCTGAAAATTTAAGAAAATGAAAGAAGAATAATTTCTATCTAAGCATTGGTGCAACAGTAGATTTTCTCCTTCATTAGATGAACGTCAAGACATACGAATTTTCATTTCTGAAATTACAAACAACACACTATGAAAATGTGTAAATTGTGTTAAACTGTACAGCTTCTGATTCATGTTACACTACACATTTAATAATATGGAATATATCCACAGCACAGAATATTATATAATGTTACACAGATGAATATCTATAATGTAGCATATTATAAACACATCTACTGTACTGAGACCATGGAAAGAAGACACAGGGATTGATCCCTTCTGAATCTTCCTCCTGCTCTTACATTTCCTCCACCACTGCATTTCTCTATATTCTCATGTAGCCATTTTGTTCAGAGAAATGTCAGTATTGATGCCCCAAGTGATAAACTGTGGTAGTTACAAACTTTCTTGTAGAAGGCTGTGGCAAATGAAGAATAGTACAAAATAGCCACAAACATGGTTGCTCTGTCTTGCACGCCATTCACAAGTCTTCTTTCCTTGGCTTCTTTGTAATATGGTGACAGGATCTCTTTTGGCGCCTGACGGTTAATTGCGTGATTATACATGCTGACGCAGCATTCTGTTCTTAGTGAGCTAAGCAAGTGTCTACTCACTCATGCCTGCATGTCTCTCAGCATCACATCACATTCACAATGGACAGCACCAATTTGTTTTAGCAGTTTGCAACCCTGACTCAAAGGTGATCCTCCCCATGAGTTTTTGCATGTTGCAGAAATGTATCAACTTCACGAACAAGGAGACTGACGCAGTGCAGATCTTGAGGCTGGAGACGCATGTTGACGAGATTGCTGAGGTATGCAGCTTCCCAGTCCAGTGCCTGATATAACTCAGTACTGCAAGTCCAAACACAGTCAGTCAGCTCTGCATTCTGTTACTGTTCTCTAGAGTCTTGTCCTTAGCTCTTCACAGTTTGCGTCTGAAGTATGACTTCTAGTTTTGGGCCTTAACAGTGTTTCAAAGATAGTATTTTTAACACAGGGCTGAACAGGACTGAGCCCTGCAGAATTGGTGGCATCATCAGTCGCTATGCGACAATGATGTTGTCTGCTCTACGGCGAGAAGTGCTGCACTGAAAAAGTACCTCGTTCAATACACATAGCTAATGTACACACTACAAGTGGGTTTGTAGATTATATGAGCAGGGTTTACCTCTAGCTGGACTCTATACAATCTTGAAACTCTTCCCACAAAAGAATGCTGGTAAAAGAAAAAATATGTCACTTTTGCTTGTAGTGGTGCATTAATGAAACTCTCACAGTCCTAAAATGGGTCAACTGCAAAGTACTGTTCATTTTTATATCAACTGCATCAGTGTACCAGAAGGTGCCAAAATCCACAAGGCTGCACTATGTATCTCTACCACCATAGAAGCCTCAAAGCTTCACACAGTTTTTGTTTGCGTCTGTTTCAGTCGCATGGCCATGTTGAGAGTGAGATTGCGAAGTGGCAGAAAGAAATTGATCAGACAGAGCAGCAGTGGCTGAAAAAGTTGCAACGCGGTGGTTCTGCAGAGTCAGCAACAACAGAGAAGTTGCAACAGAATGGTTCTCTGCAGTCATCAGCAACAGGGAAGTTGCAACACAGTGGTTCTGTAGAGTCAGCAACAACAGGGAAGTTGCAACACAGTGGTTCTGTAGAGTCAGCAACAACAGGGAAGTTGCAACAGAATGGTTCTCTGCAGTCATCAATAACAGGGAAGTTGCAACACAGTGGTTCTGTAGAGTCAGCAACAACAGGGAAGTTGCAACACAGTGGTTCTGTAGAGTCAGCAACAACAGGGAAGTTGCAACAGAATGGTTCTCTGCAGTCATCAGCAACAGGGAAGTTGCAACACAGTGGTTCTGTAGAGTCAGCAACAACAGGGAAGTTGCAACACAGTGGGTTCTGTTGTAGAGTCAGCAACAACAGGGAAGTTGCAACAGAATGGTTCTCTGCAGTCATTAGCAAACAGGGAAGCTGCAACACAGTGGTTCTGTAGAGTCAGCAACAACAGGGAAGTTGCAACAGAATGGTTCTGTGCGGTCAGCAACAACAGGAAAGCCTCCTTCAGCTAGGCAGAGAATGAGGCAGCTAGTCAGTGACGTTCATGACGGAAGCAGCTGTGAACAGGAGGGCAAGCCTTTCAAGAACAATGTTCAGGCTGTAAAGGGGAAGGTCATAGAGGTACGCGAGTGGAGTAATTCAGGTTACATGACCCCAAGCGAGTGCAGCACTGTGTCATCCGATCTTGACTTCGACACAGATGTGCCAGTAGTGCTGCCTTCTGTTAAAGAATTAGCAAAGCAATTTTCAGGGAGCACAACATCAGATTCTGACTCTTCTGTTACGAAGGTGAGTGGGTAGGGTCTGATGAAGTTATATCTTCTTCTCTCCACCTCCTTTTTCCCTCCTCCTACCCCTCCTCTCTCTTGTTTTCCTTAGGTACTACAGCCCAATTTCACCTGGAATGTCTCAACTGAGCTCCTCCCTTGGTTCCCATCTAGCACTTTGGTCTTCTATCCCTTGACCCCTAGGATTTGTATATCTTTGTTCGATACTGTCTAATCATCTTATTGAAGGTCTTTCTCTCTTTGTTGTACCGTCTGGCTTTGTAAAGGTTAGTTTCTTGCAAGGGTGTATATCTTCTGATCTTAAAAGATGTTCCAGCCATCTTAACCTTCTGGCTTTTTACCATGATAAAGTTTTATACTGCCCTGAACAATAGCGTGCAATTTGACTGACAATTGTTCTTTTATTTGTGACTGAGCCCCAGCCCCACCATCTTTGTCGTGCTGTACTCACATTTACTGTTTTGAATTTCACTGTACAATTACACATTTTTTTCAGGTTGTGTATGCAAGATGCCAGTGTTTAGTAACACTGTCTATCTCTTTGTCTTCACAGTTTAGATTTCTTAATCTATACAGGCCATGCATTTTACTATTGTAACAGCACATAAATGTGGTCTAGATCCGTGAGCTTTGCATGTTTTGCCTACCAGTATCATCACTTCCAAGTTAATTCCCTGTTTACTAATAATGAGCACAGTGGAAGGCCAAAGAGCCAACCTATCAGTTACACTCCACCTTTACCAAGCACATGTTGGGGTTTTATAGACCTTGAAGTGTGCTACTTAAACATCTAAAGAGGTTAATGAAATATAGTAGATAAAGGTAAATTTGGCCCTGTCTATGCCATGAAGGCATATAGGGGGAGGTGAGGTACAGGGCCACTCATTCTTAGTCTCTGCACTAGATTGAGGTGAGTGGCAAGCTTCACGCCCCAGCTGATTTACCCCCAAGGAAATAATCCCCAATACTCATTGAATATGAGGATGGGTGCGATCCCCAGAAACCGGTCTGGAAGTTTTGGAGAAGAGCACAGTCTCTTGCCTCTCTGGGGAATCGAACCTCAGATCGTGAAGTACATAGCTTTGTCACTATGCCAACTGAGCTGTTCTAGCTCCTGTTATTGAAATATAATAAGAAATAATTTGTAATACATGTAGTGTGACAATTGTAATGTGATTTGCTGTGCAATATTTGGATATTAAGACCAGTGAAGTAAACAAAATTGAGAAGCATAAATTTGGAAAATATTTATTCTTAATTGGAGGACATTATCACTTCCACTGTCAGTCACAATGTAGGGGAATAAGAAGAAAGAGCACATACCCCACACATCTATAGAATTTATAATCAAAGTCTAACTACTACACAGTTTAAAATACACTGAGAGACAGCAACAACAATTTAGGAAAGCTTGCATGTGTAAATGCGTAAAGTAGCATAACTTATCAACTACAGCTGACCATCAAACCGCATTAACCTATGTAGCCTGTGGCCAGTGTGTTAAGAGAAACACAAGCAGGTTATGTGTTAAAGCATTCAGTGACTGATGTTTCTCGCACTGCCTACATTTCTGTGTTGCTGCTGCAGAAATGTATGGATGAGACAGAAGATTGACCACTGTATGGTTGGTTGTTCACAGCCACTGCCAGAAACTCGTCACAGTAAGATGTTGGAGGTGACTAAGGAGGTGGTGATTATGGCAAGAGAGAAGCAGCAACAGCAACAGCAAAAACAGCAGGCAATGCGAGAGGTTAGCAAGAGCTGACGTTGTCAGATAAGTGAGGAGCATTTCTGTAGATGACCGTGCATGCCACTAAACCAGTTCCATCATCGGGCAATAGGTTCATAACCTCTTGCAGTTGATGGGGAAATAAGTGATGTTTCTTGAGAATATCTGTTAGCCACAACATTGCCATTTACAGATAATTAATGGAAACAGATGTCAGTGAATGTCCCGTGACATTCGCAGCAGTCGTATGCCAGATGCGATTTACATAAATGTTGTTGAATTGCTAAAGCATGACACTTAGAACTGAGTTATGATGGTATACATAGCAAGATATCTGAATACATACTTATATCCGTTGCGTAAGAATCCAACATCCTGTCCCCCCTCCCATGGGGAAAAATTTAACCAAAAAGATTTCCATAATTAATAACATTAACCTCCCCCTCTCCCTTTCTTCCTTTTTTCTCCCACTGTATCTAAATTTTTTTCAGACAATTTCTTCTTCCCTCTCCTCATTTCCCTTTTCCTGCATCTTCCAAAACTCGTTTTTCACATTAGTGTGCAGAAAGTTTGTACGTGACAGATCTGGCATATTATTCTCCAATGCAAAACATGTAAGAGGAGGAGATACATGGGAACAACACAACCAGCTAATCTTTATAATATATATATTTATATATGAATGTACAAATTTGATATCTGTATTTTCTAAAAAGCCTCCTTGAAGATTACCTTATAAATAGTCAAAACGTGTTGTGGTTTGTTATGATTTATTCATTTGACGGCTAAGCAGTTAACCGTGGGATACTACAAGATTAGTTTATCATGTTATCCCATTTTGTTTTTCCATCACTCCTTAAAAATGCTGCGTCCATTGCTTGAATTTTGCTCTCCCCTTTTATAAGGGTCATTGTTTTGTCATTAAATGTTAAAATTAGTTTAAAAACTTATTTATTTGTTTTCTTTATTTCCTCAGTACTGCTCTGTATTCAAGAAGTTGTGGGACAGAGTCTCAGTCTGTCTGGTGCTTCTTTGAATTCTGCTAACACATGTCACAATAGTGCACCAGTCCCTTATTTTTACCTGTTCTTCCGCTTAATAACCCTCACAGCCGATAATCTTCCTGAAGCACATTTCTCGTCTAACTGCAGGTGCACAGCTTGACGGCTCGGAGTATCTCAAAAGAGTTCCGTGATGGCCTACGCCGGAACCTCCCTTCCCACCTAGACCGCAACTTGCACACAACAGGGAACAGCACCCATTCTAATGGTGCACGCAACTTGTCCCGTGTGTCTACTGACTCACTTGTCGCTGTTAAAAATGGTGACATCAAAGTGCCACCAGTCAATGAGAGCAAGGAGTTTGAGGGTGCTACAAGTGTGAGTGCTGCAGAAGGAGACAGGGGCCTTACTGGGCATAAGGGCGGTAGGTTAAAGGATGTGACTGAGGGTGATCATTATGACTCATACGTGAGAGGGGATGGTAGCATTCCTGGCTACACATCAGATGAGAGTGGAACTCAATCCCCATCCCCTCCCTTGGGCAGAAGATTTAAGCTTCAGAACAGTATTGAATTTTGGGAACGGTTGCAGCATAGTGGTAAGTGATACACAAGTTGGCACATTGCTACAGCAAGGGACTTGTATCATATGTAAGGTTCTCAAAATATTCAACTTTTTAGATAATCTTAGCTTCCTTCCCATCAGTGCATTACTTTTGGTGTGGAGACCCGTTCATGATGGCTGAAACTTTGTAATTGTAAGGAGTGTCATGATGTTTGCAAGTGTACAAATATGAGGAATATTATGCTGTGACACTTCACAAGTCACTTTAGTGACAACTGAAATTTTTTGGAAGTGCTCAGATGCGAGCTGTAGCATTTGAAGTGTTCAGTACATTGTTACCGTCTTTGGCAATGTTCAGTACATTGTTACCGTCTTTGGCAATGTTCAGTACATTGTTACTGTCTTTGCAATGTTCAGTACATTGTTACCGTCTTTGCAATGTTCAGTACATTGTTACCGTCTTTGCAATGTTCAGTACATTGTTACCGTCTTTGCAATGTTCAGTACATTGTTACCGTCTTTGCAATGTTCAGTACATTGTTACCGTCTTTGCAGTGTTCAGTACATTGTTACCGTCTTTGCAATGTTCAGTACATTGTTACCGTCTTTGCAGTGTTCAGTACATTGTTCCGTCTTTGCAGTGTTCAGTACATTGTTACCGTCTTTGCAGTGTTCAGTACATTGTTACCGTCTTTGCAATGTTCAATACATTGTTACTGTCTTTGCAATGTTCAGTACATTGTTACTGTCTTTGCAATGTTCAGTACATTGTTACTGTCTTTGCAATGTTCAGTACATTGTTACTGTCTTTGCAATGTTCAGTACATTGTTACCGTCTTTGCAATGTTCAGTACATTGTTACTGTCTTTGCAATAATATATATTTCAGTACAACATTTTATGTGTTGCAAGACATACAAGCACCTTCACTTAATGTTTCTTTTCAGCATAGTTAGATATGAAATTGTAATGGCAGAAGAAAATAGTAGCTGCAAAGAGAGAGACTTATAGAATGGAACAGAAAATCTGTTTTTCATGTATGCCACCTGTCAGATATTCAGTATGTAATATTTTACTTTTCATACATGTGCAAATAGCCTAACACGTTGTTATGCCTCTCAGCACATTTGTCATAATTCATGCGTGAAGAGCTTCTACCCCTGTGATTAGGACACACACATACATTACTATGTTTGCTTATAATGAGATGCATTCACTCTCTGCGAAGCAAAAATCAGTCTTACGTAGTTGAATAAAATTTTACAGAAGACTGCAACTGCTAAAACCATCCTTTTGCAGTACATACCCTTTTTACTTAGTTTAAAGGCAGTATTATTCAATGACCATTCCTTCAGTCTACAGACAGATTTGCCAGTATTCATACATCCCTCCAAGTCTGTTAGTCCACAGTAAAAGAATGAAATGCTTACAATTTTCTAAGTCCTGAATCAGAAGTATACAACTGGTGTCATAATTCCAAGCATACGTAATTCCTTTATGTTTGTCTGTATGTGGCTTTTTTTCTACCTTTCGTAAATTACAGTTATTTGTGCCAGAGATCTGTCAAGTCAGGACACAAATGTCTTCCTAATTTGAGAAGGACATGGACTAATGCTAATAACTTCCTGAACACATGTGACTAGGTCTTGTACATGACTTGTGATGTCTGTATTCACTGTCTTTTCAATTATGATAGTGGCATGATATTCATTCACATGTGTTGTTCACTTAAATGTTCATTTAAATTGTGCAGAGATATTATTGAACTGATATTTCAAAAGTTATTGTGCTGCACTGATGAGATGTGAAGTGCAAGTCAAGCAGGTGTTGCTGTTACTTTTCCATTGGCATTGTGAGGTTAGGTTCTATATTCAATTGCAACTGTAGACTAACCTAACTAATAGTTACAATTACAGAAGTCACATATGTTACTAGCATTTTTTGTCTCTTGAAGTATACCATTTGTACACATGAATTAGTATGTCAGCTTTTTAAATGGTTGTTTTCAAGGCCTGGTACCTTTAATATGATGTCCAGAATCCCCGTATTTCAATTTTGATCACATTGGCCATGATATGAAGTCAGGAGATCAACAGAATACTTTAAGAAACAAATGCTTGTGAAGTATGTGTTTTTGCAAATGAAATTGTTGACCTACCATTAGAGCTAAGTACCTATTAAAAGGTTGTATTTGGTGGTTGCTTAGCTTTAACCCTGGGAAAGAGCCCTCGTACAATGGGTACCGAGGCTCCTTCCCACGGGTAAAGCGGCCAGGGGGTGGTGTTGACCACATGCTCCCATCTACCACCGATGATAAAGAAAGGGTACAGCTATACCTCTACTCCCACCCCCTGTAACTTCACAGACTGTTACAGGTGACCTTTACCTTTTTTTTACCTTTTATTTGGTGGTTGCTTGTTGATTTCAAAAGTTAAACCTTGTGTTGAAGGCATAACTTGTGTTCATTTTCTACCTGACAGCGTTGTATTCAGTGTTATTTTCATACAAGAGGAAACTTGCTTATGTAAGCCAGAAAAGTATTACAAGACAGTACAAATGCTTCCAGACATTTTATAAGCACAAGGGAGATGTGTGCTTTAACTGCCGTCTAGTTGGCGAGGTTTAGCGGCTTGATGACTGAATTTATGTCAGCCATATTGGTTCGCCATACAGTGTTTATATGTATAACTGCTGCTGTAGGCATGTCTGTTTGTCTGGCCATTAGGAGGAATGTGAAGTTCAAAGCATTTACCTTCTGTTTGCTCAATTGTAGGTTTCACTTTACTGATATGTTGCTGTATAAAGCAAACATTTATATTTTCATTCTACCAACTGCTGCAAATAATCATGGCTGAACTTCCATTTGCTGTGTTTAATACCGTAATTCGAGCGGAGTCGCACCTCTGTTTGAGCAGTCACTACTACAGCAGGTGTCAGAATATTGTGTGTCAAGTTCTTGAATGCGATTTGTGTTCCCAGTTAAATGCCCAGCCACAATCTCATCAGACTCGCCTTTGTTTGCAGTCTTGCTTTGTTGACAAGACTATATTATTTCAGTGAGATTGTTTTACATGACATCTAATGCATTCTTTTGCAAGGGCTCAGTGTACATCTTGGAGAAGCAGGTAGCAGTCCAGCTTCACATTTGAGAGGTCCCAGGTTCAAATCTTTATCTGGCAACCTGTTATCCGAAGGGTTTTTATAATATTCTACAGTCTCTGCCAAAACTTCCAGCGTAGACCACAAACTAGGCCATAACTGCCTCCTTCCAGATCTTTTACAATTCATTATCCCATCACCGTACCGTTCAACATTATACTGTGAACTACGGACAGTATCTTGAAATGAGTAAACAAACACCGCAGTATTTGATATGACGTCAAACACATTCTCTTTCAATACTATACTATAAGAGCCATCTACCAGTTTGACTTAAACTACAAGATAAATTATAGGCCCAGCACAAAGGTGCACATTTATGATGTCCCCATTCTTAGTGGAATTAAGAGTGAGAAGTTGGCAATATTTGCAACAGTGGGTACTCTAGCGATTAACATGGTGGGCTTTTGGCAAATGGGGCCTAAAATAAGGAGTTCTGACTACCTTTTGTGGATCTCTGATGTGGTTTTATGATATTAGTGTATTAGTGATGTTCTGCAGACCCTGAAGGCAGGTATGATATGCCAGTTGCAATTTAAGAGGATTGAATGAAAGTGATATCCCTGTGCCTAGAGGTGTATGGACGGTTTGGAGATAAAACACCATGTATTTAGTAGTAAACTGCTCAACTTCACACACTGTACGCTTTTCACTTTGAGTTGTGTCAGACAGACAAATCAATACGCAATGCAATGGCTTTGTTTGGTACTTGTGGCACAGGCTGTGTGTTGGTAGCTCTGAAATTGTATTATTATTATTATTATTATTATTATTATTATTAATATTAATATTAGTATTACTTATCACCATTATGCAGGGTATTTACAATGATATACCTGAAACAAACCATGTTTCCAGGGTATATAGTGTTGCAGTTATTCTGTAGTTAAAATATATGCTATATGTAATGTTATTTCCCATGTTCAATGTTCTGTACTTTACATCAGTACTTCCAGCAGTACGTGTGCAGTGCCCAATATGGCTGTTTGCTGTAGTCCCTGCTTACCCGGTACGTTGCTCAGGTATTTTCTGAATGATTTTGAGATGGTTCCAGTTGCCGTTATTATTACTGGTGTCACTTTTATTTTTAAATTCCACATCTGCCCTATTTCTATTGTAAGGTCTTTATATTTAAGAATCTTCTGAGCTTCTTTCTTGTTCACATTTCTGTCTCCTGAAATTGCAACTCATCATCATCATCATCATCATCATCATGATTGTCATCGTCAGTGTCAACTGTGCCAAAGTTGCATACATGTGGTGGTGTTACTAGCAACTTGTGTGGTGTGAGTGCAGGTTTGTATTGCTTCAGCCATTTTCCTCCATAATGATGGGGAAACTCATTACTTGAAAACAAACAAGCTGATTGGGCAGGATGTGAAGGGTTGGTTTCTGTTTGTTTTGGGAACATAACCTTAGAAATCTATGCAAGTGCACAATCTTTGTCACATCATACATTATTAAACTGTGAAAGATGGTTTTTTTTTTTCTGTGATGCTAGAGAAGATAATTACAGTAAAGATACTGCCATTATAACAACAGTACACAAATGAGAATAAAAACCAGTTTACATTTTATTATGGGAAAGAATTAAGCAACTTTGAATAAAATAAAAATAATTGTACATTGTAAATTGACTGTATGTATATTTGAAGCTAAAATTGATTCTGTACATACGTATGTAACAAGCCATATGTATTTTTTATTATCCAGAATACAGTAATTTCTCCTTCCAGAATTTTTTAAAAGATGTCGCTCTAGAAGAAATGCATGTTCCTAGATGTGTGAGCATTAAGTAACTTTGTAATTATTAGGTAATGATAAATTTTAATTTAGAAAATTCGCCTTCACTGTATACTTGTGCAGCTGGTAATGTCAGTACATATTTGTAACAAGTGAAGATTACTGTGTGCAGTTCAGAAAATAATTCTGGTTTTCGAACATTTACCCATTACGTGCCAAAACTATTTACAGCCGATTTTTAGATAATGATTGACGTAATGTCGATAATACAAACACAAAATATTATTCCCATTTTTTTCAGATCACAATTCCTTAACTAAAGAGTGCCCCATTTTTGGTACACTGGCAGATTGTGACTCCAAAAAAATTAATCACTTGACATGAATTACTGTGACATATTATCTCATGTAAGTATTGGTACAATACATTTTTCCGAAAGTCACTACTACAGAATCATTATTGGAAGCAATTTTTTTGGCACATCAGACAAACACAATATTGTAAGAATTTGGGATACATCAAGACATGTATTATGAAACAGCGCATAATATTATGCTTTCTTTATCTTCCACTGCACACATCATCTTTGTGTAGCAGTTAGCACAGTGGTAAGATTTACTGGATCAAACCTTCTGTCAGCATGCTTGCTCTGCCACCCTCCAGCTTGCTAGTATGGAGACCAGTACATTGTGTTACCACTTCGTTTTGGGGAATGAATCGTATTTATACTGTTACAATCACTGTAACCTTTGTTTGGTATCATTTTAGGAAATCTGTTGGGTTGGATTGTCCTTGATTTTTATCCTTGCATCTGTTAGGGTTGTTATGTCAAAAGTCACTGATAAAGAAACTGTCAGTTGCAGGAATTGGAAGAACATATCTTTGGCAACTTCCATTCTCCAAAATGAAGTACACTGTTCGTCTTATAGTGACCATTTGAAAGTAACACGCTTGCTGATACTATTTCCTTCCTGTCTCCTACGCTCACACTGTGCCACATTTAAATGTTATTACAATCAACTCATCACCATATCCACAAACTCCTTAATGCCCAAGGTTAGACATCAGTGTGACGTTTATCTGGGGAGACTTCAATCAGATTAACCACACACAACCAAGATTATAACTAATACATTTTGACTGAACCTAAAGGTATCACTTTATACTGTCCAGCAGTAGTGTAGATAACTGTTTGGGGGCGGCCACACCACAGGGTCTGTGCGGGCCTTATCTACGCTACACCTCTGCTGCTATCTATGACGGAAAAATTGAATGACTTGTGAGACTTAATGATGAAGTATGCATCATGCTAGGCTTGAGAGCTGATGTGTTGTTGCATGTTGTCTGGTTTTCTAATCGAGCTGTTACTGCCTGCCGCCTTAGATCTGTTCCATTTATTTGTGTTGTCATAACAAGGCCCACTACCAGCAGTCCCAGAAGGGTAAGGTTGGCAGACATGTCTCCGTAACTGTCAAGTAGCTCCCCACCACCCACAGTGAAGGCAATGCCAAATATCTCACTTGAAACCATTAGAACTCCAGATGATATTCCCTCAGGGATTGGATATGTGAGTTCTGCTGCAAACTCAAACCCAATCCCAAGGTAACCAATCATGAAGAACCTGGTAGACAAACACAAGAGTTAGAACTGGCAATATTGTGATGGTGCACAAAGGACAGCACAAACAGAAAAACATAAGGCAGTGGTTTTCTGTGCCCTCTTGGTTCCTTAATTGTGTGTGCATGTGCGTGCGTGCGTGCGTGCTTATGTATGGGGTGGGGTGGGAGGCAATGAAAAAAGCTGTGGCATAAACCATCACCTAAATAATTTATTCTCATATTCTCGTCTCAAATTCTGCTGATTTATGGTCCTGTAAATTGGCAGCAAGTTGAATGAGGACTGCTGTCTTATCTGCCTCAAATTTCAAGACACAAATAATACTAAAAATTAAATTATAACTGGGGTATATAAACATGCACAGGACTTGAAGCTGTCAGAGCTAAGAAACTTATACTGACATACTGTGAGGCGGTCAGCTGTGTCAAAGCTATGTCTGTAACCAACATTTTAGAGACCTGCCGTGACTCCGTCATCAGAGTCAATGTTCTGAGCAACTGTCAGTCATAATAATGTGTGCATGCAAGTACATAGAAGAGAGTCCTTCTCAAGAAAATAGTAACTCCCCAGCCAGTCAAGAAGTTCCCCATCTTTTATGAAACCAAGAGTTCATCGGCATGCTCTACGAGTGATGTAGAAGGAAGGATAATTACAATCTGCTGCCCAGCTTAAAATAAGCCATTGACCACTGACTGAGACACTTTTCTGAATAATATATTTAAAAATTATCCATGCTTCAAAGAAGAAACGCCACATATCGAATATTAATATCAATTGGAGATATTTAGTAAAAATTATAGTGCTTTAGTCTGAGAGATAAATGGACTGTGAGCAAAATTCTGAAATTGTGACTGTGAAATCAGACAGCGCACATAGTAACCACTCTTATATACTTACCCCAACAACATGCCTATCACGTATGTGACCCAGATGTACCCAAGTGTCAGGGTAAATGTGAAAGCCAGCATGCCTGCCAGTGACATCAGGTACACCAGTAGTGCGCTCTGTCTGAAACACAACATGATCTGGTTCAGTCCATACCAGCTCCACTGTTTTAGGAAAATCATTGCATTATTATACATTCCCTCATCTTTAATCTATGGCTGATGTTATGTACTGGGCTTAGAATAACCTAATTTCCTGTTTGTCTTGCACTATACATCCTGGTCCTTATTTTATACAAAGCTGAGCATTAACTAGTTAGTCTTCTTAAAAATGTCTTCCTTATTCTGTGACCAACCAAGGTTCAGGTAAAGAATGAAGCCCCTAACTTAAACCTTGAGAATGTGAGATCATAGCTATCACACACTTCAGGGGAATGAGTACGGAGCAATGGTGGAACGTTGATAGCAAGGGAAATAAGAAGAGTCTCGTAGGCAGCCTTGCAGTAGTGCTACTTTGTTCGCCAAGCATCTTGTACTAAGTTACACAGGAGTGAGCCTAAGGCTTTGTGGTAAGAATCCAGCAAGTGACCACTGGATTATAGTGTGGTCCAACCACTGACATCGAACATCTGACTGTACCAAAAGACAGTATATGATAGAAAACATGTTGGTTTGAATAACACGTTGTGGTATATAAATAATGAAGTGTAGATCCGGATTAGTGTGACATGGCACAGGGTGACGAGTGGGAACGGAAGTGAAGGTGAAACAGGAGAATGGAGTGGGTATCCAGTGAGCATCGCATGACCACGGAACACAGGCTTCTACGAACAATACAAATGCTGCAAGCTGACACGCACACCTCGGCTGCCAGTAGTCGACTGAACTGTCACCCCCACCGAGTTACATGTACCTTTCCATTTCACCGAAAGACGAAATCTGGTTTATGCACGTGTGCCATCTCATTCTAACTTCAGTTTAATTAAAAACATGTTTACTTCCAAGAAATGTGCTGTAATATCAGCAATAGGCTTAAATGCAATTTACCACTCCAAGATAATCGTGAACATCCGTACTTTACTGGATTTACAAGTGCTACTGCAGATGTAAGTGGCGTTTACTAAAGACCATATAACCACTGAGACTTACTTGAACCAGTGTGTCTTGTCAAGCATAACACCTCCCATAAGAGACCCCAGCACCCCTGCTAAAACAATGGTGAGACCAATCCTGCCAGCATCTTCCTCTGCACCCTGCGAGAATGGAGAAAGTAACCACGTTAAATCCCACCACATTTATTGGGACATAGGAACATGCATCCAGATATGTGTGACAATGTGGGTTTACAGCCTGGAATATCTCAACTGAGTCAACACATGAAAAAAGAGCATAAGAGTGTTTAAAAACATAATCACAGGAACATGCGATCAGAGTGCACTATATAAATTAAGTAATGGGAATGAAGCATGCTGTATATTAACATTAATGGGTACGTGGCAAAAAAGCACGATGTACTTCAACATGATTATGGGAACAGTACACAGGATATCTTAACACAATCTTGGGACATGGTAAAGGGGCACAAGACATGTAAGGTGTGTAGGAACTGAGCACGAGATATTTAAGCAGACGTATTTATTGGCAAGAAATTTAAAAGTAAGTGTTATGAGAAGATAGAAGATCACTGAACCAGATGCAACAGAAATTGTGGTGGAAGAAGAGAAACACAAGCATGGATACAGTACAAGAGAGTATAAGATATGTCACTCCAAGTGGAACAATGGTAAAAGTGGAAGGTGGCGCAGCACAAGTCGTGGGGCCATGGGAAGTATTCCTTAGAAATCTCGGCACACCAGCAGGAACAGCGACAGATCAGAGGGCGTAATGCATCGAGATGCCGATACGTGACACACAGTTTAAGCAGAACTCACCGCAAAGTGCGACAGCACTATCTGGTTGAGCAGTGTTGACACAGCATAGAACACACCAGCGTTGATGCCGTAGCTGATCAACAGCAGTACAAAGTTCCTATTGGTAAGCAGCGACTTGAGAGTTTGCAGGTAAGTTAGTCTGTGCACACTCTTGTCTGACGTGGGAACCTGGCACCTCACAGTGGCTTGCGCAGGGCTGGGGGGCAGTGGTGGCTCCTTCTGGAAAACTGCAGCCCACAACTGGAAATGAGCTAAGTCCCATTTGGAAACGTGCAGCTGTCTTCAGCCTAGTTTCCTTAGGTACTTTGGACAGACATGAGCTTATTAAAACAGCTTTGTGTTTGTCAATGATCACATGTAATTTGCATATAGTGCCACATATTAATTCCTATTCATTAATTTCTTACCGTGAAAGTTACGAGTCACTAAGGTAGCAGGGACTGTTTAATAGAGAGCTCTGAAACTGACTTGCTGCCACATCTTAAATGATTAAATCATTACTTATCGTCATGAGTCACAGAACACACCAAAGTAGAGTAATATGGCAGAATCCAATGGAAAAGCTGCAGGTGCTGAAGTGTGAATATGTAGTTACTGAGGACTTGTTACATACTTTTCATTCATTCATTTATTTCACATTCAGAAATCCAAATTAGGCAACCCAGCCTTTGGATATGAAGGCAATACATGATTTAGGCATCTCCCTGCCACAGTTTTGATCTATGCTTCATTGAGATATGAGAACACATGAAACATTATGGATGAAATTAGTTTAGTGTGTATTGAGGATGAAGCAATCCATTTTGTGTTGCAAATACATTAGTTATGCTCTGTGAGACACGTCTAATGACCAGTCCATCTATCTAATATCAAAACATCCTAAATTATAGGCTTCTTAAAAACTGTAATTAGAGTAGATGGTGCACTGTTTCATTATTTGATTTCAGGAGTGATGAGGTAAGGTAAGAAAAAGGTAGAAGGTTGAAATGGAAAAACTTGGAGAAAGTTACAGTCACTTAATTTCAGAGAGAAAAGAGCCCCGATTTGTTAGAAGGTTCACAGACTGCCTGCCCATCTTTCTGATGATAGTAGTAAGAAAGTGAGTGAGTGTGATTGGTGAGAAGCAGTAAGTTGAGACGGGGGCTGCAGAATTTTAATCCACTGATAAATTGTGAAGTGGGTGGAACTGGCGATCTTCACAGGCAGGATTAAATTTAAATGAATTTAAATATGGAGGACCAAGTGAGAAACGGTATTAGCGACAAGGATTGGAGCCATCTGAGCATTTTCTTGAAGATGGGGAAAAACCAATAAAACTGTGTTGAGTCAGAGGCGCACCCAGGGGGGGGGGGGGGTGGCTGCCAGGCTGCAGCCACCCCCCCCCCCCAAAACCCCAAAACCGAAATTTAAAAAAAAACAGATTTTGTAGACACGATGATATCAAAAGTTTTACATGATTTACCTGTCAGCCAAAATCAGCCATTGAAATCAGCTGGTAACTAGTACATTAGGATTTTGAAAAATGAATTAATAAAGTTAAAAAAACAAGAAAAATGGACACTGTGATTGAGTCATGGAACATGTAGTTATATTTGTGTGTATATAAATGCAGTTGCAGACAGTGCTATGTTGTACTTACGACATGATTTTTATAACATAATTTTTAAAATCAAACATAAATTATATATAGCCTCAGGGTCAGCCCCCCCACCAAAGAAAAATTCTGCCTGCGCACCTGGTTGAGATGGCTAGTCGCAGGGCTTTCCAGACACATACTAATTTCTAGCCAGCAGTCCAGCAAAGTTCCTTAATGTTTCCCTGACATACTATGATTTTAAGCCTCAACTACTTCTAAATAATATTTAAAAATTCCAACATGACAGTTAACACTGTGTCACTACTTCGAAGACAAGTTCGTTAATACTGCTTAGGGAAATAATTTGTGTTTAATGTAAGAGTCGTATGAAATACATCAGTACACTTTGTGGGCAAAATCTTTGTTAGTGTGAAACTAGGTGCCTGAAAGAGTAGACTTCTTCAATTTCTGTCAATTGCAAAATAACTTGATCAGTAGGTTCAACATTTTTTGACAGAATACATTCACCAAATGCCTGCTACTACTTAGTCCAATCATCAGCCATTCTCTTTGCTATCTAAGAATATAAATATTAAAATACAAAAATCTGTAATTTTGACTGCTGTTTTGTATGGCACTGAAACTTTGTCTTTTACATCAAGGTAAGAACATAGGCTGAGGGTGTTCAAGAATAGGGTGCTGAGGGGGATATTTGGGCCTAAGAGGGACGAGGTAACAGGGGAGTGGAGAAGACTACATAATGAGAAACTTAATGATCTGTACTCATCACCGAATACTATTCAGGTGATCAAATCAAGAAGAATGAGGTGGGCGGGGCATTTGGCAGGTGGTGAGGTGTATATAGGGTTTTTGTGAGGAGACCTGATGGAGAGAGACCACTCAGGAGACCAAGGCATAGATGGGAGAATAATATTAAAATGGGTCTCAAAGGAATGGGATGGAAAAGTGTGGACTCCTCATCTGGCTCAGGGCAGGAACAATAGGCGACTCTTAGCTTGTCTAGAAGTACTGTGATGCACTGTCAAGCCTTCAGTTGCTGACTCACACAACAGCAGCAGCACTAGGACGGCTGTGGGCCCAATCGCATAGCCATAGCACAGCGTGCTCAGGTCCTGCCCAATGTCATCCAGTTTGTCGTGGTTCTTCACTACAGCAGGAGGAATGAGGAAACCGAGGGCCACTCCGACCTGAAAAACACAAACACTTGTGTCAAATGTAATCCAAATGTGAAGATTAAGATACACAGAACTATAATTTTACCTTTGCTTTGTATGGGTGTGAAACTTGGTCTCTCACACTGAGGGAGGAACATAGGCTGAGGGTGTTATTATTATTTTTATTATTATTAATATTACTTACTGCAATTGGATTTTCACCCGGTGGCAGTAGTCTTACACTAGTACAGACGAAACAATGAAAATAACACAACACAATAAAAATAACTACAAAACAAAAATAAGTACACACAAAACAAAACACAGTAAATACAAGTACAATACGCATTACAAAGCACACAGAGAATAGGGTTTTGAGGGAGATATTTGGGCGTAAGAGGGACGAAGTAACAGGGGAGTGGAGATGACCACATAACGAGGAACTTTATGATCTGTACTCCTCACCAGATATTCGGGTGATCAAACCTAGATAAATGAGATGGGCAGGGCATGTGGCACGTATGGGGGACAGGAGAGGTGCATACAGAGTTTTGGTGGGGAGACCTGATGGAAAAAGACCACTTGGAAGAACTAGGCATGGGTGGAAGGATGATATTAAAATGGATCTTCCAGAAGTGGGCCAGGATAGGGACAGGTGGCGGGCGTTTGTGAATACGGTAATGAACCTTCATGTTCCATAAAATGCGGGGAATTTCTTGAATAGCTGAGGAAATATTAGCTTCTCAGGAAGGACTCTGCTGCATGGAGTTAGTTAATCCAAATGTGTCAGGTGGCACATAACTTTAGCGTACTCAGGCAGGCAACATTTGATTCTTGGCTGAGTCCCCCCCCCCCCCCCCCCCCCTCCAAAACAAATCCTGCAGTTAGCCACATATTTTTTACTTTCAATGTACTATCAACCTACGAATTTGTCAAAACAGCATATTTAATTAAAATCTGGCAATTGACATACAGTTTACATGAAGGCCTACTTGCTTGTCTGTGCGTAATTTGTCAAATACAGTCAAACTCGGTTATAACGTCATGAAAGGGACTGAATGTTGTGTGTCGTTATAACCGAGGAGTGTAATGCTATGGTTTACAGTGAGGAATTAATTGCTACCACAGAATATTTGACGCTGTAGGCGAGGCGTCGTATAAACCGATGTTGTTATAAGCGGGTTCGACTGTAAATGTTAGAGTGACAAATGTTTCGAGCAGCTCTTGTTAACAAATGTGGAACACAACGTACTCCCAGTGAACCTTCCCAGTATACTCTACAACTCTCAACACAGTTAAATACTGTGCTATTTCGTAAATCAACGACCCCTTGTAAGCTGCTTACAAGACCAATCAATGTTAACACTCATGGCTTGAAAACATACAGGCAATAATAAGGGAACTGGGACAGATAGGTCAGTTTACTGAATAGGCCACGACCTGGACGGTCCTCGGTACGAATCCCGACAGGGTCGAGACAGTTAATCTTCTCGAAAATCGTCCAGACTGGCTCTGGGACGCACCCAGCCTCCTATTCAATATGTTCCGGCGTTTTTACCGGGTGTAAAGCGGCCGGAGCGTTTAGTTGCCCACTCACCTCAAGCTAGTGCTGCGGTTATGAATGAGTGGAGCTATACTACTCTTCCCCCTATATGCTTTCATGGCGTGGACAGGGACAAATTTACCTTCTACGATTTTACAAGCAATAACCAAGTAAAAGAACCAGAAATAAATGATTGAAGCCTTCCGCCGCGGTCGTAATGTTGTATAAAGTCTTTTGGGTTTTTACCAGGCGTCGTTTTTTGGTAAGAAACCAATGTTTCGGGACTACTTGACTGTCCCATCTTCAGGGTCTCGAGGTGAACGAGGAAAAGCTTCACCTCGAGACCCTGAAGATGGGACAGTCAAGCAGTCCCGAAACATTGGTTTCTTACCAAAAAACGACGCCGGGTAAAAACCCAACAGACTTTATACAAAGCGCCAGAACTGTTACAGCATGCTTATACTTCCTAACTGCAAGGCTACGAAAGTTCTACAACTCTTAGAATGATCACAGAAGTTTAAAATGGCAAGAGGAAATGGAGGAAACATGTGGCTGGGTATATCTGTCAGGATTCCTGAGAGAGGATGGCTATATCTGCCAGGATTCCTGAGAGAGGTTGGCTATATCTGCCAGGATTCCTGAGAGAGGCTGAGTATATCTGTCAGGATTCCTGAGAGAGGTTGGCTATATCTGTCAGGATTCCTGAGAGAGGTTGGCTATATCTGTCAGGATTCCTGAGAGAGGATGGCTATATCTGCCAGGATTCCTGAGAGAGGTTGGCTATATCTGCCAGGATTCCTGAGAGAGGTTGGCTATATCTGCCAGGATTCCTGAGAGAGGCTGAGTATATCTGTCAGGATTCCTGAGAGAGGTTGGCTATATCTGTCAGGATTCCTGAGAGAGGTTGGCTATATCTGTCAGGATTCCTGAGAGAGGATGGCTATATCTGCCAGGATTCCTGAGAGAGGTTGGCTATGTCTGCCAGGATTCCTGAGAGAGGCTGAGTATATCTGTCAGGATTCCTGAGAGAGGTTGGCTATATCTAACAGGATTCCTGAGAGAGGCTGGCTATATTGCCAAGATTCCTAAGTTGGTATATTCTCGATAAGGCTGAGTTAGCAATTCAGAGTGCTGGCTATATCTACAGGATTCCTGAGAGAGGTCATCTAAGATTAGGACTGCATATCTGCTCAGACGGATATTGCCTAGATTCCGAGAGGCTGGCTATATCTACCAAGATTACTGAGAGAGGCTGGTATATCTACCAGGATTCCTGAGAGAGGCTGGCTATATCTGCCAAGATTCCTGAGAGAGGCTGGGTTATATTGAGATTCCTGAGAGAGGCTGGTATATCTAACAGATTCTGAGAGAGGATGGCTGATATCTGCCAGGATTCCTGAGAGAGGCTGGTATATCTGCCAAGATTCCTGAGAGAGGCTGGGTATATTGCAGATTTCCCGAGAGAGGCTGGTATATCTAAGCCAGGATTCCTGAGAGAGGATGGCTATATCTGCCAGGATTCCTGAGAGAGGCTGGGTATATCTGCCAAGATTCCTGAGAGAGGATGGCTATATCTGCCAGATTCTGAGATGACCGGACTGAAGGGATGGTATATCTGCCAAGATTCCTGAGAGAGGCTGGCTATATCTGCCAGATTCCTGAGAGAGGCTGGTATATCTGCCAGGATTCCTGAAGCTGTAATCGCAAGGATTCCTAGAGGCTGTATATCTGCCAGGATTCCTGAGAGAGGCTGGCTATATCTGCCAGGATTCCTGAGAGGATGGCTATATCTGCCAGGATTCCTGAGAGAGGCTGATATATCTGCCAAGATTCCTGAGAGAGGCTGGTATATCTGCCAGGATTCCTGAGAGAGGGCTGATATATCTGCCAAGATTCCTGAGAGAGGATGGCTATATCTGCCAGGATTCCTGAGAGAGGATGGCTATATCTGCCAGGATTCCTGAGAGAGGCTGGCTATATCTGCCAGATTCCTGAGAGAGGCTGGTATATCTGCCAGATTCCTGAGAGAGGTGGGTATATCTGCCAAGATTCCTGAGAGAGGATGGCTATATCTGCCAGGATTCCTGAGAGAGGATGGCTATATCTGCCAGGATTCCTGAGAGAGGTGGCTATATCTGCCAGATTCCTGAGAGAGGCATGGCTATATCTGCCAGGATTCCTGAGAAGAGGCTGGGTATATCTGCCAGAATTCCTGGGAGCGAGATATGAGGATTCCTGAGAGATGGTAATCTGCCAGTTGAGGGGAGTATAGTCCTGAGAGAGGAGGCTATATCTGCCAGATTCCTGAGAGAGGATGGCTATATCTGCCAGATTCCTGAGAGAGGATGGCTATATCTGCCAGGATTCCTGAGAGAGGCTGGCTATATCTGCCAGATTCCTGAGAGAGGCTGGGTATATCTGCCAGGATTCCTGGAGAGGGCATGGCTATATCTGCCAGGATTCCTGAGAGAGGCGGGTATATCTGCCAGGATTCCTGAGAGAGGCTGGTATATTGAGGATTCCTGAGAGAGGCTGGGTATATCTGCCAGATTCCTGAGAGAGGCTGGGTATATCTGCCAGATTCCTGAGAGAGGGCTGGGTATATCTGCCAGGATTCCTGAGAGAGGCTGGGTATATCTGCCAGGATTCCTGAGAGAGGCTGGTATATCTGCCAGAATTCCTGAGAGAGGCTGGTATATCTGCCAGGATTCCTGAGAGAGGCTGGGTATATCTGCCAGGAATTCCTGAGAGAGAGGCTGGTATATCTGCCAGATTCCTGAGAGAGGCTGGTATATCTGCCAGGATTCCTGAGAGAGGCTGGGTATATTCCAGAGGATTCCTGAGAGAGGCTGGGTATATCTGCCAGAGATTCCTGAGAGAGGCTGGTATATCTGCCAGGATTCCTGAGAGAGGCTGGTATATCTGCCAGGATTCCTGAGAGAGGCTGGGTATATCTGCCAGGATTCCTGAGAGAGGCTGGTATATCTGCCAGGATTCCTGAGAGAGGCTGGTATATCTGCCAGGATTCCTGAGAGAGGCTGGTATATCTGCCAGGATTCCTGAGAGAGGCTGGGTATATCTGCCAGGATTCCTGAGAGAGGGACTGCGGCTAGGATGATAATCTGCCAGGATTCCTGAGAGAGGCTGGGTATATCTGCCAGGATTCCTGAGAGAGGCTGGTATATCTGCCAGGATTCCGAGAGAGGCTGGTATATCTGCCAGGATTCCGAGAGAGGCTGGTATATCTGCCAGGATTCCAGAGAGAGGCTGGCTATATCTGCCAGGATTCCTAGAGAGGAGGCTGGGCTGAGTATATCTGCCAGGATTCCTGAGAGAGGCTGGTATATCTGCCAGGATTCCTGAGAGAGCTGAGTATATCTGCCAGGATTCCGAGAGAGGCTGAGTATATACTGCCAGGATTCCTGAGAGAGGCTGAGTATATCTGCCAGGATTCCTGAGAGAGGCTGATATATCTGCCAGGATTCCGAGAGAGGCTGAGTATATCTGCCAGGATTCCATGAGAGAGGCTGAGCTATATCTGCCAGGATTCCTGAAGAGAGGCTGAGCTATATCTGCCAGGATTCCTGAGAGAGGCTGAGTATATCTGCCAGGATTCCTGAGAGAGGCTGAGTATATCTGCCAGGATTCCTGAGAGAGGCTGAGTATATCTGCCAGGATTCCTGAGAGAGGCTGAGTATATCTGCCAGGATTCCTGAGAGAGGCTGAGTATATCTGCCAGGATTCCTGAGAGAGAGAGGCTGGAGTAGTATATCTGCCAGGATTCCTGAGAGAGGCTGAGTATATCTGCCAGGATTCCAGAGAGAGGCTGAGTATATCTGCCAGGATTCCTGAGAGAGGCTGAGTTATATCTGCCAGGATTCCTGAGAGAGGCTGAGTATATCTGCCAGGATTCCGAGAGAGGCTGAGTATATCTGCCAGGATTCATGAGAGAGGCTGAGTATATCTGCCAGGATTCCGAGAGAGGCTGAGTATATCTGCCAGGATTCCAGAAGAGGCTGAGTATATCTGCCAGGATTCCTGAGAGAGGCTGAGTATACTGCCAGGATTCCTGAGAGAGGCTGAGTATATCTGCCAGGATTCCTGAGAGAGGCTGAGTATATCTGCCAGGATTCCAGAGAGAGGCTGGCTATATCTGCCAGGATTCCTGAGAGAGGCTGGGTATATCTGCCAGGATTCCTGAGAGAGGCTGCTTATATCTGCCAGGATTCCGAGAGAGGCTGTGTATATCTGCAGGGTTCCTGAGAAGCTGGTATATCTGCCAGGATTCCAGAGAGAGGCTGAGTATATCTGCCAGGATTCCAGAGAGAGGCTGGGTATATCTGCCAGGATTCCAGAGAGAGGCTGAGTATATCTGCCAGGATTCCAGAGAGAGGCTGGTATATCTGCCAGGATTCCAGAGAGAGGCTGGGTATATCTGCCAGGATTCCATGAGAGAGGCTGAGTATATCTGCCAGGATTCCAGAGAGAGGCTGGGTATATCTGCCAGGATTCCAGAGAGAGGCTGGTATATCTGCCAGGATTCCAGAGAGAGGCTGAGTATATCTGCCAGGATTCCTGAGAGAGGCTGAGTATATCTGCCAGGATTCCAGAGAGAGGCTGGTATATCTGCCAGGATTCCAGAGAGAGGCTGATATATCTGCCAGGATTCCTGAGAGAGGCTGAGTATATCTGCCAGGATTCCAGAGAGAGGCTGGCTATATCTGCCAGGATTCCTGAGAGAGGCTGGGTATATCTGCCAGGATTCCAGAGAGAGGCTGAGTATATCTGCCAGGATTCCAGAGAGAGGCTGGTATATCTGCCAGGATTCCAGAGAGAGGTTGAGTATATCTGCCAGGATTCCTGAGAGAGGCTGGTATATCTGCCAGGATTCCTGAGAGAGGCTGCTTATATCTGCCAGGATTCCTGAGAGAGGCTGCTTATATCTGCCAGGATTCCGAGAGAGGCTGGGTATATCTGCCAGGATTCCTGAGAGAGGCTGGCTATATCTGCCAGGATTCCTGAGAGAGGCTGCTTATATCTGCCAGGATTCCTGAGAGAGGCTGCTTATATCTGCCAGGATTCCTGAGAGAGGCTGCTATATCTGCCAGGATTCCAGAGAGAGGCTGGGTATATCTGCCAGGATTCCAGAGAGAGGCTGGGTATATCTGCCAGGATTCCAGAGAGAGGCTGGTATATCTGCCAGGATTCCAGAGAGAGGCTGGTATATCTGCCAGGATTCCTGAGAGAGGCTGGTATATCTGCCAGGATTCCAGAGAGAGGCTGGTATATCTGCCAGGATTCCAGAGAGAGGCTGGTATATCTGCCAGGATTCCAGAGAGAGGCTGGCTATATCTGCCAGGATTCCAGAGAGAGGCTGTATATCTGCCAGGATTCCAGAGAGAGGCTGGGTATATCTGCCAGGATTCCAGAGAGAGGCTGGTATATCTGCCAGGATTCCAGAGAGAGGCTGGGTATATCTGCCAGATTCCAGAGAGAGGCTGGTATATCTGCCAGATTCCGAGAGAGCTGGGTATATCTGCCAGGATTCCAGAGAGCTAGAGTGGTATATCTGCCAGGATCCTGAGAGAGGCTGGTATATCTGCCAGGATTCCGAGAGATGATATTCTGCACAGTTCCCGAGAAGCTGAGTATCTGTACTCGTGCCAGACCCAGGCCAGGCTGTAGACACCTGCTTGACCGAACCAGACAGCGGCGTTGGCGAGTAAATACTGGCCGATCCAACCAGCGCTGGGCGAGGATGCAGCAAAAGCGTCGAGCTAAGGAAATACCTATTCGCCAAGCGCGAACACTGACGGCAGCCAGGACGCAAAAGTACCGGAGGACCTGGAGGAGTGGATATGATGCTGTCGGCCTGTAAGCTGGTTGTTTTGGTATTTACAGTGATAGTCTGCGTAAACTTTGGGGAGATAGAAGAGGAATGTAGGCTACTCTGTGAGATCCGGAAGAGGCAAGGCTCCATTGAAGTCATGAAACGTTAAATCGATCTACCGCCTGCCTCCCTGGCAATGATAAATGAGTACTTCAAGAATATTAAAATAATTATAAGACAGTATTACCGGATTTAAAGAACCCCTAAGTAAATTCGCAGTCGTTTATTAGGCGCTTTGGAAAAATTGCGAAAAGCTACTTTTAGTTTCGACATGTCTGTCTGTCTGTCTGTCCGCATAGAACAACTCGGCTCCCACTGGAAGGATTTTCATGAAATTTAATATTTGAGTATGTTTCGAAAATCTGTTGAGAAAGTTCATATTTGATTAAAATATATCTGACAACAATAACGGTACTTTACATGAAGACCTATGTACATTTATGATAATATCTCGCTGAATTCTTCTTAGAATGAGAAATGTTTCAGACAAAAGTTGTGGAAAAAATCAAAACACAGATTTTATGTTCAATAACTTTTTTTATGAAAATCGTGCCGTTTATGAGATAATGTGGAAAAATATGGTACAGCCAGACAGGCCACATGTGACAATATAATACGGCGCATGCGCTTTGCATGCTGGATAACTAAGGCTACAGACACACACTCAGAATATGTAATACTTATTGCTTTTCCACGGCAACAACATCTAAGGGTAACCTGAAACATATTTAAAGATACAGCTCGTACCGCGCAGTAAACACACTCCGTCTCAGTTATACAAACCAGTCAGTTAATGTTGTACAGTGAAATAATCGCTGTTTGTTCTGAGATCCACACAAAACACATAAATACAGTCCGTACCGCGCAGTAAACACTCCGTCTCAGTTATACAAACCAGTCAGTTAATGTTGTACAGTGAAATAATCGCTGTTTGTTCTGAGATCCACACAAAAACACATAAATACAGTCCGTACCGCGCAGTAAACACTCTACATCTCAATTATACAAACCAGTCAGTTAATGCTGTACAGTGAAATAATCGCTGTTTGTTCTGAGATCCACACAAAACACATAAATACAGTCCGTACCGCGCAGTAAACACACTCCGTCTCAGTTATACAAACCAGTCAGTTAATGTTGTACAGTGAAATAATCGCTGTTTGTTCTGAGATCCACACAAAACACATAAATACAGTCCGTACCGCGCAGTAAACACTCTACATCTCAATTATACAAACCAGTCAGTTAATGCTGTACAGTGAAATAATCGCTGTTTGTTCTGAGATCCACACAAAACACATAAATACAGTCCGTACCGCGCAGTAAACACACTCCGTCTCAGTTATACAAACCAGTCAGTTAATGTTGTACAGTGAAATAATCGCTGTTTGTTCTGAGATCCACACAAAACACATAAATACAGTCCGTACCGCGCAGTAAACACACTCCGTCTCAGTTATACAAACCAGTCAGTTAATGTTGTACAGTGAAATAATCGCTGTTTGTTCTGAGATCCACACAAAACACATAAATACAGTCCGTACCGCGCAGTAAACACACTCCGTCTCAGTTATACAAACCAGTCAGTTAATGTTGTACAGTGAAATAATCGCTGTTTGTTCTGAGATCCACACAAAACACATAAACACAGTCCGTACCGCGCAGTAAACACACTCCGTCTCAGTTATACAAACCAGTCAGTTAATGCTGTACAGTGAAATAATCGCTGTTTGTTCTGAGATCCATACAAAACACATAAATACAGTCCGTACCGCGCAGTAAACACACTCCTTCTCAGTTATACAAACCAGTCAGTTAATGCTGTACAGTGAAATAATCGCTGTTTGTTCTGAGATCCACACAAAACACATAAATACACTATGTGGGCAGAACGTAGAGTTTGTGAATGTTAAACCTGGTGGTATGTATAGTAACCACTGAGTTCTGAGGAGTTATTTGGTAGGTTTAATGGGTTACGCGGTTTCAGCCCGCTGATTAGAATTTCTTCTAACGACGCGCTACAACGGTTTCTTTTTCTGCACCGAGGAACGGACATCGCAACAAATCGGCCAACAGTAGCAGCTAACTGAACTCCTGTGATCGCTACACTTAGTTGCCAAAATATTCCATACCATCCACCGCTTCCCCCCTCGCCCCTCGGTCACAGGATTTGGTTGATATTATTCACAAAGCCACACTCTGCCTGTGTTCAATTTGTCTAGTTCTATTCACAACGCCACGCTCTGCCTGTGTTGTATTTGTCTAGTTCTATTCACAACGCCACGCTCTGCCTGTGTTCAATTTGTCTAGTTCTATTCACAAAGCCACGCTCTGCCTGTGTTCAATTTGTCTAGTTCTATTCACAAAGCCACGCTCTGCCTGTGTTCAATTTGTCTAGTTCTATTCACAAAGCTACGCTCTGCCTGTGTTCAATTTGTCTAGTTCTATTCACAAAGCCACGCTCTGCCTGTGTTGTATTTGTCTAGTTCTATTCACAACGCCACGCTCTGCCTGTGTTCAATTTGTCTAGTTCTATTCACAAAGCTACGCTCTGCCTGTGTTCAATTTGTCTAGTTCTATTCACAAAGCCACGCTCTGCCTGTGTTCAATTTGTCTAGTTCTATTCACAAAGCTACGCTCTGCCTGTATTCAATTTGTCTAGTTCTATTCACAAAGCCACGCTCTGCCTGTGTTCAATTTGTCTAGTTCTATTCACAACGCCACGCTCTGCCTGTGTTCAATTTGTCTAGTTCTATTCACAACGCCACGCTCTGCCTGTGTTCAATTTGTCTAGTTCTATTCACAACGCCACGCTCTGCCTGTGTTCAATTTGTCTAGTTCTATTCACAACGCCACGCTCTGCCTGTGTTCAATTTGTCTAGTTCTATTCACAACGCCACGCTCTGCCTGTGTTCAATTTGTCTAGTTCTATTCACAACGCCACGCTCTGCCTGTGTTGTATTTGTCTAGTTCTATTCACAAAGCCACGCTCTGCCTGTGTTGTATTTGTCTAGTTCTATTCACAAAGCCACGCTCTGCCTGTATTCAATTTGTCTAGTTCTATTCACAAAGCCACGCTCTGCCTGTGTTCAATTTGTCTAGTTCTATTCACAACGCCACGCTCTGCCTGTGTTGTATTTGTCTAGTTCTATTCACAAAGCCACGCTCTGCCTGTATTCAATTTGTCTAGTTCCATTCACAAAGCCACGCTCTGCCTGTATTCAATTTGTCTAGTTCCATTCACAAAGCCACGCTCTGCCTGTGTTCAATTTGTCTAGTTCTATTCACAACGCCACGCTCTGCCTGTGTTGTATTTGTCTAGTTCTATTCACAAAGCCACGCTCTGCCTGTATTCAATTTGTCTAGTTCCATTCACAAAGCCACGCTCTGCCTGTATTCAATTTGTCTAGTTCTATTCACAAAGCCACGCTCTGCCTGTGTCCACCCACCCACTAAGAACTTTGAACGAACGTAACTCACATATCGACTGAGCAGCCAAGAAGCTGGGAGTACGAACGGGATGTAGCAGGCCCCAAAGACGACAGCCGTCAGGTTGATGGCACTGCTGCTGACGCCGAAATACCGCGTTGCGACGTTACCTATGATGGAGAACTGGATCCAGTGCATGGCATTGCAGCACGAACAGAGCACAAATATTGCCAACATCAGCCAGCGTCTTCTGTACTCCCGGAACTGTCCTGCGACAGTTGGCACCACTGCCTTCATTGTTGCGAGTGCTGCCCTCAGCTTCTCTGGGCTAAACCAGTACAGATCTAAGAGTTAGAAAGACCGACACTTTCATTTTCACAAATAAGGGTAAGGCTTGGTGAAATATATTTATCATACTTACTGGACAATGCGACAGATCAACATGAAAGCGATCAGTTGCTTTATTACTAACAGTCTTTTTATGTTTAAAATATCTTTACTCATGTTCAAAGATTTCTTAACATTATATTCCTTTTATAAGAAAAAAAATTCTGTGAATTTCTTGTATTTATTTATGATTCAATTATAGTGCTGTCATTAGATGAGTCAATATACTGTACTGGTAGTAGTAGTAGTAGTAGTAGTAGTAGTAGTAGTAGTAGTAGTAGTACTAGTAGTAGTAGTAGTAGTAGTATCAGTGGTAGTAACAATAATTATTATTGTTTTAGAAACAATATTAATATACTCTTGGTATTCAAATTCAGAACCATATAATGTAACTGGTATGGTAAGGAAGAAACTAGTAAAGTGCTACATTTGGAGCGTAGCTTTGTGTGGTGCTGAAACGTGGACACTTGGGAAAGTAGATCGGAAGTATCTGGAAAGTTTTGAAATGTGGTGCTGGAGAAGAATGGAGAAGATCAGTTGGACCGATCGTGTGAGAAATGAAGAAGTATTACACAAAGTGAAGGAGGAGAGGAATATCGTACATACAATAAAAAGAAGAAAGGCTAACTGGATTGGTCACATCTTGCGTAGAAACTGCCTTCTGAAACATGTGATTGAAGGAAAGATAGAAGGAAGGATAGAAATGACGGGAACACGAGGAAGAAGACGTAAGCAGCTACTGGATAACCTTAAGGAAAAGAGAAGATACTGGAAATTGAAAAAGGAAGCACTAGATCGCACCCTGTGGAGAACTCGCTTTGGAAGAGGCCACGGACCTGTCGTAAGACAGACTGCAGAATGAAGAGGCTACGGACCTGTCGTAAGACAGACTACAGAATGAAGAGGCTACGGACCTGTCGTAAGACAGACTACAGAATGAAGAGGCTACGGACCTGTCGTAAGACAGACTGCAGAATGAAGGATGGTACATATCGAGTTTTTAGAAAAATGAATATGTAACTGTTTTGATAGCCAAATGAACAACTTCCTAACTGCTTTAATGAAATGCAAATCTAACATATTTTCTCAAGGATCTTCAAGTCAAAACGTCCAAAGCATCAGACAGCTTGAGCCTGGCCCCTCGTGACTCCACAAAATTCCTCACACCGCATAACAGCCACAGTTTTGGCTGACGATATACCGACTTACATTCCGTCAAAAGCTTTGAACGGATTTCCACGGCAGCCGGAAGCTCATCTCACAGCATCTCTCAAGCACATTAAATCTCGCAACATCCTGTGCCTCAACAAATATCTACCTTCGATCTATCCAGTCATACCTTGATTATGGCAGAGGAGTCAGTCAGTCAGTCCGTCCTCAACACAGACCCCAATTTGACTGTCTCCAAACGACAGTGCCCTCTAGATCTGTCGTGTGTCTCAGAGCGCCAAGCCTCCAAACTTCCTCCTATAGAAGGCCCAGCATTTAGACGCAGATTTATACGTTGTGCTGGACGGACGATCGGAGCCTCCCCAAGATCAACCTCGACGGACTGAGCTGAAGAACGTGCAGCGTCTGGAGGCCAACAAGGATATGCGGACTGCACCGCAGGCGAGGGAAACTGCACGGTTGTGCCTGACCGCTCCTCAATATAAGGAAAGCACCAATTAGGACATTTATAGCCATGCTGCCTGCAGACGGCGTGCGTCATGTGACGGAAACCTGGTCATCTCGGAACGGTTATCGCCTGCAACTCTTATGTGTCTGTTTATAGTAGTGGTAATAGTAGTAGTAGCAGTAGTAGTAGTAGTAGTAGTAGTAGTGGTAGTAAAGGATGCAGCACCCTTTTTTGTTTCGTTACTTAAGTAGAATGTGCAGTGCAGAACTAAACGCACATAACCTCAAAGATCTGCATATCCGCCATATTTGTTACTAACTGCATGTTTTGGGGCCGTCAGCATCGAGCTCCTTTCTGAAGAAAGTCCAGGACTATATTCGAACCAACACAAGGAGCCTTAAAAGTGGGTACAAAAATGTAAAACAAGACGAATGAACGTATCATTTCTGATAAAATTAGAACGGAATAACTGGATATTTCCTTGATCTTGTTTTTCAAAAATATAGAGAAAATATTATATCCGTGGCACATTGGCTTTCGCCGACAAATGAAGGTTTTATTGATTTGAGGGCAGGCTTGGTGACATTCTGTGTTTCCCTTTATAGAACTTGGCTTCTCTGCTAGGAAACAAAGGTTACAAGCAAATTAAGACGTTGAAAATTGCGACGAGGTTTGGTAATTAGTGTTTCACTTGCTAATGGAAGTGAACAAAAACAATTCATTATAAACTGCGCACTAACAGTGCCATTGGACTCAATAACATTACATCACATTACCCAAATATACTTCTAGCCTTCGTTTGTTCACGTATCAACTTGCGACACGTTTCGGTCCTAGGACCATCATCAGGAACATTATATTTTGATAACAATTAGGGGAAGAGGACTGAAGGGCTTAAAAACAATGATTACAATTATGACTATATATATGGGTAAAGGTAAAGCTGTCCCTGTCCACGCCATGAAGGCATATACGGGGAGTAGAAGTATATCTCCACTCATTCTTAACTGTGGCAAGGAAGTCCAGTACCCATTGGAGACTGACTGGGTCCCAGCGCCATTCTAGACGTTTTGAATAACAGAAATATCTCTTGCCCCTCTCGGGATTCAAACCCCATATCTTCCAGCATGTAGTGTAGTCACTATACTGACAGAGCTATACCGGCTCCAGAACATATTTATAGGATATATGTAGACGGGGCCGGATTTAGGAGCGGGCCAGCCGGGCATCTGCCCGGGGTATGAACCTATAAGGGGCGCTAAGACGTCGGTAGAATAACCAGAAAAATGGTGCTGGTAAACTCAGGTTTTTCTACGCGCGAAAGAATTTTTCTGAAAATTATAAGCAAATTGGGTACGCGCCCTCAAATATTTCTCCAGCCCAGTCATAGGCCGAACATTTTTAAATAATATCGGTTTTAAGGGGCACCAAATTATTACCCTGTCCGGGGGCACCCACATATCTCGGGCTGACCCTGTATGTAGATATCCAATAATATAAAAACAGGTTGAAATAATTGATGTATATTATTAGCGTTTTATACATTAGTAAAGCTATTATATTTGTAATAAAGATGCAAAAAGCTTGAACGCATTCAAAGGAAGTTTGTAGCTTTATGCTATAATCGATTCCTTTCCCCAGACAGCAATGGCTATAGTTATGCCAATGCTCTTCAAGTACTTAATTTACGCACTTTACATGACAGAAGACATCAACTTGATGCAATTTTTGTCATTAATGTTTTATTAGGTTCTAAATCCTGTCCGTCTACTTTGGACATTATTGGTCTACGAGTTCCTACTCGGAACCTCCGAGACTTTTCTTTGTTTCATGTCAGTTCATTTTATAAAAATTGTCCCTCCGGCCGGTGTGTAACTGCGGCAAATTCTGTTTGCAATCATTTGGATGTTTTCAGAAGGGAATTTGTTACACTTAGTGAGATGTGATAATTTGTTACATTATTTTAAGGTGTTCTTATTAATTATTTAAGTAATTTATTGTTTGTTTGTTTGTTTTGGTTGTGTTTGTTTTATTTGTGTCCTGTTCACTGTCCGTTGTTATTTGTGTTTGTATGTTGTGCTGTTTGTGTAATTGGCCATCTGGCTGTTGACTGGGCACATTAATAAACTAGAATTGAATTGAATTGAATTGAAAATTGATCAATATTCATCAAATGCGGTTGTTGGTGTGTTCTTGTTACAGCTCTTCAGGTGTCCTGCGTGACTCTGTAATGCCGTGACAATAATACTCCAAACAAACCTACTTGATAAGTTTTCATCAAAAGTTATTAAAATTATAACAATTTCAGTTATACAGGGTGTTGTTATATGAGTAATTTTTGAGTAAAAATGCTGTATAAAAACATATGATCGATTGTCAACCATTACGTCGCTAAGATTCATTTTAATGTTTCAAGACACTGTACGACACTGTACGACACTGTACGACACTGCACGTTGCCAGTTCTTATGAACCACCTTCAATGTTACTCCAACATCTGGCAAACACTGCTCCCTAGTCCTTTTGGTACAAAGGCCTGGCCTGCGAGGTCACCGGACTTCTCGCCCCTTGACTGATTCTTGTGGTGACACAGGAAGGTTATGTTATACCGAAAAAATTGCAGTCAAGAGAAGAACGCTAGCAGCGAAACATGTAGTCTGCTGACCGCATAAGGAGATATAATAAAACTTTCAAAGAGGCATAAAATTCTATTTGAGACGCACAGAATTGTGCTTACAGAACTGTGGAGGTCATTTTGAACAGGAATCGAAGTTCTGTGATATCATCTAGTCAAAACTGATAAAACTGATGTTTTTTCTTTTGTGGTGTTATCGGACATATGGTTTTATTATATATATAGAGTAAACGTGAAGTTCACCATATAACGTGCCATGAGGCACAGAGGGTAAATACAGGTGTAGCTCTACTTACTCCTAAATTTGGCGTTGATTGGGGATGGGTGATCGATACCCATCCCGACCGCTTTATCTCTGCGAAGAGCCGTGGTACCTACTTCAGGAGGCTGAGTGGGTACCACGGCTGGTCTGGATGGGATTTGAAAAATAGTAAATTCTTTCCACTCACCGGGGTTCGATCCCCGGACCTTTCAGGCCGTAGCGAGTTGCTATACCGACTGAGGTAACCCGACCACTTCATTTGTATAGTATGATAAATTATTTTTCTTTTTTCCAATGGCTCGACAGCCCCATGGGGGCCTAGGCCTCCTCATTGTCGAGGCTTCACGATCACACTCAGACACACCACACTCGGTAGGACTCCTCTGGACGAGTGATCAGCCCGTCGCAGAGACCTGACAACACACAACACTCACAAGAGATAGACACCCATGCCCCCGGTGGGATTCGAACCCGCAATCCCAGCAAGCGAACAGTCGCAAACCCAGGCCTTAAACCGCGCGGTCACTGGGATCGACATTATAAACTCTATAGGCTATACCGTAAATTTTTCGGTTACAGCCATGTAGACGAATGTACAGTAAAATGGTCATAACGATATGACTGTTCATAATCAGAAACATGTTTATATAGCATTTTCACTCAAAATAACTGATATAATAACATCCTGAAATTTGACACGCCTAATATAGAACGTTCTGTATATTTTAAAACACGGTGATTTATGAGTTACTGCCATTACTGTAGGAGATGATTTCCTAGGTCTTTGTGATCAAAAACTTCCCATCAATATAGGTCCTGCTCTAAATGGTTACGGCGCTGTGGGTATTTTTCAATTCTCGTAACCGCACTCTTGTGAACCGCGTGTTACACGCTCAACGGACTTCAACACGCGTTGTTTCTCGCTCTGTGACCGCTGACGTAAGCACATTTCAGGCTTCCATCTAGCACCTGCACGCGCGGTCTTCAGAACCGAGTGGCGAGATGCTTTGCGGCTGAGTGTGGTATTTTCGAAAACCTGCTTTAAGCCCAATAACGGACTACAAACCTTGCATCGGTTCGGATGTGTAAACATACTGATATGAATGAGACCATCGACAAGGAGCCATGACGGTATGGCCATATTATGAATGTAAAATAAAAACACAGTTATACAGGGTATACACAAAAGAATGGTGCGGTTTCCCTTTATTCACCATTGAAACCGCACCATTCTTTTGTGTATACCCTGTATTGCAATCTGTCGTCTATAACTCAACCGCATCATTTCGAGCGACAGAAATGGCGAATTCAGAACATAACATAGCCATTAGTTAATACATTAAAACACCTGCAAATTAGTTATTATGAATGATTATTATTTTGAGAGCACTCTACATTAGGGTGCATAAGTATGTTTAAAATACTGAATTACCTTTGGTGCACTAGCTGTATGCATTACGTCACTGACATCGCTGTATAATCATATTGCATCGGTGACCACTGCTCATAATTTGTACGACCTTTGCCGGCAGGTGTTGTGTTCGTACACGTAGCACGTACGGACGTGGCTGTTTGTGACATCGGACGATGAAGGCTGCGGAAGTTAGTAGTGTCGTATAACAAACGAAAGAACGACCGTTAAACTACACGGATTGAACAGAATCCGGAAAAGACCGAACGGAAGACTTTACAGCAAAATAGAATTAAATGAAGTACAAAGTTCATTATGGGCATTATAAAACCTCACACAGACGCTGAGCATGACTTTCACAATGATGTTAGCACGTTACCCAAGAGGGAGGGATCTCCTGCAGTATTGCGATTTGAGCAATTAGTACAAGAAAGATATGCAAATTTGAGCAAAAATTTAACAGCTTTAAGGAATGTAAAAGTAAGAAATCTGAGCTAAGAAGTATGGTTATGTTATGCTGAGTATGCTTTCCTCACACAGTCTTTCATGTTTATATGCTGCATCTTCCGTGTATTTTACTTTACTATTTATTAAATTTAAAAAATGCACTTTGTAACCAATATACATACAAACACCATATTATTTTAGATGATTCTTTCTCCGACATGTTTGAGCTCTGATTGAGCCATCATCAGGGAGATACAATGCAAGGGGCTATACGTGATGATGTGCTGCCTGGTCAGGATTATCGCACACTTCAGGGGGCTGTCACAAACGAGTATGCAGCAGTGGTGAGGTGATGATTAGTACCGTGAACAATGTCACAGAATGTAACCTGGGACTCAACTCGACGTTCCGCGGCGAGAAGCCAACGTCTAACCCAGTGCTCTCCAACCGGGTTCCGCCAGAAATCGCGGAATAAATACATAAAGATTTTGAAATACCGCCAAAAATTCCAAATATCCCTCGAATTATGACGGGAACTTTTGTCCGGTAATTGGCAATTGTGGAGTACTCTCCGTGCGCTACGAACCGCTTCTTTTGTTTTCATTTTCGAAGGTAGGGGCTGTTTGGGACACGAGTGGTTGTTGTAGGGGCCCTCCATCGAAGAAAGGTTTTGAAAACACAAGTGTAACAGGTGTAGCTGTGTGCCAAGATAAGTCTGCATACAGCCCGGAGTCGCATGGCATAACCATTACATATTACGTGGAAGTAATGACGTTACCATTGCAAGGAGACAGGCATAATGGTATAACCATTTTCTCTGACATCAGTCAGTCTTGTAACTGACGTTCAATTTTGAGGTTCCAAGCTTTGAGTTCGAGTTTATGTTTGTTGTAATGAAAGTAATGAGGGTGCATAGACAGCATTAAGTTTCATGCATTCTTATACATAATTCTCTTAGTTTGAAATAACACCGTAATACTCACATGACATACTATATACAACACTATAATAGTTTTATAAAATTACTGGACATAATGGCGCTGGGAGTAATATTCTATATGCCCAACCCATAGCCAGTCATTTTACTGAGTGGCATATTCATTGAATTCTTAACCTTTCACAGTCGTTATTTATATAGTGCAGTAACCCAGTCAGGTTGGGTATTTTCACAATATTAAGAACATTCACGAGAAGTTTTCTTAATGGTATTTCATCGCTACACATTCTGAGAGGTGGCTGTGAATGAAAATTTTTACCACCAGTCTGTACAAGGCCAAGGACACTAATTGGGAATTTCAAAACACAGCATGACAAATAATTGTGTCATGACCTGTCAGGAGTGCCTAGCAACAGTGCAAATATTTGACTTTATATAAACAGTGGTACTGTAAGAATATTGTTTTTTCTGTTGCCTTCTTTGCAGTATCTCATATCTTTATTATTTGTTTACCATTAGATAAGGAATTTCATTTGCACGTTTCTATTACACTGATATACAGAATGATCCATATAAAACCATATTCAAACAGAAAATATTGTGTTCTGTATTTCATTGAACATGAAACACATTAACATGATGAAAGTGTCCTCCATTGTTCTGAACATATTTGTCAGTCCTCTTGACCACATCATGAGACACAGATGTAAGCGTTTCTGCCATAATCATATTAGGGTAAGGTTTTTAATGCACCACTCTGTATACTGTGTGTGTAGTACATATTTGTCTCTGTATTACGACTTGACCCAGTGCCTTGTGTCTCACAAAGTGTGTGTGGAATGAAACCATTCTTGAATTCTTTGAGTTGTGTTGAACATACAATGTCAAAATTGGCACATTCTTTGTAAGGACATATTTACAAATGGGACAGTCAGGTTTTTGCTTCACAACAGCTTATGTAGGAAGGGACATCCTGGAGGTTGTTTGTACTGATTAGGATGAACTGATATGTAACAATTCAAAACAGGTGAAAAACTTGCCTGCAAGCAAGCCTGATCTCACAGCACACAATGAAGAAATTGCAAACACTTTTTGTATTCTAGAAATTAGGGTAATCAGATATCAACTGGCAACTGAACATACTAGATGGTTGTTACAATGTTGGCAGCACATCATAGGTGTAGGAAATGAAATAAAGATGGTGAACCAATACATCACAGTATATGGACTGATTTATACAAATATTTATTTATTTAACATTAAATTTAAAGCGTAACAAACAGGAAGACTTGGCAACGCTTAGAAGCTGTAGCATGTTCCTTGTAACTGTAGACTTAATCTTTGTCACTCCCAGTAATAAGGTTTGAGATTCTCACAGTGGTGACAATTAATAATGCAGTCATCTGGGTATGACAATGTAGTCTGGCACATGGGTGCCAACATCTTTAGGGTAATTTGTTCCTCCAAAACACTGTCAGACTCATGGTGTTATAACCTAGAAATTGTTCCTCCAAAGCACAGTCAGAATCCATGGTGTCATAACCTAGAAGTTGTTCCGTCGTAGTACTGTCAGACTACATGGTGTCATAACCTAGAAATTGTTCCTTCTTAGCTCTGTCAGACTCATGGTGTCACAACCTAGAAATTGTTCCTCCAAAGCACAGTCAGAATATATGGTTTCATAACCTAGATGTTGTTCCTCCAAAGCACAGACAGACTAAATGGTGTCATAACCTAGAAGACCACAGTATGAAAATTCCCAGTAGTAGTTACCATGTTCTGTTATGTTACAGCACAGAACCTGTCGATGTCCTTTATAAGCCATGTGACATAATTACATGCGTTACAACACTGTGCTCTCGTATGATATTGTTGGTCTAGGAAGTGCCTTATAAACGTGAGTGACGAAGATTCATGTCTTCTGGGATGTGTTGCTGTGTCACTGGGCAGTTAGTTGATGTTTTGAAGGATCACAGTGACTTCATTGTCAGGGTCAACCAGCGTGACCATCAAAACATCAGGAACTACTTGCATCACATCCCAGAAGACTTGAATCTTCAATGATGCCACTGTGAGAATCTCAGATCTCCCTGAAATCTGTTGAGTCTTGAAACCACGTGATTGATAAGAACCAGATTGATGAGGAAACCATGACAGTCTCATGTTTGGGTGGTCTGCATGGCCTCTTGTTCCAGGTGTGTATGCACGCACCTCACTGCCACAGCAGCCTGCCGCTTCAGGGCTGTTCCTTCTATCAGTGTTGTCATGGCCAGGCCTGCCAACAGCAGAGCTGTCATTGTGCAGTTTGTAGCTATGTCTCCGTGAGCGTTTAAGATTTCCCCTCCAGTTAGAGTGAACAGGACACCAAACACCTCACTGGATGCATTGAGCAGCCCGGAAGATGTTCCCTCAGGAATGGGATAGGTGAGTTCTGCCGCAAACTCATACCCAATGCCCAGATAGCCTGTCATGAAAAACCTGTAAGCATTGTGCACAGTTTATTTCCTCATGCTCGTGTCCCAGTACAAGTAGACAAAGATTACAGTAATGAAGGAAGCATGCTGTATTTATATGAAGTGGTTTTTTATATCTTTAAGCATTTTAATCAGAACAGACATGAGAAAGCCATTAGAAAGGCTGTACTAAATCTCTAGGACAGTCCGTCCCAAAATGATGTGATTGTACACCAGACACTTCATGTAATACGTGTGGAACTGTAACGTTTCTCTTGCCTGTTCTGTACTGTAGAAATAAGCCAGAATACCAAAAGATAACAAATTTTCACCTGTATTTATACTAATATGTTCAACAAGCAATGTGAAAGTATTGTGGCTAAGTTTCTGGTTAGAGCTTTTCTCTTAATTATATGAGTGAACCTTTATTTCTTAATCTGAGGTTTATTTCTTCTTTAAAGCTTTAGTCACTACCCTTTGTGATATTTACAAGAACAACTGATAATTTAATGGCGGACTGTAGTCATTTTAAATTCTATCAGTCGTACAGTATCATGCACAACAGAAGCCTCTCTGCTGTCTCCTGTACTGACCCTGAAAATTGAGCAAAACACAAGCAGTTTACATGCTGGCGAGTGTAAGGTTCTTACCCGAGGAACCCGATGGTCAGGTATATGATCCAAATGTGTCCAAGTGTCAGTGTAAACGTGAAGGCCAGCATTCCTGCCAACGCCATGAAGTACACCACCAGTATGCTCTCCCTGAAACCACGTATTTGTCCAGCGACATTAAAATACACTGAGGCAGCTTGCTGTCATATATGTTTTGTTGAGCGCAAGTGTGTGTTTGAGGTATGTAACTCGTCTGTTAAATCATGTACTTCATACATTTAGTTCAGTCAGTCATGAGTTAAATACAGTGTAGGTATGAATGTCAATGCTGGGTATGTAGCATTCATACTCCCTTGCTGGGAGGTATCAGGTTCAAATCTTGACCAGGATCTGTTCAGGCCATGAAATTTGTGTGACAGTGGTCTTGCCAATATGTGTGATACAGTCTAATAATTAGGTGCCAATGAATAGCCCGGTAGGTAGGTACCAATTTATAGTCAGGTGACTGCTGGTATGTAGGTGCCAATATATAGTCTGGGTGAGTAGTTGTCAATGTGTAGACTGGTAGGTAGGTGCCAATATATAGTCTGGGTGAGTAGGTGCCAATGTGTAGACTGGTAGGTAGGTGCCAATATATAGTCTGGGTGAGTAGGTGCTAACGTGTAGACTGGTAGGTAGGTGCCAACGTGTATTCTGGGTTGGTAGGTGTCAATGTGTAGGCTGATTTTTTAGTTAATTACTTGCTTGTTCAGTTGCTCAACTGGCCATTTGTTGAATTACTTTGTCTGCTGGTTATACAATCTCCTAAGATATAAGTCCATATAAAATGTGGCCATTAGATTGATTTCTGTCATGGTTGCAATAATACAATTTATATCAAATTGAAGTGCTGGCACTCACTTGAACCTGTGTGTCTTATCAAGGACAATGCCCCCGGTAACAGAACCCACCACCCCTGCCAACACCATGGTGAGACCGATCCTGCCAGCGTCTTCTTCTGCGTTCTGCAACCAAGACATAACAAAGATGAACACTGGCCCCAAGATTTAATTCTTCATCATCACGATGCCTGATGTTTCTTTATACTTTAGATAGCTCACTGAGCAGAACGTTTTGCTTCTGTATGTAATAGACTCGCAGATAGTTAGTCAAGTAGCTAGTTACAACCTCACTCCATCTCATATGGTAATGTTCTTTGTTACAACACCATGTAGTCTGTTGGAGAAATATGCTGCCTTCATTTTTACAGGGGCCCAAGTTCAAATCCAGGCCAGTCCATGTTGGATTTTGATAGAAAAACTGGTACTGATGTAGGTTTTTCTCCGTGTACTTTGGGGTTCCCCTGTCAGTATCATTCTGCTAATGCTACATATTCATTCATCTCTCACCGGTGCTGTATAACCTTAACAGTTGACAGAGTAGGTAACATACATTCCGTATCTACATTCTTAACCTTAAACATGGAGGCAGCATGTTCATCCGAAAGATTTGTACCTAACTACCAAACTACACGGTGTCATAACCAAGAAGACCTAAAATGCCACTCAATTTCTTTTTCCTTTCAGTATTCCTCTTCTTCCTTTCATTACAGCCTTTCATATAATTGTTTGTGGTGTTTTGGCAGAACTCACCGCAAAGTGCGACAGCACTATCTGGTTGAGCAGTGTTGACACAACGTAAAACACACCCACGTTGATGCCATAGCTGATCAACAGCAGTACAAAGTTCCTGTTGGTGAACAGCGACTTGAGAGTTTGCAGGTAAGCGTGTCTGTCCAAGTTCTTGTCTGACGTGGGGACTTCATGCCTCAAGGTGGCCTGTGCAGGGCTGGGGGACAGTGGTGGCTCCTTCTGGAAAACTACACCCCACTCATTTGAAGAAGTTTCCCTACACAGTTGTTTCATCTTTGTACGAAGCAGTATCTCAACTTAACGAGAAAGTAATAAACTACAGGTGTTTAGTAACTGAGTGTTCAGGAAATATAGTCAGACCCAATAGAGATGAGGTAAGTGGAAAGTGAAGGATGTTACATAACATGCTTAAAACCCTTTGAAATTAAGTTCTCAAAAAAAACATTTTTTTTTTTTTTTTTTTTTTTTTTTTAATGGCTCGACAGCCTTATATGGGCCTGGGCCTCCTCGTTTCGTTGAGGTTTCATGGTCACACATTTGAGACACACCACAATCGGTAGGACTCCTCTGGACGAGTGACCAGTCAGTCGCAGAGACCTCTACCTGACAACACACAACACTCACAAGAGACAGACATCCATGCCGCCGGTGGGATTCGAACCCACGATCCTAGTAAGTGAGCGGCCGTAGACCCACGCCTTAGACCGCACGGCCACTGGGATCGGCATGTATTTGTATTAATACACCTAAATTCAAAGAATAACAGTGTCACTATGATGCCCCTATTTGTAGGTTTTTATTTGGGGGAAGGTGAAAAAAGGGTGATGCTGTAAATCGAACTGAACTGCATATTCCATTGCTGCTACCTTCTGCTCCTATTCGTTACTAATTGCTAACATACATAAAGACAGAAGCACATGCCTTAACCTTTTATGCAAAGAAATTAGGAATACAGTGTAAAATGTTTGAAAGTAAGCATTCTGGGTATTGCATAAATAGAAGAAATCTGTAGAAAATTAATCTTTGAAGATGTTTAAAACTGATGAGGTTGTGCACAATTAAATAGAGAAAATGTGGAGTGAGGCAGACTATAATGCTGCTGATATAAAATGATACATGCACATAGAAAGAATGAGAAAATGAGATCACCAAAGTCATTAATTCACTGCGTCCATTCTAAAGGGTTCTGACAAAGATATACACTTGGTGTTAGTGTGTTTCCAGACTTTATCCGTTCTATATTATTCTGAACAGAACGCGTGTTGAAGCTGGATCTATTTCCATCATCAGGTGGAAGGGTTTGTAGTTAACACATCATTGCGATGGACACAACTGTGCAGGTGACTCACAAACTGTGCAGGTGACTCACAAACTGTGCAGGTGACTCACAAACTTTCCACCTGAGGATAGAAACAGATCCAATTTCTGATACACTGTGTTCTGTTTGGAGTACCAGATGATGAATGGACTCCAGAAATAGAGCAATACTGAGTTTACTGGATTCTTATCTGACAAGGATGGTGAGTACAAGGGACTTATTGCTGGCAAAGAGAGTGTAAGAACAGGCTAGTGTTGATAATGTGACAAATGGTGAGGTTACTTACAAAAAAGCACTAGGCACAGCATGATTGTGGGTCCGGTTGCCATGCCATAGTAGAGGATCTTGAGGTCATGCCCGATGTCTTCAAGATGCTCATGATTACCGACTACTGCAGGAGGGATTAGGAAGCCAAGTGCCACTCCAACCTAAAAAATACAACCAGTGTGATAATTGAAGTTCTTGCAGTGGTGTGTATTAAGATTAGAGTCTTTTTGGATGTGATGCCATGCAGTTTGGTAGACAGGCTCTAGTGAAAGGGAAATCTTATGTTTTAATTCTAAGGGTAACATTTCTTCTTCTCTGAGATTGGAGGCGGCAGGTTCCGCTAAAATGTTTATACGTATCAACCAAACGCACCCAAGGAGACCACAGTCTTGTTACTAACCCAGTCTGATGGCAGTGTATTAAGCAATACAGTTTTTAGCACTGGATCGTAAATATGTGGCAAGTTTTGAAATGCGGTGCTGGAAAAGGCTGGAGAAGATAGTTGGATCGATCATGTAAAAAACGAAGAAGTATTACATAGAGTCAAGGAGGAAAGGAATATCCTACATACAATAAAAAGAGGGAAGGCTAACTGGATTGGTCATGTTTTGTGTAGGAACTGCCTTCTAAAACACGTTATTGAAGGAAAGATAGAAGGAATGATAGAAGTGCCAGGAAGACGAGGAAGAAGACGTGAGCAGCTATTGGATGACCTCAAGGAAATGAGAGGGTACTGGAAATTGAACAAGGAAGCACTAGATTGCATTCTGTGGAGAACTGGCTCTGGTAGGGGTGATGGACCTGTCGTAAGCAGACACCAGAATGAATGAATGAATTGACGTACAAAACACAGGATAGTCAGTACAGTAATAAATAGAACCTCTCACCTGGAGTGACTGAGGAAATATAAATAATAAAACATAATCAGTTTGATGTATGACTGTAATCTCACAGACAGGGCCTCAGTGATTACCGTTTGTAATCGATGTTTAGACTTTGTTGTAAGGAAATTTATCCAGCAGCCATTATAATACTCTTCGAATAATTCTAGACGAACTTGTTACCTGCGTTTACATCATTCACTGGTTATCCAGCTCATGTTGAAGCTTTGACAGGAATGATAAAGATTAACTTTGTCTTACAGTCAGATCTGTGCCGTGCACCCTACGCTTACCTGGTTACCAAACACTCCGAGTGCACATGCAGTGGACACTTGTCTAGGCCCAAACCAGACTGCAGCGAGACGTGCCGGTACCCCTAGAATGAATATCTGAGCAATTCCCACCAGTGCCTGTCCAAGGAACGCCACGTAGAAGTGATCAGGAGATGCAGACAGAACTTTGAGCCATGCTCCAGTCGCCATAATTGCAGCACCAGACAGCAGTGTCACACGAAGACCCTGAGAAGCAAATTGATGCAGCCAAATCACGCAATAGTGACCGTAGTAACAACAGAAACTGAAGTACCTGCAGTAACAGAACGTGGAGCCTTATTTAATGTATATACACTCAGATGTGAATTGAGAATGCCAGGATGATAAGAAGACATGCAGAAATTGTGTGCATTCTGGTGTAGATTGCAGCCTTACAACCTTCTTATAAGACATACAGGTTTCACAAAATGAGTGAAAAAGCAGACAGCATGCTAGAATGAAAAGTGTTATTAACTGAAATGTGACAACATGGGAAATACAAATTTATATTATATATACCGTGCGTTTCAGTACTTAATTAATTATTTCATTCCAACTAATGCACTACACTCTTTTAGTGTTTTCTGTCCCTACATATGTTTCACATTCACAACATATAATTATATTATATTATATTAATATAATTGGATGCATTGAGGATTGCAAACTCTCGACAGCACCCATGATGATGGCACAGGAAGTGCCAAAACATGTAAAGGTAAAGCAGTCCCATACAGGCCTAGGAAGGCCCTTAGGGCTCCAGGAGGTCGAGGCTCCCAGGTTTTTAGACAATCGGCACGTGAAGGTGGTAAGGTTGTCAGCCCCACGCACCTGCCGCCTTTACCCCCCAGGAAAGATTCCTGGTACTCATTTCTGTTAGAGGCTGAGTTGACCCCAGGGCCATAGTGCGACTGAAACGATTATGTCAGTGAAAAATTCCAGTGACACCATCGGGAATCAAACCCACGACGTTCCGGTTTGTAGCGCAGTGCCTCAACCAACGGCGCCACCGCGACCCCCGCCAAAACATATGTAGGGACAGAAAACACTAAAACAGTGTAGTGCATTTGTTGGAATGAAATAATTAATTAATGGGAAATACAGTTTCATTCTTGAGTTTCACCGGAACGAACATAAGTTTCGGGTCCGGATAGAGTGCTGCGCTGAAGAAGTAATTTCATCTCTGTGTGAAAGACGTGATAGATGGAGTCCTGAAATACAAGGTATCATGACATTATCTTTACCAGCTGAGGGCCTTACTTGGACCATGGAGTTAGTACTCAGAAGAATAAATGCAAATAGTGGTTGGAAGAATAATATAGCAAAGCATGCCAGATAACCAAAATGCACATCACCATCATTATCATCATCATCGCTGTGGAAACCTGAAGTCTCACCATTTCTGGTTGATTAAAATATGTCTCATATTCGTATCACAACTTAAAGAACTAATGACTTAAAGCAAGAATGAATTTTAGCCTTGTATCAGCATCTGAACACCTTGCGATCCAGCACCCAGGAGGCAGGGAACACCAGTGGGATGTAGCATGCCATGTAAATCATGGATGTCCAGTTAATGGCAATGCTGCTAACATCGTAGTACCGCTCCATGATGTTCGCAATAATGGAGTACTGGAGCCAGTGCATGGAGTTCGTTGTGGAACACAGTATGAATATCGCCAGCATGAGCCAGCGACGGCGGTACTCCCGGCACTGGAGAGGCGGAACAGTGTCCTGCTCAAACATCACGCCACCTGTCAACACACAGTATGTTGGTACAACTGTTACAACAGTCGCAGAGCATTTCAGATTTGGTTGCTATGTACCAGATGAGGTAAATTTATGTTTTTCACATAATGGTACTAAAAATTATTCTTAAATTGGTACTTAAACACCATCAACACAACTTTACTGATGGTATATCAATAAAGTTGTGTTGCAGTAGGATAGCACAACAAGATGCCGAATGTTAAGTTTAAAAAAAAATTACTTTAACCACAAATAATAGGTTCTTGAATGAGGACAGTATTATACAAATAAATTTTATACTTGGTAATTAATCATGGGAGCCATGTTGTATTAGCGCAAAGTGAAAAATACACTAAATTCATTCTCATGTACATTCAGTATTGTGACATTGCTGTGTGATTTGTGCAGCTCACAAAGTTCGCATTGGGTAATTGATGTTCTCAATAGTTCATTGACTTCATACCTCTTAGTTCTCTTATCTTTCTAGACAGCTTATTGTCAAATGAGAGTATGCGGTGGCGCAGTTGGTTGAGGCACTGCGCTACAATCTGGAAGGTCACGGGTGTGATTCCCGATGGGGTCATTGGGATTTTTCATTGACTTAATCCTTCTGGCTCCACTATGGCCCTGGGGTCAACTCGGCCTCTAACAGAAATGAGTACCAGGGATCTCTCCTGCGGGGTAAAGGCAGTCGGTGCATAGGGCTGACAACCATACCACCTTCATGTGATGATTGTTTAGAACATCTGAAAGCCTCAACCTCCTGAAGCCTTCAGGGCCTGTACAGGGATAGCTTTACCATTACCTTTATTGTCAAACAAAGGTCAGTGTCATTTGTGTACTCTTGTAACTTGCTACCAATTTTCTGGATGAACCTCCTTCCTCCCACCTGCAGGGTGTAAGAATAAGCTGACACAGGATGTTCCTAGCTACTAACTACCAGACTACACGGTGTCACATCCCACAAATCTGTAATCTTCATAGCCAGCACCAACAGAACCTCAGTCTCACATAGGCTGCCTGTCTCACTTCATGTTTGTCAACTACATAAACAGACAGATTTACTGTTGTGTCAGTTACAAGGTTTCCAAAGCGGTGTGGTTCGAATCCATTCGTCTGAGATATGACACTGTGTCATTGGCTGATCAGTTCCCAAAGTTCCAAACACACCATGTTCCTTCAAGACTCCATGTGTCTGGGATATGACGCTGTTCTTGCAAAACCTCGGGAATCGGCTGATCAGTTCCCAAAGTTCCAAACACACCATGTTCCTTCAAGACTCCATGTGTCTGGGATATGACGCTGTTCTTGCAAAACCTCGGGAATCGGCTGATCAGTTCCCAAAGTTCCAAACACACCATGTTCCTTCAAGACTCCATGTGTCTGGGATATGACGCTGTTCTTGCAAAACCTCGGGAATCGGCTGATCAGTTCCCAAAGTTCCAAACACACCATGTTCCTTCAAGACTCCATTTGTCTGGGATATGACGCTGTTCTTGCAAAACCTCGGGAATCGGCTGATCAGTTCCCAAAGTTCCAAACACACCATGTTCCTTCAAGACTCCATGTGTCTGGGATATGACGCTGTTCTTGCAAAACCTCGGGAATCGGCTGATCAGTTCCCAAAGTTCCAAACACACCATGTTCCTTCAAGACTCCATTTGTCTGGGATATGACGCTGTTCTTGCAAAACCTCAGGAATCGGCTGATCAGTTCCCAAAGTTCCAAACACACCATGTTCCTTCAAGACTCCATGTGTCTGGGATATGACGCTGTTCTTGCAAAACCTCGGGAATCGGCTGATCAGTTCCCAAAGTTCCAAACACACCATGTTCCTTCAAGACTCCATTTGTCTGGGATATGACGCTGTTCTTGCAAAACCTCGGGAATCGGCTGATCAGTTCCCAAAGTTCCAAACACACCATGTTCCTTCAAGACTCCATGTGTCTGGGATATGACGCTGTTCTTGCAAAACCTCGGGAATCGGCTGATCAGTTCCCAAAGTTCCAAACACACCATGTTCCTTCAAGACTCCATTTGTCTGGGATATGACGCTGTTCTTGCAAAACCTCAGGAATCGGCTGATCAGTTCCCAAAGTTCCGAACACACCATGTTCCTTCAAGACTCCATTTGTCTGGGATATGACGCTGTTCTTGCAAAACCTCGGGAATCGGCTGATCAGTTCCCAAAGTTCCAAACACACCATGTCCCTTCAAGACTCCATTTGTCTGGGATATGACGCTGTTCTTGCAAAACCTCGGGAATCGGCTGATCAGTTCCCAAAGTTCCAAACACACCATGTTCCTTCAAGACTCCATTTGTCTGGGATATGACGCTGTTCTTGCAAAACCTCGGGAATCGGCTGATCAGTTCCCAAAGTTCCAAACACACAATGTTCCTTCAAGACTCCATTTGTCTGGGATATGACGCTGTTCTTGCAAAACCTCGGGAATCGGCTGATCAGTTCCCAAAGTTCCAAACACACCATGTCCCTTCAAGACTCCATTTGTCTGGGATATGACGCTGTTCCTGCAAAACCTCGGGAATGGGTTACGCAGAGATGCTGCATCGTATCCCAGAAGAATGGAGCCCTTACCATTACTGTTCCATAAATCTTTCTTTCCAGTGTTTTTGGTATCAGACAGGTTGATCACTCTTAGTATTTTCTGGTTTCTGGACTCTACACCCCATCCATTATTCCAAACAGAACAGAAATTCTGGACACTGGATGTATTCGTCTCCTCATGTGAAAAGTTTTGGAAGTACGCACTCTGTTGGAAGACTCGATATTAAATAAGTACTTAATTACCATCTCCACAACTTCATTAACACTTAGTATCATTTACTCAGATTATGTTGTGGTGACATGTTTCGAACGAAACGGTCATCTTCAGGCCATTTGGCGTTACAAAAATATAAACAAATTGCAGTTACATTAATCTGTGTGACTAGACTTAGATCTCAGTCTTACATTCGTTAGTATGAATGTGTAATAGTTTTCATATTAAAATATTGATATTCAAGGAATAAAATCGTGTGTGAAATTAAACTCTTCCAAACAATTATCCTTTTCATTTGGTGACAGTCGTTTATAAAGGGTGGGGCACGGGAACCAAGTGTTTTTGGAATGGGTAGTACTCGGCCATTAGGAAAGGGAGGGGCGTGCTGCAGGTGGCATTCCATTCCTTGGCTCATAGCATTTCACTTTCAGTTGCCATCATGGAGCCGTGGAAGCTAGAACACCGCATGTTCGCGTATGATTGTTTTGTTAGGAGTGGCGAGTCGGTGACCGCGGTTCAGCGTGCGTTTCGCCGCAGATTCAATATTCATCGAAATGACTGTTCCCGCTCGTGACACAATCTTACGTTGGGTTAACAATCTTCGAACAGGAGGCTCAATAATGAAAAAAACACCGCCCGGCCCCCAACGTACTGTGCGTACTCCAGAGAACGTTGAAAGGGTCAGACAAGCGATGTTGCAAAGCCCAGGCCGCTCTGCTCGGAGACATTCAGCTGCGCTTCGAATCAGCAATCGTACTGTAAGACGGATTTTGTCCACATGTGATTTTTTTCTATGGGGGTACCTCAAGTCACGTGTCTACGAGGACAAGCCCCGTACATTAGATGAATTGAAGGAAGCGATCCGTCAACAAATCACCAAAATCAGCAGAGACCTGCTGGAAAGAGTGGAGGCCAATTTTCTTGAACGCCTTCAACAATGCGTCAACGAAAACGGACATCACATGCCAGATTTAATTCTCCGTTCATGATTATTACGAAATGCTATGTTCTTACAAATGTTGTTCTACCAATAAATTTTTTTTACAGCAAAAACTAACGATTTTCTGATTATTCCAAAAACACTTGGTTCCCGTGCCCCACCCTGTATTAACTCCTGGATTACAGAGCAATGAAACTTCCAACTTTTGCTGTACTGTGTACATTTTTTACCCATATTTTTTAATTATTTTCCCCAACATTTTTTTTTTCAGTTTGTTTCTTAGACTCAAAGACAAAAATTATTAGGATTTTTCATTTCTCAATCAACTGTGTACAATGAAATGCCTAAAATTTTTGAGAATAAGAAAATACAGTTTAGAGCAGAAATGTGAATGCAATTTGTATTATGATTGGTCCTTGCAATTGCTGCATGTTATTTGAATTGTCTTGATAGACTGGTCCTTGCACACATTCTGAGCACTGGCAAATCTCCAGTCTGTTTATCTATCCTTGACTCTTGGACAAATAAAACTAACATACAGCACGCTAAAAAATACAACGTACTTGCTGCATAACAATTTTCTTTCAAGGGGACTTCACAAAACAAACAGAAAAGTTGGTAAAACTGTTACTCTTTACCACCGAGAAATGTTGAAGAAAAGACCAAGCCTCGCTACATGTATCCAGTCAGTAATCCAAGGGTTAAGGAGAATTTAACGTGTTACGTGGTTGTGTTTCTGGATTGCTTTAATGTGCAGAGAGAAATTCTTTAACTGTTTTCTTCTGTAAGATGGACAAATATTCATATCGAATCTTGAAACTTCCCTCTAGTAACGTTGTAAGGCAACAGACCGTCATACTGGGACGTCACATTACGTCACTGGTTCATATCCCGGCTTCTCGAAGGACCACATCGCCTGCATATTTTCAATAGTCCATGAATTCTTCATTCTTCACAGACCACTGAATTCTTGAAAATGAAGGCGATAGTATTCTTCGAAACGTCGGGAGCCATGTGACGCAGCGTGACATGCCATTACACCGCTGTGGAAACGTCGAAACTCGCAGGCATATGTTCTGTTTGATTTAGTGTCAAGGAACCTTCAAGAATGTATAATTGGGGTGGAGTCTGAATATAATGTTACGTAAAGTAATGTAATAGTGTCTTAAAGGCGCTGACTGAATGGTTAAAATAGGTTAATAACATGTTAGAGGCGCTGACTGAATGGTTAATATATGGTTAATATCATGATAAAGGCGCAGCTAAATGGTTAAAATATGGTTAATATCATGTTAGAGGCGCTGGCTAAATGGTTAAAATGTGTTTAATAACATGTTAGAGGTGCGGCTAAATGGTTAAAATATGGTTAATATCATGTTAGAGGCGCGGCTAAATGGCTAAAATAGGTTAATAACATGTTAGAGGCGCTGACTGAATGGTTAATATCATGATAAAGGCGCAGCTAAATGGTTAAAATATGGTTAATAACATGTTAGAGGCGCGGCTAAATGGTTACAATATGGTTAATATGTTAGAGGCTCTGATTAAATGGTTAATATATGGTTAATGACATGTTAGAGGCGCGGCTAAATGCTTAAATATTGTTAATAACATATTAAAGGCGCTGACTGAATGGTTAATATATTGTTAATATCATGATAAAGGCGCAGCTAAATGGTTAAAATATGGTTAATAGCATGTTAAAGACGCTGGTTAAATGGTTAATGTATGGTTAATACCATGTTAGAGGCTCTGGCTAAATTGTTAAAATATGGTTAATAACATGTTAAAGGTGCGGCTAAATGGTTAAAATATGGTTAATAACATGTTAGAGGCGCGGCTAAATGGTTAAAATATGGTTAATATGTTCGAGGCTGTGATTAAATGGTTAATATATGGTTAATAACATGTTAGAGGCGCGGCTAAATGCTTAAATATGGTTAATAACATATTAAAGGCGCTGACTGAATGGTTAATATATTATTAATATCATGATAAAGGCGCAGCTAAATGGTTAAAATATGGTTAATAGCATGTTAAAGACGCTGGCTAAATGGTTAATGTATGGTTAATATCATGTTAGAGGCTCTGGCTAAATGGTTAAAAAATGGTTAATAACATGTTAAATGTGCGGCTAAATGGTTAAAATATGGTTAATAACATGTTAAATGCACTAGCTAAATTGTTAAAGCACGTTAAAGGCGCTGGCTGAATGGTTAAAGTGTTGTTAATGACCTGTGCGAGGCGCTAATTAAATGGTTAGAATGTGGGCATTGTCTGTTTATAGAGAACGTAAAATTGCATTTGGGAGAAAATGTTTGTGCGGCATTTTGCTTTATTCACCGAGTTGTTACTGCACGTGTTGCTGTTATTATTATTATTATTATTATTATTATTATTATTTTGCTAGTTACGTAACTTCGCACTTGCGCCGACCGTCTTACCACGATCACTGCAGGTTCACATATCGCTTCATGTCACGTGTACAATGTCTCAGTCTGCAGTGCAGTGTTTCCCCTTACCAAATATAAATATCCCTACGTGTTAACGCATTTCACAGTTAGTTTTTAGTAACAAAATGTCACTTATGACTGTTTACGTCAGCTTTTTGATTGTGTTTGTCTATATTAATGTGTCTGGAAAAAATTACCGTTTTATTACCAGCCACGACAATTCGAACCTTAGGTGGCAGCAGTGCATTAAATAATACGGCGTCGATCAGCAAAAGTAGGTTTTCAGATCTAAAGGCAGTAAGGAAATTAACCCACCAAAGCCCAGTGGTTACTATATGTACCACCACGTTTAACATTCACAAATTCTACGTTCTGCCCACACAGTGTATTTATGTGTTTTGTGTGGATCTCAGAACAAACAGCGATTATTTCACTGTACAGCATTAACTGACTGGTTTGTGTAACTGAGACGGAGTGTGTTTACTGCGCGGTACGGACTGTATTTATGTGTTTTGTGTGGATCTCAGAACAAACAGCGATTATTTCACTGTACAACATTAACTGACTGGTTTGTATAACAGAGACGGAGTGTGTTTACTGCGCGGTAGGGACTGTATTTATGTGTTTTGTGTGGATCTCAGAACAAACAGCGATTATTTCACTGTACAGCATTAACTGACTGGTTTGTATAACTGAGACGGAGTGTGTTTACTGCGCGGTAGGGACTGTATTTATGTGTTTTGTGTGGATCTCAGAACAAACAGCGATTATTTCACTGTACAACATTAACTGACTGGTTTGTATAACAGAGACGGAGTGTGTTTACTGCGCGGTAGGGACTGTATTTATGTGTTTTGTGTGGATCTCAGAACAAACAGCGATTATTTCACTGTACAGCATTAACTGACTGGTTTGTATAACTGAGACGGAGTGTGTTTACTGCGCGGTAGGGACTGTATTTATGTGTTTTGTGTGGATCTCAGAACAAACAGCGATTATTTCACTGTACAGCATTAACTGACTGGTTTGTATAACTGAGACGGAGTGTGTTTACTGCGCGGTAGGGACTGTATTTATGTGTTTTGTGTGGATCTCAGAACAAACAGCGATTATTTCACTGTACAGCATTAACTGACTGGTTTGTATAACTGAGACGGAGTGTGTTTACTGCGCGGTACGGACTGTATTTATGTGTTTTGTGTGGATCTCAGAACAAACAGCGATTATTTCACTGTACAGCATTAACTGACTGGTTTGTATAACTGAGACGGAGTGTGTTTTACTGCGCGGTAGGGACTGTATTTATGTGTTTTGTGTGGATCTCAGAACAAACAGCGATTATTTCACTGTACAACATTAACTGACTGGTTTGTATAACTGAGACGGAGCGTGTTTACTGCGCGGTACGGACTGTATTTATGTGTTTTGTGTTGATCTCAGAACAAACAGCGATTATTTCACTGTACAGCATTAACTGACTGGTTTGTATAACTGAGACGGAGTGTGTTTACTGCGCGGTACGGACTGTATTTATGTGTTTTGTGTGGATCTCAGAACAAACAGCGATTATTTCACTGTACAGCATTAACTGACTGGTTTGTATAACTGAGACGGAGTGTGTTTACTGCGCGGTACGGACTGAATCTTTATATATAATTCGGGTTAATTTTTGTATTTGAAGGCCGTGCCATGGCTCAGGCGGTTAGTCACCTGCTTTTCACCGCGGAAGCTCGAGTTCGATTCCAGGTCAGTGCATGTGAGATTTGTGGTGGACAAAGTGGCACTAGGACAGGTTTTTCTCCCAGTACTTCGGTTTTCCCCTGTCAGTATCATTCCACCAATGCTCCATACCCATCTTCATCTACATGTTGCTCTTACCAGAAGGACAAACGGGCGAAGCCTGGGCACCTTTCGGAAATCGAGGAGCATTGGATAGAAAATAACGTTCCCTTATTTTTTTAGTCTTTGGTTGTAATAAATGACAACTTTCGGAAAGACAGGATCAGCAGTATCCAGTTCATCGCACTGTCTTGTTGCAGGCCAAGCCACTGCTGTGCACCAGAAGTAGCTTGCTGCATATTTCGTCGTGCCGCTACGCGACGCCCTGGACGACAGCGCCACTCTGCGTCCCGTTCTAAACAAACCAGAAATAGCTGGCGGTCGCTGCCCTCAAGGTAACTAACAGCTGACATGTGTTTGCCATACAGCCGTTTGAAACCTCGATCGTAAGACGGCAACAGCTATCGAGGTTTTACTCTGGCGCCAGACGCATGTCCAAAATTGGATGCATGAAGGAATTAAGAAAAGATTAAATTCAGGGAATGATGCCTGCTGTAATTCGGTGCAGATCTGCTGTCTTACAGTTTGCTGTACAAAAATACAAACATTAAGATATACAGAAGTATAATTGTGCCTGTTGTTTTGTATGGGTGTGAGACTTGGTCTGTCACACTGAGGGAGGAACATAGGCTGAGGGTGTTGGAGAATAGGGTGCTGAGGAGGATATTTGGGTCTAAGAGGGACGGGGTAACGGGGGAGTGGAGAAGACTACATAACGAGGAACTTTATGATCTGTACTGATCACCAAATATTATTAGGGTGATCAAATTAAGAAGAATGAGGTGGGCGGGGCATGTAGCACGTATGGGGGAGGGGAGAGGTGCATACAGGATTTTGATGGGGAGACCTGAGGGAAGGAGACTACTTGCAAGACCCAGGCGTAGATGGGAGGATAATATTAAAATGGATCTTCAAGAAGTGGGATGGGGGGGCATGGACTGGATTGATATGGCTCAGGATAGGGACAGGTAGCGGGCTTTTGTGAATGCGGTAATGAACCTTCGGGTTCCATAAAACGCGGGTAATTTGTTGACTAGCTGAGGAACTGTTAGCTTCTCAAGAAGGACTGTGCTCCATTGAAGAGAAGAGATATGCATACAGTGTTACGGTGAGGAAACTTGAAGGAAAGAGACCACTTGGAAGACCTTGATGTAGCTGGGAGGATAATATTAAAATGGATCTGAAAGGAATAAGATCGGAGGATTCAGCTTGCTGAGGATAGGGACAAGTGATTGGCTGTTGTGAACACGGTCATGAACTTTTGTATTTCATAAAGTGCGGGATATTTCTTGACTAGATGAGGAACTATTAGCTTCTCAAGAAGCTTATGTAGTCAGTTCAGGCGCACGTCAGTGCAGTACCTTAAATAGCCTCTTTACAAATCTGCACAGTGTTGCCATCCCGTCAGATTCAATGTTAAGAACCTGTCCGTTATATAATTCTCGTTTCCTTGCGTGCGGGTGTTATTCTGAAGTGTTATTGGCGCAGTCGTGACGTCAGGTTGCAAGAATTCTCGTGACGCAGCTTCGGGCAAGAACGGATTTTCATTAAATTTAGTATCAGTGAATATTACCTAACCTATATCGCAACTTGCCAACTTTAAAGTCGGTTAAAAAAAGTAACGGATATTAGTCGAAGCTCTGTTTCGGTTTCTGCGCATATGACGAGTGTAACTCGATAAATACAGGGTCATTATTTTATCTGACAACTCGCATCACTAGTCACTCAGACCGTTTCGCGTAACGGCAGACCGCGCAGCGTTCTCCGCTATGACAATCTGCCGTGAGTCGGGGTCCACGCGTTTTAGTTCAATGTATTGTAGTTAATGTTAGGTTTTTGTTCTCCATAATTTAAAGAAGGCTGTGGAAGTGTTTTCGAGCAGCTCGCAGACGCGTGTCGCATCTTAACAAACAGGCTCTTCACTGAGCGTCGAAGTTTCTAAGCGAGCCGACGGGAAGTGACTAGCGACAGATGTCATCTACAGTAATGCCACTGTACTTACTGGAAGGAAAAATGTTTTGGACACAAGTTGTGGTGCTTATGAAACACTAAATGTGCTAAATATTTTATAGCACTTGTGTTCACTTTGATTACAGTCGAAAGTAAGCCGGAGTGCCTCAAAGTGACGCCGCGCCCTCATTCCAAAATTATTAGATTTGAATTTCTGACAGCAGTGAGTGCTAACACTGCGGTCCTCTGGAATGCGAGGCCGTGTACTTCGGTACATATGCGCCGACGTTTCGGAGGTACGATGTCTCGATCTTCAGAAATGCCACTCTTCTGCTCAGAACATTTCGTCAGGAAGTACGAATGTTGATGTGTATTCACCAGGCTGCACGGCGTCACGTCGTGCGGTCACGTAATCTTATCTTACTCTGTTTCCCGTTACCTTGTGCGAGACGCTTCACCCAGATAAGCGTCATCCACGTGCACCCTACAACAGACTGTGTTTACGCACGATAACGCTGCACAGTAACCGTACAGCAGATAGTAGGCATAGTACTCGTATAGGCGGACACAGATACAGGGGGCCCACGTGTCCGTAACAACAGATTGCTGTCTTTAAACTGTCTGAACGCCACCCGCTGTTCGGGCGAATTCGAGCGTACTCGCGAGAACTCGTACACGAACAAGACAGGCAATGTACGAGGGCTAGTCAAAAAAGAGTGAGAATAAATTTATTACTCAGCAAATACGTTAGGCAGAGTCCAACTTGATACGGTCTTTTTCAAAGTAGTCCCCATCGAGCTGTATGCACTTGGTCCAACGTGTCTGCCAGTCCTGGAAGACGTGCTGGAACCCATTTTTTGACATCGTCTTCAGAACCGCCTCCGCCCTCTTCAGAACGGCCGTTGAGGAGTCAAAACGCTGGCCCCGCAGCTCAGATTTCAGGCGAGGAAACAGAAAAAAGTCACACGGAGCAAGGTCCGGGCTGTACGGAGGGTGCGGCACACATTCGATGTTTTTTCGGGCAGTGACAGTTTTGAAGACCCTGGCCGAACACATCCGACGAAAACGCCCTGAGCTGCATCCATCTCGTTGGCGCCTACACCACGATAATGCACGCCCTCACGTTTCGAACGTTGTTGCCCAATATTTAGCCCGAAAAAACATCGAATGTGTGCCGCACCCTCCGTACAGCCCGGGCCTTGCTCCGTGTGACTTTTTTCTGTTTCCTCGCCTGAAATCGGAGCTGCGGGGCCAGCGTTTCGGCTTCTCAACGGCCGTTCTGAAGAGGGCGGAGGCGGTTCTGAAGACGATGTCAAAAAATGGGTTCCAGCACGTCTTCCAGGACTGGCAGACACGTTGGACCAAGTGCATACAGCTCGATGGGGACTACTTTGAAAAAGACCGTATCAAGTTGGACTCTGCCTAACGTATTTGGTGAGTAATAAATTCATTCTCACTCTTTTTTGACTAGCCCTCGTACGTATAACGTAACACTGAGACGCGTTGCCGTAACCATTGTTGCTGCACAAAAGCAATAAGTATTACATATTGTCAGTGTGTGTCTGTAGCCTTAGTTATCCAGCATGCAAAGCGCATGCGCCGTGTTATATTGTCATCTGTGGCCTGTCTGGCCAGTAGCAAGAACATGACACCCCCCCCCCCCCCCCCCCCCGGCTGCGGGACAGTCTCTTCCATAAGGTTATTTCACGTTTTGGAGACATCCCGTGGCCATCACGTTCGCCGGACATCACGGTACCAGACTTCTTTCTGTGCGGATACCTTAAAGAATGATTACACAGAACTGGCCGCACACAACACAGGACATGGAACGTACACTTGAAGATTAAATTGTTGTCATCAGTGAAGACCAAAATTTGTTGCATTGGGTTTTTTTATAATTTTGTTGATCGTCTAAGACAGTGCACTCTACGTCAAGGAGGACTCCTTCATGCTGTTATCCGCCATAAATAATAAACTTGCATTTTGTGAATGTAAAACTGGTGTGTTTCATTTCAATGCTGTCCAGCTATTAAATGAATTATCGCATATCAAAATGTGTCCGTCAGCTACTATACTACCAACCACAAAGGGGGCAGCCACGCAACTAACCACCACACAGCATCACATTGACCTATCGCCAGTGGCGTAACTATGTGTCTTGGTGCACGGAGCGAGTGTTCACAATTGCCACCCTTAACATAAATTATGAACTAAAAAAAATCCATCATTTTTTTTTCATTTTATTTGCCTCTAATTTAAAATTTGGCAAGCGCAGATAAAATCTTTTCCTTCGATATATTAATTTTGCCGCCGTTTGGACTCTTTCGCCCGCGGCGTCCGCAACACTCGCCCCTCTAACTACACCACTGCCTGTTGCTGTGTAATCCCAAAGTACATGACCGTAACTGGCCGTTTTTATATAATACGAAGGTTCATTACTACTCATCTGGCCCGTTGGTATGTAATTCCGACGTTTCATGATAATCAGGTACTGCACTCACCTGTTGAGGGTAATCCGAAGGCCATGCTCGCCACACTGATTCGCTGCTATATAAATCGGTCAATGGCCGCTGCACAACCCCCTTACCCCCCAACCTCTTGGATATAACCCGAAGCCTCTTGCTAGCCACACATTACACTGACCTGTTGTTATGTAATTTAAAGGTTCGTTTTCCAACACGCTGACCCGCCACAGAACCTGCCTGCCACTGGCCCGTTTGGCTGACCGCGCTGTAATGTCACGTTTTGCTGACTGCAATTATCTGTGACTGACTGTGTTCCGTTCTGATTCAGCACTCGCGTGGCAGTAGCGAGAAATTTGCGACATAGCTGGTATCACAGATGGCCGCGGTAAGGTGGTGGGGGTGATGGCGCTTCGGACTGTTGTATTGCTTCACGGCGTCTTGTAGTCTGTGTCAACCGGTTCAGAGCGCCTGCTGCTTGCGAAGCTCATCAGGTGGCTATTCAGTGTAGTAACCATCAGCCTTTGAAGAATTAACCCTCTAAAGCCCAATGGTTACTATATGTACCGCCAAGTTTAACATTCAACAATTCTACGTTCTGCCCACACAGTGTATTTATGTGTTTTGTGTGGATCTCAGAACAAACAGCGATTATTTCACTGTACAACATTAACTGACTGGTTTGTATAACTGAGACGGAGTGTGTTTTACTGCGCGGTACGGACTGTATTTATGTGTTTTGTGTGGATCTCAGAACAAACAGCGATTATTTCACTGTACAGCATTAACTGACTGGTTTGTATAACTGAGATGGAGTGTGTTTACTGCGCGGTACGGACTGTATTTATGTGTTTTGTGTGCATCTCAGAACAAACAGCGATTATTTCACTGTACAGCATTAACTGACTGGTTTGTATAACTGAGACGGAGTGTGTTTACTGCGCGGTACGGACTGTATTTATGTGTGTTGTGTGGATCTCAGAACAAACAGCGATTATTTCACTATACAGCATTAACTGACTGGTTTGTATAACTGAGACGGAGTGTGTTTACTGCGCGGTACGGACTGTATTTATGTGTTTTGTGTGGATCTCAGAACAAACAGCGATTATTTCACTGTACAGCATTAACTGACTGGTTTGTATAACTGAGATGGAGTGTGTTTACTGCGCGGTACGGACTGTATTTATGTGTTTTGTGTGGATCTCAGAACAAACAGCGATTATTTCACTGTACAACATTAACTGACTGGTTTGTATAACTGAGACGGAGTGTGTTTACTGCGCGGTACGGACTGTATTTATGTGTTTTGTGTGGATCTCAGAACAAACAGCGATTATTTCACTATACAGCAGTAACTGACTGGTTTGTATAACTGAGACGGAGTGTGTTTACTGCGCGGTACGGACTGTATTTATGTGTTTTGTGTGGATCTCAGAACAAACAGCGATTATTTCACTGTACAGCATTAACTGACTGGTTTGTATAACTGAGACGGAGTGTGTTTACTGCGCGGTACGAACTGTATTTATGTGTTTTGTGTGGATCTCAGAACAAACAGCGATTATTTCACTGTACAGCATTAACTGACTGGTTTGTATAACTGAGACGGAGTGTGTTTACTGCGCGGTACGAACTGTATTTATGTGTTTTGTGTGGATCTCAGAACAAACAGCGATTATTTCACTGTACAGCATTAACTGACTGGTTTGTATAACTGAGACGGAGTGTGTTTACTGCGCGGTACGGACTGAGTCTTTAAATATACAGATCATTCCCAGTTTTTAAAGGCCGTGCCATGGCTCAGGCGGTTAGTCCCGGGTCTCCAACGCGGAAGCCTGGGTTCGATCCCAGTTCAGTCCACGTGAGATTTGTGGTGAACATTATGGCATTGGGACAGGTTTTTCTCCCAGTACTTCCGTTTTCCCCTGTCAGTATCCTTCTACCGATGCTCCATACTCGTCTTCATACACATTTCTCTTACCAGAAGAACAAACGGGCGAAGCCTGAGAACCTTACAAAAAAATGCCTTTTCTGAAATCGGGGAGCATTGTATAAAGAAGTTCTTTCACGTCTTACGCGCCTTCGCAAAATTGCGGAAAGCAGCTATTAGCTTCGTCATGTCTGTCCGTCTGTCTATCCGTCCGCAAGGAACAACTCTGCTCCTACTGAACGGATTTTCATGAAATCTGATATCTGAGGATTTTTCGAAAATATGTCGAGAAAATTTAAGTTTAATTAAAATCTGACAAGAATAACGGGTACTTTACTTGAAGACCTATGTACATTTATAATAATATCTCGCTGAATTCATCTTAGAATGAGAAATGTTTCAGACAAAAGTTGTAGAGAAAATCAAAACACACATTTTATGTTCAATAACTTTTTTCCGAAAATCGTGCAGTTTATGAGATAATGTGGAAATATATGGTAGAGCCAGACAGACCACAGATGACAATATAATACGGCGCATGCGCTTTGCATGCTGGATAACTAAGGCTACAGACACACACTCAGAATATGTAATACTTATTGCTTTTCCACGGTAACAATGGTTAGGCGAACGCGTCTTAATATTACGGTACCGTATATTGCCCATTTGTTAGTCGTCAAGGGTTGACATTCGTGTTGAACAGATTGGAATTGGCAGCGGGCTGCGAACATAAACACGCAAACAAGATCGAGTGTTGAGCTTGTCACGGATGACGTGCACGGAGGGGTGTTGCATGAGACTTATTTCCGTGATCTCGGTATGGGTATCTGCGTGTGAATTCCTCGAATGTAGAAGTAAATAGCCACCGGTAGGGGTGGCACAGTGCTTAGAGTAGCGAAATACTTTTTCTTAACAGACAAACGAATAAATTACATCAATGTACTGCGGCTTGCTTATAATGTTCAGCTGATCTATTTATGGCGAATAGCCAGTTGATACCATGCGGTATATTAAATTAAGTTTAAACCAACCGATGCACACTAAAACCACTTTTTAAGTAGCTTTATTATAAAATTGTTAAAATTGTACCCCTACACGTGTTTCGATCCTAGGATCATCGTCAGGGGGGTTTATTGCTAAAAGCTACAGTCACTTCAACACATGATTTAAAATATTCTATCTGCACTTTGAAACATAAGTTAAAATCTTGTAAAAAGATTCTCTAAAAGTTGTAAAATTATAAAAGCACTGTAGATGGTAGATTGTGGAACTGCTGGCGTGTGGTATTAAAAGCATATGACTGGACGACACGCAGTACACTCCGCTCCACGAAAAAACATTTCATATGCTTTTAATACCACACGCCAGCAGTTCCACAATCTACCATCTACAGTGCTTTTATAATTTTACAACTTTTAGCGAATCTTTTTACAAGATTTTAACTTATGTTTCAAAGTGCAGATAGAATATTTTAAATCATGTGTTGAAGTGACTGTAGCTTTTAGCAATAAACCCCCCTGACAATGATCCTAGGATCGAAACACGTGTAGGGGTACAATTTTAACAATTTTATAATAAAGCTACTTAAAAAGTGGTTTTAGTGTGCATCGGTTGGTTTGTAACTTAATTTAATATGACGAAGATGCACGGTGGCAACAGTGTGAAAACCATGCGGTATATTTAACTGTTCCATATGACTGTCACAGAAGACAGCGATCATTGTCATGAATGTCATTAAACGGGGTTGTCATTGAAATGGAGAGACGCTGTGTGTATTCTGAGATTCTAACTAAATGTTTATATGTGTTATATTTGTCTGCAGGTGCACACCCAAAATTTTTCCTGGGGGGGGGGGGGCCGTGCTGACCCTGAGGCTGTATGTATACTTTGTTTGATTTTTAAAATTATGTTGTAAAAATCATGTCGTAAGTATAACATAAGACTGTCTGCAACTGCATTTATATACATACAAACATAACTACATGTTACATCACTCAATCCCAGTGTCCTATCTATTTGTATTTTTAATTTTATTAATTTATTTTTCAAAATTCTAATGTGCTAGTTATCAGCCGATTTGAGTGGCTGATTTTGGCTGAAGGGGAAATCACGTAATACTTTTGATACCATAACATCTACAAAATCTGTGTCTTTAAATTTCAGTTTTGGGGTTTAGGGGGGGGGGAGCTCCCCCCCCCCCCCCCCCCTCCATCCCTCTTGGGTGCGCCCTTTGTGTCTGCACTGCAGTTGTATGATACGATACAAATGTCAGAGGGAACCTGCTTGCACACAGACCCGATTCGAAGGAGAAGTGTTCTTTTATTTCTTGTCGTACACAACAGGTGGCAAGAGTAGTAAAGTGACGTCAGTACACGACTTGATCAATAGATGGCAGGAATTGTACAATAAAATGTCCTTGTTACTCAGCTTGTACACGCGTGCGCAAAATTGGGAAAATCAACTATGAGCTTCGTCATGTCATTCCGCACGGAACAACTCTGCTCCCACTGAACAGATGTTCATGAAATTTGAAGTTTGGGTATTTTTTCGAAAATGTTTCCAGAAAATTCAAATTTTATTAAAATCTGACAAGAATAACAGGCACGTTACTTGAAGACCTACGTACATTTATGATAACATGTCTCAGTTCTTTTTAGAATGAGAAATGTTACAGACAAAATGGCATAGAAATTGAAAACACACACTTCGTGTTCAATAATTTTTATTTATTTTTTTTTTTTCGAAAGTGGTTTCTTTTTGTACAAAGTAACTTAAGTTCCCCCGCGTAATGTAACGACCTTCTCTGTGTATAATTTAAGTACCGTCAGTACAGTGCAGGGGCGCACCGAAGGGGGGGGGGGGGGCTGCAGTCCGGCAGCCCCCCAAACCAGCCAAAACCGAAATTTTAAAAAACAGATTTTGTAGATATTATAATATCAAACGTTTTACGTGATTTACCCTTCAACCGAAATCAGCCACTTAAATCGGCTGATGACAGTACATTAGAATCTTGAAAAATAAATTAATAAATTTTGAAAAAACAAGAAAAATGGACACTGTGATTGAGTCATGTAACATGTAGTTATATTTGTATGTATATAAATGCAGTTGCAGACAGTTATGTTGTGCTTACGACATGATTTTTATAACATAATTTTTAAAACCAAACATAAATTATATACAGCCTCAGGGTCTGCCCCCTCCAATGAAAAATTCTGGGTGCGCCCCTGGTACAGTGTAAGTAAGTACCCTCTGTATAATGTCACGAAGTACCCTGTTGTAATATAACTAAGTACCCCTTTATAATGTAACTGAGTACCCCCTGTACACTGTAACTAAGTACCCCTTCGTAATGTAACGAATTTTTCTGTATATGATCTAAGTACCCCCTGTTCAATGTAACTAAGTACCCCCTGTATAATATAACTAAGTACCTCTTCGTAATGTAACGAATTTCCCTCTGTATGATCTAAGTACCCTCTTATAATATAACTAAGTACCCCCTGTATAATGTAACTAAATACCTCTTCGTAATGTAACGAATTTCCCTCTGTATAATCTAAGTACCCTCTTATAATATAACTAAGTACCCCCTGTATAATGTAACTAAGTACCCCTTCGTAATGTAACGAATTTCCCTCTGTATAATCTAAGCACCCTCTTATAATATAAATAAGTACCCCCTGTTTAATGTAACTAAGTACCTCTTCGTAATGTAACGAATTTCCCTCTGTATAATCTAAGTACCCTCTTATAATATAACTAAGTACCCCCTGTATAATGTAACTAAGTACCCCTTCGTCATGTATAATGTAAGTACCCTCTGTATAAGAGGCTTGCTGCATCTACAAATATGTCGCGCCCCAAGAAGAGCCACGCTGTAGTAACTGTGGACGGACTGTGAACTGTAAACAGGTCAAGGGGCACATAAACAGGTGTGCCCTGTGCGTGCCCTGTGTGTGCCCTGTGCCTCCAGCGACTGTTGAACTGAACTGACCGTGTCACAAGACTGCCCGAGACGCAGATAGTGGAGCGACCTAGTCGCAAGCCTGGGAACCTTCCGAAAGCAATGCTTTATTTGTAATCTGTGGTCTTCTGGGTACTTACACGGCGTCGTGTGGTAATTATTTACCGACGTTTCGGGACAACGTGTCGACATTAACATCGCGGCGGAAGACTGAAATCAAGGAATGCTATTTTTTTTTCGGAAATTGGGAGCATTCGATAGAAAAGTACTTTTTTTTTGTCTTCAAGGGATTAAATGCATAGAGGGATTGAAAGTAGGAGGAACGTGGCACTGAATGGAGCTTCACGCTCCGGCACATTTACCCCGGCGTTTGCTGTATGGAAGGCTGGTGGACCCAGAGGCACTCACACAGTGTCGGCGACACAAACATTTACATAACCGTGTCGTGTCCGGCTGTCCGGTCTGTGAATGTTGGTTGGGGGTGCCGAGAAGAATGTTTGGACCGGAGGGGTTGAAACGACAGGTGTGTAACGAGCAGCTTCACCAAACACTCTTAGGATGCGTCTGTCAAAAATGATGACATGGGTCAGGCATGTAGCACGCATGAGGAAAATCAGAAATGCAATCAAAACTTTCAGTTGCAAACTTGAAGGTAAGAGATCTCTTGCAAGACCTAGGAGTAGATGGGAGGATAATATTAAAAGGGATCTTAAAATTTTTGGATGGAATGGTGTTGGCTGGATTCATCTGGCGGGGGGGAGCGGGCTGTTGCGAACACGGTAATGAACTTTGCCTTCTATAAAATGCGAGGAATTACATGACCAGCTAGAGAACTATTAGCTTCTCAAGAAGGACTTATCTATGGAGTTGGTCATTTCATTGTACTGAGGCCGTTGGAATAAGTCCTGTGGATGATGGCGCTCGGTGCCTTCCAGTTTCCTATCAACTATCCCAAAGCGCTAGCCGCTAGCGACGTTTATCGATCATGAGTACAATTATTCGTATGAAGAGCATGGCTAAAATTGGAGGAACTCGATCCGTCAGACTTCTTTCTGTGGCCACAGTATTCAGCAACCATGACAGTTATCTATTCTTTAATTACGTATCACCCGGTCACTGTGCCCCCTCATGATTGCTCAGTTCCGGATCCCCGGTCTGAATTATGATGACGTCACACGCCCTTCAGCGGATGATGTCACAACCTTGACAACTCGCAAAGTGTTACAACTGTTTTTTCCACTCGGTAGTTATTACCATACCCACAAAAACCTGCGTAGGCCTGTAATACCATCCTGAGTCACTTCAATCCCGTGTGCAACCTCACACCAAGGTTCCTCAGTATTCTGTTAGCACTTCTGTTTCGTATACAGGAGGCACCGGGTTCGAGTCAGAGACCGCCATCATGAACAGCGATTCTCAGCATTCCTCCCAGGCATGTTCGAATTCCGGGATAGTGCTGTACCTTGCCAACTCATGAGTCAACGTCAGTTGACACTCGCGAGCGAAGGTTGGCTCGCTTAGTCTTTATTAGAAACTACAGGCCTGTAGAATCTCTATTACACCTTCTGTATTAAAATCTACAGGCTTGTAGATTCTGTATTACACAATATTTATTAAAATCTACAGGTCTGTAGAAACGTGGAAACTTTGAACATATAGGCCTGTAGATTCTGTTTTACACAATATTTATTAAAATCTACAGGTCTGTAGAAACTTAGAAACTTGGAACCTATAGGCGTGTAGAATCTGTATTACACAGTCTTTATTAAAATCGACAGACCTGCAGAGTTTCTATTGTGTTGTCTTTGTAAAACGTATCATTGACGTGGACTGTATGAATTGCATTAGTTATCAAAGAGTAATGTTGACCGATTATAGCCTGAAGACAGGGAAAATAAGTTCCTGAAAAGCCTTGGTATGTTGCTACCAGACTGCACGGTGTCACATCGCAGACGATAGTAGTTTATGGCCGTCATTAGAACGTCAAGTGTTGCATCAACAGTGTCTGCGAAGGCAGTTGAGTAAACTGTTTGGTTCACGAATTTTGTATTACGTGTACCGGGCATTCTGTCATAAGTTTAAGTCAAACCAACCAATGCACAATAGTTACTAACAAAGTATATTTTGCAACCCCTACATATGTTTCGGCAACCAAGTTGCCATCCTCAGGGGGCACACCAAAGAACCACAAACATTCAAGGCACATTCAGCATCACAATGACAGCACATGTGCCACTAACGACATTAAAATTAACTGATGCACACAGTCACAGAATCAGAAGTTAAAAGCAAACAGCAGTTTGTCTAAGTCAGTGTCAGCCAACACTTCACATATCACAACAAAACTTATCACTTACATCTGCTGTTACATGGTTTGATCTAGATAATTAAAATGTATATAGAAGCTTATTTAAAAAGTTTTTTTTTTCTGGCCGTTGGTTATGTATACAATTGTACGGCCGATCAATGTCGATCTCGTCCTGGAAGAATATATAATGGTAATAAGAAACCATTTTTGGAAAATATATAAAGAAATGAACTAATTAGTAGAGTTCGTATTTATTGGTAATTGACGTACCTGTAGCTTGTGATGCTGAGTGTGCTGTGACGTGCCGTGTACTAACTAGTTGTGTTGTGCGGGTATCTGGATGCCTTGAATGATTGTGGTTCTTTGGTGTGCCCCCTGAGGATGGCAACTTAGTTGCCGAAACATATGTTTTTTTTTCAATGGCTAGACAGCCCCTTGGGGGCCTAGGCCGCCTCATTATCGAGGCTTCACGATCACACTCAGACACACCACACTCGGTAGGACTCCTCTTGACGAGTGATCAGCCCGTCGCAGAGACCTCTACCTGACAACACTCACAAGAGACAGACATCCATGCCCCCGGTGGGATTCGAAGCCACAATCCTAGTAAGCGAGCGGCAGCAGACCCACGCCTTAGGCCGCGGTCAGAGTGGCGCCGACATCGGCCGATCTTTTCAAACCAGCTGGAAGGCACGTACTTGTGTCTCAATACAACCGACCTTGTCGGCCGATTACAACCGATGTCGGACGGAGATCGGTCGAATTCAATTCAGTTTGTTTTTTTTCGGCCGATTATGACATAAATCATGATGGACTGCGAAACATTAATTAGTTTGGTTCAGGAAAGGAGAAGTTTGTGGGATGTACAAGATAAACAGTACCACGACAGAGATGTTGCTGTGGGCTGAAATAGCAATAGTTTATGGGATGTACAAGATAAACAGTACCACAACAGAGATGTTGCTGTGGGCTGAAATAGCAATAGTTTATGGGATGTACAAGATAAACAGTACCACGACAGAGATGTTGCTGTGGGCTGAAATAGCAATAGTTTATGGGATGTACAAGATAAACAGTACCACGACAGAGATGTTGCTGTGGGCTGAAATAGCAATAGTTTATGGGATGTACAAGATAAACAGTACCACGACAGAGATGTTGCTGTGGGCTGAAATAGCAATAGTTTATGGGATGTACAAGATAAACAGTACCACAACAGAGATGTTGCCCGGAAGCTGTGGGCTGAAATAGCAATAGTTTATGGGATGTACAAGATAAACAGTACCACAACAGAGATGTTGCCGGAAGCTGTGGGCTGAAATAGCAATAGTTTATGGGATGTACAAGATAAACAGTACAACAACAGAGATGTTGCCGGAAGCTGGGCTGAAATAGCAATAGTTTATGGGATGTACAAGATAAACAGTAGCACAACAGAGATGTTGCCCGGAAGCTGTGGGCTGAAATAGCAATAGTTTATGGGATGTACAAGATAAACAGTACAACAACAGAGATGTTGCCCGGAAGCTGTGGGCTGAAATAGCAATAGTTTATGGGATGTACAAGATAAACAGTACCACAACAGAGATGTTGCCGGAAGCTGTGGGCTGAAATAGCAATAGTTTATGGGATGTACAAGATAAACAGTACAACAACAGAGATGTTGCCCGGAAGCTGTGGGCTGAAATAGCAATAGTTTATGGGATGTACAAGATAAACAGTACCACAACAGAGATTTGCCCGAAGCTGTGGGCTGAAATAGCAATAGTTTATGGGATGTACAAGATAAACAGTACCACAACAGAGATGTTGCCCGGAAGCTGTGGGCTGAAATAGCAATAGTTTATGGGATGTACAAGATAAACAGTACAACAACAGAGATGTTGCCGAAGCTGTGGGCTGAAATAGCAATAGTGTCCTTCTTCACTCTAAATACTCGTACAATTTGTCCGCCTGTTCAAGCAGTGTACTATACTCGCCGATTCTTCTCGAGATACATAAATTTCATTCACATGCAATCTTTTCTTTTCAACAACAAATATCTTAACACAGAACTCGTCTCCAAACACAGAAATGTTGGAACGTCCATTCTGCGACAACTGACAAAGTAAAGTCGGCACTGTGACCAAGCTATCGGCCGACGTCGGACGAAAATGTCTGACGACCGATGTCGCGCCACTCTGACCACGGCCTTAGACCGCACGGCCACTGGGATCGGCAAAACATATGTAGGGGTTGCAAAATATACGTTGTTAGTAACTATTGTGCATTGGCTTGACTATAAAAATTTTGTGTTTACGTCTGTAAAGTCACAACAGTGAAGGGCAGAATGTGACGAGATCTGAGGTAGTCTGTAGTGCAGTAGGGGAACGTGTGGAGTGTGTATAAACGTGTAGGTAGTGACCGCACACAGGGCCTGGGAGGATTGCGTTAAACTTCAGTAACTGATACATCAACCAACTTATGCAATTAATAAAATACATCCAGAAGCAAGTATAAACTCCTACATGTTTCGGCACTAGGGTGGTACCATCATCAGGGGGTTATTCAGAACAAAGGAGTAACAAGGCCAACGGCTAATCTAAGTACTGTGTCGTCATTATTAAAATGATTAGAATATTAAAATTATACAATACACAAAATTAATAATTACACAGTTACAGTGTTTTAAATTTGAAATTTTTAAAGTTAGCCGTTCCAGATAGAAGTTTCCAGTTTACACTGTATAGAGCCTGCGACGCAATAGCTAGGTAAGCGTGCTGGTCTTGTTACTCCTTTGTTCAGAATAACTCCCTGATGATGGCACCACCCTAGTGCCGAAACATGTAGCTGGTCTTGTTACTCCTTTGTTCAGAATAACTCCCCGATGATGGCACCACCCTAGTGCCGAAACATGTAGCTGGTCTTGTTACTCCTTTGTTCAGAATAACTCCCTGATGATGGCACCACCCTAGTGCCGAAACATGTAGCTGGTCTTGTTACTCCTTTGTTCAGAATAACTCCCTGATGATGGCACCACCCTAGTGCCGAAACATGTAGCTGGTCTTGTTACTCCTTTGTTCAGAATAACTCCCTGATGATGGCACCACCCTAGTGCCGAAACATGTAGCTGGTCTTGTTACTCCTTTGTTCAGAATAACTCCCTGATGATGGCACCACCCTAGTGCCGAAACATGTAGCTGGTCTTGTTACTCCTTTGTTCAGAATAACTCCCTGATGATGGCACCACCCTAGTGCCGAAACATGTAGCTGGTCTTGTTACTCCTTTGTTCAGAATAACTCCCTGATGATGGCACCACCCTAGTGCCGAAACATGCAGCTGGTCTTGTTACTCCTTCGTTCAGAATAACTCCCTGATGATGGCACCACCCTAGTGCCGAAACATGTAGCTGGTCTTGTTACTCCTTTGTTCAGAATAACTCCCTGATGATGGCACCACCCTAGTGCCGAAACATGTAGCTGGTCTTGTTACTCCTTCGTTCAGAATAACTCCCTGATGATGGCACCACCCTAGTGCCGAAACATGTAGCTGGTCTTGTTACTCCTTTGTTCAGAATAACTCCCTGATGATGGCACCACCCTAGTGCCGAAACATGTAGTTGGTCTTGTTACTCCTTTGTTCAGAATAACTCCCTGATGATGGCACCACCCTAGTGCCGAAACATGTAGCTGGTCTTGTTACTCCTTTGTTCAGAATAAATCCCTGATGATGGCACCACCCTAGTGCCGAAACATGTAGCTGGTCTTGTTACTCCTTTGTTCAGAATAAATCCCTGATGATGGCACCACCCTAGTGCCGAAACATGTAGCTGGTCTTGTTACTCCTTTGTTCAGAATAACTCCCTGATGATGGCACCACCCTAGTGCCGAAACATGTAGCTGGTCTTGTTACTCCTTTGTTCAGAATAACTCCCTGATGATGGCACCACCCTAGTGCCGAAACATGTAGCTGGTCTTGTTACTCCTTCGTTCAGAATAACTCCCTGATGATGGCACCACCCTAGTGCCGAAACATGTAGCTGGTCTTGTTACTCCTTTGTTCAGAATAAATCCCTGATGATGGCACCACCCTAGTGCCGAAACATGTAGCTGGTCTTGTTACTCCTTTGTTCAGAATAAATCCCTGATGATGGCACCACCCTAGTGCCGAAACATGTAGCTGGTCTTGTTACTCCTTTGTTCAGAATAACTCCCTGATGATGGCACCACCCTAGTGCCGAAACATGTAGCTGGTCTTGTTACTCCTTTGTTCAGAATAACGCTCTGATGATGGCACCACCCTAGTGCCGAAACATGTAGCTGGTCTTGTTACTCCTTTGTTCAGAATAACTCCCTGATGATGGCACCACCCTAGTGCCGAAACATGTAGCTGGTCTTGTTACTCCTTTGTTCAGAATAAATCCCTGATGATGGCACCACCCTAGTGCCGAAACATGTAGCTGGTCTTGTTACTCCTTTGTTCAGAATAACTCCCTGATGATGGCACCACCCTAGTGCCGAAACATGTAGCTGGTCTTGTTACTCCTTTGTTCAGAATAAATCCCTGATGATGGCACCACCCTAGTGCCGAAACATGTAGCTGGTCTTGTTACTCCTTTGTTCAGAATAACTCCCTGATGATGGCACCACCCTAGTGCCGAAACATGTAGCTGGTCTTGTTACTCCTTTGTTCAGAATAACTCCCTGATGATGGCACCACCCTAGTGCCGAAACATGTAGCTGGTCTTGTTACTCCTTTGTTCAGAATAAATCCCTGATGATGGCACCACCCTAGTGCCGAAACATGTAGCTGGTCTTGTTACTCCTTTGTTCAGAATAACTCCCTGATGATGGCACCACCCTAGTGCCGAAACATGTAGCTGGTCTTGTTACTCCTTTGTTCAGAATAACTCCCTGATGATGGCACCACCCTAGTGCCGAAACATGTAGCTGGTCTTGTTACTCCTTTGTTCAGAATAAATCCCTGATGATGGCACCACCCTAGTGCCGAAACATGTAGGAGTTTATACTTGCTTCTGGATGTATTTTATTAAGTGCTTAAGCTGGTTGATGTATAAATTATACCAATATGCACGGTGTGAATATCATGAAAATAGTTTAAAGATATGGATCGGGGTACTGTCTGACGATACAAGGCGGACGGAACTGTCCAGAGACGAGCATTGGTACTTGCGGCCTTTGGATCTTCGGGATCTGTCACGTTTCGTTAGTTAGGAGCTGAGATAGCTCAGTCAGTACAGTGACTAGGCTACGGGCTGGACGATCCGGGGTTCGAATCCCGGTAGAGGCAAAATAGATTTTTCTCTTCTCCGAAACGTCCATATCGGCTCTGGGACCGACGTAGTCCCTTATTCAGTGGCTACCGGGAGCTCTTTCCCCACGGGTAAAGCAACCGGGGCGTGAGGCTGACACCTCCATTTATATGCCGAGGTTAACGAGTGGAGCTATACCTCAACTCCCCCTATATGCCTTCATGGCGTACATAAGGGCAGCTTTACCTTTTTAAATGTAGGTAACATCGTACCGTTGTGCTAGTTGATCAATATCGATTTATTGTCCAGACAAAAACAACACTTGAACACTGTAGTTCGTTTATTTGCTTTCCTACATGTTTCGGCCGTTTTTATTCGGTCATCATCAGGCAGAAACACAAGTACATAAGAACATAATAACATACAGTCGAACTCGGTTGTAACGTCATGGGACTGAATATTTTGTGTCGTTATAAACGAGTGTCGTTATAACCGAGTACTATAATGTTATGGTTAACAGTGAGGATTTAATTGGTACCGCAAAAAATGTGACGCTATAGACGAGGTGTCGCATAATCCGATGTCGTTATAACCGGGTTCGACTGTACTTTTCCGATTATGTACTTGTCTTTCTGTCTGATGATGACCGAAAAACGGCCGAAAGATGTTGTAGAAAAGCAAACGACCGGACAGTGTTCAACTGTTGTGTTTGTCTGGATAATAAACCGATATTTACCGTTTTACTTTAGTCGCAACAGCTGACGCAACGGGCTGAACCAAGCCACTGGACACACGATCGCAGTTCGATCGTCAGTGAGTACAACGATGTTCCTTTTCGTTCCCGCTGTGTCCAGAGCAGCGCTGATGTCAGCCTTGCTCAGTTCACAGCGATACATAATCACAGTGACACAAGGCACATGCCTCGCCGGTCACGGGACGTTGATGAGGGCCGTGCATCGTATTAAGGCATTTGAATAGCTAATAGAGGTGAATAAGAAGACCGCCGTCGTGACGTGGCGGGTGACGTCACACAGACTGGGCTCGTGTAGGCGGACAACTCAGACGGCAGATCAGTGCGGTCTGTCGCCATGTTGCTGGGCGCGTTCGAAATACTGCGAAAAGCGACTCTTAGCGTCGTTATGTTTCTCTGTCCGCATTCAAGAACTCGGCTTCCATGTGACGGATTTTCATGAAATTTGACATTTGAGTATTTTTCGAAGTCTAGAGAAAATTGAAGTTTTATGAAAATCTGACAACAATAACGGTACTTTACACGAAGACCTATGTACATTTATGATAATATCTCGCTGATTTCTTCTTAGAATGAGAAATATTTCAGACAAAAGTTGTAGAGAAAATCAAAACACACATTTTATGTTCAATAACTTTTTCACGAAAATCGTGCCGTTTATGAGATAATGTGGAAAAATACGGTACAGCCAGACAGGCCACAGATGACAATATAATACGGCGCATGCGCTTTGCATGCTGGATCACTAAGGCTACAGACACACACTCAGAATATGTAATACTTATTGGTTTGTCACTGCAACAATGGTTACGCGAACGCATCACTATGTTACGTTATACGTACATTGCCGGTCTTGTTCAACTTATACCATAACTAAAGTTCGTATTGTTCAGAAACCTACCGAAGACGTTCCGACTTCGGACTTGCGTTCGGAAATGTCGGTCGGGATACCGACTGCCCTGTAGGTTATCTGCACGTCGCGTTACTAACAGCGTCGTTAGACCATAAACAATGAATATTGAGACACCATTATATAGGGTCATTATTTTTTTCTCACAACTAGCGGTTGTCACTTCCTGTCTGATCGTTCACCGTATTAAACCACGTAATTCAGTCGACCGCCCACACGCACGATGGAATAGTGGCAGGAAGTGAGAAACGATAGTTCTTAGATAAAATAAGGACCCTGTACAATGAAAAGCGATACTGTTGCTATGCCTTGAAATGTTCGCAGTGCCGCCATAGTAGAATTATTTATCATACAGGAAGGCGTATTGAAGGCGTTTACCACAAGCGTGGTGCTGTCAAGCTTCCGAATGATTAGAAGTTTAGTATCACTCGTACTGTCAGTATGTGTATCGGGTTGCAGTAATTCGCTATTGTCAGCAGATTAAATGTACTGACGGTTTATCAAGGAATTGACATTACGCAAAATTTTAGGCCTATAAATTAATATTTATGACTGTGGACAGACGGGCAGACATATTTCGACGTAACTGTATCAGCTGCTACGTACACCATCTGTCGGAGGGACAGAGAAACGTATAAGTACGCTGTGTGGGTAAAATTAAGAGCTTTGTAATGCCATTCCTCTAAAGCCCAGTGGTTACTATATGTACCACCAGGTTTAACATTCACAAATTCTACGTTCTGCCCACACAGTGTATTTATGTGTTTTGTGTGGATCTCAGAACAAACAGCGATTATTTCACTGTACAAACATTATACTGACTGGTTTGTATACTGAGACGGAGTGTGTTTACTGCGCGGTACGGACTGTATTTATGTGTTTTGTGTGGATCTCAGAACAAACAGCGATTATTTCACTGTACAACATTAACTGACTGGTTTGTATAACTGAGACGGAATGTGTTTACTGCGCGTGCAAACTGTATCTTCAAAGCCCAGTGGTTACTATATGTACCACCACGTTTAACATTCACAAATTCTACGTTCTGCCCATGTATTTAAGTGTTTTTTGTGAATCTCAGAACAAACAGCGATTATTTCACTGTACAGCATTAACTGACTGGTTTGTATAATTGAGACGGAGTGTGTTTACTGCGCGGTACGGACTGAATATTTAAATAAATTCCTGTTCATTTTCGTCGTTACAGTGTGAAATCATATAGCTCGCCGTAACACGTGAAGATTTGTACGTTCCATCAAAGTTGTCTATACGCAACTAGACTCACTACTGCGCATGCGTCACATCAAGCTATATTTTGCGGCGAAGCCGGTTGGGCGTGTATAGTGGTGTTGGCAGCGGAAGGGAACGGTTTGCAGTGATCATGGCTAAAGGTACGTTATTTTGGTGGTCTGTTGCTAATTTTAATTTCATAATTGTAAGACGTTACTGGTTTCATTATTTTATCTGTGTTGCAAAAAAAAAAGAAACGCTGCAATACCGTTTGGTCTTGTAGGCGGAAATGTAAATGGATTGTTGAAGAGTGACGTAATGTCTTAAAATGGTTACAGTTGGCGTTTATATTTGCACTGCGGTATGCGACGGGAATAAATTGTTGAGTTGTACAGGATAAGATGGAGAGTTACCAGGTTATTATATGCTGATTTCGTCTAGCAAATACCATGTTAGGACAAGGTGAATATATTAACCCTCTAAAGCCCAGTGGTTACTATATGTACCAGCATGTTTAACATTCACGAATTCTACTTTCTGCCCACACAGTGTATTTATGTGTTTTGTGTGGATCTCAGAACAAACAGCGATTATTTCACTGTACAGCATTAACTGACTGGTTTGTATAACTGAGACGGAGTGTGTTTACTGCGCGGTACGGACTGTATCTTTAATATATTCAGACTAAATTAGTCTTCAAAGTTGTGCTGGATTGTTTAACTGTCACGTAACACTGTTGCAGCTGCATTTATGTACATACAATTAACTACACGTTCGTAACTCGCCTGATTGTAAATCATGTCCAATCGTGGTTTTTTAAATTTGTCTAACACGTTCGAAATGTTTTATTGTATTTTTCTCAAAATTGTAATGTACTAGTCATCAGTCGATTTTAGTGGCTGATGTCGGCTGAAGAGTGAATCATGTAAAACGTTTCGTATAATCGTGTCTACAAAATCGGTGTCTTTTTAAATTTCGATTTGCGGTGGGGCTTCAGGCCGGCAGCCCCCCTCCCCCCCATTTCTTGACCAGTTGTAACTAGCAGAGGCAGTTTCCACTTTAGGTCGCCGCCGGCTGTGGAGTTTGGGATGGAATGTCTGACTGATGACACAGTGTCTATTTTGGTTAAACATTGTCTGAGCAGTCTAAAGCGATGACAAATAGGGCAGTTGATGGGGATCGGACAGCGGGAAGTCATATTGGTGAAATGATGCAGCATTCGGTTGGAATTTGTAGTCTTTGTGTTGCCTGTGCATTTCGCGAAGACAATTCACCATCACACTTCTTCCTGTTCACCCGCAGGGCCTGAGTGGGATTTGTGGTGGACACATTGAAATGATCTGTATTAATTATTATTATTGCGGTGATCAGATCATGAAGAATGAGATGGGCTGGGCATGTGGCACGTATGGGGGAGAGGCGAGGTGCATACAGTGTTTTGGTGTGGATACCTGAGGGAAAGAGACCACTTGGAAGTCCTAGGCGTAGATGGGAGGATAATATTAAAATGGATCCTCGAGAAATGGGATGAGAGTCGTGAACTGGATTGGTCTGGCTCAGGATGGGGATAGGTGGCGGGCTGTTGTGAATGCTGTAATGAACCTTCGGGTTACATAAAACGCGGGGAATTTTTTGTGTAGCTGAGAAACTGTTAGCTTCTCAAGAAGGTCTCTGTTATATGGAGTTAGTGAAGTCTGGGGTCAGGTTTTTGTCCGAGTTCATCAGTTTTGTCCTGTCAGTGTCATTCCACCATTGCTCCGTGTTACGTAGACAACCATCGACGCTGTATAAACTTTACGCAGTACAGTTAGTATCAAAAATAAAGCATGAAACACACAAATGCAGTCAGCGGTGTGTCACCCGTTTATATACATGCTGCTGGGCCCTGTTTCAGGTCGAGCTTTCGTCGTTGCTAGGTTACCCAACAGTGGGGATGTGTCCATGGCTTAAGTGTATAGGCAGATTATGGTACTGGCTTTAAGGTGCGTTTGCAGAATTGCGAAAAGCGACTACTAGCTTCGTCATTTCTGTCCGCATGGAACAACACGGTTTCCATTTGACGGATTATCATAAAAGTTGGTAATTTATCCAAACTCTGCCCACAAAATTAAAGTTTGATTTCAGTCTGACACGAATAACGGGTACTTTACATGAAGACCTTTGTACATTTATGGTAATATCTGGCTGAATTCTTCTTAGAATGAGAAATGTTTCAGACAAAAGTTGTAGAGAAAATCAAAACACACATTTTATGTTCAATAACTTTTTTATGAAAATCGTGCCGTTTGTGAGATAAATTGGAAAAATATGGTAGACCCCAGACAGGCCACAGATGACAATATAATACGGCGCATGCGCATTGCATGCTGGATAACAGGCTACAGACACACTCAGAATATGTAATACTTAATTGCTTTTCCACGGCAACAATGGTTACGTGAACGCGTCTCAATGTTACGTTATATGTACATTGCCTGTCTTCCTGTGGTTCTCAGGTTTATAAAAAGCAAATTGTCAGTGGGTTGAAACGTTTCCGATCTTTGCGTGTCATGGAAGTGTCTTGCGCAGTGTTCGCCCCAGATTCAAACGAAGAAATATTGAACACTGTGAGAGCGGTGTTTTTAAGCGACTCGTTTCTGCTTGCGGTGAAATGTCGTTTTTCCGGGAAATTTATGAACCCGCTTGGTTTTAATGCCCTCCAAAGTGGTTAATTATGACGTAATTGTGACGTTACGTATTAAGGCATTTATTTTGAGGTGTACTATAAGATACTTTACTGCATCTTAACCTTACCCGAGAGCTCGCATCCGGAACGCATGTAAGAAAACCCCTCGAGAAATTGGTTTCGTATATTTAGGCAACAGAAATTTACAGCATTTTTAAGACATGATCAGCGTGCCCTCTTAATTTTTTTTTACAGCTGCGCGCACCTGCTACCATTCTGAGCGCAAAAGTTTTACACTACCTGACGACTGCGCGGCAACAATTCAGTGGCGCGGTAGCATTTCAGTTACTGCGCGGCAACAATTCAGTGGCGCGGTAGCATTTCAGTTACTGCGCGGCAACAATTCAGTGGCGCGGTAGCATTCCAGTTACTGCGCGGCAACAATTTAGTGGCGCGGTAGCATTTCAGTTACTGCGCGGCAACAATTCAGTGGCGCGGTAGCATTCCAGTTACTGCGCGGCAACAATTCAGTGGCGCGATAGCATTTTAGTTACTGCGCGGCAACAATTCAGTGGCGCGATAGCATTCCAGTTACTGCGCGGCAACAATTCAGTGGCGCGGTAGCATTTCAGTTACTGCGCGGCAACAATTCAGTGGCGCGGTAGCATTCCAGTTACTGCGCGGCAACAATTCAGTGGCGCGATAGCATTTTAGTTACTGCGCGGCAACAATTCAGTGGCGCGATAGCATTCCAGTTACTGCGCGGCAACAATTCAGTGGCGCGATAGCATTTCAGTTACTGCGCGGCAACAATTCAGTGGCGCGGTAGCATTCCAGTTACTGCGCGGCAACAATTCAGTGGCGCGATAGCATTTTAGTTACTGCGCGGCAACAATTCAGTGGCGCGATAGCATTCCAGTTACTGCGCGGCAACAATTCAGTGGCGCGATAGCATTTCAGTTACTGCGCGGCAACAATTCAGTGGCGCGGTAGCATTCCAGTTACTGCGCGGCAACAATTCAGTGGCGCGATAGCATTTCAGTTACTGCGCGGCAACAATTCAGTGGCGCGATAGCATTTCAGTTACTGCGCGGCAACAATTCAGTGGCGCGATAGCATTTCAGTTACTGCGCGGCAACAATTCAGTGGCGCGATAGCATTCCAGTTACTGCGCGGCAACAATTCTGTGGCGCGATAGCATTTCAGTTACTGTGCGGCAACAATTCAGTGGCGCGATAGCATTCCAGTTACTGCGCGGCAACAATTCAGTGGCGCGGTAGCATTTCAGTTACTGCGCGGCTTAGAGGGAATTTTGGACATGCTGCATCATCTCCGTTTTTATTTTCCACAAAATGTCGTTTATTTCATAATTTTATCTTTTTCTTTTCAAATAATACATTTTCATAAACGATGTGCTAAATTTTAAATTCCCGCACGGTAGGATAAAGCATAGTGTAGCTCGTTACTTAAGGCCCCCGCAGACCCCGAGGCGCTTGGGGGGGGGGAGGGGTGCGTGGCCCAAACGTATCATCGAATGTGTTGTGGGTTCTGTCGGACTGCATTCCGTTCTTGAGACAGCAGGCAGTATCCTGGATCCCTGTGAGTGACATGTCAGTAACATCGATAATAATTATGTCACAGAAGTGTTACAGGCTGCACAAAAAGTTTTGTTCCATGCGATGTGTTTGATACGTTCCGTTGTGTCATGATCGCAGTTTGAAAGTTACTGGAAGAAGCATTTCAAGGAACTGTGTAGAGATGCTCATTCCTAGCAGCGTAGGGGGCGGGCGTCGGTTTTTTTTTTGCTGACGTCACACAGTCCCTCTATCCTAAATTCCTGCACATCCAGCCTGTGTTTTACGCCTTTTTGCCTTAACGCCCCCCTTGCCAACTACGCTACTTCTTAATTTACGCCCTGTCATTTTCGGTTTAACGCTCTTTGGCTGGCTGCGTTCTGTTATGTAAACCCCTTATTTCTGATGGGAATATAATTTTTTATTTACGCCCTTTATTTATTACGCCACCTTTTTCAGGAATCAAGTAGGGCGTAAAACAAGGGCTACCTGTATAACAGCTGAGCCCATCAGTACTTAAAATAAGGAGGCAAATTCGGAACTTGTGTTTTTATATAACCTAATTTTTGGCGCGTCGTTACCTCTGCAGCAAATGTACAGTTCTCACCACCAAACAGGCAACTTACCCCGAAAAACAGATATTATATGTTTCAGGATATCAAAGCAGCATAGAGTGTTCAACTTTTATACAATTTTTAATGAATGTAAGACTGAAACAACCAACAACAACAATTTTTAAATTTTATTTGTTTTAAACAGTGTATATGCACAATTGTAAAGAATTCATGTAAACAGTTGTGCCAGTTGGTGTAACTAGTGTGCGATTTTAGATAATGTGTCCCTGAAGATGGACCCAAATTAAGGTTTCGAAACATGTAGGACAGTGAAATGTTAATGTGATTAAATTGTACATTTGTCGGACTTTAAATATAGAGTTTAAATGTACGGAATGTATAATATTATGCAAAGGTTAGACTTCATCCACACAGTGAGTACAGTCACGGTCAGGGGAAATATTCTTTGCCTTTTCAAATTTCACATTATTATCACCGTGCATCTTTACAAATTAAATTAAACCAACTGATGTAGGGGCATATAATAGAGACGCTACAATAAAGGTAGTTCAATTTGTGCATCAGTTGGTTTAATGTAGTTTAATTTAAATTCTTTGCCTTTGTTTAAATGCGTCTGATCTTAACAACGGTCCGCGTTTACGTCACGGGCAGCTCAAGTGAACGCGGGAATTCTTCGAAATAATATCTAAACCAAAAGAATAATACGACTATCGCCAAATCCGTATATGTTAAGTCTCTAAACATGTCTGTCTAACCCTTTGAAGCCCAGTGGTTGCTTTATGTAGCACCCAGGAGGCAGCGTGTTACGGGCCGCGAAGTATTTTAAATACAGTAGAACCTCGGTTATCCGAAACTCGGGTTAACCGAAACGCCTGTCAGGCGCTGCATTCCCAGAACTGCCCGCCGTGAGACACCTCTGAGCCTCTCGCCGTCAGTTTGCTGTCAAAAGTTGACTTGTGCTGCTTACAGTGCAGTTTTAACGTTTGGTGTGACGGTGATTGTAAACAGTGTCGGCTGGACGAAACGTGTTGTGATGACAACAGAACGGAAATTGGAGGTTGTGAGAGAAATTGAAATGGCGAGATCTTGCGAAACGTGTTGTGATGACAACAGAAATTGGAGGTTGTGAGAGGAATTGAAAGTGGCGAGATGTTGCGAAACGTGTTGTAATGACAACAACAGAAATTGGAGGTTGTGAGAGGAATTGAAAGTGGCGAGATGTTGCGAAACTGTGTTGTAATGACAACAACAGAAATTGGAGGTTGTGAGAGGAATTGAAAGTGGCGAGATGTTGCGAAACGTGTTATGATGACAACAACAGAAATTGGAGGTTGTGAGAGGAATTGAAAGTGGCGAGATGTTGCGAAACGTGTTGTAATGACAACAACAGAAATTGGAGGTTGTGAGAGGAATTGAAAGTGGCGAGATGTTGCGAAACGTATTGTAATGACAACAACAGAAATTGGAGGTTGTGAGAAGAATTGAAAGTGGCGAGATGTTGCGAAACGTGTTGTAATGACAACAACAGAAATTGGAGGTTGTGAGAGGAATTGAAAGTGGCGAGATGTTGCGAAACGTGTTGTAATGACAACAGAAATTGGAGGTTGTGAGAGGAATTGAAAGTGGCGAGATGTTGCGAAACGTGTTGTAATGACAACAACAGAAATTGGAGGTTGTGAGAGGAATTGAAAGTGGCGAGATGTTGCGAAACGGTTGTAATGACAACAACAGAAATTGGAGGTTGTGAGAGGAATTGAAAGTGGCGAGATGTTGCGAAACGTGTTGTAATGACAACAACAGAAATTGGAGATTGTGAGAGGAATTGAAAGTGGCGAGATGTTGCGAAACGTGTTGTAATGACAACTGAACGGAAATTGGAGGTTGTGAGAGGAATTGAAAACGGCGAGATGTTGCGAAATGTGTTGTGATAACAACTGAACAGAAATTGGAGGTTGTGAGAGGAATTGAAAATGGCGAGATATTGCGAGATGTGTTGTGATGACAACAACAGAAATTGGAGGTTGTGAGACGAATTTAAAATGGCGAGATATTGCGAGATGTGTTGTGATGACAACAACAGAAATTGGAGGTTGTGAGAGGAATTGAAAATGGCGAGATGTTGCGAGATGTGTTGTGATGACAACAACAGAAATTGGAGGTTGTGAGAGGAATTGAAAATGGCGAGATATTGCGAGATGTGTTTGTATGACAACTGAACAGAAATTGAGGTTGTGAGAGGAATTGAAAATGGCGAGATATTGCGAGATGTGTTGTGATGACAACTGAACAGAAATTGGAGGTTGTGAGAGGAATTGAAAATGGCGAGATATTGCGAGATGTGTTGTGATGACAACAACAGAAATTGGAGGTTGTGAGAGGAATTGAAATGGCGAGATGTTGCGAACTGTGTTGTGATGACAACTGAACAGAAATTGGAGGTTGTGAGAGGAATTGAAATGGCGAGATTTGCGAAGATGTGTTGTGCAATGACAACAACAGAAATTGGAGGTTGTGAGAGGAATTGAAATGGCGAGATGTTGCGAATGTGTTGTGATGACAACAACAGAAATTGGAGGTTGTGAGAGGAATTGAAAGTGGCGAGATATTGCGAAATGTGTTGTATGACAACAACAGAAATTGGAGGTTGTGAGAGGAATTGAAATGGCGAGATTTGCGAAAGTGTTGTGATGACAACAACAGAAATTGGAGGTTGTAGAAGAATTTAAAATGGCGAGATATTGCGAATGTGTTGTGATGACAACAACAGAATTGGAGGTTGTGAGAGGAATTGAAAATGGCGAGATGTTGCGAGATGTGTTGTGATGACAACAACAGAAATTGGAGGTTGTGAGAGAATTGAAAATGGCGAGATATTGCGAACGTGTTGTAAATGACAACTGAACAGAAATTGGAGGTTGTGAGAGGAATTGAAAATGGCGAGATATTGCGAATGTTGTGATGACAACTGAACAGAAATTGGAGGTTGTGAGAGGAATTGAAATGGCGAGATATTGCGAAAGTGTTGTGATGACAACAACAGAAATTGGAGGTTGTGAGAGGAATTGAAATGGCGAGATGTTGCGAAGTGTTGTGATGACAACTGAACAGAAATTGGAGGTTGTGAGAGGAATTGAAAATGGCGAGATATTGCGAAACGTGTTGTGATGACAACAACAGAAATTGGAGGTTGTGAGAGGAATTGAAATGGCGAGATGTTGCGAGATGTGTTGTGATGACAACAACAGAAATTGGAGGTTGTGAGAGGAATTGAAAGTGGCGAGATATTGCGAATGTGTTGTGATGACAACAACAGAAATTGGAGGTTGTGAGAGGAATTGAAAATGGCGAGATTTGCGAAGATGTTTGTGATGACAACAACAGAAATTGGAGGTTGTGAGACGAATTTAAAATGGCGAGATATTGCGAGATGTTTGTGATGACAACAACAGAAATTGGAGGTTGTAGAGAATTGAAAATGGCGAGATGTTGCGAGATGTCGTGGCGGATTTCGGTGTTGGCATATCAACGGTTTGAGATTGGCAACATCGAAATCGAAACTCGAAGAACATTCGTCTAAAATGCCGAATGAAGGGACATTGCAGCCAAAAAACGTTGTGAAAAAAGTTCAAACTAAAATAGATTTTTTTTTTCGTATAAATATTTGTAGTGTTGTATTGTATTGTATCTGTAAATATCGTACACTATCTTGTGCCATAAATTGTATTAACATAAGACGTGTTTGTGAATAAATGTTATATTTATTGCAACTTATCACGTCAAGCCGAATTTCCGAATTATCCGAAATATTGCTTATCGAAATCGGGTCCGCCCCCTTTATTTTGGATAATCGATGTTCTACTGTAAATTCTGTACGATGTTTTAATATCAACCAACAAATGCACTCAAATTATCACACATTCACAATAATGTATTAAAAAAAACACTACACTCGTACATGTTTCGAAGCTTATTGGTCCATCATCAGGGAGGACATCAATTGTTGTTGCATAAAACGATCACTTGATAATGTTTGGTCTAACTGTATATGTAGAAAAGTGCTGGAAAATTTCCGTGTAGTGTGTTTTTTGAATACGTTATTGTGCATGTGTGACAATTTGAGTGCATTTGTCGGCTGATATTACAAATCGAACTATATGCACGGAGTGGAAAATATAAAAATTAATTCTCTGCGCTCAACAAATGTTAAAATTATTTAGCCAAATACAAGGAAATTCAATAACTAGTGTTTCCTTTAACTTTTGGATTTCTGTTGAAGTGGCCAGTGACATAACTCCCCCCGGGCGCCAAAAAACACCTACGACGCCTCTGAGAACACCAGTTTCACAAATTCTACGTTCTGCCCACACAGTGTATTTATGTGTTTTGTGTGGATCTCGAACAAACAGCGATTATTTCACTGTACAACATTAACTGACTGGTTTGTATAACTGAGACGGAGTGTGTTTACTGCGCGGTACGGACTGTATTTATGTGTTTTGTGTGGATCTCAGAACAAACAGCGATTATTTCACTGTACAGCATTAACTGACTGGTTTGTATAACTGAGACGGAGTGTGTTTACTGCGCGGTACGGACTGTATTTATGTGTTTTGTGTGGATCTCAGAACAAACAGCGATTATTTCACTGTACAGCATTAACTGACTGGTTTGTATAACTGAGACGGAGTGTGTTTACTGCGCGGTACGGACTGTATTTATGTGTTTTGTGTGGATCTCAGAACAAACAGCGATTATTTCACTGTACAACATTAACTGACTGGTTTGTATAACTGAGACGGAGTGTGTTTACTGCGCGGTACGGACTGTATTTATGTGTTTTGTGTGGATCTCAGAACAAACAGCGATTATTTCACTGTACAACATTAACTGACTGGTTTGTATAACTGAGACGAAGTGTGTTTACTGCGCGGTACGGACTGTATTTATGTGTTTTGTGTGGATCTCAGAACAAACAGCGATTATTTCACTGTACAGCATTAACTGACTGGTTTGTATAACTGAGACGGAGTGTGTTTACTGCGCGGTACGGACTGTATTTATGTGTTTTGTGTGGATCTCAGAACAAACAGCGATTATTTCACTGTACAGCATTAACTGACTGGTTTGTATAACTGAGACGGAGTGTGTTTACTGCGCGGTACGGACTGTATTTATGTGTTTTGTGTGGATCTCAGAACAAACAGCGATTATTTCACTGTACAACATTAACTGACTGGTTTGTATAACTGAGACGGAGTGTGTTTACTGCGCGGTACGGACTGTATTTATGTGTTTTGTGTGGATCTCAGAACAAACAGCGATTATTTCACTGTACAGCATTAACTGACTGGTTTGTATAACTGAGACGGAGTGTGTTTACTGCGCGGTACGGACTGTATGTGTTTTGTGTGGATCTCAGAACAAACAGCGATTATTTCACTGTACAACATTAACTGACTGGTTTGTATAACTGAGACGGAGTGTGTTTACTGCGCGGTACGGACTGTATGTATGTGTTTTGTGTGGATCTCAGAACAAACAGCGATTATTTCACTGTACAACATTAACTGACTGGTTTGTATAACAGACGGAGTGTGTTTACTGCGCGGTACGGACTGTATTTATGTGTTTTGTGTGGATCTCAGAACAAACAGCGATTATTTCACTGTACAGCATTAACTGACTGGTTTGTATAACTGAGACGGAGTGTGTTTACTGCGCGGTACGAACTGGATCTTTACAGTTCAGGTTAATTTTAGTCCTTAAACATGTTTAAAACAAAATGAAGTGCTCTAGAGTGCCGAACGAGGATGCAATATAAAAGCTATAACCGAAATCCCAGATCGTTTGCCATCTTCAGCTGACCGCTTATATACCCAGATCGCCGTGACTTCGGAACACCACAAAGACGCAATAAGACACCGGCCTCGCTTGGCTGTCCGACCTCGTACTGAATTCCACTTGGATAAAATACGCGATGACGTAATTCGTGGAGGCCGGTCAGTTGGATTACTGTTAATGAGCGAGAGACTTGTGGTTCTCCCAGCGGTGGCTGAAATTACTCGTTATCCTTAAAGCGTTAGAAGTTACAGAAAGAATGCCAGCACGGAGTAGTAATTAGGAAAGAACTGAATGAGACAGACCGACGTAATCTTTCTTTTTAGACTTTCTGTATCGTCTGATTTTTGATGATGTACAGCGTTTCGGAAGCTGGCTGTGCTTCCGTCTTCGGGCAAAGAGAACGTCTACTCTGGTGGACCTCTCAGTCTATCTAAGGGGTCCACCAATTTAGGTGATTTCTTGCCTGAAGACGGAAACACAGCCGGCTTCCGAAAAGTCGTGCTTGATAAAAAAAAATGAGACGAAGGACGAAGTCCAAATAAGATTATGTCAGTGAGTCACATAGCATCGTGAGAGCCATGTAGAGTTGAGTGAGAGAGGGCTCGCAAAATTGGAGTTCTATTGCCGACCGAAGGAACGGCGAGACTGGCTAGGCAAACGACATAGGGGAATTCTCACCAACGGAGTCCGCTAACTCGAAAGGTGGAACACTGCATGTCTCAGTCGCGTAGGATAGGCCCTCCGAGACACCGCAGAGTCGAAGGGGCCGAAAATTTCGTCGGAAAAACTAAAATTTGAAATGAAAAAAAAAATTGTTCTGCCCTCAACGAAATTTAAATTACGGAGCCGATTATAAGGAAATCCAATAAATACTTGTGATTTTTTTTTAAAAGCTCATGATTTCTGTTAGGGGTGGCCATTGTGATTACTTGCCCCCGGGGCACCAAAAAAAAAAAAATTACCTACGCCACTACCGATGGTGTCGTCTGTGAACCTCAGTGTTATCTGGCGCCTTGTGCTCGGTGCGTGTGAACTGACACACATTTTTGTGTGTAAGGGGAAAACTGTAATAATTATGCTGTAGATAATTAGGCGTCCGGGATTTATGCACCTTCGGTCTAGTGGAATGATAGTCAAATGTTTGTGAAAATTTGTTAGCTGTTTCGAATGTTTAAATGGAATGAGAGACGGCCACACATACTGGTGATCTCAAAAACCACTTTTTATCCATTTTAGGGTGAAAGCATGGTAATATAAATTCTCACTCTATCTCCCAGAAAAGAACTTCACATACATTACAAAGACCAATCTGGTTACCTCCACCGTTTACTCGTTTTGACACGATTATTTACCGGGCCGTTTTGGCTCATCTATAAAACATCAAAACGTGACGTCATTGCGTGTCAAATCGGATTATGAGATGATTCATGGCAGCGTGATTTGAGTGATATCATGACACCGTGACGTGACGAAGCTTTAATCCTGTGTATCTGTCGGATATTGAAAGCAAACGATGGTATTGACGTTACAGTTAGCATGTCAGCTGCGGGAATGGAGCAAACAGCGTATTGAAATTACTGGTGAAACTGTTAGGTCGAGAGGCTGTTCGCAGAAGTTATGACGCAGTTTTGTAACGCCTTACAAGACACGCAATGTGCGTATAACGTAATATTGAGGCGCGTTCGCGTAACCATTGTTGCCGTGGAAAAGAAATAAGTATTACATATTGTATGTGTCTGTAGCCTTAGTTATCCAGCATGCAAAGCGCATGCGCCGTATTATATTGTCATCTGTGGCCTGTCTGGCTGTACCATATTTTTCCACATTATCTCATAAACGGCACGATTTTTGGGGAAAAGTTATTGAACATAAAATGTGTGTTTTGATTTTGTGTACAACTTTTGTCTGAAACATTTCTCATTCTAAGAAGAATTCAGCAAGATATTACCATAAATGTACATAGGTCTTCATGTAAAGTACCTGTTATTGTCGTCGGATTTTAATGGAACTTGAATTTTCTCGACAGATTTTCGAAAAATACTCAAATTTCAAATTCCATGAGTATCCGTCCAGTGGGAAACTAGATGTTCCATGCGGATGGACAGACGGACAGACAGATATGACGAAGCTAATATCCGCTTTTCGCAGTTTTGCGAAAAGCGCTTAAAACAGCGTAGCAGAAGTCGTTTCCCCCGTCGCTGTAACTTGCAATGAAACAATTTGTGGCATTTTAATTTGAATAATTTTTATTTACGTAATTAAAAAAAAATAACATGAGGGTGCAGTACGGTAATACAGGGAATGTAGCACTGTCAGATGTTTATATGTCAGTAACCAGTCTATAATCACGTTATACGTTATACCAGTCTATAATCACGTTATACGTTATACCAGTCTATAATCACGTTATACGTTATACCAGTCTATAATCACGTTATACGTTATACCAGTCTATAATCACGTTATACGTTCATTCATTCCGCAGTCTGTCTTACGACAGGTCGACAGACTATAACAAAGCCAGTTCTTCACAGCGTGCGATCTAGTGCTTCCTCTTTCAAATTCCAGCACCTTTTCTTTTCTTTAAGATCATCCAGTAGCTGCTTACATCGTCTTCGTCGTCCCTTCTGTATTTCCTTTGGTAACGTGTTTTAGAAGACGTCCGTTGTTAATTACATACTGACTCCGAGAATTTGCGTAGCAGTTGATACAGATCACAGCATTGTAGGCTCACTTGGCTTCATTATAAACACGTGACTGCCCTGACTTCTTTCTGAATTACTCTGTATGAGCAAACATTACCGTATGATCCTGTAATTAGACATGGGAACGAGGAAAGTTCTGACACGCTAGCACAGTGTTTGTACATCGCCTTCAGAGCACAGTAGCTAATTACAGCAATGTTGCAGAAGTATTAGGGGAAGCATTATAAAGCATTTTCAGCATAATTACTCCAGTTTTTGCCCTTGCATACAAAAATGTGTATCAATTTTAAGTGATCCATAATTATGCATTGAACAGTTGGATATGGTGACTAAAACCAACAATTGAACAGTTGGATATGGTGACTAAAACCAACAATCGAGCAGTTGGATACGGTGACTAAAACCAACAGTTGAGCAGTTGGATATGGTGACTAAAACCAACAATTGAGCAGTTGGATATGGTGACTAAAACCAACAATTGAGCAGTTGGATATGGTGACTAAAACCAACAATTGAACAGTTGGATATGGTGACTAAACCAACAAATGCACACAGGTTTATGAAAATACAGTCGAGCCCGGTTATAACGACATCGGTTTATACGACACCTCGTCTATAACGTCAGATATTCTGTGGTACCAATTAATTCCTCACTGTTAACCGTAACATTACACTCCTCGGTTATAACAACACTCGTTTATAACGACACCAAATATTCAGTCCCTTTCGTGACGTTATAACCGAGTATGTCTATCACAAATGTAGTAAGCAGTACCTCCTACATTTCTTTCCTTTCAGGATGGTGAATTTATATACATTATATACATGGTATATACATTATTTGTTACATACCGTAATTAAACGTTTATCTGTATTTTAAACTGTAATGCGTATTTTAAACCGTGTAATCTTAGTATTTCATATTGTACATGTGTGCTGGTTCACAAAGTTTTGTAAATGTATTTGTTCTTCATAACGCACCTCCCTGAGGATGGCCACCTGAGCGACCGAAACATGTAGCAGGTATTACTGCGTTTATGATACATGTTCATAAACTTGTGTGCATTTTTCACACTGTTCAGTTCGCAGCAGTATCAGCCTTGCTAGGGCTACGTGGTCACTGGATACACATGATGGAGTGAGAGAAACCAACAGCAATGAAGGAATTTCGAAACATTAGACAACTAATAATTTAGAGCAGGTCTTATACACCGCTGCAGCCCAGTGGGCATACTTTCTTTCGATCTCTGACGCAAGAATCCTTAATCAGCCAAAATCATCAATACAACTATATTAGAAGGTGCACCATATGATTCAAATACACCATTTCTACTTAAGATGTCCTCCGTATGTTTAAATGCACTTTTCCCACTGTTGACACCGTGCATCTTCGTCATATTAAATTAAGTTATAAACCAACCGATGCACACTAAAACCACTTTTTAAGTAGCTTTATTATAAAATTGTTAAAATTGTACCCCTACACGTGTTTCGATCCTAGGATCATCGTCAGGGGGGTTTATTGCTAAAAGCTACAGTCACTTCAACACATGATTTAAAATATTCTATCAGCACTTTGAAACATAAGTTAAAATCTTGTAAAAAGATTCTCTAAAAGTTGTAAAATTATAAAAACACTGTAGTTAGTAGAATTGTGGAACTGCTGGCGTGTGGTATTAAAAGCATATGAAATGTTTTTGCGTGGAGCGGAGTGTACTGCGTGTTGTGCTGTGAGGAGTGCTACGGTGACGATGATCCTAGGATCGAAACACGTGTAGGGGTACAATTTTAACAATTTTATAATAAAGCTACTTAAAAAGTGGTTTTAGTGTGCATCGGTTGGTCTATAACTTAATTTAATATGTGTGCATTTGTTGGCTTTAGTTGCCATATCTAAAATTGTGTGTCAGTTCACACGGACCTAGCAGAAAGCACCACATAACAGTACGTTCACAGTTCGCTGCAGAATTGTGGGTCTTCCTGTTACGTTACCCTTCAGGCACATATAATTTCTAGATGTCTCCTAGGGAAAGGTAAAGGTAAAGTTCTCCCTAGAACGGGCCACGAAGACCCAGAGGGGGAGTAGAGATATAGCTCTATTCTTTAACCCTGGCACTAGATGAGAGTGGGTGGTCAACGCCACGCCCGGCCGCTTTACCCCCAGGAAAGAGACCCGGTACCCATTGTACAGGAGGCTGGGTGGGCCCCAGGGCCGGTCTGGACGGGTGCGGAAAATCTCACAACCACCGGGATTCGATCCTTGGACCGTCCAGCCCGTAGCGAGTCGCTATACCGACTGAGCTATCCCGGCCCACGGTGGCTCCTAGATGTTTGGGAAATTAGTGGGCCCTTATTACACTATATGTACCATCTGATTTTGACTTTAAAATTACCTTTTTTTTAATGTACCCATAGATGTTTGATGGGTTCCATGGCAACTTACGTCATGTCGCCGAGCTTCTCTTCACGTTGTTAATCTCTCAGTTCACTGTTTATCAGAATTCAATGGCGCCCTCTGTCATTCAGCCCCGATGAATGTGTGAAGGTGTGGCTGAAGAAATCGTTTGGTAGGAAAAAGCAGCGGTGGAATAGTAATATGCTGAATGCAGTGTACTATGGGATGTCTTATATATTTCAGTGTAAGCTTCCCGGTAATGTAGATTGATACGACGTTTCGGGACAGCTCGGCACTAGCAGTGCCTTTGTAGCGTGGAACATGCACTTTGTGTGTACGTGATGCTGACATTGACAATTGATCAGTGCGCTGAAACTAACGACGCGTTTTAGGCGCCTTCGCGAAAAGCGATTATTAGCTTGTGTCTGTGTCCGTCCGTCCGTCCGCACGGAAGATTTCAACTCCCATTGGATGGATTTTCATGAAATTTTATATTCGAAAATTTTTCGAAACGCTGTCGAGAAAATTCAAGTTTCATTAAAATCTGACAACAATAACGGTACTTTACATGAACACCTATGTGCATTTATGATAATATCTCGCTGAATTCTTCTTAGAATGAGAAATGTTTCAAACAAAAGTTGTAGAGAAAATCAAAACACACATTTTATGTTCAATAACTTTTTTCCCGAAAATCATGCCGTTTATGAGATAATGTGGAAAAATACGGTAGAGCCAGACAGGCCACAGCTGACAATATAATACGGCGCATGCGCTTTGCATGCTGGATAACTAAGGCTACAGACACACACACACACACAATATGTAATACTTATTGCTTTTCCACGGCAACAATGGTTACGCGAACGCGCCTCAGTGGTACGTTATACGTACATTGCCTGTCTTGTTTTGCGAGCTTCGTAAATTTGAAGTCAGCTTGAGGTTCCGGTTACCGCCATGGGTTTGCTCATGGCCAGGGAAGTATCCTTGTCCTGTATATAAATGCATCTGTTCGTGACCGTACCGTGCCTTGACCGTGACCGCTAGTGTGGACAGTGCTACTGGAACACGGTGAAGAAGGTCTGACCGCAACGGACTGCCACTCTACAGCGACTTCGGCCTCATTAAGCCCGCAGACCTAGACGACGAAGCACTTGTCGCGCGAACTGTCATTATAATTATTCCCTTTGTGATAAAACTCGTTCAAATTTCAATGGTAAATCGTTAAAATCAAACCTCAAGAAGGAAAAAAACTAGTTATAGCGTAGTCTGTAGACTGCACGGTCCGCATTTGAATCCCCGCAGGGGCAAGAGACCGACTATGTCGACCAGCCCAGCCCGCTATTCAATGTGTACCGGGTTTCTTTCCCGAGATAAAGCGGCCGGGGATGTGAATTTGTCACCTGTATCTAGTGTCGAGCATATGATTTTGTGGAGCTATACCTCCACTCCTTCTAATGCCTCGAGATCATGTGATGGGAAGATTTTACGTTTTTTTTTTTACCGTTGCGTTTAATCCTTCACGAATTTCGAACCTGCAGCCCACTCTAAACACGAGAGAGACATTTATTTGTTACAAGTGTACAGCTGTAACGATCGGTTGTCGACTGATTGTTCTCTGATACAAAACGGACAGAGAACTGTATGAATTCCACAAGTTCTGTGTGGACGTAACCACCATGCATGCTGTTGTTTCGTTGTGCCCTTCATCATCATCGCGTTTACATTACACATAGCGCACGACCCGTCGCAGACGACAGAGAATCCCATTTCTTTCATACTCTCCTTTATCCATTTCGTATTTTTATCTCCTTCCCGCCTTTCTCCCGTTTCGTAGCAACGCTGTGTTGCAGTTCCTAGAGCATTACAGCAGTTGGCTGGTTACCATTTACACTTTTCGGTCGCTTCATTCCGCAGTAAAGAGCTCGTACTACTTTCTGTGTATATTCGCTAGAGCGAGACATTTCAAATTAAGATAACCTCGTGAGCCATTTTGCTTCACTTAAATATTCAACCCATCATTACGGGGGACAGAAATCCCGTGGATCTTTTGTGATAATGCGTTCGAACTCGGTTATAACGTAACGAAAGGGTCTGAATATTTTGTGTCGCTATAAACGAGTGTTGCTATAACCGAGGGGCATAATGTTATGGTTAACAGTGAGGAATTAATTGGTACCACAGAATATGTGACGTTATAAACGAGGTGTCGCATAAACCGATGTCGTTATAACCGGGTTCGACTGTATTTGGCACAGAACATCCCATAATAACGCTAACACTGTTGCCAGAATTTCAAGTTTCTGTGTTGATGAGTTACGGCTACCAAAGTTCGACAAACAACTTTTGTTATATAAGCTTGCATAATTCTGCCGTCTTTTCAACTAGCGTCCGCCTAGTTCCGAACAGCCATTTCCATCCAGCTACCAGGAACACGGCACTCTATTCTCCGTCAAACACTTCGTGTCTCCTCACCTGTGTAACGCTCCTTGGCTGGTCCGTCCAGCAGTCTCTGCCGCTCCATGGTGGTACTGTATCGAGACTGGCGCCGCCCGCGACCTGACCTGACCTCTGACGTCATATCGGCCACACGTGACCCACAGCTTTGAGGCTGTGTGGCAATGTCATCTGCCGCGTCGCCCCGCCCTTGATACCGTCCCTCGAACTTACTCTCGTCCTATTTTTCATCATTCCGCCTCTCACATTGTTCCTATTTCACTGTTCTTGTTCTTCTTTTCGCCTCCTATCCCCCCCTCTTACTCCTTTTCTCCTCTTCCTTATTCATCATCGTCTGCTGCTTATTTTGACTGCAGTCATTAAGGCATTTATTTGCCCCCTACCTGCTTAAATGGAGATCAGCTGGACCGATCGTGTGAGAAACGAAGAAGTATTACACAGAGTGAAGGAGGAGAGGAATATCGTACATACAATAAAAAGAAGAAAGGCTAACTGGATTGGTCACATCTTGCGTAGGAACTGCCTTCTGAAACACGTGATTGAAGGAAAGTTAGAAGGAAGGATAGAAGTGACGGGAAGACGAGGGAGAAGATGTAAGAAGCTACTGGATGACCTTAAGGAAAAGAGAAGATAGTGGAAATTGAAAGAGGAAGCACTAGATCGCACTGTGTGGAGAATTGGCTTTGGAAGAGGCTACAGACCTGTCGTAAGACAGACTGCAGAATGAATGAATACGTGCTTGCAGTGGGCCGCGATAGCTCAGTCGGTATAGCGGCTCGCTACTGGCTGAACGGTCCAGGGATTGAATCCCGGTGGGGGTGAGATTTTGCGCACCAGTCCAGACCGGCCGTGGGACCCACCCAGCCTCCTGTACAATGGGTACAGGGTCTCCTTTCCAGGGGTAAAGCAACCACCCGCACCCATCTAGCGCCGAGGTTAAAGAAGGAGTAGAGGTATACGAGTACATTTAATTCCCCTCTGGGCCTTGATGGCAGGTTATAGGATGAACTTCACCTTCAAAATCCTGCATTCGAATGCTGCGGTTTGACTGGTAGTTTGTAGTTCGCCGTTGGATATGTGAAACTGGTGGAACGTGAAACAAGCATGTCTTGTGTTGTCCGTTCAATTATCGCTGCCGTGATGTTTGCAGCCGGATGTGTGGATTATGTTGTTCAAACGCTGCAGCATTTGGTTCCTACGCTCCAGGCCAGACAAGCCGTTGGCCGTGTTACGAAGGTGGCAGGCGGGCTGTGTCCAGACGCGCACCAAGAATTATTCACAGGGGGGGCAGACCCTGAGGCTATATATAATTTATGTTTGATTTTAAAAAAATCATGTCATAAGTACAACATAACTGTCTGCAACTGCATTTATATACATACAAATATAACTACATGTTGCATGACTCGCCTAATTTAAATCAGAAAGTCTTCCTAATTTGGGGGGCTGCAGCTTGGCAGCCCCCCCCCCCCCCCGTCTTGGGTGCGCCCTTGGCTCTGACTACGCACTCTGTTGAGACTCCAGTAATTTCGTGTTTTGAGAGATTCTTTACGCGCATGCCGTTACCCGATGAACGATACGGTGTTTTCCTCATCCATGTTACATCGCCTCTCTATCCACCCCCGGGCAAAGTAGTTCCCAGGCTTCAGTTCGTCGTGCCGCCAGTAGCAACAACGTAGAGCCTGCACCTACTGTCACGGTGCCATTGGGGAAGCTGCAGAAAGGAATGATGAATTTTGAGGGAGAAGAAAACCGGGTGTTTGTGTTTGGTTGGATGGTGACTTGTCGAACTCATAAGAGAGCGAGTCGGCCGGTAATTGAAGGTTGTTGCTAATGGTGTATCGACCAATGAGGCTGGACTTGGACATGTCACGTGTTGCTGTTTGCTGTCTGTCAGGGCAAGTTCGTGCCACGCTGATTTGCTGGTTGTATTTTACTTTCAAATTCATGTCCCATCCGCGAAAGTGTTGTCTTTTAAGCAGTGCAGTGGCGGCTAACAAGTAGAGGCATTGAGTGGTTCGATTGAGGCGTTAATCGATTAGAGGCATGCAGTGGGTCGATTGAAATGTTAGAGGCATTAAGTGGTTAGATTGAGGCGTTAATCGATTAGAGGCGTGCAGTGGGTCGATTGAAATGTTAGAGGCATTAAGTGGTTAGATTGAGGCGTTAATCGATTAGAGGCATGCAGTGGGTCGATTGAGCGTTAATCGATTAGAGGCATGCAGTGGGTCGATTGAAAAGTTAGAGCATTAATGGTAGATTGAGGCGTTAATCGATTAGAGGCGTGCAGTGGTCGATTGAAATGTTAGAGGCTTAAGTGTTAGATTGAGGCGTTAATCGATTAGAGGCATGCAGTGGGTCGATTGAAATGTTAGAGGCATTAAGTGGTTAGATTGAGGCATTAATCGATTAGGGGCGTTAAGTGGCTCGAAGTATTAATCGATTAGAGACATGCAGTGGTCGATTGAAATAGAGGCATTAAGTGGTTCGATTGAGGCGTTAATCGATTAGGGGCGTGCAGTGAGTGGGTCGATTGAAATGTTAGAGGCATAATTAAATGGTTGGATTGAGGCGTTAACCGATTAGAGACTGCTGTGGGAAGAGAGAGGGAAACCTTGAGCGTCTCATCCCCACCATTTATGGACACCTTTCTGTAGCCTCAGTATTGCCGCCTGTGTTAAGCCGGGATTAGACGGCGCGCGGCTCGTCCAGTGAAGTGACGTCACTTGCTCGGCCAACAGATCGGAACAGAAAAGACAATCTGGCTACACGACGCGGCTCAGCTCGGCAAATGGCGGACCAGCGGCCTTGCTCGGGTAGGTTCGGCTCGGCTTGTGGAATAAGTCGTGTTGTTCTATGAACTTAAAAATGTCCTCGTTTGACCACTCCATTCTAGCCAATACCAATTGTGGGACAGAAACTTTCACTCTTCGCGCACCCCGACAGCAGAAAACAAAGACCAGACCTAAGTGTATACAGGTTGGACGAGACTGGCTTGGCGCGTAGACTGCAGGCGCCGTGTAGCCGCAACAGCTGCCCGCGCCGAGTCCCTTTGAGGATCGTGAGAAAACCGCTTCTGAGGCGGTCCAACGAGCCTCGCTCCACCAATCACACGCCGCGCCGCGCCAGGCAGGTTATACGGCGCGTTTGAATATGATTCTTTGTCAGTGACGTCAGTTATGACGTAAAACGTGCCGAGCCACGCGCCGTCTAATCCCGGCTTTAGGAATGGCTATTGGTAGCGATAGCCGTCGCTAGTCACAAGCTGCAGTTGACAGTGGCCGGAAGTGGCTGTAGGACAATACAGTAGGAGACAACGTGGGAAGATTCCAGTGGCGCCATCCGTATAGTACAGGGTGATGCTACTGCTTGTGGCAGACGTGCGCTTTAATACGGTTTGCAGATTATACAGGGTGTTTCGGGGGGAATGTGCCAGACTTGGGGAGAACGTTCTTTAGGTCAAATTATATCGATATAACAAAAAAAATATACCTATATTAGAAGTTGAAGGGTTACGGAGATAATGGCAAGAGAAAAGCGTGGCATTCTTACGGCTCGACGTGCTGTGCTTGTTTAGCGTGATTCGGACGCGCTCGCAGAACTGCGAAAAGCGACTACTAGCCTCGTCATGTCTGTCTGTCCGTCCACACGGAGCAACTCGGCTCCCCCTGACGGTTTTTGATGAAAGTTTATATTTCAGTATTTTTCGAACATCTGTCGAGAAAATTAAAGTTTAATTATAATCTGACAAGCTTAACAGGTACTTTACGTGACGAGCTGTCGCTGAATTCTTCTTACAATGAGAAATGTTTCAGACAAAAGTTGTACAGAAAATCAAAACACACATTTTATGTTCAATAACTTTTTTCCGAAAATCGTACCGTTTATGAGATAATGTGGAAAAATACGGTAGAGCCAGACAGGCCACAGATGACAATATAATACGGCGCATGCGCTTTGCATGCTGGATAACTACGACTACAGACACACACTCAGAATATGTAATACTGATTGCTTTTCCGCGGCAACAACGGTTACGCGAACGCGCCTGACTGTTACGTTATACGTACATTGCGTGTCTTCTTGTTTTCATGACGTCACCCACCCTTCCACTGACACCTCAGTGTTTTCCACCATGGACGTGCAGTCCAGTATCTCTGCTCGTACAGACCGTGGAAGCTCCACCTCTCACGGCTGTACATTCAGGAATGCGTTCTGGCTGTGTGGGCATCATGATATACTGGCTGGCTGTATCATGCCGTGAGGAGGCCGTGTGAAGGGACCGGCGGCTGGAATTCAAGGACGCCATGTTGTGCTGCATTGCGCTGGGCCCTACCGCGTAGCATCGAAGGCCGAAGCTTGTGTGAATAAGACAGCACTTACTGATCCACTGCTATATAGGCACCTGCTGACAGCACGGGGATAACGCTTTCAGAATGAAGATGACATATTCATATAGATGTTTACAAATATAGACAGACCATAATTCCTTGAGACAAAAAAATGTCTTCGGTGTTTCAGGCTACGACTGAACCGCAAATTGTACGTAAAACGTCACGCCGACAAGTTGAATGTTGGCGATCTTTTTTTGGCGGGTGTTAAAATGTTTTAGCTGCTTGAGTGAGGGAAGGACGAAAGAAAGAAAGAAGTTGACTGTATTGGAGTTTGTATTTTTTCAGAAATTTCTACAAGTTGTTATATGTATGTGTTTATGTCTCTGTAATGGTTAGCCGTGGCTTGTGGTATGAGAAGTAGGTCGCGTAGTTTACGCTCTTGAGATGGGAGAGACGCCTGGTGAAGATGTGATATATCGCGCTGCCGCCTAGCGTCGTAGATTGCGCGGGATCGTTGCGTGATTTCTAGACCGAGTTCTTCTTTCATGAATTTTTCGGCCTCTGTGAACCCTCCTCTGCCTCCTTCTTCCGTTTTCGGTAGTTTTCTTGCTTTTGTGCGTTAGTTAGTCTCGGCATCGTGAACCTGTAAAAAATCAGCGCCGAGGTGACCCACCTGTGTGTACCGAAATGTAAGGCGTTAGATGGTGAGAGTGTGAAAATCGTAGGTGATTTTGACATGGCCGCCATTTTGGCAGATTTCAAGATTTTTCGATGATTCTTTTTTTCAGCGTGTAGGCATATTGCTTACCTTTCAAACTATGTATCGTTCACTGCTGTAGTCGAAGTAGGCGCGGAGCACTGTGAAGAAACGTAGGTAACGGGAAAGTCTGACATCGCGAGCGCCGAGGTGACCCACCTATGTGTACCGAAATGTAAGACTTTTACGTCAAAAACGGGACGGGGATGTTCATAAACAGTAGGGCATTTTAAAAAATGTTTTATTACATAAAAATATTGAACTTACATTAATTCTTCACAGAACCGCGCAATTGTTGCCAACACGTATTTTTCCTTTTCTCTGAATAATTCATTGACTTTAAAGTTACTCTATTTATTCAATGGGCAACTGTCGATCTCGATCACCGCGCCTCTACCGACGGTTACACGAATGACTGGTACCTACAATAGCAGCCATTGATGCGAACTTGATTATAGGTTATGATTGACCAATATTTAAGCATATTTTAAAGTTTTTATGAAAAAAAGGGTCAAAAATGGCATTTTTACTAAAACGACGGGACGGCCGGGACATAGCAAAAAAAAACGGTACTGTCCCGTTCAAAAAGGGACGTATATATTCCATTGGCACCACAGCCAGTTCTTTCATGTCAAATGCTAGGATATGAAACGTGAAGGTATGATTGTCATGAACGTTTGTACTGCGCTCTTGTGGTGTATATCGGTGTGTTGTGTGCTGGACAGACGCCTGCCGGTAAACCACCTGCCAGGCGGCAGCACGGTGATGTAAGTCTGAAAGTCGCCGTGTATGTAGTAGGTTGGTATGTATCGGAAAGGAAGTATCTATGGTCTGCCTTAAGGCAGGCTGCCATTTGTCTGGACAGAGGGGGAGTAGGAGAAACCATCTCCAGCCATATAATACTGTAATCTGGAACTCTGGACGAGAAGCAAGCGTCAGGGCAGCAGGGCACCTGTTCGGAGCGCCAACCTATAAGGGCCGCTAATACGTCGGTTGAAAAATCGGAAACACGGTGCTAGTAAACTTCGGTTTCTACACGCGAAAGAATATCTCCGAAAATTATCCGCAGTTTGGGCATGCGCCATAAACAATGCTCGCCAGCCCTGTCCTAGGCCGAAAAAATTTAAAGAATATAGGTTTGAAGGGGCTCCAAATTATTAACCAGCCCGGGGCGTGGGCGTTCACATGTCTCAGGCCGGCCCTAGCAATAGAGTTAACCATTTTGCTGTTAACCATTTTTTACCTGTAGAGCCATTAAAAGAGGATTTAATATTTTGAAAGAAAGATTACAAATGTGAAATTCCAGTACAGCAGTACCTCGCTTTGCGGCGCTTTTCAATTATATTTACTTTTATTATTTTCGGCGCATGCCTCGCTCTTACGGCGTGGACGCGTACATCAGCTGAGTTTTTATTTATTTTTATTTTCACATCTTTTTTTTTTTTGGCTTAGCTCTGTTGCGCACTTAATACATGATAGTGTAAACATGTTTTAAGGCTTTTATATGCACTAACAAGTGAAAAAAAAAAAAGCATGTGATTCGCTTTACGGCGATATTCGCTTTACAGCGGTGGTCTGGAACCTAACCCGCCGTATTAGCGAGATATGCCTGTTGGGCCGTCAGCTGTGAGCTCCTGACGAATCACTATACCATAAACATTCATTTGTCCACAGAATTTACGACAGAAGACAAACTTGAATACCAATTCCATCCTGTAACATCAGGGAAGCTGCATTTTAAGGTGCGGGCACCAAACGATGCGCATGTGGCACTGACATCTGGGCCCACTGAAGGGGAACCTATGTACGAGGTGAGTTACATGACACTTTATTTGAGAGCACTTACTGGCTCCTTTGTCTCTAGTCCAGTCTCTTACGGTGCCATACTTACCAGTGTAGGTGCATTTAATTTGACCCTTATTTTTTTTTATTTCTGTGGGACTACAACCCAACTTAGGCCTCGGTCGTGTCATTGTTGAGGTTTCTAGATCACACACAATTAGACACACACTCGGCAGGACTCCTCTGAATGAGTGATGAGCTTGTTGCATAGGCCGCTACCTACACAGCACACAACAAACACCACAGACGAATATCCATGCCCTCAGCGGGATTCGAACCTGCAGTCCCAGCCATCGAGCGGCCGCAGATTACGCCTTAGACCGTACGGCCACTGGGATCGGCAATTTGAACCTTATTAGGGTGATCAAATTAACAAGGATCATATGGGCAGGGCATGTGGAACATACAGGAGAGAGAGGAAATGCATGTATGGTTTTGGTGGTGAACCTGAAGGAAAGCGACCACTCGGCAGGCCTAGGAATAGATGGGAGAATAATATAAAAATGGATCTTACAGAAATAAGTTGAGAGGGCATAGACTGGATTAAATCTGGTTTTGGATAGTGGCAGAGTGGAAAGTTTTTGTGAACATGACAATGAATTTTCAGGTTCCGTAAAATGCAGAGGATTTCTCACTGGCTGAGGTACTGTTAGGTTCAGAAGGACGATTTTGCTGTTTGAAGTACTCAGTTTCATTTGACATGTTAGTCAGTAGAACTCCTTGGCTGAGGAATCAGCCTGTCACGAAACTTCTACCCGTAAAATCTGTCCACAGTACAGATACTGTGAGTGTGACTCAGATTTGCAGTTGCAGTATTTTGAGTGGTTGGTCCAAATCTCTGAAACTAGTTATATGATCAGCTGTGGTGTCATTGCAAACATGCTGTACCACAGTAGGATCAATGTGGGTGAGTTGGCAAGCATGTTTCTGCTCTAAGGTACAAGTACCATATTAGCATGAGCTTGATTGAACCACATGATTGTAGCTTCTGTTCCTTTGTTCACATTAATGGGGCTTGTTGTCGAGAATACCAGTCAGGACCGCTGTTACGATGTTGCTGACAACTGCTTGCTTGCCAAATCTCCAATGTAAGTGGCTGTTTGTGCAAAGAATGTTCATCCATCATCCCTGTACTTTATGTAAAACCAGTGTGTTTTCAGGTGTTGGTTCTATTTCTGTCTTATAAGTTGAAAGCATATGAAGGAATTTCTACTTTATTTGTCCCCGACATGCTACTGTGCACATTGTCACGAAACTTTAAACGTAATTTGTGCAGAGAGGTTCTGCTTTGAACAGTCGTTTTCTGTTGGTACAAGACAGGTACTTTGTTCTCAGATTTTCATTGGAGGCTGGGGAAACGCGAAGACTGCCATCAGACGAGACCGCGTGAAACCTGACAAGGCTCTAGTCGACACGCCGGACATCCTCAGTGATGCAGAATATCATGGCTTCTGGATCCGCTGGGAGGATGGTTTACTGGAAGTTGGCAAGGAAGGTGAAGTGACCCCTTTTGTAAGCTGGAAGGACCCTGAACCGTTTGGTATCGGCTATTACGGTATCTGCACTGGATGGGGAGCATCTGGCTCATGGATTATAGATGGTGAGTGAGTTCCAGTATTGTTAACTAACCTTCATTGGCCAAACGGGCCGTCCATGTCGTGTTAAATGTAACTGTTTCTGGATGAAAGGGAGAACGCTGTCCCACTCAGGTGCAGGGACGGGCATTGAAAATGAAAGTAACTCCGGCCATCAGCAGATACATTGGGATTTAACGGCTGGAAGATAAAGGTTAAAGCAGGTGCATGTGAAAAATACGGTTTTTGTTGCTGGCTTTACGTGTGTGATTCATTGCTGTTTCAACTTATCCTTGAAATGAGTATAAATACTACCGTATATTCTCGAATCTAATGCGCACCCTTTTTACAGTTTTAGAGGGCTAAGAAATCAGATGCGCATTAGATTCGCGTGCAGATTATATTCGCGGTCTAGAGCTGGATTTTGGAAAAATGATTGAGCTGCTGTACGTGCCGTAAGAACAATACAATACAATAATCTATTATTTTATTATTTATTATTATAATTTATTATTCATCAGACTCGCCGTCATCACTCATAACTGAATCGTTATCCGTGCTCTCCACCCAGTCACTATCATCTTTATATTCAACATCGTCCTCCCATACAATGTCATCGCTGCCTTGTGTTTCCGCCATAGTCGAACGTTGCTTTCATCAACTCCAAAAATTGCAGCGGCTTTGCGGTTTCCATTTTCCTCTGCGCACCGAATAACTTCACGTTTGAACTTCGGCGTATATGAGAGTCGTTTAGATTTCAGGTGTCCCTCTTCCATAACTACGATACACGACAGATTGGAACAAGCACCTCCCACGTTTCAACAACTAAAGCTCAGCTGGCTTCAGACGAGATTGCGCACGTCTGTTGAGAAAGGCCCCGCCTCTATCGGTATGACTCATCGGCCACAGGCGTAGCGTCGGATTTTAACGCATTGGTAACATCCAATATTATTCAATCAGTCGCCCCGTGGGCAAGGGGTGGTTGAAGGAAAGGTGCGCATTAGAATCGCGAACCAACTTTTTTTCGTTTAAGAAGTCGCCAAAAACTGGGTGCGTATTAGATTCGGATGCGCATTAGATTCGAGAATATACGGTAATTTCTTCAACAGGTGGGACTGTATTGTATTATATGCAAGCAGAAGCACCACTTGTCTGCCTGGTACATCATTAATTTTCTTGTTGATATCACAATAAGTAGTATCTAGAACTTAAAATAATGGATAATAAACTCAGGTCAAGAAATTAAAATTGAGGATAGGAATGAGGGTTTACATGGCATCCAGAACTCTGTTGCAATACTTGTGCATAACTTGAAAGTTGTGGCTACAGTACATATTTTGCGAGAGTATTGAGTGCATTTTAAAAATATTTGGGTGTTCTGTAACATGGCCGCTGTGTGAAATGGAGAACTTAGATGTTAGTATACTGTGGATGTTGTGTCCAGTATGGTGTTAACATTGGTGGTTACAAAACATGTTCATACACCCAAAATTCTGGAAGTAGATCGCTTTGCTGTCCACCAACTTTTTTTGTGACAGCTTGATCATATTGCTAAATGGAATTTCTGCAGATAGAACAGATTATACTTGTATATTCATTATCTCATGATAATCTTGAAAGGTGAGGAAACTGTGTGTGTGTGTGTGAGAGTGGGAGAGAGAGGGGGATCTCATCAGAAACATCTGAAGTCTACTATTGTAATCATATGATTAATACTGCTACTTACTACTTGTGAGGCCCCAGGTTCAGATCGTTGACTCGGTGATTGGCCGTCATGACTGAGGTTTTGCATGGTTTTCCTCATCCTCTCCAGTCAAATAACTCATAATGCCTAACATTAGTCAATGATTACCTCACTATTCACTAGCCATTCCATGATTCAGTCTTGTATAGTCTGACCGGGCGGCTGTAGTCTCCAGCAAATGAAGCACATGCCTGGGGTGGCATTTTAGCCATCTCTTTTTATATGTACCCACCAAAATATGAACAAATGCAGAACACGAAGGTCGCAGGAACGATCTACAAACATTAAACTCTTATACGCAAGATCTGTATGCATAAATATGAGACGAGTGTGTGGGGGTAAACGTTTGTTTGCCTGGGGCAGCAGAAAACATGGAGCCAATTTTGAGTGTGAGGTAGTGACAGCGTTGTTAGAACTGAATATTTATCCTGGAGGCTTTGGTTCGATCCCAGGGCAAGCTACATGGGGTTTGTGGTGGGAAATGTGGCACTTCGACAGGTTTTTCTCTGAGTACGTTAGTTTATGCCTGTCAGTATAACTCCTCCAGTGGTTATTTATTCATCTGTCACTAGCACAGTATAACGGTGTTTCGCAAACTTCTTTTCCATACAGGAACACCTAAAGTAATTTTTCATCCCTGAGGGAACTACTACCTGTGCGTACGTTTACAGGCCACAAAGCAAAGAAGCAGTTTGCAGCACACAGGGATTACCTCAGTATTGCTGGGCAAAGTTTCCCACCATATTTCAAGGGATAGTTGGAATTTTTTGCAGAATGTCAAAATTTGTGTTTATTTATTGTACACTTTCTTGCGGAACCAGTAAGGATGTTCTGCAGTACCCTAGGGGTTTGTGAACACTGTTTGGAACACACTGCTATATAATCTTGCAGTGGACAGTGTCTTTAAGTAAGACACATAGAAATGGTATTGTTACGTGAAATATGAGTGAAGTAAATAAATGTCTGATATGTGAACCTGTATATCGGGTTGAAGGCATATCACATGAACAGAAGTGTAATTATGAAAATGGCAGTTTTTCTGGGTTTGAATTTGGTGTATGGTGCACTGGAAGCCCATGTACCTTTCATCATGCGGTGTACTCGAATTTTATGTTTGTTTCTCAGCTTCAATCAAAAAACAATGCACCGAATGTACCTCTTCAAATGTAAACAGCTTTGAAAACTTTGCATTGGCTTAATCTGTAACAACTTTGTACATTATCGGTAGTTTTGAAAACTTCATCATTCTGTGGTTAGCACCAAATATGTGTATGTGAATGGTAATAAAAAAAGCTGTTGAAATAAGCTATAGTCTCCGCTTCGAGCATTTGCATGTCGTTCATATTGATGTAAGAGAAGCGTTACAGACGTGCTGCATGCATTTGGCCTTCTGCCTGCCATGTTCTGCTTACATAACCAATTCACCATTTTGAAGAACTTTGGCATGGCTGATCCATACTGGAGCTTTCGTACTGTATTGAATGTACTTTGTTTTGTTTAATAGTGACAAATCAGAAAGTTAATGATAATTTTCTTACCATTCTCATCTGTTGCCTGCATAACATGTTGTGTCTTGCAACAAAACTTGTGGTTAGTGGCTGTCTTTCTCGTATTATTGTGAGTGCAAGCGTGATAGTGGGTTTAGATGTGTGTCAGCAACTAAGGTTATATAAAAGTGAAGTTGTCGCTGCTCATGCAACGAAGACATGTAGGAGAGTAGAGGTTTTTTTTCCCCCCCCCCAATGGCTCGACAGCCCCTTGGGGGCCTAGGCTGCCTCATTTTTCGAGGCTTCACGATCACACACTTTTAGACACACCACATTCGGTAGGACTCCTCTGGACGAGGGACCAGCCCGTCGCAGAGACATCTACCTGACAACACACAACACTCACAAGAGACAGACATCCATGCCCTAGGCAGGAATTGAACCCACAATCCCAGCAAGCGAGCGGCCATAGACCGACGCCTTAGACCGCGCGGCCGCTGGGATCGGCAAGTAGAGGTATAGTTCCACTAATTCTTAACTTAGATGGATGTGATTGGTCAGCTTCATGCCCCGGCCACTTTACCCCCTTGAAAAGAACCCCTGGTACGTGTGAGTAGGAGGCCAGGTGGGCTCCAGAGCCTGTCCAGAAATTTTGGAGAAATCTTTTGCCCCTACAGAGAATAAAGTCCAGATTGTCCAGCATGTAACCTAGTCTCAATCTTGGCTGTGCAATCCTTGCTTCTAAGACTGGATAAATTTTTTATGATGAAGACTTTATAAAATTATACTTCGACATTTGTGACTCAGCAAGAATACAATTGGTGTGACATTTGTGGTTCTCATGGTGATCTGTATAAAGGTTGTGGTATGCGGGGCTGTTATGCTGTGTTGTTGGTATATAGTTAATAATAATTTGGAGGAAGCTTCTGTCTTATTCTTCAGGGTGAAGCACTCATCTGCACTGAAGATAGAGGCTGCAGGTCCCTGTAAAAATGAGTACGTCTGTCAAATTACATGGTGGCCATTGTAGAAATTTAATCTTAAAATTAAGTGTGTTTGTGTGACAGACTGATAACCCAGCTCTTCCTTCATGCCGTCGTACAATATCACTTCATTGTACAGGGAACTGGCAACTGAACGACTCAATGCGTTTGAATGCACACAGTGGTACTGAGTGCACGTCGTGTTCAAGCGTGTGACATGTGATGCACACTTAGAGCCACTAAACACTCAGACGTGCATGTGTTAAGCTGACTAATCATAAGGCGTTAAATTTAATCGTACCATATCCAAGGAGTTAATGAATATAGTTAATTGCATGCGTCAGGCCTTTTTATGTGACAGTAATTTCTGCTGAGAAGTGTCTCTTGACAGGTGTGATACAGCATGTCGCCTGAATAGGGGATACAGAGTCATGGGAACAATTTATGGGAAGGCACCAAGTGGGAGACCTGACAGTAGACGGATGAAAATGCTAAAGTACAGTATATCTTAAGGAACTGCATTACCAGAAGCGTGCAAAAAAAATTGTATAACAGGTGTCATTTATGTTACCAGTTGCTCAAAAGTCTTTCCTCAGGCATGTCCGTCCATTGTCACGCTTGTTGTTAATACAGTGCAAACACAATCTGGATTCACTTGACTGCAGGATGATCATAATGCCGTATTGATTACAGTGAAGTTGGGTTTGTCTCAGGATGGCTTAGCACGCAGAAGAGTAACATTACTTGAACTTCACCACTTATATTATTTTCACTTTAGCTTACCACTTCCATGCTTGAAATTGGTATAAATGATTATAATAAATTCCGTTCCTTCTCGCAGAAAAGGTATACTCCATTATAGAGACCAGTGGGTGTAATACAGCACCGGGAAAAATATGGGACTTGATAACGTCCAAGAGATGTCCAGTGATGGTTGTTTTTGGCATTTGTGCACTGCATAATAATTAACTGTTCTGACATTGTGGAGGTACATACTGGCTCAGTCTTCAGCTCTGATTGGCCGTATTTCTTCCAACTGCTCTGTAACAGACACATTTGCTTCCATGGCACCATTTCAGCATCAAGTTGAACCAATTCAGTCACCCTGCAGATGGGGGTAGTTCGTTCCTCCAAAACTTTGGAACATTTGATCACGACACAGCGCAGAAACCGCAGCAATGACGGTGAAAACCTGAAAATGAATTCAAAAGTGTGTTTGTCTGTATGCAAGTAATGGAGCACTGTTATCTTGTGATGAAGGAGATGGTCATTTGTGTTTGGTTTCTGTCTGACTGAACTAATGGACAGTTGCATGTAGCCATGAGCTTTGCCTTCATGCTGCCTCTGTTCTTGTGTTCTTTGGTTTTGTTCTTGCTCAGATTTTAATATGTTCTGGCTCTGGTGACATATTCAATTCTCTCTCTTACTGTAACGTTGAACATACTCTACACACAAGAGGCTGGTTTTATATATGTTAGTGGGATTCTGCCAGTCCGAGTTCATCCAGAAGTATGAAGATATGACAGTGTTCAAAGTTCGTAGATCAAGCAAGAGCTGGCCTGCTTATGACTGGCTTATATTCGCTGTGAAAGTGAAATATGGGAATTACATTTGTTTCCACTTTGATACATAATTGCATACAGAACTGTAGGGAGTAAACATTACAGCTAGTTAAGAACGAACTGTCTTTTGGACTTTGTCCATCGTCCGGATAAAATATATAAAAATATAAAATCACGACGTTTCGGAAGCTGGTTCTTCTTCCGTCTTCAGGTGAAGGGAGGGGAGACACCTACTCAGATGGGTCCTTTAGACCGAGCTAATCGTCCAGTGATTGAGATTAGTGGGGTCTAAAGGATCCATCTCAGTAGGTGTCTCCCCTCCCTTCACCTGAAGACGGAAGAAGAACCAGCTTCCGAAACGTCGTGATTTTATATTTTATCCGGACGATGGACAAAGTCCAGAAGACAGTTCTCAATGTTATATACCATCGTCAGAACCTTTTAGAATTCATTACAGCTAGTGCTTAGTACCTCTGTTTCCATCTGACCTCCTGTGTGTCTAGAAAAATATGATGATGATGATAGGCGTAGCAATTACCAGCGTCACAACCTTCACAGCACCATCACCAAGAAGCTCATTAGAATATGGCAACTGAAAACAACCTGTGTAATACCACTTGTACTATATACAACGGGTACTACTACAAACAAATTAAACGAAAGTTTAAAACTGCTTAATCTCCACCCCGGCCTGTATATTGTAATGCAGAAAGCAGTAATGCTTAACGCATGCCATATCGTTAGAAAGTGCTTGGTCAGTGAGACCTGTACTCTCTTGAGAAACAGCTAAACTACTGTGAAGTACGGAAAGTATATGATGATAATGATGATAAATGTTATAATTGTCAAATAAGCCATGACTGCTTCCCATGATATCCTCCATATCATCATCTGCCTGAGCAGTTGATTCAGGGTCATAAAGTATTTGTATGACATTGTTACAGTTAATGTCTCTAGCTACAGTCCACTTGATTTTCATGGACTCTGACCGCCTAGATGATGGTGAAGCTGCCAGTTTGTAGGTGGGGATGTCTGTGAGGCAGGCACTGCTGCCAATGACTTAATGGCAGGATGATCACTGAAGGTTGTAAATGACAGGAATGATCTCTGGTGCTACAATGATGGTTGATTATGAGGGTACTGCTCTGAGGTGATATTTAGTGTAACATGAGCTTTAGACCATTTTGAGGCATAGCATTTCTCTTATCAGAGTTTCAGGGAAAAAAAGGCAGAAAAATTCACACTGAATTTAACTTGCGTTGTGCCTAGCACTTAATGGTGCAGAGATTGATTTCCTTTTTGCTAGTTCCTTAGTATGCAAAAAATGTGAAGGCAACTTTGTTACCCCATTTACTGAAGTTATTTGCTCTTCATATCGTCCTTGGTATGTCCCTGGGAGTGGGGCTTCTCCAGCTTCTGGTGTGAAATTGAAGTGGTTTTGGCAGGTGCCGACGTCGCTACGGCAGACAGTTTGCAGTACATTTACCGCCCCGTGCCAGCAGGCGCACTGCACGTTGAGGTTCGTGCCCCCTCCAATGCGCACATTGCTCTAACATCAGCCAGTAATGAGACAGAACCTATGTACGAGATTCTGCTTGGAGGCTGGGAGAACACCGCGTCTGTCATTCGCTACAACCGCCAGAAACCAGACAAGGTACACGACTACTGTTACAGTGTGTTGTGTCGACTGGAGCATGACAAAGTTAGCCACTGTCTGACAGGGCTTATAAAAACTTACTAAGCATGAAAGAAAACTAGCACATGTATTTAAATTATGAATCAAATAAACTAATGTCAGAACAGAAAACATAAAAACGAAAGCCAGGACTGTTTTATTGCCAATTTTTTTAACTTGCTCTCGCATACACCGTCAAGAAAGTCCAAGAAAACCAGATGGGTTAGAACTTAAAGAGGACACTCAGCATCTGGCATTTGTTGCTGATGTTAATTATTGGGTAAAAACATAAATATTATAAAGAAAATTATAGAAATTATGTTAGTCTTTAGTAAGAAGACTGGTCTAGAATTAAACACATAGAAAGCTTTGTTCTTAGTTCATGTGTCATCAAAAGAATGCAGGACAAAATCATAATTTTAAAGATAGCTAATAAATCTTTAAAAAAATGTGACTAACCCAAATTGCATTCACGAAGAAACTGAGAGCGGATCAGAGTCAGGAATTTGCAGTTACCATTTAGTTTTATGTTCTCCATTCCGTAGAGATAATTACTATGTGTGATTGTTGAGTCTTGCATGATAGAAAGTTCAGATAGTGTGATGACTCTGACAGTGGATTTGTTTTGCACACGTGAAGGTTCGGGCAGACACGCCTGGACTCTTGACCAACAGTGACTACAGTCGCTTCTTGATAGAGTGGCATAATGGCCATGTCAGAGTGAAGAAGAATGGTTCTGTGCTGCTAGAATGGCAAGATCCCAGCCCACTTGGAATTTCGCACTTTGGTGTGCGTACAGCTTGGGGTGCTCAGGGACACTGGAGGGTCCACCCTAGTGCATCACCAGGTACAACAGCGTTCTAACACAGCACCAACTTGTTGTTAGCATCTAATTACAGCTAAGAGCTTCTGTGTGTGTGTGTCTTCAGAAACAGCAGTGTGAAGTGACAAACGGTATTTTTAATATAAAATAAGGACATGTGGTAACTCTCTGAAACCGGAAATTCGTCACGCACATAAACTGATAATGACTGGGACTGCGTGACTCCAAGCTTTAATTCAGAATTTCTTCTTTTGTTCTTTCTTGTGGTCTACCTTTCCTTCTCTGCTGGTGTTATATAATTTGATTGATAAAGCATCACTAGGCACTTGACGTTTGACATTAGTGGAATTGGTAAAGCAATCCCATTACAGGTCTGGACAGGCCCTTAGGGTTCCAGGAGGTTGAGGCTCCCAGATTGTCTAGAAGACAATCGGCACATGAAGATGGTAAGGTTGTCAGCCCTATGCACCAGCCACCTTTTACCCCCCCAGTAATACTCCTGGTACTCATTTCTGTTAGAGGCTGAGTCGACCCCAGGGCCATAGTGCGACCGGAAGGATTATGTCAATGAAAAATTCCAATTACACCATCGGGAATCGAACCCGCGACCTTCCGGCTTGTAGAGCAGTGCCTCAACCAACTGTCATCGCGTGCCCCTTAGTGGAATTGGAGTAATGATAAAAAGTCTGCATATTGTGTACTTGTTAGCGTGGCTGATGGGGGCTTGCCATTTCTTTATTGTAGCTCTGTTGTGTTCTGTTTACTTATCTCATTTTTGCCAGTGAAGTAAACTTGGTACATGATGCAGTGTTGCTGAACAGTCTGTCATTTTCTAATGGTAGACTATTTTCAAGGAAAAACGATGTGTGTAAGTCACAAGGTAGCTGGATAGCTCAGTTTGTATAGTGACTGGGGTGTTTGTAAGGAATCCTGGTTCAATTCTGAACAGGACCAAGAGAGGGATCTCCTCTCCAGAGTATCCAGACCATCTCGGGGGCCCACCAAACCTCTTGTTCAGTGGGTACTGGGGACTCTTTCGCTGGGGGATCACTCTCCCCCATCTAGTGCCCTATATACCTTCATGGCATGTACAGGGACTTTACCTCTCTTAGCTCACCGCTTGTGGTCTTCATGAGGCTAGCAAAACAATATAGTTGACCTTAATGCCCAAAGGAATGGTTCTGATGCCTACAAAGTTTGGTTTTCGAGTTTAAATTTTGTGTGAAACATTGGTGATGGCAATGTGCAGTGTATGGTGTATAGCGTAACTGGAGTTCTGAATCTGAGAGATCGTCTGAGCTGATTTCTGTGCGTATGTACATTTATCTAGATGTTACTTGTGACGGACTGCAGTGGGTTAGCCATTAAAATGGCAGAATGTTATGGCCAAGGGCATTGCATATTGGCATGTTTGTGATCTTACCATCATCTCTCACATTTGCATATCCATGTGCCATAAATCCCATGTTTTGCAGATGTCACCACACCACTTGTTTTGCGGCCTCATTGTGTAATGGTTTGGTCCAGATAATCAAGGCATTGTCTCGACACACTCCTTTCGTCTTGTTTCTTTTACTTCTTTTCCTGTTAACATTCTTTCTTCTGTGTTGTACTTTTCCCTCATCTTTTACCTGTTGCCTTTGATCCTCTCTTACCATTCCTTCTATTTTACATTTCTCTTTCTTTTCTTTACACTGCTGTGATTTTTTTTTACATTATTCATACCGTGCAATGTCATCAATTCATCATAAAACACTCAACCAACAAATGCACTCTGATATTTTAGATATTATGTGTTATAATCTCTGTAAGCTAGTCCAACATGTTTTATGTTATGTGTACCGTACATTTTCTTGATTATATAAAATCATGTTCCGACAAATGTACACTCTTTATTATCTGTTATTTAATACAGTTTATATTAAAAATAGTCCAACATGTTTCTAGCTATGTTAGTTCATCTTCGGGGACTCAAATTGTTTATTACACCAGCTATAGACGTACGGTACTCATTAAAACAATATTAAAACATTTTTAAGCTAAAATATTTTTAAGGTACAGTCGACATTATTAAAATTATATAATGATTATTTTTGGTAGAACGGCTGTTGAAGTGTTACACTGTACGTACCTGTATCTGCTGCTTCGTGTTCACCGTTTGTTTGTTAGTGGTGTACTAACCTTACGGCCTAACAAATGGTGAACACGAAGCAGCAGATACAGGTACGTACAGTGTAACACTTCAAAAAACAAAACAAATATTGCTTTCAGTGACCACAAACTGAACACAGTTAGCGACATTTGATCTACTAAATTTTAATAAGTACCATACGTCTATAGCTGGTGTAATAAACAATTGAGTCCCTGAAGATGAACTAATATAGTTTGAAACATGTTGGACTATTTTTAATATAAACTGTATTAAAATAACAGATAATAAAGAGTGTACATTTGTCACAACACGATTTTATATAATCTAGTCCAACATGTTTCGATCCCCTTCTGGGATCATCATCAGGGACTCATGTGAGAGTATGAATTACACAAACATAACTAACAATATAAGTACATGCTAAAAATATAAAATGTATATAAGTTGGTTTAATTGTAGGCGATCTTTCGTGTGGATCCGTGGTCTACTGTATACAGGATGCAGATGCATAAGACAGTACTGTGTTATGCATCCACATATAACGGGTGGCCAAACTTGCTTAACGTAAGAGCCACATACGATAAACTTCAGCTGTTTGAGAGCCGCAAGACATGAACAGATATTACACACACGTTTTTGTTGTTACACGCTCATTTTGTTTCAAAAATTCTTAAATAATTTACTCACCATGAACATTAAACTTATGTATTCATCCAGTGGACTCTCAGTTTATGCCTGGTAAATAATTATAAAGCTTGAAAATTTTTTATTTACCTTGTATATGCATTGTAATGCAAAAAGGAGCTCAGCCAACATATTTCCGCGAGCCGCACATTATATGTCAAAGATCCGCATGTGGGTCGCAAGCCGCGGTTTGGCCACCCCTGACATATAAACAGCCAACTTCCTGTACACAGTACACCAGGGATACAATGAGGGTGTATGTGAATAGGGTGGTGAGTAAGAAATTTAGGCATAAGATGAAGGAAATTAGTAGGAGATTGGAATCATGATTATAAACCTCACCAAGATACTATTTTGGTGATCAAATCCAGGAGGATGAGATTGGTGGGGTATGTGGCACGTATATGAGAGGAGAGAGAGATGCATGCAGGGTTTTGGTGGGGAAACCTGAGGAACAAGACCACTTGGAAGACCTAGGTGTGGATGGCAGGATAATATTAAAATAGATCTTAAAAGACATAGGTAGAAGGCCATGTGGTTATTGAGCTGGCTGGGCATTTGGACAAGTAGCATGCTGTTGTGAACAAGTGTATGAACCTTCATGTTCTCTAAAATGCAGGGGATTTCTGGGCTAGCTGAGGAACTATTAGCTTCTCTTCAAGAATGACCAGTCCAGGGAGTCAGTCAGAACTAATTCAATTAATTCGTTAGCCCTTGCTATGGAGGGCCAGGATTGGCCCTTTTTTTTTTTTTTTTTTTTTTTTTTTTTTTTTTTTTTTTTTTTTTTTTTTTTTTTTTTTTTTTTGCCACTGTAGTCAAAGCCTAGGCCTGCTGCACCGCTCCCCTCCATCGTCACTCCTGTGACTGCACACTTAATGTAATTGTCGTAACGCATTTTGTCAGTTTTGTGAAGTGTGGTTGTGACAGTACTTCATTTCTGCTACCTGAACTTTTACACCAAATTTTGCCCCCTATCCAACTGTCTGTGCGAATCCCAGTGGCCGCGTGGTGAAAGGCATGGGTCTGTGGCTGCTCACTTACTGGGATTGTAGGTTCGAATCCCACCAGGGTTATGAATGGATATTAAAATGGATGTTCCTGCTTTATTGTGTTAATATGAACAGCGCTGGGCTGAGCTGGTGACAGGAAGTGAGGCACGGTTTGAGAGCACTGAAACTCCAGAAAGCTGATTTCTACAGAATTTATTTCAATAGTTGAGAGTTGACTGCAGTTTGGTAAATGTTCTTGCAGCACCGCCACCTGGATGGAAATTGCCATCTGGAGGAGCTGCCTCCTGGGTGCCTGCTCAAGGTGGAGACGTCCCTCCAAATGCTGTGAAGGGTGGTCACGATAGTGAAGATCTGTACATAGGACGAGCAAGGCATGAGGGCGCCCTGATCCCTGGCAAGGTTGTTCCTTCACATGGAGTCTGCTATATTTCATGGGGAGGACTGGAGCATGGAAAGGACGAGTATGAGGTATGGGGTGCAGGGTGGACCCATTCACTCACTCCTTGGTGCAGGGTTTTCTTGATCAGTTGATATTCATCAATCAAGAAATGGTCCTGCTTTTATGAAACTCAAAATGCTCTTCACTTTGCATGTAGTAGCAATCCAGTAGACTCTACCATGAACCAGATAAACCCAGTTCATTTTGATACTGTTCATTCCATGCAATATAATGTGCTTTTATTATTAAAAATGAACAGTTTGTACATACAAAGTATATATAAAATTATACCATCTTAACTCCTACACATTTCAGTGGTTGACTGCCATCTTCAGGGAGCAATAGCTAAAACATGTTTAATGTAAAACCCGAAACGTTTTTAACAATAAAAACCCATGTTCATGTTCTCATGTAGTATCGCTCCAAAATTCATTTAGGCATTCTTTATGAAGTCGGAGTAACAATACATTTTCTCTTCTTGTTTTAATTCTTTGAAGAATGGTGTCAGAATTAGCTGAATGGTAGTGGTAGGGGTTATTGTTTCATTGAAGAACATGGGGCCCTATGACTTTGCATGCGCTCTCTGTGCAACAAACTATGACTTTGGGTAGTACAAAGAAACATCAGGAACTGCAGGGGGATTTTCGTAACCAGTATACAGGCGTTTGGTTGTTGATGATCCGATTGATGTACCTGAAAGTCACGCCTCGTCTGAGAATAACACAAGTTCTGGATCAAGTAGTATGTTGACTACCAATTCTTGTAAGCACCTGCAATACGGATTCTCGTTTCCCAGTCTGGAGGGAAGAGGTCTTGTCTGTCTGTTAACAACTGTTTGTTTACAAAGTTTGTTGCCACTTGAGTTGAGGCTTTTGATGCTCCATATATAGAACCAGCAGACTTTTTTTAAGGCTGCTTCCATTTGAGTTTCACAGTTATCTGGTTTTTCCTCAGCTGAAACATGACATTTTTGTATTTTATTTTTGTCAAGTGCTGAACCTGTTTGAAATTTTTCACAGTTTTGTGTATTGCAGTTTTGCATGTCACTTTTGACGTGTGACATTTTTACAGAACGTTCTGTCACTTTTTTTTTTTTGTCAGCTGTACTTTGAAATGAACAGTTTGTTGAACTGATTACATTTCACAAGCACAGAAACCCCATCTGCACTGTGCTACTAATATAAGGGACTAAATGCATGTTGTTTGACTGATTGTGTTGGCTAGCTGAGACTGTGTTGTAATGCTTTGGAATGTATAAGAAAAACTATGCATTAGAGAATACATGTTTTGCTTCCAGGTCCTGACAGGGTGTGAGGTTGAATGGGTACCTGCTTCCAGTGGACAAGTGCCTGACGGAGCACTGCCTTCTGGTGAGACAGAAGATGGCGAGCCGTTGTTTGTAGGGCGGACATCACATGAGGGAACGAGGACACTGGGCAAGGTATACTGTGTGTTCTGTTACATGCAGGTGTTACACATACAGCTACCTGAGGTCTGCGCTCTTCTGGGATATTACGCGGTATCGTGTGGTAATTGTACCACAGGATGCCGCGTAATATCTCAGAAGAGCCAAGATCTCATCAACATTGCTGCAAAGCCTGAAATCAAGGTCAATACAGCTAGTTGACTTCACATTTCATAGAGATAATAAGGAATACAGGGTAATTCAGGAGGAAGGGTGAGTATTTTGGGAGGTCATTGTGAGAAATAAAGTTCTTATGAATGTGTCTAATTCTGAATGGTTACCGAGATACAGCTGTTTGAATCTACAAAGACAGAGTAATTGTGAGTGGTAATAAAGAAAGACAAATTACTTCCTGTTAATCTTATTTTAATTTTAATTTAACGTTTAAGTGACAAATTTGTTACACAGAAATCGCAAATTTGTTACCATTCACATAACTAACTAACTAACTACTCACTCCATGGAGCAGAATCCTTCTTGAGAAACTAGCAGGTCATCAGCTAGTCAAGAAATTCCCCGCGTTTTATGGAACCCGAAGGTTCATTACCGCACTCACAACAGCCCACCACCTGCCCCTATCCTGAGCCATATCAATCCAGGCCATGCCCACCCATCCCACTTCTTCAAGATCGATTTTAATATTATCCTCCCATCTACGCCTGGGTCTTACAAGTTGTCTCCTTCCCTCAGGTCTCCCCACCAAAATGCTGTATGCACCTCTTCTCTCCCCATACATGCCACATGCCCCGCCCTTCTCATTCTTTTTGATTTGATCACCCAAATAATATTTGGTGATGAATACAGATTATTAAGTTCCTCGTTATGTAGTCTTCTCCACTCCCCTGTTACCCCGTCCCTCTTAGGCCCAAATATCCTCCTCAGCACCCTATTCTCGAACACCCTCATCCTATGTTCACCATTTACAATAAGTATTTTAAAATCCCACCATGAATCTCAGTGCACATGGTAGCTTGTGTGCAAAGATGGCATGTTGTTCATTTGAGTTTATCTTCATGTAGGCAGCGGCATTCAAAATGCGAGTGAGCAGTTCATCTGGTGTATCCACCTTTATTTCGTAAACTTCGCTCTTCATCCAACCCCACAAACCAAATTCTAAAGCAATTAGGTCTGGAGATTCAAACTGCTGTATCTCGGTAACCATTTAGAATTGGACACGTTCATGTGAACTTCTTTTCTTATGATGACCAATCGTATCCACTCCCAAGTACCGAGCTTTCCTTGTGAATCATCTTGTGTATTTGAGTTACCAATATCTTTATATAGCTTGCAAATGAGTTGAATTGCTGCTGTAGTATGGGGCAGACATGCATGAAAGCAAAGGTGTACTGGGATAGACATCAACAGTACAGGGTCACGATTGCTTGTTTTTTGTGTTTGGAGAGAGGTGAATTGATATACGGACAATGTACGTATAATGTAATGTTTAGTTGTGTTTATATCTTTGAATCCTGATTTGTCCACTTGTTTGTATGACCCTAATTCAGGTTCTGCATCTTGTTCACACATAAGGTCTAATTTAAGAGATGATACATAATTATGTACCGTCAAGGCAACTATGACATACATACTCACCACAGTTGATTTTATAGTTGTAATTGCTGAGCACATTTACAATTAACAGATGGCTTGTATGCGTAGGGTTTCCTCACATACAACTGTTAGCTCTTAATTCATATTACTAACATTTTTATACCTGTTTTGGAAAGTAGCACTGTTCTAGCTGTTTAACTCTCTCTTCACACATATTTCTGTTGATTGTACGAGCATTCACAGAATGGCAACGGCATGATACAAAAGGTTCTTCATAGCCTGCTGTAGATATACGGTGTGGCTAAACTGATTGTAATGAAAAATAAGTCACCAGTGACCCAGCAGATTAAATGCATGGCCATTTTGAAGTGTGCCTGTGGGTGATTATACTGTGCTGATTGCAGCTGTGTAAAGTGTTGGGAAGCTGGGCTAGCAAGGTGTGTGGTCAGTACTGTATGTACACCCAACAATTTTGAATGACATTCAGAAAGTCTGTTAGGGTTCTCATAACGGTGTTTCTGAGGGCTCAGGTCTTCTGGGATGTGACACTGTGTCATTGGATGAGTGGTTCCCAATGTTTTGAAGTAGGACTGCTCGACTACGAGGTGGAGGCGTTACGATTGTTCAAAACGTGGTAACCACGCACTTAATGACACAGCATCACATCCAAGAAGAACTGAATCCTCAGATGTACGTTCCTAAATGTCTCGTCTCTAATGATGTGGGCACAGCAAGGATATTGCGGACGTGCTTAACATTGTGGGCTCTGCAGGATAAAGCTGATTTAAGGACTGGATGGTACTGTGTTTCAGGTGCAGCAAAGTCATGGTGTGTGCTACATTCCATATGGTGGAGAGGAGCTGTCGTACCCTGACTACGAGGTTCTGGTCCCCAAGTAATGGCCAGTTTCGGAGTCTTTTGCCACTTCTGCATAACCACAGAGTAGTGTATGTGAGGGAATTTGAAAGTCATCTCTTACCAAACAGTGGAATACCATACTCCTGTGGCTGACAACGGAATATTGAGAATGAAATCAAAGTTAGGATAATATGATTGTAATGTATATAATAAAATGTATCCTAATTAATTTCCCTGCTGTAGAAGTGGTCAAAAGAATTAATGCCTCTTATGTGCCCTGTGTACTATCAGGCAGTATAGCCTGCTTTGCACCTCTAAAGCTTTCTAATAATCACAGAGTAATGGCTAGTTGAAGATGAATTTTGTTGGCGTCTACAGCTATTTTAAGGTACATATATATTGTGAGTTAAGTGTATTCATAGTAGTTTATAAGTGAAGCCCAAACCTGCCTTGTGTTGTGTATTCTATCAACACTAATTACCGTGTTTGCTTTGTTTCATTTATATATTTTCTTCAAACTGTAATAAAACGTAAGGTGATATGACTATGCATAGATGGTGTAGATTCTTTCAGATTACCCCCTAAAAGTTTGTAGCTAGTTATCTGGTCAACGTAATGCTGTTTGTACAAACTCCAGGTTTGTTAGGATGTCCAGAGAACCCAAGCAGTCAACCACAAGTTGCTAACAGAATCACCGCAAAGTTTCTCTGTCAGCTGACATTGGCCATTTGTTGCCAAAGGACAACTATATATGCACTGTGCAATGTTGAGAAAGCCAAACAACAACTGTAGTCATCAGGTATTTGCATGCAAAGTAATGGGTGGAACATTTGAATCCCGGCTTGTGCACTGGGCACTGAATTCGGCACCAACAGGCTAATAGTTGTGAAGTTACTGATGTGATTGCTGACATTGAATTTAATTGAGAGACAGAATTGTTCTCAGTAGAAACTTTTACCTTCAAATCCTGTCACCAACGTAGGTATCGAGAGCAAGATCAAGTACATGAAACTTCTTTTCTTACAAGGAACCTGCGTAGCGAGCAACTGGTGATGAGATACTTGAATTTATATTTAAGACTTCGGTATTACTTAAATATGCAAAAGGAATACAATATTTTCTGTTGACCCAGTGCACACTAGCACAGACCAAAGTGAAACTAGATGGAATAAAAGGTGAGAATTCTAAAAGATGATATTTTTTGCTTTGCTTTGATTTGGTTTGGTGGGGTGCGGTGTTGTACCATTAAGTTGAAAACATCTTCGTAGGTAAAAAACTATTGGCAATGGGTACTTTGGCAGAAGTTTAACGCATTGTATATCACTTGTTCAATGTCGACACATGTGATTTTGGAAATAAGCAGTAACCCAGTAACGCCGGATGTTAGTTACGTGAATTGTTCAAATTAACTTGGAGAGAGATTGTATGGAAGAAGGTGACTGATCATAAATGCTTTCAGTTTGTGGCAAGTTATAATATATATGCATACTTGTTATGTAAGAAGTTTAATTTTCTGAAAGCCCCCATATTGAGGATCATTAAAATCGTTAATTGGTATTATGTACTTGAGAAAATTGTGTAAATTACAAGATTTGTTTTTTCAAAATGGAAAAGATGATGTCTGACCTCTGAGGTATCATAACCACCTCATATGGGACGGTGGGTGTAATGGATACTGCCATGTTATTAAAATTGTTAATTTTGTATTTTCAAGGGAACTGTGAATTCTTGTTTAAAACAGAATTGTATTCCTATCAGTTGTACCAATTTCCAGTTAACTATGGGGCTATTAAAACAGGATCAGTTGTTATGAGTAAGTTGTGGAAAAGTAAAGTCTATCAGCTTGTTACAAGTCTCCATAATACCACCATGACAGCAAAAGAAAATGGTGACACTTTTTTTTTTATGGGCAAGGTGGACTGGAGTTGTAAATACCTATATAACTTGTACTTGTTCATTTTGCAGGAATGTTAGCTGCAATGCAGAATGAAGACAAAATTATAAGACCATGATTTTGTATTAATTTATGCATTTATTCACAAGCTTGAAGAACTGCAGTCTAGGTAAAAATTGTTTGGTGAACTTTGACATACCTTTAGTAGGTACAGGCATGACAGTTGGAGATGGCTGTAAGGTTGGGGTTTCGAAAATCCAGACCAGTCAGGTGGGAATGTTTTGTACTTTTATGGTCATACCCGTTTGCCAGTTGACAGCACCTCCTGGAGAAATAGAAATATTTGAATGAGTCCATTACAGCAAGTGCCTAGTCTGTGGCTTTACTTCTCATGTGTGAAGTTCTGCTATGGCATGTGGCAGGGATACTAGTACCATCAGTTTCAGTTATCACAGGACAGTGTTGTTGGCTCAGATTATTATGGAGATGACATACCACAAGCGCAACCTCGCTGACGTGTTCTGCGGATATTGTCGTCGTCTGGCATAAGTGAAGTCTTTGTGTTCGTTAAACGAAAAGCATTTTCTGATGCTGTGCTTGCTCAACTGAAGTGATAATTGAAGATGCCCTTGGCTTTGTTACGTTTTGTTTGGATACAAGATGTACGTAGAATTTTAAAATAATAGAAATATGGACAATCTATATGTAATATGTCACTGGCAACAGTTCCTACCCGCCCCCAGCCGTCTTCCCTTTATTTTTGGAATTCTGTGATTTCTAAATGCTGTTGCCTAAATATTTTAGGGCCAGTGTAAGTAATGACAAGAGAGAGAGACTGGGCAACGGTCACTGCTCACAAATTTTTCGCATGTCGCAGTGGTGAAGTAGAGAAAACTGTTTTTGAAGTCTGTTAACTCAGATTGCTTCACGGCAATCAAATCCACTCTTCCCACAGTCCAAAACTGTGACAGGCTAACTACCTCAAATGAATGCTATGTAAGACAGAATATTTGCACTTAAGCATGCACTACACCAATTTAGTCACCTCGAAGATGGAGGTGGTAGGTTCCTCCGAAACTTCGGATCATTTAACCACTACACGGCTCAGAAACCCAAACGAAAATCATCTGATTACTAATAACACTTTATTCTTGTCAAGCGGTCCCGTATTTATGACTTAAATTAGTTCAGTGTTAAAGTTATACACAAAAATTATATGCTTTAATAATAATACTGCAGTATCCACTCCCGCTCCCCGTATCGGACAAATCTGCAGCCTCCGACATCACATGTTTTGCTCTGACAGAAATAAATCTAATGTATACAATTTTTCAAATAACTAATACCAAAGAGCGATTAGTTAATTTTTCTCGAAAGAGGTTTTCACAACTTTGTTGGAAATTTGTACGTAACATTTATACACATGTATTAACTAGTATATTACAAAATATACCGGGCTGAATAATTCGGATCACTCAAGTCAATTATGCCGATCCCAGTGGCAACGCCGTCTGTGGAATTGTAGGTTCGAATCCCGCTATTGTGTCTTCACAGGTAGATATTCTGTGGGTATAGGCCTCTGCAACGGATTAACTCTGCATCGGGCAGATCACTCGTACAAAGGGGTCCTGCCGAATTCAGTGTGTCTGAGTGTGATCGTGGATTAAAAACACAGAAAAAAAAACAAATATTTTCGGGCAACAAATCAATTCTAAAATCGACTTCCGTCGTACGTACTGAATATGAGTGTTAGAAATCAGAGCTAGGTAGGCCACTGGTGTTTCAGAGAAGATTGATCGGTGGTGGTGCAGAGTGTATGTGTGGCAACATTGAGACGTTCAATATGGCGTTCATGGATGGTATCAGTAATGTTGTGTTGTAGACAGAATAAATAGTTTAACCTTGATTTTAGGCTTCCGCCGCGATGTTGATGTAATCTGTGGTCTTTTGGGTAATTACACGGCGTCGTGTGGTAATTATTTACCGACGTTTCGGGACAACGTAGACATGTCCTCACTTCCACATACTTTTCCTTTGGTGGAAAATTCTACGAGCAGACGGATGGTGTGGCTATGGGTTCCCCGCTCTCCCCGGTCATATCTAACTTCTTATGGATGACTTCGAGGAGAAGGCCTTGGAACAGGCGACCCACAAACCACTGTGCTGGTTCCGTTACGTGGATGACACTTTTGTCATCTGGCCACACGGACCAGAAAAGCTGGAGAGATTTGTTGAACATCTGAATGGCCTCCACAGGAATGTTCAATTTACCGTGGAGACGGAGAAGGATGGCCACATTCCTTTCCTGGACATTGATATCTACAGGGGACCGGATGGCTCCTTGGGCCATAAAGTCTACCGGAAACCCACCCACACGAACCTGTACCTGAACCCTGGGTCACATCACCACCCTTCCAATAAACAGGCCGTTCTTGCAACTTTGGTGCACAGGGCCAGCGCTCTGTGTGACAATGAGAGCCTCTACGGTGAGTTGGAGTTCCTGAGGACCACTTTCAAAGATAACGGGTACAGCCTTAAGCAGATACAACGTGCCCTTAACCCCAAGGTAAAAACCTGAAAGCTTAAAGATAAGCCCACCTCAGTCGCCCTCTTGCCATATGTACAGACTACGTACGGTCGCCTCCGCAGAATGCTGGCCAAGCACAACATTAAGAGTGTGGGTTTGCCGCCGAGGAAGATCTCCAGCTTCGTCCGTCCTGTGAAGGACGATCTAGGACTGAGGACTCCAGGCGTGTATAGTATCCCCTGTGAGTGCGGCCGGGTGTACATCGGACAGACTGGTCGGTCCATCGCCACCAGGATTAAAGAGCATAGCCGCCACATGCGGCTGGGGCATCCAGAAAAATCGGCGGTGGCGGAATATAGATTCACTCAGGATCACCTCATTAAATTCCAATACACCCAAATCCTCTCTACCAAATCCGGCTAAATGGACCGACTCATCAGGGAGGCGAATGAGCTGCAGCTCCATCCAAACAATATGAATAGAGAGGATGGCCTAATTCTAATCGGGTCATGGAAACCTCTCTTTCGCCAGTACAGCATATTGTGACCTTCAATCAAACCCCCACAACCCCGCGATTGGCCTTTATCAAAGCGTACGGTTCCCCTACCCCGCTATGCTGCCAAGTTTCCTGTTAGCGGCTTTCTTTCCTTCTTGGAATCTCGATCCTTGAAGATGGGACCGACACGTTGTCCCGAAACGTCGGTAAATAATTACCACATGACGCCGTGTAATTACCCAAAAGACCACAGATTACATAGAATGAATAGTTAAAACAATAGAAGAGAATACAGAATTGGGTAAATTCTAGTGAATTCTCAGCAATGAGCGAGGGTATACAGCACAGTTCATCTAGTATAGGTACTCAGCATGGATCGTATACAGTATTTTCGTGACGTCATGACAGATTTGATTATCCTCGGCGGGCGTTGTCGCGAACAGTAATCCGTGACCAGCAAACTGCGGTCGCGTCCCAATTGCTAATGGCGGATATTAGTGGAATAAAGATTCGGAATATTTCGTAGTTATGTTAGTTTAATTCAGAGATTAAGGACTAGTTGACGGTTAGGTTAACTTTATACTGAATTGTGTTTCTTGACAGTTTACGTGTGAAGAGAAATAAAATCTGAAAGGTAAGTGCAGTTCATTCATTCTGTAGTCTGTCTTACGACAGGTCCGTAGCCTCTTCCAAAGCGAGTTCTCCACAGGGTGCGATCTAGTGCTTCCTCTTTCAATTTCCAGTATCTTTTCTTTTCCTTAAGGTCATCCAGTAGCTGCTTACGTCTTCTCCCTCGTCGTCCCGTCATTTCTATCCTTCCTTCTAACTTTCCTTCAATCACGTGTTTCAGAAGACAGTTTCTACGCAAGATGTGACCAATCCAGTTAGCCTTTCTTCTTTTTATTGTATGTAGTATATTCCTCTCCTCCTTGACTCTGTGTAATCTTCTTCATTTCTCACACGATCGGTCCAACTGATCTTCTCCATTCTTCTCCAGCACCACATTTCAAAACTTTCCAGATACTTCTGATCTACTTTCCGGAGTGTCCACGTTTCAGCACCATACAAAGCTATGCTCCAAATGTAGCACTTTACTAGTTTCTTCCTTAAATTTAATTCCAGTTTGCTGGTGAAAAGATTTTTCTTCTTGTTGAATGCTGTTTTTGCCATGGCAATTCTGGATTTAATTTCACGTGTACACCTTGCATCACTTGTTATCATGCTACCCAAATAATTGAAATATTCCACATTCTCCAATTGTTTTTGATCTATCATAATTTTCATTGGGGATGGTTGCCTTGAGATTTTCATTACTTTAGTTTTTCCCACATTCATTTCCATTCCATAGCGTCTTCCAATTTCACTTAGTCTATCGATCATGCCCTGTAGCACCTTTTCTTCCCTAGCCAGTAGCACAAGGTCATCTGCATATTTCACAGTGCGAATTACTTGTCCTCCTATTTTGAAGTCTCCAAACCCTTCAAGAGTTTCCTTGGTAAGGTACTCGCTGTATAAGTTGAACAGAATCGGTGACAAGCAGCAACCTTGTCTAACTCCTCTTCCAATCTTCACACTTCTCGTCTCCCCTTGGTCCAGTCGTATTTTGACACTCTGTTCCATGTACAATTTGCTGATCAATCTTCTTTCGCGCCAGTCTATCCCAATTCCTTTAGGATTTGCATTAATTTGGTCCAGTTGACACGGTCAAATGCCTTCTGCCAGTCTATGAAGCAAGCACACAATTCCTCATCTATGACCAAGGTTCGTTCTGATATTATTCTCAGCATCCCAATTGCATCCCTAGTTCCTTTTCCTCTTCTAAATCCAAACTGATCTTCTCCAAGTGCATCTTCAATTTTCCTCTCAATCCTTCTTCTAAGTATCCTCGCTACTATCTTTGCTGCATGAGCGATGATGCTGATTGTGCGATGGTCGCTGCATTTTGTAGCTTTGGGCTTCTTCTTTAAGGCAATCATTGTAAATTCAATAAAATCTCTGGGCCACTCCCCAGTTACATACATGCTGTTGATCAACTGTGTCATTAGCCTTAGACCATCTTCTCCCAACAATTTGAGTACATCCCCAGGTATATCATCATCTCCTGTAGCCTTCTTATCCCTCATCTCCTTGATAGCTTTTTTGCAGTTGTGGTACTGAAAATGTACAGTTCGAGTTCGAAATGTGTTTGCGTAACAGAAGGCTTGAAATCTAGAGCTAATGTAATGGTTAAGCCTGGTTACAAGTTCGTTTTAAAATCGTGCCGAATGAACATGTTTCGTAACGGTTTATATGAACAGAATAAAAGGATGGAAACGTGTGGTGTAATGAACGTACAAGAGATAGGTAGAGTTGCTGGTGCTAAAAATCTTAAACCGTGAAATATTAGGCTATCACAGAAGGTTAGGGAACTGTCATTAATCCAATGGCTAATGTGTGTGAAACATGAATTTAGGCAATAAAGGAAGCTTGTAAAAACCCAGCAAATTTAATTTTTGGACACATCCGGATGTCGCATTTGTCTTTTGAAGTAACGTAATGAATGGCGTTTTTTTGAACGACTCGTATTTAGCACTACTTTCAATGTGTGGAATGTTGGACATTATTTGTTTCCCGTTATCGTTGTGCAACACTTTAAATATGGAATTGTTGCACAATTGCAAATTGTTTCAAGATACAATTATTCACAGTTAACTTCAGTTTCAAAGTTCTTTACAATTACAACAGTTCCATCACTCATGAAAACAAAAGAACGTTCGAAATTGGTTTACTTCAATTCCATTGTATTATGTGGAATAAGTTTTGGTGGAAATGGAGGATACGCCAAACCAGTGTGTGGTGCGGGGTTGAGGGCTAATTGTGCGTCCGCCTCGGGCAGCAGAATCGAAGGGGCCGCAAAATGAATATCTTAAATGAAGAATCTGATTTTCTGCGCCCAACAGATTTTAAATAACTGAGTCGAATGTAAGGAAATGTAATAAATGATTTTGATTTTTTTAAAGTTCTAATTTCTCTTAGGGGATGCGATTGTGATTACTCGCCCCGGTCGCCAAAAAACCTATCTACGCCACTGAAGACAGTGTTTCGTATCCAAAACAAGATCATTAGAATAATGACAGTCACTGAAAGGAAAGTCTCTTCTGGGGAAACATAGAGGAAGTTTAATATTCTTACCACTTGCACTGTCACACATGACATAACCCTAACAAGAGACTAGGGCCAGTCAGTATATAACCAGCCACCAAGAACAATGTCTTCGTGTCTAAGACAGGAAGTAGAACTAAAAGTGAGTTAGTGTTTCTGATACAAAATGTAAGAATCCCCCCCCCCCCCCCAAAAAAAAAGAATTTAATCATAAGAGGTGGGACTTTGGTACTAATTAAACGTGATTAATTTCACTAGATTCGTGCCTAGAAACTTATGATTTGCGTGTAGACCACAAGCAGTGAGTTGAAACACAGCCAAAGGTAAAAGTGCTACACCAAGACATCAGTGCTGTTATATGACTTTGTTATTATGTGATATGGAACGAAAATCATGGAACTGCTTTGCTAAACATAAACTGGCACTTACTTGATAGGATTTTTTAGCTTAATTTTTAAGGTGTGGAACCTAACATGATTTTTATTTTGTACTTTTACATTTTATATAACCATCAAGAGCTGCATTACACATAATTATGTAACTTAGCTAATACTTTAAAATAAAATATACACTCAAGACTGAGATCTCTTTCTTATGAGCACACTGAACTAGGAAAGAAGGTCAAAGTTCCTGTTAAAAAGAGACTTGAAGATGGTCCATAAAGAGACTGAAACATGTCATCAAAGTTATTTATAAAATTTTTCAAATATGGCTAAAAAGTTGTTTCAGAGGAAAAAGTATTTTTATTAAGTATTCTTAGTGTTATCATTTTGAGCAAGTTTGAAGGGTGACATGAAGCAAGTCCCTTGGGATCTGCATTCCCAGACTCACCTGTGACCTTTGTTCTTCCCTACTCAGTGCATGTGAATGGCTACAGATTTTTGTATGTAAGGGGAGAAACTGCAGTGAATATGCTGAAAATATTAGGCACCATCATACAAAACTGAATCACCTAAGCAACCAGGTGCCCGGGATTTGTGCAACCCGGGTCTAAAATGAGGACTAATAGAGGGACCCTCTGATTCCCCATGTGATTATAAGACCAGTAGAGACATCACGCAAGTGACACAGGATATGCTCATTTCCCATGCAGAAGGGAGATAGGCACTAAGTATTTGCACCCACTATTGTATCTTCACTCTTATCTCATTGTCCTGTCAGATGTGGAAATTATAGATGCAACATTCAGACTGTATGATGGATGGACAAGACATTCCCACTCGCCCCCTTCCAATGCCAAAGTTAAGAATGATTGGAGCTGTACCGTCACTCCCTCATGTGCCTTAATTGCTTGCACATGAACGGTTTTGCCATCACCTGTATGGGTGGAAGTTGATTGCATTGTGAGAAAAATTGTGGAAAAAAATAAGTACTCTCAGTTTTAATGGGTTGTAAAAGAGTGAATTAGATTTAGATAGTTGAGAACAGTGTCTTATGTCACCAGCAGGTGGCTAAGAGGCTGTTTAAGTGAATGTGTCTTGACTCCTTTTAGGGACACCCTAATATCTAGACTTGTTTGTTGTAGCAGATATTTCTCTGTGTTATAATTTGATGTTTAACTGTGAAGGTCATGGAGCCTGTCATGAATCCAGTAACATGTATGGCTGGGGCAGGGTCTAGCCCCAAGTCTCCACAACAAAATATATCACCTTCTTCGAGAAACAGCCCTGCAGCTGACAGATGGACTTCTGCAACTTCATCAAATGAGTCCATTGCTTCCCCAAAACAAGACTGTGCCATCTGTTTGGGGAAGCTGAAGAATGAGTGTTTCACGGACTCGTGCCTGCATAAGTTTTGTTTCTCCTGTCTTGTGAAGTGGTCCAAGGTAAGGCTCACAGCGAAGGAAATTCTTCTGGCTGTGGTCTGTGTTTTGTCATATGCTGCTAACCACATAGTGTTTAAAAATATCTTTGGCCTGCTTTACGTGCAGTGGTTTTGGATTCAGATCTTGGTCTAAACTGGCTGGCCTGGCTGACGTTTTTTGTGGTTTGGGGCCCTGAACGAAAATGCCGGGATAGTGCGTCGGATTTATCCACAACTGCTTCCTTCAACATAATTTCCAGTTCATTAGTCATTAATCATCCCATCCCCTTGATAGTGTTATTAAGTAAATCATAAATAAATAATGCTTAAATAAACAAGCAACTGCTTCTTTTCCTCAGGCAGTGGCAGTTGTTCGTGGGTAAGGTGTTTGTCTTTGCCAAACTGCTAAATGGATCAAAATTTGAATTGGAGATAGTTTGTTAGTCTACCACGCACACACAGCCTTCAGTCTGCCCATTATAATAACTTGATATTGTTCCAAAGTATGCTGTGATGCTATGATTATTGTTAACATATGATTCAGCATTGTATAGTGGATACGAAACTGTTGACCGACATGTCTTAAGATTTTATGCATTGGTCTTGCAGGTTAAACCGGAATGTCCACTCTGCCAGCAGAGTTTCAAGTATATCATCCAAAATGTCCGCTCCATTGAGGACTATGATGAGTACCATTTGCAAACTGAAACAGAGAACCCTGATCCATGGAACAGCACGCTGATTCTGATTCATACAACAAGAAACACAAAGTTGTGCAAATATAACAGACACAACAATGACACAAAAGAACTATACAAACCTGTATGGTGCTGCGACCAGGATAGACTGCATTTTCTTCAAAGCTAATCATGTTATAATGTGATCTGCTAAAATTTTAGAACTCGTGGATGAAATGATCACAATCATTTATAAGATAACTCTTCACGCCTAACCAGAAATGGCCTGATTGTATAATGCGTGTTGGCAGAGGATTCAGCACAATTCCAAAGCAAGGCTTGATAATTCCGGTTCCCGCAAAATTGCAAAGGTCTCTCTTTTCAGCCACGGAAACATTCGCTGCGTTTCTTCTGGGTGATGCCTGCATAAGGTAACTGTTTTTGAACAGATTTGTCGTATGCAACACTTGACGTCAACAGTGATATGTGTGTGTTATGACTATGGTCTGCTTGGATATAACAGGGCGTACTTCTGTAGACAGGTACAAACATTTTGCAGAAACACGCCACCTCCACTTTAAGTGCATGACAGTCTTATCTGCCAAAGTGCACACTGTCACATGCCAGAAGAATGTACTGTCCTATAAACTACACAAATTTTAAATCCCACCACAACATTACAGTTCCTTCAGAATGTGCACACTTTCAATTAGATCTGTATTGTCAGATCAACTCTCCACTTTTTGTCCTTACTCAATTATTCAAGGTACTTACCCGACTGCAGTCATACTTAGGCAGGTGACCCATTACACATTGTTTAAAAATAAAGTTATTTTTCAATATACTGGACAGTTTATACGAAGACATTCATGTTTCTATCTGTAGACCTCAAACTGACGGTGATATTTATCACAGCGAAAAATGTTTGCAATGCAAGTCCTAGGAACAAATGCGAAACACATTTTATGTTCAATACACCTCTTCCATACAGTTTTCAAGACAAACAAAAATTAGAACTGGCTACATTAAGCATATGTATCCTAACTTGTTAAATTTCACATTTCCATCCTTTAAAGTCCTCATCTCCTAAATTTCAGCAAGTTGCAAAACACAGAGATAAGTAGCAGCCAGCCTTCCAATAGTGGCAGAAACAGAAACAGCACTGTCAGACGGTAAGCAAATGTTAATGCACTGTAAATAGCTAGTCTCGCACACACCTCAAGTGCTGAGGAGAGATGTCCCTGGGTCGGCCGATAATGGGTAATGAGTGCACCCACAGATTGTCCATGTACACGCTCAATCTGAAGTCAAAGGATGCCATCATACGCTGCTCAAGCCAGGTTGAGTAGGTTGGAATGACATCGCCAGGTTCCACTCTGGATTTTCAAGAAATAGGATGGGAGGGCATGATGGGACTGATATGGCTCAGGACAGGTACAAGAGGTGGTCTGTTGTGAACATGGTACTGAACCTCCAGCATCCATAAAATGTGGAGAATGTCTCTACTAGCTGAGGAACTCCTAGCTTCTCAAGGAGGACTCTGCTCCATGGAGCCAGCGTGTGAGTGAGTCAGTACATGAATGTTATTTTCATGTGTCTCTTTTGTGTTCAGAATGTTGTTTGCCTCAAGTGTGCTCAGGTTGTTTTCCTCATGCATTCAAAATGTTTCCCTTATATGCTGAGCATGTTTCCTTCATGTCCCACCTTTCTGAATACCTGGCACTAGTACCTGTATCGGAAAGGCTGCACAATTTCAAGACCAAGCGTCACACCCATACAAAACAACAGGCAAAATTATAGTTCTGTATATCTTAGTCTTTGTATTTTTGGTTAGCAAAGTGGAAGACAAAAGATTCTGCACCGAATGATAGCAAGCATTGACTTCAGTCTGCTGTTAAGTTCATCTTGAATGGAATTTTGAGTTTTTAGGGTTGGTTATGTAGGTATCAGTGTAAGTAACTGATCATGTAGTATGTTCGTTTGTAGACTGAGTGCCCCATGATTTATAATCTTATTTTATCAGCTCAGATGTATTGCACTCAATCTTTACATTGTTCATATCATAAGGTGTGAGCACAGTAACCATGTGGCCATGTTTGGGTAGCTGGGCAAATTCAGCAGGAAATGGAAAGGGTGGGATGGTAAGAGGCATGTGCTGTGGAAGAACTTGCAATCATTGGTGTCACTACACTTTTTGTTGCTGGTTTGTATGCTGTTTATGTCAGTATAAGAAGGGCTGAATTTAAGTTGAAATAGGTATTGGATATTGGCTTTTAATGTACAGTTGTTTAGGAGCAGACTCTGAGAGCTTGTCATCTTCTCCTATGACTTGCTTTAACCCTTGAAGGATGGAGTCTTAAATTTTGTTAGCAAATATGGCATTTGGAGTTAATTTGCAGGGCACATGTAATTTTGGACCATTGGTCTGATACAAACCGAAGTTTGTATGGAACTGAAATTGAATGTAACTTGTTTCTGCCCAACACATTTGATTGTATACAAAATGGTGGTTGTTGCAGATGCACGTGGTGCATGAGGTCAGCTCTGACAGCTCAGATAGTGATGCAATAATTCTGCCTTCAGAGGACACTCAGCACCCCTTAGGAAGGGGACTTCTGCAGTACTTCCTCGATCCAGGTCTCCCGTAGCAGGTCCTTGTAGGGTATGCTGCATACTGAATACAGCATTAACCTTTAAAGTACGAATGTTAGAAATATCTAACACAGCCTGCAATCCCCAGTGGCCAAATGTTAGATATATCTAACGCTGTGCATGCGTGACGTTTTTCAGCTCTGACAGTGTTTGCTTTAGCAGGAAACCTAAACAAACCCATTGATGGAATCTCGTGTGCAGTCCTCATCCTCAGAAGACGAAGATAATACTGAGGAAACCGAAGTTACGTTTCGGACTAGAAGGGCTGGGGATTCGTCAAATGTCTTTGATTTCACTGGACCTCCAAATGGCCTCAACCAATCAGCCACCTCAGATATAAATGCAGAATTCTCTCCCTTTTCAATCTCCATCTCTTCTTCAGGCAGATTTTTCAAATTATACTAGATGAAACGAATCGCTACTTCCATCAATATATGGCATCCAAAGACACAGGAAGCACTTCATCACAACCACCTGATATTACGATCGAAGAAATATACAAATTTTTTGCACTCATAATTCAAATGGAACATGACCAGCGTGGCAGCCTCAACGATTATTGGCCCAGAGAGGAGCAGTATTGCACTCCATTTTATTCTAATGTGATGGCACGCGATCGCTTCTTCCATATACTTCAATTCCTCCATTTTAAAGACAATGACGACTCTCCGAACCGTGACGACCCAGACTACGACAGACTTTGGAAAATAAGAAAGGTTTTTGACACTCTGAACAACACATTTTGTGAAATGTACAATCCGACAGAACATCTTGCTGTGGACGAAGTGATCATGTTATAAATGGGAAGAGTAATTTTTCGGCACTATATTCCAAAGGAACATAAAAGACTTGGCATCAAAATTTACAAACTTTGTGACTCTCTAGGTTACACGTATGACATGAGTGTGTATTTAGGCAAACAACGGCAACGTGCCACAGCCCAAATAACAGCGACACACGGAATTGTGCTGCAAGTAATAGAGGGACCCTCTGATTCCCCATGTGATTACAAGACCAGTAGAGACATCACGCAAGTGACACAGGACATGCTCATTTCCTGTGCAGAAGGGAGATAGACTCTAAGTATTTGCACCCACTATTGTATCTTCACTCTTATCTCATTGTCCTGTTAGATGTGGAAATTATAGATGCAACATTCAGACTGTATGATGGATAAGACATTCCCACTCTCCCCCATCCAATGCCAAAGTTAAGAATGATTGGAGCTGTACCATCACTCCCCCATGTGCTTTAATTGTTTGCACAGGAACAGTTTTGCCATCACCTGTATGGGTGGAAGTTGATTGCATTGTGAGATGCACAGGGCAATAATGGAGAACACACTGTAATAAATTGAAAGCTAAAAACACACTGCGCTGCCAATGTAGGTTGTTTTCCTCACCAAGTGTTTGGTGAATTTAATACAACTTGACTTGTAGCGGGCATGGGAAAAAATAAGTACGCTCAGTTTTAGTGGGTTGTAAAAGAGTGAATTAGATTTAGATAGTTGAGAACAGTGTCTTATGTCACTAGCAGGTGGCTAAGAGGCTGTTTAAGTGAATGTGTCTTGACTCCTTTTAGGGACATCCTAATATCTAGACTTGTTTGTTGTAGCAGATATTTCTCTGTGTTTTAATTTGTTGTTTAACTGTGAAGGTCATGGAGCCTTTCATGCATCCAGTAACATGTATGGCTGGGGCAGGGTCTAGCCCCAAGTCTCCACGACAAAATATATCGCCTTTTTCGAGGAACAGCCCCGCAGCTGACAGATGGACTTCTGTAACTTCATCAAATGAGTCCATTGCTTCCTCAAAACCAGACTGTGCCATCTGTTTGGGGAAGCGGAAGAATGAGTGTTTCACGGACTCGTGCCTGCATAAATTTTGTTTCTCCTGTCTTGTGAAGTGGTCCAAGGTAAGGCTCACAGCACTGCAGTGTTCAGGGTAGGGCTTACGTCTTGCCGAATGTAACGTGGTTGAGATTTACAGTGAAAGAAATTCTTCTGGCTGTGGTCTGTGTTTTGTCATATGCTGCTAACCACATAGTGTTTAAAAATATCTTTGTCCTGCTTTACATGCAGTGGTTTTGGATTCAGATCTTGGTCTAAGACTGGCTAGCCTAGCTGACGTTTTTTGTGGTGTGGGGCCCTGAAGGAAAATGCCGGGATAGTGCATCAGATTTATCCACAACTGCTTCCTTCAACATAATTTCCAGTTCATTAGTCATTAATCATCCCATCCCCTTGATGGTGTTATTAAGTAAATCATAAATAAATAATGCGTAAATAAACAAGCAACTGCTTCTTTTCCTCAGGCAGTGGCAGTTGGTCGTGGGTAAGGTGTTTGTCTCTGCCAAACTGCCAAACGAATCAAAATTTGAATTGGAGATAGTTTGTTAGTCTACCACGCACACACAGCCTTCAGTCTGCCTATTATAATAACTTGATATTGTCCCAAAGTATGCTGTGATGCTATGATTATTGTTAACATATGATTCAGCATTGTGTAGTGGATACAAAACTGTTGACTGACATGTCTTAAGATTTTATGCTTTGGTCTTGCAGGTTAAACCGGAATGTCCACTCTGCCAGCAGAGTTTCAAGTCTATCATCCGCAATGTCCGCTCCATTGAGGACTATGATGGGTACCATTTGCAAACTGAAACAGAGAATTCTGATCCATGGAACAGCACGGTGAACCTTGAAATTGTGCAGCGTTTCCGATACAGGTAAAATTGCCAGTTATTTAGAAAGGTGGGACATGAAGGAAACATCCTCAGCACATAAGAGAAACAACATTTTGACTGTATGAGGGAAACAACTTGAGCACACATGAGGCAAACAACATTCTGAACACACAAGAGACACATGAAAATAACATTCACATACTCACTCACTCGCTGGCTCCACGGAGCAGAGTCCTCCTTGAGAAGCTAGGAGTTCCTCAGCTAGTAGAGACATTCTCCACATTTTATGGATGCTGGAGGTTCAGTACCATGTTCACAACAGACCACATCTTGTACCTGTCCTGAGCCATATCAGTCCCATCATGCCTTCCCATCCTATTTCTTGAAGATCCAGAGTGGAACCTGGCGATGTCAATCCAACCTACCCAACCTGGCTTGAGCAGCGTATGATGGCAACCTTTGACTTCAGATTGAGCGTGTACATGGACAATCTGTGGGTGCACTCACTACCCATTATCGGCCGACCCAGGGACATCTATCCTCAGCACTTGAGGTGTGTGCGAGACTAGCTATTTACAGTGCATTAACATTTGCTTACCGTCTGACAGTGCTGTTTCTGTTTCTGCCACTATTGGAAGGCTGGCTGCTACTTATCTGTGTGTTTTGTAACTTGCTGAAATTTAGGAGATGAGGACTTTAAAGGATGGAAATGTGAAATTTAACAAGTTAGGATACATATGCTTAATATAGCCAGTTCTTATTTTTGTTTGTCTTGAAAACTGTATGGAAGAGGTGTATTGAACATAAAATGTGTGTCGCATTTGTTCCTAGGACTTGCATTGCAAACATTTTTTGCTCTGATAAATATCACCGTCAGTTTGAGGTCTACAGATAGAAACACGAATGTGTTCGTATAAACTGTCCAGTATATTGAAAAATAACTTTATTTTTAAACAATGTGTAATGGGTCACCTGCCTAAGTATGAATGCAGTCGGGTAAGTACCTTGAATAATTGAGTAAGGACAAAAAGTGGAGAGTTGATCTGACAATACAGATCTAATTGAAAGTGTACCCATTCTGAAGGAACTGTAATGTTGTGGTGGGATTTAAAATTTGTGTAGTTTATCGGACAGTACGGTCTTCTGACATGTGACAGTGTGCACTTTGGCAGATGAGACTGTCCTGCCCTAAAAGTGGAAATGGCAGGTTTCTGCAAAATGTTTGTACCTGTCTACAGAAGTACGCCCTGTTATATCCAAGCAGACCATAGTCATAACACACACATATCACTGTTGACGTCAGGTGTTGCATGCGACAAGTTTGTTCAAAAACAGTTATCTTTTGCAGGTATCACCCAGAGGAAATGAAGCGAATGATTCCGTGGCTGGAACGAGAGACCTTTGCAATTTTGCGGGAACCTGAATTATCAATCCTTGCTTTGGAATGTTTGCTGAATCTTCTGCCAACCCACGACATACATTCAAGACAGTTCTGGTTAGGGGTGGAGAGTTATCTTAGAAATGATTGTGATCATTTCATCCATGAGTTCTAAAATTTTGTCCGATCACCTTATAACAAAATTGGTTGTGACGAAAATGCAGTTTATCCTGGTCGCAGCATCATACAGGTTTGTATAGTTCTTTTGTGTCATTGTTGTGTCTGTTATATATGCATGAGTTTGTGTTTCTTGTTGTTTGAATCAGAATTGAGGATTAAAGTTTCATTTCTAGACCTTTAGTGCCAAAGAAGTAGAACAGAAATAAGTACGCTTGTTTCTCTCCATTAGGAATAGTATATCTTTTATTGCATATGTGTAATATATCTATATAATCACTGCAGATTTAGTTCCCATACTTGCATAACGGACACTTAGAGAAATTGTGTTGAGAAGAAAAGTAGTGTATTTTCAACTCAGATGTTTAGCCACAAACATTAGCTTGTGTAGGTATTTCTGCCCATGGGGTAGAATCCTTTCTGAGAAGCTGACAGGTCCTTAGCTAGTCAAGAAATTCCTTATGTTTTATGGAACTAGAAGGTTCATTACTGCATCCACAAGCACCTGTCCATATCCTTAGCCAGATCAATCCAATCTATGTCTCCCCATCCCACTTCTAGAAGTTCCATTTTAATATTATGCTCTCATCTACACGTAGGTCTCCCAAGTGGTCTCTTTCCCTCAGGTCTTCCCACCAAAATCCTGTTTGCACCTCCCTGTTTTCCATATGTGCCACATGCCCTGCCCATCTCATTCTTCATGATTCGATCACCCGAATAATATTTGGTGATGAGTACACATCATAAAGTTCCTCGTTATGTAGTCTTCTCCACTCCCCTGTTACCTCGTCCCTCTTAGGCCCAAATATCCTCCTCAGCACCCTATTCTCGAACACCCTCAGCCTATGCTCTTCCCTCAGTGTGAGAGACCAAGCGTCACACCCATACAAAACAACAGGCAAAATTATAGTTCTGTATATCTTAGTCTTTGTATTTTTGGTTAGCAAAGTGGAAGACAAAAGATTCTGCACCGAATGATAGCAAGCATTGACTTCAGTCTGCTGTTAAGTTCATCTTGAATGGAATTTTGAGTTTTTAGGGTTGGTTATGTAGGTATCAGTGTAAGTAACTGATCATGTAGTATGTTCGTTTGTAGACTGAGTGCCCCATGATTTATAATCTTATTTTATCAGCTCAGATGTATTGCACTCAATCTTTACAATGTTCATATCATAAGGTGTGAGCACAGTAACCATGTGGCCATGTTTGGGTAGCTGGGCAAATTCAGCAGGAAATGGAAAGGGTGGGATGGTAAGAGGCATGTGCTGTGGAAGAACTTGCAATCATTGGTGTCACTACACTCTTTGTTGCTGGTTTGTATGCTGTTTATGTCAGTATAAGAAGGGCTGAATTTAAGTTGAAATATGTATTGGATATTGGCTTTTAATGTACAGTTGTTTAGGAGCAGACTCTGAGAGCTTGTCATCTTCTCCTATGACTTGCTTTAACCCTTTAAGGATGGAGTCTTAAATTATGTTAGTAAATATGGCATTTGGAGTTAACTTGCAGGGCACATGTAATTTTGGACCATTGGTCTGATACAAACCGAAGTTTGTATGGAACTGAAATTGAATGTAACTTGTTTCTGCCCAACACATTTGATTGTACACAAAATGGTGGTTGTCGCAGATGCACGTGGTGCATGAGGTCAGCTCTGACAGCTCAGATAGTGATGCAATAATTCTGCCTTCAGAGGACACTCAGCACCCCATAGGAAGGGGACTTCTGCAGTACTTCCTCGATCCAGGTCTCCCGTAGCAGGTCCTTGTAGGGTATGCTGCACACTGAATACAGCATTAACCTTTAAAGTACGAATGTTAGAAATATCTAACGCAGCCTGCAATCCCCAGTGGCCGAATGTTAGATATATCTAATGCTGTGCATGCGTGACGTTTTTCAGCTCTGACGCATTGTGGGTCCCACCAGCAGGTCTGATATTCGTCATGAGCAATGATGTCATTTATGGCGGTTCGGGTTTCGATATTAATTGTGGCCGAACGTGACCTTTACCTATCAGCTGAAGGAGGTGGCAGGCGAAATACAGTAGACCGTTGTATGAGGTTGAAACATAGAAGCTGGACCGGGAAGGGCTCAAGTTTAGTCTTCTGGCAGCTTTCGTAGCAGTGTGGCTTATCTGATATTGTTTTGCATTGGCGGACTGGCATATATATATATAAGTTTTAAAACTTTCGCTGCGACATGATTCAATATAGTCTTCTCGGGTGCACAGCGCACAACTTAAAAAGGAAACAAAAAGAAAACAATGAAAAACCAACTACTACAGCACTTCTGCCATACCAACAATCCACTTCCAATAAAATCAGCAGACTTCTATCCACGTACGACATCAGAACCATACACGTCCCAGCAAAGAAAACCTGCCACATGCTCAGACCAGTGAAGAATGACCCTGGATTGAAAATACCCGGCGTATACGGCATCCCATGTGAATGCGGAAAGACGTATATTGGCCAGACAAAAAGAATGATCGAAGCGAGGCGAAAAGAGCACATACGACACCTTAGACTGGGGCAACCAGATAACTCAGCAGTTGCTCAACATGCCCTGGAAACAGGCCACAAGATAGAATTCAATAACACCTGCAGACTAGCCAGGACAAAAGGATACATGGACCGCATAATAAAAGAAGCCATTGAAATAAAATTACATCCGGACAACATCAACAGGGATGGCGGTTTCATACTCAGCTGAGCCTGGCAGCCCGCAATACGTCAGATAAGGACCTCACAGCGAGGCTTGGGAGCACAACAGTTAACAGCCCGCCCACCAACTTAACTGTTTGGGCACTACAAACCGGTCTGATTCTCCCTGCCGCGGCAGGTAGAAAAACACGGGACAGACGAGTTGTATGTTAAATCAGTTTTGCCTGAGGATGGGGACGGAGCTAGTCCCCGAAACGTTGTATTCAAACGAATTGACGCGGCTGTGCGCCCGAGAAGACTATATTGAATATATATATACTGTGACAGTGGCGGATTGTTTATGTACTGCAATCCACAATTTTATGTAACATTTATTGACAAAGCTTCAGGTGGTATTTTTCACAGTCGTGTTTGAGGTTACTTTATCGGCGCCGAACTGGTAAATATTGCATAACTTCAGTGGCGGATTGTAAGGAAGTACTACTTACTGGTTGTTATCTCTATTTGTTCTTCAGTGTTTACTGACACAGTTTCATCTGCATTACTTTCCCAGTGACCCAATCATTATTTGATAGACAAATTTTATATCAGTGGTAAATTGTCAGTAACTTTCATCTATTCGATTTATTTGGGACCCCTTGAAATGGAACCTCAAAAGCGAGCTACATATTCAAGATCACTCGAGCCAGACAAAATAGAGGAAATACTCTCTCTTACTGTAATGTTGAACATACTGTACACAAAAGAAGCTAGTTTTATATATGTTAATGGGATTCTGCCAGTCCGAGTTCATCCAGAAGTATGAAGATATGACAGTTCAAAGTTCGTAGATCAAGTAAGAGCTGGCCTGCTTATGACTGGCTTATATTTGCTGTGAAAGTGAAATATGGGAATTACATTTGTTTCCACTTTGATACATAATTGCATACAGAACTGTAGGGAGTAAACATTACAGATAGTTGAGAACGAACTGTCTTCTGGACTTTGTCCATCATCCAGATAAAATGTAAAAAATATAAAATCACGAAGTTTCGGAAGCTGGTTCTTCTTCCGTCTTCAGGTGAAGGGATGGGAGACACCTACTGAGATGGGTCCTTTAGACCGAGCTAATCGTCCAGTGATTGAGATTAGTGGGGTCTAAAGGATCCATCTCAGTAGGTGTCTCCCCTCCCTTCACCTGAAGACGGAAGAAGAACCAGCTTCCGAAACGTCGTGATTTTATATTTTATCCGGATGATGGACAAAGTCCAGAAGACAGTTCTCAATGTTATATGCCATCGTCAGAACCTTTTAGAATTCATTACAGCTACTGCTTAGTACCTCTGTTTCCATCTGACCTCCTGTGTGTCTAGAAAAGTATTCTGATGGTGACGACGACGATAAGCGTAGCAATTCCCAGCAGTCACAACCTTCACAGCACCATCACCAAGAAGCTCATTAGAATATGGCAACTGAAAACAACCTGTGTAATACCACTTGTACTATATACAAAGGGTACTACTACAAACAAATTAAACGAAAGTTTAAAACTGCTTAATCTCCTCCCTGGTCTGTATATTGTATTGCAGAAAGCAGTAATACCTAACACATGCCATATCGTTAGAAAGTGCTTGGTCAGTGAGACCTGTACTCTTTTGAGAAACAGCTAAACTACTGTGAAGTACGGAAAGTATATGATGATAATGATGATAAATGTTATAATTGTCAAATAAGCCATGACTGCTTCCCTTGATATCCTCCATATCATCATCTGCCTTAGCAGTTGATTCAGGGTCATAAAGTAGCTGTATGACATTTTTACAGCTAATGTCTCTAGCTACAGTCCACTTGATTTTCATGGACTCTGACCGCCTAGATGATGGTGAAGCTGCCAGTTTGTAGGTGGGGACGTCTGTGAGGCAGGCACTGCTGCCAATGACTTAATGGCAGGATGATCACTGAAGGTTGTAAATGACAGGAATGATCTCTGGTGCTACAATGATGGTTGATTATGAGGGTACTGCTCTGAGGTGAGATTTGGTGTAACATGAGGTTTAGACCATATTGAGGCATAGCATTTCTCTTATCAGAGTTGCGGGGAAAAAATGCAGAAGAATTCACACTGAATTTAACTTGCGTTGCGCCTAGCACTTAATGGCGCAGAGATTGATTTCCTTTTTGCTAGTTCCTTAGTATGCAAAAAATGTGAAGGCAACTTTGTTACCCCATTTACTGAAATTATTTGCTCTTCATATCATCCTTGGTATGTCCCTGGTAGTGAGGCTTCTCCAGCTTCTGGTGTGAAATTGAAGTGGTTTTGGCAGGTGCCGACGTCGCTACGGCAGACAGTTTGCAGTACATTTACCGCCCCGTGCCAGCAGGCGCACTGCACATTGAGGTTCGTGCCCCCTCCAATGCGCACATTGCTCTAACATCAGCCAGTAATGAGACAGAACCTATGTACGAGATTCTGCTTGGAGGCTGGGAGAACACCGCGTCTGTCATTCGCTACAACCGCCAGAAACCAGACAAGGTACACGACTACTGTTACAGTGTGTTGTGTCGAATGGAGCATGACAAAGTTAGCCACTGTCTGACAGGGCTTATAAAAACTTACTAAGCATGAAAGAAAACTAGCACATGTATTTAAATTATGAATCAAATAAACTAATGTCAGAACAGAAAACATAAAAACGAAAGCCAGGACTGTTTTATTGCCAATTTTTTTAACTTGCTCTCGCATACACCGTCAAGAAAGTCCAAGAAAACCAGATGGGTTAGAACTTAAGAGGACACTCAGCATCTGGCATTTGTTGCTGATGTTAATTATTGGGTAAAAACATAAATATTATAAAGAAAATTATAGAAATTATGTTAGTCTTTAGTAAGAGGACTGGTCTAGAATTAAACACATAGAAAGCTTTGTTCTTAGTTCATGTGTCATCAAAAGAATGCAGGACAAAATCATAATTTTAAAGATAGCTAATAAATCTTTAAAAAAATGTGACTAACCCAAATTGCATTCACGAAGAAACTGAGAGCGGATCAGAGTCAGGAATTTGCAGTTACCATTTAGTTTTATGTTCTCCATTCCGTAGAGATAATTCCTATGTGTGATCGTTGAGTCTTGCATGATAGAAAGTTCAGATAGTGTGATGACTCTGACAGTGGATTTGTTTTGCACACGTGAAGGTTCGGGCAGACACGCCTGGACTCTTGACCAACAGTGACTACAGTCGCTTCTTGATAGAGTGGCATAACGGCCATGTCAGAGTGAAGAAGAATGGTTCTGTGCTGCTAGAATGGCAAGATCCCAGCCCACTTGGAATTTCGCACTTTGGTGTGCGGACAGCTTGGGGTGCTCAGGGACACTGGAGGGTCCACCCTAGTGCATCACCAGGTACAACAGCGTTCTAACACAGCACCAACTTTTTGTTAGCATCTAATTACAGCTAAGACCTTCTGTGTGTGTGTGTCTTCAGTGATGGTGGTAATGCTGATACTGTTGCAGCACGATGACTGACCTCGCAGCAGAAGGGAAGTTCCGACTGTCAGTCACGACTGCATTTGTTATCAGTTTTATTGCTTGCTACATGTTTCGACTTTCTTTAAAGCCATCATCAGACAATTAAAGAATATGTAAAGAAAGTTTAATTTCAACCCATTAGAATGAGTAAAATATACTTTTGCATGCATATACCAACGGGGATGTCTTATATAAAAAAAATAAAACATTAGAATGATACTTTTGCAAATAGCTGAGGTCTCCATTTTACAAAAATTGTAGTTGTAAAAGGCAAAATTAGATAAAAGTTAAAATTGTATATTATGATGTTAAAAATATAATATATATTATATTACAATATTAAAAAAGTTTTCCAGTACTGTGGGTGTGAAAGGGAAGTTCTTTAGTGTTAAAACAAGCCTGGGGAGAAAGAGGGGCTCTTCTGTCTGTGAACAAAAGTCTTAACGAGTTCAACTTTCTAACTTATAACTGAATATATAAAAATGGGTATGACATTAAAAAGAATGTCTTCGCATTAATTTGTTTCTTAATTTCGATCAGTGCTGGAGGGGTACAGTACCCTGTAGTTTTTCATTCTTCATACCTCATCCAGTAGAATAATGGATTTCAAATTTAAATAGATATAAAATGTGGGGATGAGTCGCAGTGAGGTGTGGTGGTGCTTATGACTACTGAACTGAAAAGGATGGTGGGGATAGAATTGTTTTATGGTCTGTGTACGGACTTCACACACATTTTGTCTGTCCATTATCGTTTGTTGTGTCCTGTTGGTTTTGTCATCATACTATCATAGCTCACTCAGCTGATCACCTACATATGACAGAAACAGCAGTGTGAAGTGACAAACGGTATTTTTAATATAAAATAAGGACATGTGTTAACTCTCTGAAACCGGAAATTCGTCACACACAAAAAACTGATATTGACTGGGACTGCGTGACTCCAAGCTTTAATTCAGAATTTCTTCTTTTGTTCTTTCTTGTGGTCTACCTTTCCTTCTCTGCCGGTGTTATGTAATTCGATTGATAAAGCATCACTAGGCACTTGACGTTTGACATTAGTGGAATTGGTAAAGCAATCCCATTACAGGTCTGGACAGGCCCTTAGGGTTCCAGGAGGTTGAGGCTTCCAGATTGTCTAGAAGACAATCGGCACATAAAGATGGTAAGGTTGTCAGCCCTACGCACTGGCCACCTTTTACCCCCCAGGAAATACTCCTGGTACTTGTTTCTGTTAGAGGCTGAGTCGACCCCAGGGCCATAGTGCGACCGGAAGGATTATGTCAATGAAAAATTCCAATTACACCATCGGGAATTGAACCCGCGACCTTCCGGCTTGTAGAGCAGTGCCTCAACCAACTGCGTCACCGTGTGCCCCTTAGTGGAATTGGAGTAATGATAAAAAGTCTGCATATTGTGTACTTGTTAGTGTGGCTGATGGGGGCTTGCCATTTCTTTATTGTAGCTCTCTTGTGTTCTGTTTACTTATCTCATTTTTGCCAGTGAAGTAATTTGGTACATGATGCAGTGTTGCTGATCAGTCTGTCATTTTCTAATGGTAGACTATCTTCAAGAAAAAACGATGTGTGTAAGTCACAAGGTAGCTGGGATAGCTCAGTTTGTATAGTGACTGTGGGGTGTTCGTAAGGAATCCTGGTTCAATTCTGAACAGGACCAAGAGAGTGAACTCCTCTCCAGAGTATCCAGACCATCTCAGGGGCCCACCAAACCTCTTGTTCAGTGGGTACTGGGGACTCTTTCACTGGGGGATCACTCTCCTCCATCTACTGCCACCGGGTGAAAACCCAATTGCAGTAAATAATAATAATAATAATAATAATAATAATACCTTCATGGCATGTACAGGGACTTTACCTCTCTTAGCTCACCGCTTGTGGTCTTCATGAGGCTAGCAAAACAATATAGTTGACCTTAATGTCCAAAGGAATGGTTCTGATGCCTACAAAGTTTGGTTTTCGAGTTTAAATTTTGTGTGAAACATTGGTGCATGGCAATGTGCAGTGTATGGTGTATAGCGTATACTGGAGTTCTGAATCTGAGAGATCGTGTGTGCTGATTTCTGTGCGTATGTAAATTTATCTAGATGTTACTTGTGACGGACTGCAGTGGGTCAGCCAATAAAATGGCGGAATGTTATGGGCAAGGGCATTGCATATTGGCATGTTTGTGATCTTACCATCATCTCTCACATTTGCATATCCAGGTGCCATAAATCCCATGTTTTGCAGATGTCACCACACCATTTGTTTTGCGGCCTCATTGTGTAATGGTTTGGTCCAGATAATCAAGGCATTGTCTCGACACACTCCTTTTGTCTTGTTTCTTTTACTTCTTTTCCTGTTAACATTCTTTCTTCTGTGTTGTACTTTTCCCTCTTCTTTTGCCTTTGATCCTCCATTCCTTCTATTTTGCATTTCTCTTTCTTTTCTTTACACTGCTGTGATTTTTTTTTTTATATTATTCATACCGTGCATTGTCATCAATCCATCATAAAACACTCAACCAACAAATGCACTCTGATTATTGTTTTAGATATTATGTGTTATAATCTCTGTAAGCTAGTCCAACATGTTTTATGTTATTTGTACTTTACATTTTCTTGATTATATAAAATCATGTTCCGACAAATGTACACTCTTTATTATCTGTTATTTAATACAGTTTATATTAAAAATAGTCCAACATGTTTCTAGCTATGTTAGTTCATCTTCAGGGACTCGAATGGTTTATTACACCAGCTATAGACGTACGGTACTCATTAAAATTTAGTGGATAAAATGTCGCTAACTGTGTTGAGTTTGTGATCACTGAAAACAATATTAAAACATTTTGAAGCTAAAATATTTAAGGTACAATCGACATTATTAAAATTATATAATGATTATGTTTGGTAGAACGGCTGTTGAAGTGTTACACTGTACGTACCTGTATCTGCTGCTTCGTGTTCACCATTTGTTTGTTAGTGGTGTACTAACCTTATGGTGTAACAAATGGTGAACATGAAGCAGCAGATACAGGTACGTACAGTGTAACACTTCAACAGCCGTTCTACCAAACATGACCATTATATAATTTTAATAATGTCGATTGTACCTTAAATATTTTAGCTTAAAATGTTTTAATATTGTTCTGTCACTTTCTTTTTTTGTCAGCTGTACTTTGAAATGAACAGTTTGTTGAACTGATTACATTTCACAAGCACAGAAACCCCATCTGCACTGTGCTACTAATATAAGGGACTAAATGCATGTTGTTTGACTGATTGTGTTGGCTAGCTGAGACTATGTTGTAATGCTTTGGAATGTATAAGAAAAACTATGCATTAGAGAATACATGTTTTGCTTCCAGGTCCTGACAGGGTGAGAGATTGAATGGGTACCTGCTTCCAGTGGACAAGTGCCTGACGGAGCACTGCCTTCTGGTGAGACAGAAGATGGCGAGCCGTTGTTTGTAGGGCAGACATCACATGAGGGAACAAGGACACTGGGCAAGGTATACTGTGTGTTCTGTTACATGCAGGTGTTACACATACAGCTACCTGAGATCTGCACTCTTCTGGGATATTACGCTGTATCATGTGGTAATTGTACCACAGGATGCCGCGTAATATCCCAGAAGAACGCAGAACTCATCAACGTTGTTGCGAAGCCTGAAATCAAGGTCAATACAGCTACTTGACTTCACATTTTATAGAGATAATAAGGAGTACAGGGTAATTCAGGAGGAAGGGTATTTTGGGAGGTCATTGTGAGAAATAACAGTTTATATGAATATGTGTCTAATTCTGAATGGTTACTGAGATACAGCTGTTTCAATCTACAAAGACAGAGTAATTGTGAGTGGTAATAAAGAAAGACAAATTACTTCCTGTTAATCTTATTGTAATTTTAATTTAACGTTTAAGTTGTTACACAGAAATCGCAAAGTTGTTACCATTCACAATAACTAACTAACTAACTAACTAACTAACTCCATGGAGCAGAATCCTTCTTGAGAAACTAGCAGGTCATCAGCTAGTCAAGAAATTCCCCACGTTTTCTGGAACCCGAAGGTTCATTACCGCATTCACAAGAGCCCACCACCTGTCCCTATCCAGAGCCATATCAATCCAGTCCATGCCCCCCCATCCCACTTCTTGAAGATCGATTTTAATATTATCCTCCCATCTACGCCTGGGTCTTGCAAGTGGTCTCCTTCCCTCAGGTCTCCCCACCAAAATGCTGTATGCACCTCTCCTGTCCCCATACATGCCACATGCCCCGCCCATCTCATTCTTTTTGATTTGATCACCCGAATAATATTTGGTGTTGAATACAGATCATTAAGTTCCTCGTTATGTGGTCTTTTCCACTCCCGTTACCTCGTCCCTCTTAGGCCCAAATATCCTCCTCAGCACCCTATTCTCGAACACCCTCAGCCTATGTTCACCATTTACAATAAGTGTTTTAAAATCCCACCATGAATCTCAGTGCACATGGTAGCTTGTGTGCAAAGATGGCATGTTGTTCGTTTGCGTTTATCTTCACATAGGCAGCAGCATTCATAATGCGAGTGAGCAGTGCATCTCGTGTATCCACCTTTATTTCGTAAACTTCGCTCCTCATCCAACCCCACAAACAAAATTCTAAAGCAATTAGGTTTGGAGATTCAAACTGCTGTATCTCGGTAACCATTCAGAACTGGACACATGTTCATGTGAACTTTTTTTCTTATGATGACCAATCGTATCCACTCCCAAGTACCGAGCTTTCCTTGTGAATCATCCTGTGTATTTGAGTTACCAGTATCTTTATATAGCTTGCAAATGTGAATTGCTGCTGTAGTATGGGGCAGACATGCATGAAAGCAAAGGTGTAGTGGGATAGACATCAACAGTACAGGGTCACGATTGCTCGTTTTTTGTGTTTGGAGAGAGGTGAATTGATATACGGACAATGTACGTATAATGTAATGTTTAGTTGTGTTTATATCTTTGAATCCTGATTTGTCCACTTGTTTGTATGACCCTGATTCAGGTTCTGCGTCTTGTTCACACATAAGGTCTAATTTAAGAGATGGTACATAATTATGTACCGTCAAGGCAACTAGTGACATACATACTCACCACAGTTGATTTTATAGTTGTAATTGCTGAGCACATTTACAATTAACAGATGGCTTGTATGCATAGGGTTTCCTCACATACAACTGTTAGCTCTTAATTCATATTACTAACATTTTTATACCTGTTTTGCAAAGAAGCACTGTTCTAGCTGTTTAACTCTCTCTTCACACATATTTCTGTTGATTGTACGAGCATTCACAGAATGGCAACAGGGCATGATACAAAACGTTCTTCATAGCCTGCTGTAGATATACGGTGTGGCTAAACTGATTGTAATGAAAAATAAGTCACCAGTGACCCAGCAGATTAAATGCATGGCCATTCTGAAGTGAGCCTGTGGGTGATCATACTGTGCTGATTGCAGCTGTGTAAAGTGTTGGGAAGCTGGGCTAGCAAGGTGTGTGGTCAGTACTGTGTGTACACCCAACAATTTTGAATGACATTCAGAAAGTCTGTTTGGGTTCTCATAACGGGTGTTTCTGAGGGCTCAGGCCTTCTGGGATGTGACACTGTGTCATTGGATGAGTGGTTCCCAATGTTTTGAAGTAGGACTGCTCGACTATGAGGTGGAGGCGTTACGATTGTTCAAAACGTGGTAACCACGCACTTAATGACACAGCATCACATCCAACAACTGAATCCTCAGATGTACGTTCCTAAATGTCTCGTCTCTAATGATATGGGCACAGCAAGGATATTGCGGACGTGCTTAACATTGTGGGCTCTGCAGGATAAAGCTGATTTAAGGACTGGATAGTACTGTGTTTCAGGTGCAGCAAAGTCATGGTGTGTGCTACATTCCATATGGTGGAGAGGAGCTGTCGTACCCTGACTACGAGGTTCTGGTCCCCAAGTAATGGTCAGTTTCGGGGTCTATTGCCACTTCTGCATAACCAAAGAGTAGTATATGTGAGGGAATTTGAAAGTCATCTCTTACCAAATAGTGGAATACCATACTCCTGTGGCTGACAACGGAATATTGAGAATGAAATCAAAGTTAGGATAATATGATTGTAATGTATATAATAAAATGTATCCTAATTAATTTCCCTGCTGTATAAGTGGTCAAAAGAATTAATGCCTCTTATGTGCCCTGTGTACTATCAGGCAGTATAGCCTGCTTTGCATCTCTAAAGCTTTCTAATAATCACAGAGTAATGGCTAGTTGAAGATGAATTTTGTTGGCATCTACAGCTATAATAAGGTACATATATATTGTGAGTTAAGTACATTCATAGTAGTTTATAAGTGAAGCCCAAACCTGCCTTGTGTTGTGTATTCTATCAACACTAATTACCGTGTTTGCTTTGTTTCATTTATATATTTTCTTCAAACTGTAATAAAATGTAAGGTGATATGACTATGCATAGATGGTGTAGATTCTTTCAGATTACCGCCTAAAAGTTTGTAGCTAGTTATCTGGTCAAGGTAATGCTGTTTGTACAAACTCCAGGTTTGTTAGGATGTCCAGAGAACCCAAGCAGTCAACCACAAGTTGCTAACAGAATCACCGCAAAGTTTCTCTGTCAGCTGACATTGGCCATTTGTTGCCAAAGGACAACTACAGATGCACTGTGCAATGTTGAGAAAGCCAAACAACAACTGTAGTCATCAGGTATTCGCATGCAAAGTAATGGGTGGAACATTTGAATCCCGGCTTGTGCACTGGGCACTGAATTCGGCACCAACGGGCTAATAGTTGTGAAGTTACTGATGTGATTGCTGACACTGAATTTAGTTGAGAGACAGAATTGTTCTCAGTAGAAACTTTTGCCTTCAAATCCTGTCACCAACGTAGGAATCGAGAGCAAGATCAAGTACATGAAACTTCTTTTCTTACAAGGAACCTGCATAGCGAGCAACTGGTGATGAGATACTTGAATTTATATTTAAGACTTCGGTATTACTTAAATATGCAAAAGGAATACAATATTTTCTGTTGACCCAGTGCACACTAGCACAGACCAAAGTGAAACTAGATGGAATAAAAGGAGAGAATTCTAAAAGATGATATTTTTTGCTTTGGTTTGGTGGGGTGCGGTGTTGTAACATTAAGTTGAAAACATCTTCATAGGTAAAAAACTATTGGGAATGGGTACTTTGGCCGTCTTTGGCAGAAGTTTAACGCATTGTACATCACTTGTTCAATGTCGGCACATGTGATTTTGGAAATGAGCAGTAACCCAGTAAAGCCAGATGTTAGTTACGTGAATTGTTCAAATTAACATGGAGAGAGATTGTATGGAAGAAGGTGACTGGTCGTAAATGCTTTCAGTTTGTGGCAAGTTATAATATATATATGCATGCATATTATGTAAGAAGTTTAATTTTCTGAAAGCCCCCATATTGAGGATCATTAAAATCATTAATTGGTATTATGTACTTGAGAAAATTGTGTAAATTACAAGATTTGTTTTTTCAAAATGGAAAAGATTATGTCTGACCTCTGAGGTATCGTAACCACCTCATATGGGACGGTGGGTGTAATGGATACTGCCATGTTATTAAAATTGTTAATTTTGTATTTTCAAGCGAACTGTGAATTCTTGTTTAAAATATAATTGTGTTCCTATCAGTTGTACCAATTTCCAGTTAACTATGGGGCTATTAAAACAGAATCAGTTGTTATGAGTAAGTTGTGGAAAAGTAAAGCCTATCAGCTTGTTACAAGTCTCCATAATACCACAATGACAGCAAAAGAAAATGGTGACTTTTTTTTTTTGATGGGCAAGGTGGACTGGAGTTGTAAATACCTATATAACTTGTACTTGTTCATTTTGCAGGAATGTTAGCTGCAATGCAGAATGAAGACAAAATTATAAGACCATGATTTTGTATTAATTTATGCATTTATTCACAAGCTTGAAGAACTGCAGTCTAGGTAAAAACTTGTTTGGTGAACTTTGACATACCTTTAGTGGGTACAGGCATGACAGTTGGAGATGGCTGTAAGGTTGGGGTTTCGAAAATCCAGACCAGTCAGGTGGGAATGTTTTGTACTTTTATGGTCATTCCCGTTTGCCAGTTGACAGCACCTGCTGGAGAAATAGAAATATTTGAATGAGTCCATTACAGCAAGTGCCTAGTCTGTGGCTTTACTTCTCATGTGTGGAACTTTGCTATGGCATGTGGCAGGGATACTAGTACCATCAGTTTCAGTTATCACAGGACAGTGTAGTTGGCTCAGATTATTATGGAGATGACATACCACAAGTGCAACCTTGCTGACGTGTTCTGCGGATATTGTCGTCGTCTGGCATACGTGAAGTCTTTGTGTTCGTTAAACGAAAAGCATTTTCTGATGCTGTGCAGACGGATGGTGTGGCTATGGGTTCCCGCTCTCCCCGGTCATATCTAACTTCTTTATGGATGACTTCGAGGAGAAGGCCTTGGAACAGGCGACTCACAAACCACTCTGCTGGTTCCGTTACGTGGATGACACTTTTGTCATCTGGCCACGGATCAGAAAAGCTGGAGGGATTCGTTGAACATCTGAATGGCCTCCACAGGAATATTCAATTTACCGTGGAGACGGAGAAGGATGACCACCTTCCTTTCCTGGACATTGATATCTACAGGAGACCGGATGGCTCCTTGGGCCATAAAGTCTACCGGAAACCCACCCACACGAACCTGTACCTGAACCCTGGGTCACATCACCACCCTTCCAATAAACAGGCCGTTCTTGCAACTTTGGTGCACAGGGCCAGGGCTCTGTGTGACAATGAGACCCTCTACGGTGAGTTGGAGTTCCTGAGGACCACTTTCAAAGATAACGGGTACAGCCTTAAGCAGATACAACGTGCCCTTAACCCCAAGGTAAAAACCTGCAAGCTTAAAGATAAGCCCACCTCAGTCGCCCTCTTGCCATATGTACAGACTACGTACGGTCGCCTCCGCAGAATGCTGGCCAAGCACAACATTAAGAGTGTGGGTTTGCCGCCGAGGAAGATCTCCAGCTTCGTCCGTCCTGTGAAGGACGATCTAGGACTGAGGACTCCAGGCGTGTATAGTATCCCCTGTGAGTGCGGCCGGATGTACATCGGACAGACTGGTCGGTCCATCGCCACCAGGATTAAAGAGCATAGCCGCCACATGCGGCTGGGGCATCCAGAAAAATCGACGGTGGCGGAACATAGATTCACTCAGGATCACCTCATTAAATTCCAAGACACCCAAATACTCTCTACCAAATTCGGCTAAATGGACCGACTCATCAGGGAGGCGAATGAGCTGCAGCTCCATCCAAACAATATGAACAGAGAGGATGGCCTAACTCTAAGCGGGTCATGGAAACCTCTCTTTGCCAGTACAGCATATTGTGACCTACATACAAACCCCCACCACCCCGCGATTGGCCTTTATCAAAGCGCACGGTTTCCCTACCCCGCTATGCTGCCAAGTTTCCTGTTAGCGGCTTTCTTTCCTTCTTGGAATCTCGATCCTTGAATATGGGACCGACACGTTGTCCCGAAACGTCGGTAAATAATTACCACATGACGCCGTGTAATTACCCAAAAGACCACAGATTACATAGCATGAATAGTTAAAACAATAGAAGAGAATACAGAATTGGGTAAATTCTAGTGAATTCTCAGCAATGAGCGAGGGTATACAGCACAGTTCATCTAGTATAGGTACTCAGCATGGATCGTATACAGTATTTTCGTGACGTCTTGACAAATTTGAATATCCTCGGCGGGCGTTGTCGCGAACAGTAATCCGTGACCTGCAAACTGCGGTCGCGTCACAATTGCTAATGGCGGATGTTGGTCGATTAGGGGTTCGGAATATTTCGTCGTTAATGTTAGTTTAATCCAGAGATTAAGGCCTAGTTGACGGTTAGGTCAACTTTATACTGAATTGTGTTTCTTGACAGTATACGTGTGAAGAGAAATAAACTCTGAAAGGTAAGTGCAGTTGTGGTACTGAAAATGTACAGTTCGAGTTCGAAATGTGTTTGCGTATCAGAAGGCTTGAAATCTAGAGCTAATGTAATGGTTAACCCTGGTTACAAGTTCGTTTTAAAATCGTGCCGAATGAACATGTTTCGTAACGGTTTATATGAACAATAAAAGGATGGAAACGTGTGGTGTAATGAACGTACAAGAGATAGGAAGAGTTGCTGGTGCTAAAAATCATAAACCGTGAAATTTTAGGCTATCACAGAAGGTTAGGGAACTGTCATTCATCCAATGGCTAATGTATGTGAAACATGAATTTAGGCAATAAAGGAAGCTTGTAAAAACCCAGCAAATTTAATTTTTGGACACATCCGGATGTCGCATTTGTCTTTTGAAGTAACGTAATGAATGGCGTTTTCTTGAACGACTCGTATTTAGCACTACTTTCAATGTGTGGAATGTTGGACATTATTTGTTTCCCGTTATCGTTGTGCAACACTTTAAATATGGAATTGTTGCACAATTGCAAATTGTTTCAAGATACAATTATTCAGAGTTAACTTCAGTTTCAAAGGTGCTTTACAATTACGACAGTTCCATCACTCATGAAAACAAAAGAACGTTCGAAATTGGTTTACTTCAATTCCATCGTATTATGTGGAATAAGTTTTGGTGGAAATGGAGCACACGCCAAGCCAGTGTGTGGTGCAGGGTTGAGGGCTAATTGTGCGTCCGCCTCGGGCAGCAGAATCGAAGGGTCCGCAAAATGAATATTTTAAATGAAGAATCTGATTTTCTGCGCCCAACAGATTTTAAATAACTGAGTCGAATGTAAGGAAATGTAATAAATGATTTTGATTTTTTTAAAGTTCTAATTTCTCTTAGGGGATGCCATTATGATTACTCGCCCCGGTCGCCAAAAAACCTAGCTACGCCACTGAAGACAGTGTTTCGTATCCAAAACAAGATCATTAGAATAATGACAGTCACTGAAAGGAAAGTCTCTTCTGGGGAAACATAGAGGAAGTTTAATATTCTTACTACTTGCACTGTCACACATGACATAACCCTAACAAGAGACTAGGGCCAGTCAGTATATAACCAGCCACCAAGAACAATGTCTTCGTGTCTAAGACAGGAAGTAGAACTAAAAGTGAGTTAGTGTTTCTGATGCAAAATGTAAGAACCCCCCCCCCCCCCCAAAAAGAATTTAATCATAAGAGGTGGGACTTTGGTAATAATTAAACGTGATTAATTTCACTAGAATCGTGCCCAGAAACTTATGATTTGCATGTAGACCACAAGCAGTGAGTTGAAACACAGCCAAAGGGAAAAGTGCTACACCAAGACATCAGCGCTGTTATATGACTTTGTTATTATGTGATATGGAACGAAAATCATGGAACTGCTTTGCTAAACATAAACTGGCACTTACTTGATAGGATTTTTAGCTTAATTTTTAAGGTGTGGAACCTAACACGGTTTTTATTTTGTACTTTTACATTTTATATAACCATCAAGAGCTGCATTACACATAATTATGTAACTTAGCTAATACTTTAAAATAAAATACACACTCAAGACTGAGATCTCTTTCTTATGAGCACACTGAACTAGGAAACAAGGTCAAAGTTCCTGTTAAAAAGAGACTTGAAGATGGTCCATAAAGAGACTGAAACATGTCATCAAAATTATTTATAAGATTTTTCAAATACGGCTAAAAAGTTGTTTCAGAGGAAAACGTATTTTTATTAAGTATTCTTAGTGTTATCATTTTGAGCAAGTTTGAAGGGTGACATGAAGCAAGTCTCTTGGGATCTGCATTCCCAGACTCATCTGTGACCTTTGTTCTTCCCTACTCAGTGCATGTGAATGGCTACAGATTTTTGTATGTAAGGGGAGAAACTGCAGTGAATATGCTGAAAATATTAGGCACCATCATACAAAACTGAATCACCTAAGCAACCAGGTGCCCGGGATTTTTGCAACCCGGGTCTAAATTAAGGACTGATAGAGGGACCCTCTGATTCCCCATGTGATTACAAGACCAGTAGAGACATCACGCAAGTGACACAGGATATGCTCATTTCCCGTGCAGAAGGGAGATAGGCACTAAGTATTTGCACCCACTATTGTATCTTCACTCTTATCTCATTGTCCTGTCAGATGTGGAAATTATAGATGCAACATTCAGACTGTATGATGGATGGACAAGACATTCCCACTCGCCCCCTTCCAATGCCAAAGCTAAGAATGATTGGAGCTGTACCGTCACTCCCTCATGTGCCTTAATTGCTTGCACATGAACGGTTTTGCCATCACCTGTATGGGTGGAAGTTGATTGCATTGTGAGAAAAATTGTGGAAAAAAATAAGTACTCTCAGTTTTAATGGGTTGTAAAAGAGTGAATTAGATTTAGATAGTTGAGAACAGTGTCTTATGTCACCAGCAGGTGGCTAAGAGGCTGTTTAAGTGAATGTGTCTTGACTCCTTTTAGGGACACCCTAATATCTAGACTTGTTTGTTGTAGCAGATATTTCTGTGTGTTATAATTTGTTGTTTAACTGTGAAGGTCATGGAGCCTGTCATGCATCCAGTAACATGTATGGCTGGGGCAGGGTCTAGCCCCAAGTCTCCACGACAAAATATATCACCTTCTTCGAGGAACAGCCCCGCAGCTGACAGATGGACTTCTGCAACTTCATCAAATGAGTCCATTGCTTCCCCAAAACAAGACTGTGCCATCTGTTTGGGGAAGCTGAAGAATGAGTGTTTCACGGACTCGTGCCTGCATAAGTTTTGTTTTCTCCTGTCTTGTGAAGTGGTCCAAGGTAAGGCTCACAGCGAAGGAAATTCTTCTGGCTGTGGTCTGTGTTTTGTCATATGCTGCTAACCACATAGTGTTTAAAAATATATTTGGCCTGCTTTACATGCAGTGGTTTTGGATTCAGATCTTGGTCTAAACTGGCTGGCCTGGCTGACGTTTTTTGTGGTTTGGGGCCCTGAAGGAAAATGCCGGGATAGTGCGTCAGATTTATCCACAACTGCTTCCTTCAATATAATTTCCAGTTCATTAGTCATTAATCTTCCCATCCCCTTGATGGTGATATTAAGTAAATCATAAATAAATAATGCTTAAATAATCAAGCAACTGCTTCTTTTCCTCAGGCAGTGGCAGTTGTTCGTGGGTAAGGTGTTTGTCTTTGCCAAACTGCTAAATGGATCAAAATTTGAATTGGAGATAGTTTGTTAGTCTACCACGCACACACAGCCTTCAGTCTGCCCATTATAATAACTTGATATTGTCCCAAAGTATGCTGTGATGCTATGATTATTGTTAACATATCATTCAGCATTGTATAGTGGATACAAAACTGTTGACTGACATGTCTTAAGATTTTATGCATTGGTCTTGCAGGTTAAACCGGAATGTCCACTCTGCCAGCAGAGTTTCAAGTATATCATCCAAAATGTCCGCTCCATTGAGGACTATGATGAGTACCATTTGCAAACTGAAACAGAGAACCCTGATCCATGGAACAGCATGCTACGGGATACCTGGATTGAGGAAGTACTGCAGTAGTCCCCTTCCTAAGGGATGCTGTAAGGTGCTTAGTGTCCTCTGAAGGCAGAATTACTGCAGCACTATCTGAGCTGTCATAGCTGACCTCATGCACCACGTTCATCTGCAACAACCACCATTTTGTGTACAACCAAACGTGTGGGTTTGTATCAGACCAATGGTCCAAAATTACATGTGCCCTGCAAGTTAACTCCAAATGCCATATTTACTAACAAAATTTAAAACTCCATCCTTAAAGGGTTAAAGCAAGTCATAGGAGAAGATGACAAGCTCTCAGAGTCTGCTCTTAACCTTTAAAAGCCGGCGATGTAAATACCCTGTACTGTCAGCAGACCGGAATTTTCCTGGGGATTTAAACGTTTGTTGCAATGGTTAGGAAAATTTTGAGTATCTTGAAGAATATTAACGCTGGATCTGTGAAAGAAATCGTATTTACTCAAGTAAAGCATGGAGAACACGATAATGTATATCATAGTTTATTATAAGATATTTTGATGCAAAATAAGAATGAACCACTTCCCAAAGAGACAGAAAATTTAGTAATATGTTATGTTTCATTCTCTTTAGCCTTAAATTCTGGCTCCTTTCTCCTAAATTCGTCCCCACTTTCAAAGGAAAATATTTCTGTGAGGTTATTTTAACAACAGCGAAATGCTTTTTGTTGGTGTGATTTCTGTAAGGGTGTACTTACAAAGAGGTTTACAGTTTTACAACCATGAGGAATCTGACCTGCGAAAGGAGAAGTACGTTTCTCGGTATTCCTAGCAGTGGCCACACTCTTTCAGTGTTTGTCGCACAGTGCAGTGACCCTGTCGCTTGTGAAAATTATTTCTTGTGAGTACATAATCAGCATCATGGCTCACAGAAGGCATATTCGTGATGAAGATATTGAATCACGTCTGATCTGTGATATTGATTCGGATGAGAACATCTAATAATAAGGTATGTAATACTTTCTGTAACAAGTAACTTCCTTCTGATGACGCATCATATACTGCCTTTCTCGGGTGAGCTATGTTTCATTCTGCCATCAAGTACGTAAGGGTAAATACAGCCGGAAGCTTTTAATTTTTTTTGTATATTTGGACAACTATATTGTGAAAATGTATTGAAAATGTTTCTGTGAGTACAAGCACGGGCTAGAACAGTGAATAAGTTATACGACTACCAGAAAGGAGATCAGGGTTCGGTTCCTGGAAAGTACATAAATATTTCTATCGACTCGTATAAATCTTAACTCGATCCTACCGGCTTTTTAATCGATGGGTATCTGGGGCACATGAATGTACAGATGCTAGAGCATGAAGCTGAATACGCTGTAAACAGTGTTGAATACATAATTTTATGGTATATTACCTCCGCGCCCCAATACGCCCCCTTGGTATGAGGCACAACTGTAAAATTACCTTCAAGTCTGTTGTATGTATACATCATATTTACGCACGCTTATTGCCCCGCCAATATCGTATTTAATGCGAAAAGTTTACATATATATTTTTGGACAAAAATGTCTGTTTTGGCATTCATACCTACACATAACGATGGACAGATTTGTCCATTTCGGCTCTTGAAGGTTAAACAACTGTACATTAAAAGTCAATATCCAATACCTATTTCAACTTAAATTCAGCCCTTCTTATACTGACATAAACAGCATACAAACCAGCAACAAAAAGTGTAGTGACACCAGTGATTGCAAGTTCTTCCACAGCACATGCCTCTTACCATCCCACCGTTTCCATTTCCTGCTGAATTTGCCCAGCTACCCAAACATGGCCACATGGTTACTGTGCTCACACCTTATGATATGAACATTGTAAAGATTGAGTGCAATACATCTGAGCTGATAAAATAAGATTATAAATCATGGGGCACTCAGTTGAGGGAAACAACTTGAGCACACGAGGCAAACAACATTCTGAACACACAAGACACACATGAAAATAACATTCATGTACTCACTCACTCGCTGGCTCCACGGAGCAGAGTCCTTCTTGAGAAGCTAGGAGTTCCTCAGCTAGTAGAGACATTCTCCACATTTTATGGAAGCTGGAGGTTCAGTACCATGTTCACAACAGACCACATCTTTTTACCTGTCCTGAGCCATATCAGTCCCATCATGCCCTCCCATCCTATTTCTTGAAGATCCAGAGTCGAACCTGGCGATGTCAATCCAACCTACCCAACCTGGCTTGAGCAGCGTATGATGGCATCCTTTGACTTCAGATTGAGCGTGTACATGGACAATCTGTGGGTGCACTCACTACCCATTATCGGCCGACACAGGGACATCTCTCCTCAGCACTTGAGGTGTTTGCGAGACTAGCTATTTACAGTGCATTAACATTTGCTTACCGTCTGACAGTGCTGTTTCTGTTTCTGCCACTATTGGAAGGCTGGCTGCTACTTATCTGTGTGTTTTGCAACTTGCTGAAATTTAGGAGATGAGGACTTGAAAGGATGGAAATGTGAAATTTAACAATTTAGGATACATATGCTTAATATAGCCAGTTCTTATTTTTGTTTGTCTTGAAAACTGTATGGAAGAGGTGTATTGAACATAAAATGTGTGTCGCATTTGTTCCTAGGACTTGCATTGCAGACATTTTTCGCTGTGATAAATATCACCGTCAGTTTGAGGTCTACAGATAGAAACATGAATGTCTTCGTATAAACTGTCCAGTATATTGAAAAATAACTTTACTTTTAAACAATGTGTAATGGGTCACCTGACTAAGTATGAATGCAGTCGGGTAAGTACCTTGAATAACTGAGTAAGGACAAAAAGTGGAGAGTTGAGCTGACAATACAGATCTAATTGAAAGTGTGCACATTCTGAAGGAACTGTAATGTTGTGGTGGGATTTAAAATTTGTGTAGTTTATCGGACATTACGGTCTTCTCTCATGTGACAGTGTGCACTTTGACTGTCCTGCCCTAAAAGTGGAGGTGGCGGGTTTCTGCAAAATGTTTGTACCTGTCTACAGAAGTACGCCCTGTTATGTCCAAGCAGACCATAGTCATAACACACACACATCACTGTTGACGTGAGGTGTTGCATATGACAAGTTTGTTCAAAAACAGTTATCTTTTGCAGGCATCACCCAGAAGAAATGCAGCGAATGATTCCGTGGCTGACGAGAGCTATGCAGTTTTGCGGGGGCCTGGATTATCAAGGTCTGCTTTGAAACGTGTGCTGAATCTTCTGTCAACCCACGACATTCATTCAAGACAGTTCTGGTTATGGGTGGAGAGTTATCTTAGAAATCATTGTGATCATTTCATCCATGATTTCTACAATTTTGCCCGATCACCTTATGACATGATTGGCTTTGACGAAAATGCAGTTTATTCTGGTCGCAGCACCATACAGGTTTGTATAGTTCTTTTGTGTCAGTGTTGTGTCTGTTATATTTGCATGAGTTTGTGTTTCTTGTTGTTTGAATCAGAATTGAGGATTAAAGTTTCATTTCTAGACCTTTAGTGTCAAAGAAATAGAACAGAAAGAAGTACGCTTGTTTCTCTGCAGTAGGAATAGTATATCTTTTATTGCATATGTGTAATATATCTACATAATCACTGCAGATTTAGGTCCCATACTTGCATAATGGATACTTAGAGAAATTATGTTGAGAAGAAAAGTAGTGTATTTTCAACTCAGATGTTTAGCCACAAACATTAGGTTGTGTTTGTGTTTCTGTCCATGAGGTAGAGTCCTTTTCGAGAAGCTGACAGGTACTTAGCTAGTCAAGAAATTCCTTGTGTTTTATGGAACTAGAAGGTTCATTACTGCATCCACAAGCACCTGTCCCTATCCTGAGCCAGATCAATCCAATCTATGCCCCCCCATCCCACTTCTTGAAGTTCCATTTTAATATTATGCTCTCATCTACACATAGGTCTCTCAAGTGGTCTCTTTCCCTCAGGTCTTCCCACCAAAATCCTGTATGCACCTCTCCTGCTTCCCATATGTGCCACATGCCCTGCCCATCTCATTCTTCTTGATTCGATCACCCGAATAATATTTGGTGATGAGTACGCTTCATAAAGTTCCTCGTTATGTAGTCTTCTCCACTCCCCTATTACCTCGTCCCTCTTAGGCCCAAATATCCCCCTCAGCACCCTATTCTCGAACACCCTCAGCCTATGCTCTTCCCTCAGTGTGAGAGACCAAGCTTCACACCCATACAAAACAACAGGCAAAATTATAGTTCTGTATATCTTAGTCTTTGTATTTTTGGTTAGCAAAGTGGAAGACAAAAGATTCTGCACCGAATGATAGCAAGCATTGACTTCGGTCTGCTGTTAAGTTCATCTTGAATGGAATTTTGAGTTTTTAGGGTTGGTTATGTAGGTATCAGTGTAAGTAACTGATCATGTAGTATGTTTGTTTGTAGACTGAGTGCCCCATGATTTATAATCTTATTTTATCAGCTCAGATGTATTGCACTCAATCTTTACATTGTTCATATCATAAGGTGTGAGCACAGTAACCATGTGGCCATGTTTGGGTAGCTGGGCAAATTCAGCAGGAAATGGAAAGGGTGGGATGGTAAGAGGCATGTGCTGTGGAAGAACTTGCAATCATTGGTGTCACAACACTTTTTGTTGCTGGTTTGTATGCTGTTTATGTCAGTATAAGAAGGGCTGAATTTAAGTTGAAATAGGTATTGGATATTGGCTTTTAATGTACAGTTGTTTAAGAGCAGACTCTGAGAGCTTGTCATCTTCTCCTGTGACTTGCTTTAACCCTTTAAGGATGGAGTCTTAAATTTTGTTAGTAAATATGGCATTTGGAGTTAACTTGCAGGGCACATGTAATTTTGGATCATTGGTCTGATACAAACCGAAGTTTGTATGGAACTGAAATTGAATGTAACTTGTTTCTGCCCAACACGTTTGATTGTACACAAAATGGTGGTTGTTGCAGATGCACGTGCTGCATGAGGTCAGCTGTGACAGCTCAGATGGTGATGCAATAATTCTGCCTTCAGAGGGCACTCAGCACCCTACAGCATCCCTTAGGAAGGGGACTTCTGGAGTACTTCCTCGATCAAGGTCTCCTGTAGCAGGTCCTTCTAGGGTATGCTGCACACTGAATACAGCATTAACCTTTAAAGTACGAATGTTAGAAATATGTAACGCAGCCTGCAATCCCCAGTGGCCGAATGTTAGATATATCTAACGCTGTGCATGCGTGATATTTTTCAGCTCTGACAGTGTTTGCTTTAGCAGGAAACCCAAACAAACCCATTGTGGTTCCCACCAGCACGTCTGATATTCGTCATGAGCAATGATGTCATTTATGGCGGTTCGGGTTTCGATATTATTTGTGGCTGAACTTGACCTTTACTTATCAGCTGAAGGAGGTGGCAGGCGAAATACAGTAGACCATTGTATGAGGTTGAAACGTAGAAGCTCGACCAGGAAATGCTCAAGTTTAGTCTTGTGGCAGCTTTCGTAGCAGTGTGGCTTATCTGATATTGTTTTGCATTGGTGGACTGGCATATATATACTGTGACAGTGGCGGATTGGTTATGTACTGCAATCCACAATTTTTTGTAACATTTATTGACAAAGCTTCAGGTGGTATTTTTCACAGTCGTGTTTGAGGTTACTTTATCGGCGCCGAACTGGTAAATATTGCATAACTTCAGTGGCGGTTTGTAAGGAAGTACTACTTACTGGTTGTTATCTCTATTTGTTCTTCAGTGTTTACTGACACAGTTTCATCTGCATTACTTTCCCAGTGACCCAATCATTATTTGATAGACAAATTTTATATCAGTGGTGAATTGTCAGTAACTTTCATCTATTCGATTTGTTTGGGACCCCTTGAAATGGAACCTCAAAAGCGAGCTAGATGTTCAAAATCACTCGAGCCAGACGAAATAGAGGAAGTACTGATGGATGAGGAATTGGAAGAGACAGAAGAACTGATGGAATCTCATGTGCAGTCCTCATCCTCAGAAGACGAAGATAGTACTGAGGAAACCGAAGTTACGTTTCGGACTAGAAGGGCCGGGGATTCGTCAAATGTCATTGATTTCACTGGACCTCCAAATGCCCTCAACCGATCAGCCACCTCAGATATAAATGCGGAATTCTCTCCCTTTTCAATCTCCATCTCTTCTTCAGGCAGATTTTTCAAATTATACTAGATGAAACGAATCGCTACTTCCATCAATATATGGCATCCAAAGACACAGGAAGCACTTCATCACAACCACCTGATATTACGATCGAAGAAATATACAAATTTTTTGCACTCATAATTCAAATGAGACATGACCAGCGTGGCAGCCTCAAAGATTACTGGCCTAGAGAGGAGCAGTATTGCACTCCATTTTATTCTAATGTGATGGCACGTGATCGCTTCTTCCATATTCTTCAATTCCTCCATTTTGAAGACAATGACGACTCTCCGAACCGTGACGACCCAGACTACGACAGACTTTGGAAAATAAGAAAGGTTTTTGACACTCTGAACAACACATTTTGTGAAATGTACAATCCGACAGAACATCTTGCTGTGGACGAAGTGATCGTGTTATAAAAGGGAAGAGTAATTTTTCGGCACTATATTCCAAAGGAACATAAAAGACTTGGCATCAAAATTTACAATCTTTGTGACTCTCTGGGTTACACTTATGACATGAGTGTGTATTTAGGCAAACAACGGCAACGTGCCACAGCCCAAATAACAGCGACACACGGAACTGTGCTGCAAGTAATTCGAAGAGTTGAGGGGATGGGTCACAGAGTTTTTATGGACAGTTACTTCACCTCGCCTGTGCTGTTTGATTTGTTCCAACTTAAAATCAACGTGTGTGGAACAGTTTGCCATGACAGGCTTGGAATGCCACAAGATATTGGACCGAAATCACTGAAAATGAAAAGGGGGGGGGGGGGGGGGGGAATTACACATGTCAGAGGAAACCTAAGGGCTGTCCGCTGGAAAGATAGGCGTGATGTGTACAATGTCACAACCAGGCACGCTGCTCCTGTTGAAGTCAATTTCTCTGACGAATCTGGCCGTGCTATGAAAGCTACTGTAGTAGAAGACTACAACACCTACTTGGGGTTTGTGTGACAAGTCAGACAGAATGGTGAAGAGCTACGGAATTGCACGGAGAACGTGGAAGTGTACAAAGAAACTGGTTTTCCACCTCACAGACATGACCATACTGAACCGTTTCTTATCCATAAGTCGTGTTGCGGCAAGATGACCTAGAAAAATTTGCGGGAGGTTCTAGTTTGCGAACTGATTATCCATTCGCATGAAGAAAATGTGACAGCAAGTGACATTTCCAGGGGTAGGCCAAGTCCATTTGCGTCCCAGCTAAGTCGATTAGAAGTAAAGCATTCAAACCACTGGCCTTCAAAAGGAAAACAAAGGCGGTGTTGCGTGTATTCGCTGCAGAAGCAAACATGGAGCATGCAGTATTTCTGCAAGAAGTGCGACGTTGGTGTGTGTATAGTGAACTGCTTCGAGAAGTGGCATGCGCGTGTGAACCTGAGTCGCTAGACACACAGCAGCGTTGAATGTTGTGGCGTGAGACAACACATAACGTTGTACAGATGGAACAGAATACATTTCCCGGTGCAAATAAGTGCTGTATATTTCTGTGAACGTAACATCACACATTCCTACGGTGTAAAGCAAGGGGTAAGTACAATAAAAATCCACAGAAGTCACCGACATAGCATAAAGCTTTTGTGTGTGAGATTTGAGGTCGTCATAGCAGTGTTGCTGAGGATTTGGGTCTTCTGGGATCTGAGGGCCGTTGTCATTGAATGAGTGGTTCCCAACATTTTGAGGGTATTGAAAACATGTGAAACATCAGGAATCACTTGCCCAACATCACAGCCCCACGTCCCAGAAAACCTGGATCCTGAAGCAATCCTTGTGGTTGGTAAGGTAAAGTTCTCCCTGGAACAGGCTACGAAGGCCCAGAGGGGGAGTAGAGGTATAGCTCTACTCTTTCTTATACCTCGGCACTAGATGGGGGTGGGTGGTCAACTCCACACCCGGTACCCATTTTATAGGAGGCTGGGTGGGCCCCAGGGCCGGTCTGGACGGGTGCGGAAAAACTCGCCCCCACCGGGATTCGATCCCCGGACCGTCCAGCCCGTAGCGAGTCGCTATACCGACTACGCTATTAAAGGCTGAGCAGAGAATTTGTTAAATTTCATTAAGATCTGTGTGTCTGGAGAAATGGTGGTACATACAAGTCCGTTTTTATCTGCAGGCCGTACTGCCTGTAGACGAGCCAAGTGCCAGTGATGCCAACGCTGGTAGTAGTTCCGAGAGCAACATTACTCTGCCTACTGTTCTCCAGGAACTTGCCAGAGGAATCAGCAGTACAGAGGCCGGGAGGAGCGCCTCAGATTGTTGATGGAAGTCATGTCACATTACTGTGGATCGTGATAGGACTTGGCCACAAAATATGATGACGATTGTAGACTTTAGTCTTTTGGGAGCATTTTGTGTGAATGTTATGCTTTAAATGATGGTGTTTATTACAAATGTCACCTAGTATAACACTCAGAAACTGAAGCAGCTGTCATTTCAGTAAATGGCATTAACCATTTTGTCTTTTTAATTCGTGGTCATTGATTTTTCTGTACCATTGGAACTGAATTTCTTAATACTACTTCAATGAATTGCAAGTTTCTTGCCCTGTTTGTTATGTGTTCTTGACATTTAAAACAGATTTAGATCATACATTGCTGAGTTAAAAACATTTTTGCCTATCAGTTGTTCAAAATGTATTAAATTGCTTCTGCATACAGGCAACAACTGACTGTTGGTGCTGCTTGGAATCCTTTGAGTTAATTTGTTTCATGTTACTACAACATTATGTGGACTAAGTGTTCTCCTTTGTCCAAAATCTCTGTCTAACTAACTAACTTAAGTTAGTTAGTTAGATAGAGATTTTTGACGAAGAATAATCTCTGTCACTAAACACAAATTGTTCTGGTAAAGAATGCATTTAATTGAAACTTCCTTATCTGAAATATGCTAATTTCTATACATACTGGCATATCTGGTGGTGGCTTGTAAGGAAGTACTGAGAAATGTAATGTGTCCATTCGTCAGTTTTCCAGGTGTTCCTGGTGAAAAACATTGTACATAAGAGCCTCTAGTGTTCCTTAATTTAAGGTTTGCTGTCATTAATGTTCAGCTTGAATGATCCCAAGTAATAATCTCAGTGCTAAATTACCTCTGTTTAAGATTTTCGTAATTCTGATGTTCAGACCTGTGGTTTTCTGAGGGGTTTCACTGTAACTGTGTTCGGGCCACTACAGTAAGTTGCAGAGACAGTACAGTCTGTGTGAGATTTGAGGTTCTCATGACAGTCGAGAATAAAAAAAATGATTCTCTGGGGTGTACATATTAAGCATGGGGGATAGGTACCAGTTTGTACTCAGTGGTTCAGGGGAACTGCTGCCTCCCACTTCATGATAGAAAAATGTGTACCTTGCAGACTCCAAAGTGTAATATCCCAGAAGACTGTCATGTTTAGACAGTACAGTGATTCAAACCATTTAGCCTGTAGCAGTGGGAAGCTTGACAGAACATGGCTGGTGTTAAAATTTCCCAGAGAAGTGGGCTCTACCTATGAATCAACTGAGCTCCAGCTTCTTATCTGTTCTGGATTCCAAATGAAAGGAGTCTGTTGTAGTCCCTGTAACAGGTCAAGTGGCCTTAACAGACCTTATTGTACCAACTTGTGACAATGAGACCATTGGTTTTGTTTTTGTTCAGGAGTCATCCCAGATGGACAGCCTTCGCAGTTTAACAAGTTCTTTAATGTCACGTTTCCTGGAATCATCGAGATCTAAGTATGATCCACGTACTGTTTGTATATCGCAGAAGAAGAAGGTTAACCGAAAGAGTAAATGTGATGGCACCGCAAAGTGTAAGGCTAAAGCAAGTGAGTTTCATGGTCATAATGTTTCTGTTCCATTTGCTTGTTAGTTGTGTTCTAGAAATAACTGGTCACTGCACTGACTTGTTGTTTTGTGTTCTTTCAAAGGTAATAAAGGTGGCAGTAAAACAACACCAACATCTACAAAAAAGCGAGTTAAAACTAAGCCAGAAAAGCCACAAAAGATGTTGACCAAGAAAGGCCAGTCACACAGACAGGATGAAGTAATGAATAAAGTGGAGGAGTAGTTCATAAAACTGGTTGATCATTTCATTGCATTACATCAAGCAGCAGTTACGTGCACAAGGGAGGCTCACAGAAGAAGAAGAAATGTTCAAGTAAATCAAGCAGCAGACAGAAACAGCAACAAAGACAAGAAAAAGGTGAAGAGCAAGAGGCATAAAAACACATATTGAACTACAGAATGGAAATCGCGTGTGTTGAGATCAAAGAAACGGAAGAGAATTTCGTCTTCATATTCTGACTCTTCTTATGACTGTGATTGATGCACTATTATATACGTAGCTCTAGTTAAAATACATTCATTATTCCTAATATTAGATAATGGAGTGAACCCACTTCCAGAAGTGAATAGAGTAAAACCCCAATTCTTTGTTTTGTGGGGAACACCTAAAAATGACGTAAAATCCGGGAAAGTGTAAAACCAGGGAAACATCCTTATGGGCATTTGGCTGGGACCTTACAAAAGTGTGTCAATTCATGGGAACGTAAAATCGGGGTTTGGCTCTTTTATTTATAAGTGCCCCAATATCTTGTTTTGATAACTTGTCTCACCAGTAACTGTGACAAAACAAGGAAGAAAGATTGATATGTGGTACCCAGGGAGCCATTTACTCTGCGATATCTAATTGTAACTGAAAATGAGCTGCGTAGAAGTGAATTTTTTTATTCAGTATGAATACATTCAAATTTGCATGGGGGCATGTTCAAATTTCTTGATTGGTGCTCTGTTTGAAGATTTTCTGCTGGGGGTGTTTGCATGAAATCTTCAGAGATTTTGATAAAATAAATTCTGATTTCCCTTTTTTCCAGGACATAATTGTTACACATCAACTTGTCACATATTTATATTCCAAAAATTCTGGGGGGGATTTGGAATTCATATAATATTTGATAAGAATACTTGAACAGAAGGTACCATCTGGTACACTGGAATATACTGTTGTTGTTTGTTTCTTTGTTTATTTCCCCCATCATATCCTCTCCCCAGTATTGTTATTTTTCTGTACAGGTTCATTGTCAGAAGCCTCTTGCCACTCTGTACAAATTTACCATCCTGTTCATGTGTAGTGTGTTTGACTTCTGTGTTAATTATGCACAGGAACAACAGATGTCAGGTGTATTATATTTTGATATACACAGTATGTGTTTTAAATTAAGTTCCCAAAACAGGTATTTGTTTCGAATAAACATTTTTTAGTACTTTTGTGCTGTTTATTGACACATGTAGAGACATAAATTAAATGAGACAAATAACCACCAGCATGACATTCATTCACAAGGCATATCCACATCTTCCATGTAATCACTGGAGCTGGGTGAAAATCATTAGCTAATTAAAACTGTGAAGATCACTTATCGACGTTCTGTATAATAATTAATTTTAGTGAACTGAAATGTGCTATTTTTCAGTGTGAATCTAAAACTGACCAGGGCAGAGGACACGTGTCGATTGATAGGATTGAGAATGGCATGCAGAGAGGATATGTTGAATTTGTTAATGGATTCAGTGGCTGGAAGAATATATTGTCTATACTGCCATGTCATGAAACATGTTCTGCTTACATAACCAATTCACTCATTTTGAAGAACTTTGTCATGGCTGATCCATACTGGAGCTTTCATACTGTATTGAATGTAATTTGTTTTGTTTAATAGTGACAAATCAGAAAGTTAATGACAATTTTCTTACCATTCTCATCTGTTGCCTGCATAACATGTTGTGTCTTGCAACAAAACTTATGGTTAGTGACCATGGTGGCTGTCTTTTCACGTATTATTGTGAGTGCAAGCGTGATAGTGGGTTTAGATGTGTGTCGGCAACTAAGGTTATATAAAAGTGAAGTTGTCGCTGTTTGGTGATGAATACAGATCATTAAGTTCCTCGTTATGCAGTCTTCTCCACTCCCCTGTTACCCCGTCCCTCTTAGGCCCAAATATCCCCCTCAGCACCCTATTCTCGAACACCCTCATCCTATGTTCACCATTTACAATAAGTGTTCTAAAATCCCACCATGAATCTCAGTGCACTTGGTAGCTTGTGTGCAAAGATGGCATGTTGTTCGTTTGTGTTTATCTTCACGTAGGCAGCGGCATTCAAAATGCGAGTGAGCAGTTCATCTGGTGTATCCACCTTTATTTCGTAAACTTCGCTCTTCATCCAACCCCACAAACAAAATTCTGAAGCAATTAGGTCTGGAGATTCAAGCTGCTGTATCTCGGTAACCATTCAGAATTGGACTCATGTTCATGTGAACTTCTTTTCTTATGATGACCAATCGTATCCACTCCCAAGTACCGAGCTTTCCTTGTGAATCATCTTGTGTATTTGAGTTACCAATATCTTTATATAGCTTGCAAATGAGTTGAATTGCTGCTGTAGTATGGGGCAGACATACATGAAAGCAAAGGTGTACTGGGATAGACATCAACAGTACAGGGTCATGATTGCTCGTTTTTTGTGTTTGGAGAGAGGTGAATTTATATACGGACAATGTACGTATAATGTAAAGTTTAGTTGTGTTTATATCTTTGAATCCTGATTTGTCCACTTGTTTGTATGACCCTAATTCAGGTTCTGCATCTTGTTCACACATAAGGTCTAATTTAAGAGATGATACATAATTATGTACCGTCAAGGCAACTAGTGACATACATACTCACCACAGTTGATTTTATAGTTGTAATTGCTGAGCACATTTAAAATTAACAGATGGCTTGTATGCATAGGGTTTCCTCACATGCAACTGTTCACTCTTAATTCATATTACTAACATTTTTATACCTGTTTTGCAAAGAAGCACTGTTCTAGCTGTTTAACTCTCTCTTCACACATATTTCTGTTGATTGTACGAGCATTCACAGAATAGCAACGGCATGATACAAACGGATCTTCATAGCCTGCTGTAGATATACAGTGTGGCTAAACTGATTGTAATGAAAAATAAGTCACCAGTGACCCAGCAGATTAAATGCATGGCCATTCTGAAGTGTGCCTGGGGGTGATCATACTGTGCTGATTGCAGCTGTTTAAAGTGTTAGGAAGCTGGACTAGCAAGGTGTGTTTTCAGTACTGTATGTACACCCAACAATTTTGAATGACATTCAAAAAGTCAGTTTGGGTTCTCATAATGTGTTTCTGAGGGCTCAGGTCTTCTGGGAGGTGACACTGTGCCATTGGATGAGTGGTTCCCAATGTTTTGAAGTAGGACTGCTCGACTACGAGGAGGAGGCGTTACGATTGTTCAAAACGTGGGAACCACGCACTTAATGACACAGCATCACATCCAAGAAGCACTGAATCCTCAGATGTACGTTCCTAAATGTCTCGTCTGTAATGATTCTACATTCTACATACATGATGCTACATTCCATATGGTGGAGAGGAGCTGTCGTACCCTGACTACGAGGTTCTGGTCCCCAAGTAATGGCCAGTTTCGGGGTCTTTTGCCACTTCTGCATAACCACAGAGTAGTGTATGTGAGGGAATTTGAAAGTCATCTCTTACCAAATAGTGGAATACCATACTCCTGTGGCTGACAACGGAATATTGAGAATGAAATCAAAGTTAGGATAATATGATTGTAATGTATATAATAAAATGTATCCTAATTAATTTCCCTGCTGTATAAGTGGTCAAAAGAATTAATGCCTGTTATGTGCGCTGTGTACTATCAGGCAGTGTAGCCTGCTTTGCATCTCTAAAGCTTTCTAATAATCACAGAGTAATGGCTAGTTGAAGATGAATTTTGTTGGCATCTACAGCTATTTTAAGGTACATATATATTGTGAGTTAAGTACATTCATAGTAGTTTATAAGTGATGCCCAAACCTGCCTTGTGTTGTGTATTCTATCAACGCTAATTACCGTGTTTGCTTTGTTTCATTTATATATTTTCTTCAAACTGTAATAAAACGTAAGGTGATATTACTATGCATAGATGGTGTAGATTTTTTCAGATTACCCCTAAAAGTTTGCAGCTAGTTATCTGGTCAAGGTTATGCTGTTTGTACAAACTCCAGGTTTGTTAGGATGTCCAGAGAACCCAAGCAGTCAAACACAAGTTGCTAACAGTATCACCGCAAAGTTTCTCTGTCAGCTGACATTGGCCATTTGTTGCCAAAGGACAACTACAGATGTACTGTGCAATGTTGAGAAAACCAAACAACAACTGTAGTCATCAGGTATTTGCATGCAAAGTAATGGGTGGAACATTTGAATCCCGGCTTGTGCACTGGGCACTGAATTCGGCACCAACAGGCTAATAGTTGTGAAGTTACTGATGTGATTGCTGACATTGAATTTAGTTTGAGAGAGAGAATTGTTCTCAGTAGAAACTTTTACCTTCAAATCCTGTCACCAACATAGGTATCGAGAGCAAGAACAAGTACATGAAACTTCTTTTCTTACAAGGAACCTGCGTATTGAGCAACTGGTGACGAGATACTTGAATTTATATTTAAGACTTCGGTATTACTTAAATATGCAAAAGGAATACAATATTTTCTGTTGACCCAGTGCACACTAGCACAGACCAAAGTGAAACTAGATGGAATAAAAGGTGAGAATTCTAAAAGATGATATTTTTTGCTTTGATTTGGTTTGGTGGGGTGCGGTGTTGTACCATTAAGTTGAAAACATCTTCATAGGTAAAAAACTATTCGGAATGGGTAATTTGGCCGTCTTTGGCAGAAGTTTAACGCATTGTATATCACTTGTTCAATGTCGGCACGTGATTTTGGAAATGAGCAGTAACCCAGTAACGCCGGATGTTAGTTACGTGAATTGTTCAAATTAACATGGAGAGAGATTGTATGGAAGAAGGTGACTGATCGTAAATGCTTTCAGTTTGTGGCAAGTTATAATATTTATATACATGCATATTATGTAAGAAGTTTAATTTTCTGAAAGCCCCCATATTGAGGATCATTAAAATCATTAATTGGTATTATGTACTTGAGAAAATTGTGTAAATTACAAGATTCGTTTTTTCAAAATGGAAAAGATTATGTCTGACCTCTGAGGTATCATAACCACCTCATATGGGACGGTGGGTGTAATGGATACTGCCATGTTATTAAAATTGTTAATTTTGTATTTTCAAGGGAACTGTGAATTCTTGTTTAAAATAGAATTGTGTTCCTATCAGTTGTACCAATTTCCAGTTAACTATGGGGCTATTAAAACAGAATCAGTTGTTATGAGTAAGTTGTGGAAAAGTAAAGCCTATCAGCTTGTTACAAGTCTCCATAATACCACCATGACAGCAAAAGAAAACGGTGACATTTTTTTGATGGACAAGGTGGACTGGAGTTGTAAATACCTATGTAACTTGTACTTGTTCATTTTGAAGGAATGTTAGTTGCAATGCAGAATGAAGACAAAATTATAAGACCATGATTTTGTATTAATTTATGCATTTATTCACAAGCTTGAAGAACTGCAGTCTAGGTAAAAACTTGTTTGGTGAACTTTGACATACCTTTAGTGGGTACAGGCATGACAGTTGGAGATGGCTGTAAGGTTGGGATTTCGAAAATCCAGACCAGTCAGGTGGGAATGTTTTGTACTTTTATGGTCATTCCCGTTTGCCAGTTGACAGCACCTCCTGGAGAAATAGAAATATTTGAATGAGTCCATTACAGCAAGTGCCTAGTCTGTGGCTTTAGTTCTCATGTGTGAAGTTCTGCTATGGCATGTGGCAGGGATACTAGTACCATCAGTTTCAGTTATCACAGGACAGTGTTGTTGGCTCAGATTATTATGGAGATGACATACCACAAGCGCAACCTTGCTGACGTGTTCTGCGGATATTGTCGTCGTCTGGCATACGTGAAGTCTTTGTGTTCGTTAAACGAAAAGCATTTTCTGATGCTGTGCAGACGGATGGTGTGGCTATGGGTTCCCCGCTCTCCCCGGTCATATCTAACTTCTTTATGGATGACTTCGAGGAGAAGGCCTTGGAACAGGCGACTCACAAACCACTCTGCTGGTTCCGTTACGTGGATGACACTTTTGTCATCTGGCCACGGATCAGAAAAGCTGGAGGGATTCGTTGAACATCTGAATGGCCTCCACAGGAATATTCAATTTACCGTGGAGACGGAGAAGGATGGCCACCTTCCTTTCCTGGACATTGATATCTACAGGAGACCGGATGGCTCCTTGGGCCATAAAGTCTACCGGAAACCCACCCACACGAACCTGTACCTGAACCCTGGGTCACATCACCACCCTTCCAATAAACAGGCCGTTCTTGCAACTTTGGTGCACAGGGCCAGGGCTCTGTGTGACAATGAGACCCTCTACGGTGAGTTGGAGTTCCTGAGGACCACTTTCGAAGATAACGGGTACAGCCTTAAGCAGATACAACGTGCCCTTAACCCCAAGGTAAAAACCTGCAAGCTTAAAGATAAGCCCACCTCAGTCGCCCTCTTGCCATATGTACAGACTACGTACGGTCGCCTCCGCAGAATGCTGGCCAAGCACAACATTAAGAGTGTGGGTTTGCCGCCGAGGAAGATCTCCAGCTTCGTCCGTCCTGTGAAGGACGATCTGGGACTGAGGACTCCAGGCGTGTATAGTATCCCCTGTGAGTGCGGCCGGGTGTACATCGGACAGACTGGTCGGTCCATCGCCACCAGGATTAAAGAGCATAGCCGCCACATGCGGCTGGGGCATCCAGAAAAATCGACGGTGGCGGAACATAGATTCACTCAGGATCACCTCATTAAATTCCAAGACACCCAAATCCTCTCTACCAAATCCGGCTAAATGGACCGACTCATCAGGGAGGCGAATGAGCTGCAGCTCCATCCAAACAATATGAATAGAGAGGATGGCCTAATTCTAATCGGGTCATGGAAACCTCTCTTTCGCCAGTACAGCATATTGTGACCTTCAATCAAACCCCCACAACCCCGCGATTGGCCTTTATCAAAGCGCACGGTTTCCCTACCCCGCTATGCTGCCAAGCTTCCTGTTAGCGGCTTTGTTTCCTTCTTGGAATCTCGATCCTTGAATATGGGACCGACACGTTGTCCCGAAACGTCGGTAAATAATTACCACGTGACGCCGTGTAAGTACCCAAAAGACAACAGATTACATAGAATGAATAGTTAAAACAATAGAAGAGAATACAGAATTGGGTAAATTCTAGTGAATTCTCAACAATGAGCGAGGGTATGCAGCACAGTTCATCTAGTATAGGTACTCAGCATGGATCGTATACAGTATTTTCGTGACGTCTTGACAAATTTGAATATCCTCGGCGGGCGTTGTCGCGAACAGTAATCCGTGACCTGCAAACTGCGGTCGCGTCCCAATTGCTAATGGCGGATGTTGGTCGATTAGGGGTTCGGAATATTTCGTCGTTAATGTTAGTTTAATCCAGAGATTAAGGCCTAGTTGACGGTTAGGTCAACTTTATACTGAATTGTGTTTCTTGACAGTTTACGTGTGAAGAGAAATAAACTCTGAAAGGTAAGTGCAGTTGTGGTACTGAAAATGTACAGTTCGAGTTCGAAATGTGTTTGCGTAACAGAAGGCTTGAAATCTAGAGCTAATGTAATGGTTAACCCTGGTTACAAGTTCGTTTTAAAATCGTGCCGAATGAACATGTTTCGTAACGGTTTATATGAACAATAAAAGGATGGAAACGTGTGGTGTAATGAACGTACAAGAGATAGGAAGAGTTGCTGGTGCTAAAAATCTTAAACCGTGAAATTTTAGGCTATCACAGAAGGTTAGGGAACTGTCATTCATCCAATGGCTAATGAATGTGAAACATGAATTTAGGCAATAAAGGAAGCTTGTAAAAACCCAGCAAATTTAATTTTTGGACACATCCGGATGTCGCATTTGTCTTTTGAAGTAACGTAATGAATGGCGTTTTCTTGAACGACTCGTATTTAGCACTACTTTCAATGTGTGGAATGTTGGACATTATTTGTTTCCCGTTATCGTTGTGCAACACTTTAAATATGGAATTGTTGCACAATTGCAAATTGTTTCAAGATACAATTATTCACAGTTAACTTCAGTTTCAAAGGTGCTTTACAATTACGACAGTTCCATCACTCATGAAAACAAAAGAACGTTCGAAATTGGTTTACTTCAATTCCATCGTATTATGTGGAATAAGTTTTGGTGGAAATGGAGCACACGCCAAGCCAGTGTGTGGTGCAGGGTTGAGGGCTAATTGTGCGTCCGCCTCGGGCAGCAGAATCGAAGGGTCCGCAAAATGAATATTTTAAATGAAGAATCTGATTTTCTGCGCCCAACAGATTTTAAATAACTGAGTCGAATGTAAGGAAATGTAATAAATGATTGTGATTTTTTTAAAGTTCTAATTTCTCTTAGGGGATGCCATTATGATTACTCGCCCCGGTCGCCAAAAAACCTAGCTACGCCACTGAAGACAGTGTTTCGTATCCAAAACAAGATCATTAGAATAATGACAGTCACTGAAAGGAAAGTCTCTTCTGGGGAAACATAGAGGAAGTTTAATATTGTTACCACTTGCACTGTCACACATGACATAACCCTAACAAGAGACTAGGGCCAGTCAGTATATAACCAGCCACCAAGAACAATGTCTTCGTGTCTAAGACAGGAAGTAGAACTAAAAGTGAGTTAGTGTTTCTGATACAAAATGTAAGAATCCCCCCCCCCCAAAAAGAATTTAATCATAAGAGGTGGGACTTTGGTAATAATTAAACGTGATTAATTTCACTAGAATCGTGCCCAGAAACTTATGATTTGCATGTAGACCACAAGCAGTGAGTTGAAACACAGCCAAAGGGAAAAGTGCTACACCAAGACATCAGCGCTGTTATATGACTTTGTTATTATGTGATATGGAACGAAAATCATGGAACTGCTTTGCTAAACATAAACTGGCATTTACTTGATAGGATTTTTAGCTTAATTTTTAAGGTGTGGAACCTAACACGGTTTTTATTTTGTACTTTTACATTTTATATAACCATCAAGAGCTGCATTACACATAATTATGTAACTTAGTTAATACTTTAAAATAAAATACACACTCAAGACTGAGATCTCTTTCTTATGAGCACACTGAACTAGGAAACAAGGTCAAAGTTCCTGTTAAAAAGAGACTTGAAGATGGTCCATAAAGAGACTGAAACATGTCATCAAAATTATTTATAAGATTTTTCAAATACGGCTAAAAAGTTGTTTCAGAGGAAAACGTATTTTTATTAAGTATTCTTAGTGTTATCATTTTGAGCAAGTTTGAAGGGTGACATGAAGCAAGTCTCTTGGGATCTGCATTCCCAGACTCATCTGTGACCTTCTTCTTCCCTACTCAGTGCATGTGAATGGCTACAGATTTTTGTATGTAAGGGGAGAAACTGCAGTGAATATGCTGAAAATATTAGGCACCATCATACAAAACTGAATCACCTAAGCAACCAGGTGCCCGGGATTTTTGCAACCCGGGTCTAAATTAAGGACTGATAGAGGGACCCTCTGATTCCCCATGTGATTACAAGACCAGTAGAGACATCACGCAAGTAACACAGGATATGCTCATTTCCCGTGCAGAAGGGAGATAGTATTTGCACCCACTATTGTATCATCACTCTTATCTCATTGTCCTGTCAGATGTGGAAATTATAGATGCAACATTCAGACTGTATGATGGATGGACAAGACATTCCCACTCGCCCCCTTCCAATGCCAAAGCTAAGAATGATTGGAGCTGTACCGTCACTCCCTCATGTGCCTTAATTGCTTGCACATGAACGGTTTTGCCATCACCTGTATGGGTGGAAGTTGATTGCATTGTGAGAAAAATTGTGGAAAAAAAAAGTACTCTCAGTTTTATGGGTTGTAAAAGAGTGAATTAGATTTAGATAGTTGAGAACAGTGTCTTATGTCACCAGCAGGTGGCTAAGAGGCTGTTTAAGTGAATGTGTCTTGACTCCTTGTAGGGACACCCTAATATCTAGACTTGTTTGTTGTAGCAGATATTTCTCTGTGTTATAATTTGTTGTTTAACTGTGAAGGTCATGGAGCCTGTCATGCATCCAGTAACATGTATGGCTGGGGCAGGGTCTAGCCCCAAGTCTCCACGACAAAATATATCACCTTCTTCGAGGAACAGCCCCGCAGCTGACAGATGGACTTCTGCAACTTCATCAAATGAGTCCATTGCTTCCCCAAAACAAGACTGTGCCATCTGTTTGGGGAAGCTGAAGAATGAGTGTTTCACGGACTCGTGCCTGCATAAGTTTTGTTTCTCCTGTCTTGTGAAGTGGTCCAAGGTAAGGCTCACAGCGAAGGAAATTCTTCTGGCTGTGGTCTGTGTTTTGTCATATGCTGCTAACCACATAGTGTTTAAAAATATATTTGGCCTGCTTTACATGCAGTGGTTTTGGATTCAGATCTTGGTCTAAACTGGCTGGCCTGGCTGGCGTTTTTTGTGGTTTGGGGCCCTGAAGGAAAATGCCGGGATAGTGCGTCAGATTTATCCACAACTGCTTCCTTCAATATAATTTCCAGTTCATTAGTCATTAATCTTCCCATCCCCTTGATGGTGATATTAAGTAAATCATAAATAAATAATGCTTAAATAAACAAGCAACTGCTTCTTTTCCTCAGGCAGTGGCAGTTGTTCGTGGGTAAGGTGTTTGTCTTTGCCAAACTGCTAAATGGATCAAAATTTGAATTGGAGATAGTTTGTTAGTCTACCACGCACACACAGCCTTCAGTCTGCCCATTATAATAACTTGATATTGTCCCAAAGTATGCTGTGATGCTATGATTATTGTTAACATATCATTCAGCATTGTATAGTGGATACAAAACTGTTGACTGACATGTCTTAAGATTTTATGCATTGGTCTTGCAGGTTAAACCGGAATGTCCACTCTGCCAGCAGAGTTTCAAGTATATCATCCAAAATGTCCGCTCCATTGAGGACTATGATGAGTACCATTTGCAAACTGAAACAGAGAACCCTGATCCATGGAACAGCATGCTACGGGATACCTGGATTGAGGAAGTACTGCAGTAGTCCCCTTCCTAAGGGATGCTGTAAGGTGCTTAGTGTCCTCTGAAGGCAGAATTACTGCAGCACTATCTGAGCTGTCATAGCTGACCTCATGCACCACGTTCATCTGCAACAACCACCATTTTGTGTACAACCAAACGTGTGGGTTTGTATCAGACCAATGGTCCAAAATTACATGTGCCCTGCAAGTTAACTCCAAATGCCATATTTACTAACAAAATTTAAAACTCCATCCTTAAAGGGTTAAAGCAAGTCATAGGAGAAGATGACAAGCTCTCAGAGTCTGCTCTTAACCTTTAAAAGCCGGCGATGTAAATACCCTGTACTGTCAGCGGACCGGAATTTTTTCTGGGGATTTAAACGTTTGTTGCAATGGTTAGGAAAATTTTGAGTATCTTGAAGAATATTAATGCTGGATCTGTGAAAGAAATCGTATTTACTCAAGTAAAGCATGGAGAACACGATAATGTATATCATAGTTTATTATAAGATATTTTGATGCAAAATAAGAATGAACCACTTCCCAAAGAGACAGAAAATTTAGTAATATGTTATGTTTCATTCTCTTTAGCCTTAAATTCTGGCTCCTTTCTCCTAAATTCGTCCCCACTTTCAAAGGAAAATATTTCTGTGAGGTTATTTTAACAACAGCGAAATGCTTTTGGTTGGTGTGATTTCTGTAAGGGTGTACTTACAAAGAGGTTTACAGTTTTACAACCATGAGGAATCTGACCTGCGAAAGGAGAAGTACGTTTCTCGGTATTCCTAGCAGTGGCCACACTCTTTCAGTGTTTGTCGCACAGTGCAGTGACCCTGTCGCTTGTGAAAATTATTTCTTGTGAGTACATAATCAGCATCATGGCTCACAGAAGGCATATTCGTGATGAAGATATTGAATCACATCTGATCTGTGATATTGATTCGGATGAGAACATCTAATAATAAGGTATGTAATACTTTCTGTAACAAGTAACTTCCTTCTGATGACGCATCATATACTGCCTTTCTCGGGTGAGCTATGTTTCATTCTGCCATCAAGTACGTAAGGGTAAATACAGCCGGAAGCTTTTAATTTTTTGTATATTTGGACAACTATATTGTGAAAATGTATTGAAAATTTTTCTGTGAGTACAAGCACGGGCTAGAACAGTGAATAAGTTATACGACTACCAGAAAGGAGATCAGGGTTCGGTTCCTGGAAAGTACATAAATATTTCTATCGACTCGTATAAATCTTAACTCGATCCTACCGGCTTTTTAATCGATGGGTATCTGGGGCACATGAATGTACAGATGCTAGAGCATGAAGCTGAATACGCTCTAAACAGTGTTGAATACATAATTTTATGGTATATTACCTCCGCGCCCCAATACGCCCCCTTGGTATGAGGCACAACTGTAAAATTACCTTCAAGTCTGTTGTATGTATACATCATATTTACACACGCTTATTGCCCCGCCAATATCGTATTTAATGCGAAAAGTTTACATATATATTTTTGGACAAAAATGTCCGTTTTGGCATTCATACCTACACATAACGATGGACAGATTTGTCCATTTCGGCTCTTAAAGGTTAAACAACTGTACATTAAAAGCCAATATCCAATACCTATTTCAACTTAAATTCAGCCCTTCTTATACTGACATAAACAGCATACAAACCAGCAACAAAAAGTGTAGTGACACCAGTGATTGCAAGTTCTTCCACAGCACATGCCTCTTACCATCCCACCGTTTCCATTTCCTGCTGAATTTGCCCAGCTACCCACACATGGCCACATGGTTACTGTGCTCACACCTTATGATATGAACATTGTAAAGATTGAGTGCAATACATCTGAGCTGATAAAATAAGATTATAAATCATGGGGCACTCAGTATACAAATGAACATACTACATGATCAGTTACTTACACTGATACCTACATAACCAACCTTAAAAACTCAAGATTCCATTCAAGACGAACTTAAGAGCAGACTGAAGTCAATGCTTGCTATCATTCGGTGCAGAATCTTTTGTCTTCCACTTTGCTAACCAAAAATACAAAGACTAAAATATACAGAACTATAATTTTGCCTGTTGTTTTGTATGGGTGTGACGCTTGGTCTTGAAATTGTGCAGCCTTTCCGATACAGGTACAAGTGCCAGGTATTCAGAAGGTGGGACATGAAGGAAACATCCTCATCACATAAGGGAAACAACATTTTGACTGTATGAGGGAAACAACTTGAGCACACGAGGCAAACAACATTCTGAACACACAAGACACACATGAAAATAACATTCATGTACTGACTCACTCACTCGCTGGCTCCACGGAGCAGAGTCCTCCTTGAGAAGCTAGGAGTTCCTCAGCTAGTAGCGACATTCTCCACATTTTATGGAAGCTGGAGGTTCAGTACCATGTTCACAACAGACCACATCTTTTTACCTGTCCTGAGCCATATCGGTCCCATCATGCCCTCCCATCCTATTTCTTGAAGATTCAGAGTGGAACCTGGCGATGTCAATCCAACCTACCCAACCTGGCTTGAGCAGCGTATGATGGCATCCTTTGACTTCAGATCGAGCGTGTACATGGACAATCTGTGGGTGCAGTCACTACCCATTATCGGCCACCCAGGGACATCTCTCCTCAGCACTTGAGGTGTTTGCGAGACTAGCTATTTACAGTGCATTAACATTTGCTTACCGTCTGACAGTGCTGTTTCTGTTTCTGCCACTATTGGAAGGCTGGCTGCTACTTATCTGTGTGTTTTGCAACTTGCTGAAATTTAGGAGATGAGGACTTGAAAGGATGGAAATGTGAAATTTAACAATTTAGGATACGTATGCTTAATGTAGCCAGTTCTTATTTTTGTTTGTCTTGAAAACTGTATGGAAGAGGTGTATTGAACATAAAATGTGTGTCGCATTTGTTCCTAGGACTTGCATTGCAAACATTTTTCGCTGTGATAAATATCACGGTCAGTTTGAGGTCTACAGATAGAAACATGAATGTCTTCGTATAAACTGTCCAGTATATTGAAAAATAACTTTACTTTTAAACAATGTGTAATGGGTCACCTGCCTAAGTATGAATGCAGTCGGGTAAGTACCTTGAATAATGAGTAAGGACAAAAAGTGGAGAGTTGAGCTGACAATACAGATCTAATTGAAAGTGTGCACATTCTGAAGGAACTGTAATGTTGTGGTGGGATTTAAAATTTGTGTAGTTTATCGGACAGTACGGTCTTTGGCATGTGACAGTGTGCACTTTGACTGTCCTGCCCTAAAAGTGGAGGTGGCGGGTTTCTGCAAAATGTTTGTACCTGTCTACAGAAGTACGCCCTGTTATATCCAAGCAGACCATAGTCATAACACACACATATCACTGTTGACGTGAGGTGTTGCATATGACAAGTTTGTTCAAAAACAGTTATCTTTTGCAGGCATCACCCAGAAGAAATGCAGCGAATGATTCCGTGGCTGACACGAGAGCTTTATGCAGTTTTGCGGGGGCCTGGATTATCAAGGTCTGCTTTGAAACGTGTGCTGAATCTTCTGTCAACCCACGACATTCATTCAAGACAGTTCTGGTTATGGGTGGAGAGTTATCTTAGAAATCATTGTGATCATTTCATCCATGATTTCTACAATTTTGCCCGATCACCTTATGACATGATTGGCCTTGACGAAAATGCAGTTTATTCTGGTCGCAGCACCATACAGGTTTGTATAGTTCTTTTGTGTCTGTTGTGTCTGTTATATTTGCATGAGTTTGTGTTTCTTGTTGTTTGAATCAGAATTGAGGATTAAAGTTTCATTTCTAGACCTTTAGTGTCAAAGAAATAGAACAGAAAGAAGTACGCTTGTTTCTCTGCAGTAGGAATAGTATATCTTTTATTGCATATGTGTAATATATCTACATAATCACTGCAGATTTAGGTCCCATACTTGCATAATGGACACTTAGAGAAATTATGTTGAGAAGAAAAGTAGTGTATTTTCAACTCAGATGTTTAGCCACAAACATTAGGTTGTGTTTGTATTTCTGTCCATGGGGTAGAGTCCTTTCTGAGAAGCTGACAGGTACTTAGCTAGTCAAGAAATTCCTTGTGTTTTATGGAACTAGAAGGTTCATTACTGCATCCACAAGCACCTGTCCATATCCTGAGCCAGATCAATCCAATCTATGCCTCCCCATCCCACTTCTTGAAGTTCCATTTTAATATTATGCTCTTATCTACACATAGGTCTCTCAAGTGGTCTCTTTCCCTCAGGTCTTCCCACCAAAATCCTGTATGCACCTCTCCTGCTTCCCATATGTGCCACATGCCCTGCCCATCTCATTCTTCTTGATTCGATCACCCGAATAATATTTGGTGATGAGTACGCTTCATAAAGTTCCTCGTTATGTAGTCTTCTCCACTCCCCTATTACCTCGTCCCTCTTAGGCCCAAATATCCCCTCAGCACCCTATTCTCGAACACCCTCAGCCTATGCTCTTCCCTCAGTGTGAGAGACCAAGCTTCACACCCATACAAAACAACAGGCAAAATTATAGTTCTGTATATCTTAGTCTTTGTATTTTTGGTTAGCAAAGTGGAAGACAAAAGATTCTGCACCGAATGATAGCAAGCATTGACTTCGGTCTGCTGTTAAGTTCATCTTGAATGGAATTTTGAGTTTTTAGGGTTGGTTATGTAGGTATCAGTGTAAGTAACTGATCATGTAGTATGTTTGTTTGTAGACTGAGTGCCCCATGATTTATAATCTTATTTTATCAGCTCAGATGTATTGCACTCAATCTTTACAATGTTCATATCATAAGGTGTGAGCACAGTAACCATGTGGCCATGTTTGGGTAGCTGGGCAAATTCAGCAGGAAATGGAAACGGTGGGATGGTAAGAGGCATGTGCTGTGGAAGAACTTGCAATCATTGGTGTCACTACACTTTTTGTTGCTGGTTTGTATGCTGTTTATGTCAGTATAAGAAGGGCTGAATTTAAGTTGAAATAGGTATTGGATATTGGCTTTTAATGTACAGTTGTTTAAGAGCAGACTCTGAGAGCTTGTCATCTTCTCCTGTGACTTGCTTTAACCCTTTAAGGATGGAGTCTTAAATTTTGTTAGTAAATATGGCATTTGGAGTTAACTTGCAGGGCACATGTAATTTTGGATCATTGGTCTGATACAAACCGAAGTTTGTATGGAACTGAAATTGAATGTAACTTGTTTCTGCCCAACACGTTTGATTGTACACAAAATGGTGGTTGTTGCAGATGCACGTGCTGCATGAGGTCAGCTGTGACAGCTCAGATGGTGATGCAATAATTCTGCCTTCAGAGGGCACTCAGCACCCTACAGCATCCCTTAGGAAGGGGACTTCTGGAGTACTTCCTCGATCAAGGTCTCCTGTAGCAGGTCCTTCTAGGGTATGCTGCACACTGAATACAGCATTAACCTTTAAAGTACGAATGTTAGAAATATGTAACGCAGCCTGCAATCCCCAGTGGCCGAATGTTAGATATATCTAACGCTGTGCATGCGTGACATTTTTCAGCTCTGACAGTGTTTGCTTTAGCAGGAAACCCAAACAAACCCATTGTGGTTCCCACCAGCAGGTCTGATATTCGTCATGAGCAATGATGTCATTTATGGCGGTTCGGGTTTCGATATTATTTGTGGCTGAACTTGACCTTTACTTATCAGCTGAAGGAGGTGGCAGGCGAAATACAGTAGACCATTGTATGAGGTTGAAACGTAGAAGCTCGACCAGGAAATGCTCAAGTTTAGTCTTGTGGCAGCTTTCGTAGCAGTGTGGCTTATCTGATATTGTTTTGCATTGGTGGACTGGCATATATATACTGTGACAGTGGCGGATTGGTTATGTACTGCAATCCACAATTTTTTGTAACATTTATTGACAAAGCTTCAGGTGGTATTTTTCACAGTCGTGTTTGAGGTTACTTTATCGGCGCCGAACTGGTAAATATTGCATAACTTCAGTGGCGGTTTGTAAGGAAGTACTACTTACTGGTTGTTATCTCTATTTGTTCTTCAGTGTTTACTGACACAGTTTCATCTGCATTACTTTCCCAGTGACCCAATCATTATTTGATAGACAAATTTTATATCAGTGGTGAATTGTCAGTAACTATCATCTATTCGATTTGTTTGGGACCCCTTGAAATGGAACCTCAAAAGCGAGCTAGATATTCAAAATCACTCGAGCCAGACAAAATAGAGGAAGTACTGATGGATGAGGAATTGGAAGAGACAGACGAACTGATGGAATCTCATGTGCAGTCCTCATCCTCAGAAGACGAAGATAGTACTGAGGAAACCGAAGTTACGTTTCGGACTAGAAGGGCCGGGGATTCGTCAAATGTCATTGATTTCACTGGACCTCCAAATGCCCTCAACCGATCAGCCACCTCAGATATAAATGCAGAATTCTCTCCCTTTTCAATCTCTATCTCTTCTTCAGGCAGATTTTTCAAATTATACTAGATGAAACGAATCGCTACTTCCATCAATATATGGCATCCAAAGACACAGGAAGCACTTCATCACAACCACCTGATATTACGATCGAAGAAATATACAAATTTTTTGCACTCATAATTCAAATGAGACATGACCAGCGTGGCAGCCTCAAAGATTATTGGCCCAGAGAGGAGCAGTATTGCACTCCATTTTATTCTAATGTGATAGCACGTGATCGCTTCTTCCATATTCTTCGATTCCTCCATTTTGAAGACAATGACGACTCTCCGAACCGTGACGACCCAGACTACGACAGACTTTGGAAAATAAGAAAGGTTTTTGACACTCTGAACAACACATTTTGTGAAATGTACAATCCGACAGAACATCTTGCTGTGGACGAAGTGATCGTGTTATAAAAGGGAAGAGTAATTTTTCGGCACTATATTCCAAAGGAACATAAAAGACTTGGCATCAAAATTTACAATCTTTGTGACTCTCTGGGTTACACTTATGACATGAGTGTGTATTTAGGCAAACAACGGCAACGTGCCACAGCCCAAATAACAGCGACACACGGAACTGTGCTGCAAGTAATTCGAAGAGTTGAGGGGATGGGTCACAGAGTTTTTATGGACAGTTACTTCACCTCGCCTGTGCTGTTTGATTTGTTCCAACTTAAAATCAATGCGTGTGGAACAGTTTGCCATGACAGGCTTGGAATGCCACAAGATATTGGACCGAAATCACTGAAAATGAAAAGGGGGGGGGGGGGGAATTACACATGTCAGAGGAAACCTAAGGGCTGTCCGCTGGAAAGATAGGCGTGATGTGTACAATGTCACAACCAGGCACGCTGCTCCTGTTGAAGTCAATTTCTCTGACGAATCTGGCAGTGCTGTGAAAGCTACTGTAGTAGAAGACTACAACACCTACTTGGGGTTTGTGTGACAAGTCAGACAGAATGGTGAACAGCTACGGAATTGCCCGCAGAACGTGGAAGTGTACAAAGAAACTGGTTTTCCACCTCACAGACATGACCATACTGAACGCGTTTCTTATCCATAAGTCGTGTTGCGGCAAGATGACCTAGAAAGATTTGCGGGAGGTTCTAGTTTGCGAACTGATTATCCATTCGCATGAAGAAAATGTGACAGCAAGTGACATTTCCAGGGGTAGGCCAAGTCCATTTGCGTCCCAGCTAAGTCGATTAGAAGTAAAGCATTCAAACCACTGGCCTTCAAAAGGAAAACAAAGGCGGTGTTGCGTGTATTCGCTGCAGAAGCAAACATGGAGCATGCAGTATTTCTGCAAGAAGTGCGACGTTGGTGTGTGTATAGTGAACTGCTTCGAGAAGTGGCATGCGCGTGTGAACCTGAGTCGCTAGACACACAGCAGCGTTGAATGTTGTGGCGTGAGACAACACATAACGTTGTACAGATGGAACAGAATACATTTCCTGGTGCAAATAAGTGCTGTATATTTCTGTGAACGTAACATCACACATTCCTACGGTGTAAAGCAAGGGGTAAGTACAATAAAAATCCACAGAAGTCACCGACATAGCATAAAGCTTTTTGTGTGTGAGATTTGAGGTCGTCATAGCAGTGTTGCTGAGGATTTGGGTCTTCTGGGATCTGAGGGCCTTGTCATTGAATGAGTGGTTCCCAACATTTTGAGGGTATTGAAAACATGTGAAACATCAGGAATCACTTGCCCAACATCACAGCCCCACGTCCCAGAAAACCTGGATCCTGAAGCAATCCTTGTGGTTGGTAAGGTAAAGTTCTCCCTGGAACAGGCTACGAAGGCCCAGAGGGGGAGTAGAGGTATAGCTCTACTCTTTCTTATACCTCGGCACTAGATGGGGGTGGGTGGTCAACTCCACACCCGGTACCCATTTTATAGGAGGCTGGGTGGGCCCCAGGGCCGTTCTGGACGGGTGCGGAAAAACTCGCCCCCACCGGGATTCGATCCCCGGACCGTCCAGCCCGTAGCGAGTCGCTATACCGACTACGCTATTACAGGCTGAGCAGAGAATTTGTTAAATTTCATTAAGATCTGTGTGTCTGGAGAAATGGTGGTACATACAAGTCCGTTTTTATCTGCAGGCCGTACTGCCTGTAGACGAGCCAAGTGCCAGTGATGCCAACGCTGGTAGTAGTTCCGAGAGCAACATTACTCTGCCTACTGTTCTCCAGGAACTTGCCAGAGGAATCAGCAGTACAGAGGCCGGGAGGAGCGCCTCAGATAGCTGTGTCTTTGTGGGCTATGTCAAGCCTCTTCATGAGAGGACACCTGAGATCATTTCATTGCCATCATCGGACCAAGAGGGTGATGTGAAAGTAAGTGTGTCATTTTGTGTGGTTGCCATTACTTGGCGTGTAAACCCCACATTGCATGGCGACAGTCCACGTGGTGTATCGTACTGTGTGTTGCCAGATATGTATCTACAAAAGCAAATAACAATGCGGAACGATCTTACTTACTCCATTATACTTCCTGAATTGAAATTTCTGTATAATGTTGGTTTCTCGGGATTATGATTTTCACCTTGTTTGTGGTTTTTAAGGGGGAAGTCATACTATTAGATCTTTATGACCAGTGACTGATGTATTCCAGTTCAATACACATTGAAGTGCAGTCATGTCTTACGAGGGCTAATTACAGTAGAACCCGGTTAAGAAGTCCCTGCATAAGAAGTTTTCCACTGTAAGAAGTCAGATTTTTAAAGTCTCGAAATCCAATTGTTTTTAATAAGCTTCCCTCTTAATAAGTCTTGCCGCTTAAGGAGTCCCTAATCCTCTGGTCCTTTGAAAGACTTCTTAACAGGGTTCTACTGTAGTTCTATTATGTGAGTTACAAATGCAGCACGTAACAAATGGTGACCAGCTGAAAGTGACGGAGATTATAAGTATGTTTTCTACGCAAGCTTAACCCAGAGGTGTGAGACACCTCATCCATACTGTCAAGCCAGAGTTTCACACTTGTGTTAGCAATCGGTACTTCTGATTAACCATTATAATAAAGGGAGAAAGATGCATGAATAACAAAGAAACGTGGATAATCCAAGACAGCATATGGTTACGCTCTCATAACACTTTACAATTTGCATCAACTTGCACAGGCGTATATTTATTTTGAGAAGTGGCCGGTAGGCTTCGCGTTAGTTTTGAGACATGTTTTGACTTCTTCAGACAGCAGCTTGAGTTTTTCTTGCTGCTGTTAGTGCTGAAGATTTCCATCTTGTGGCATATGATGCTGATTGATGCGTAGGAACCAACGTGTCAGAAGAATTTGCTGCCTCCATCATCACGATAGTGTAAGAAGAGTAAGATGTAAGGAAAATTGGAATATGATATAGGGTAAGATGTAAGGGAGTCCATAGGATTGGTGATGTTGTGCAGTGGGCAAGACTATTGGTAGAACAGTTGTGTGTGGGAGATGAAAGACAAGAGAAATGTGTGATCAATTTAGTATGTTTTTGGAATTTTTTATGGCTTGTGAATGGTGTAATTAATTATATTGAAGTCACTAGGTTAAAACTGTATTATTGCATTCTTTTTCTATTATTTTGTGGCTTGATGTAGTCTATTTTTGGGTTTCTTATAACAGCAGACGTAATTATCAATTTATGATGTAATGTTTGAAAGTGCTGGAAAACTGACAAGAAAACACATCTTGGACATATGATAGAGTTTGTGTAGAGATTGTTGATGGGAAGTCATGTCACATTACTGTGGATCGTGATAGGACTTGGCCACAAAATATGATGACGATTGTAGACTTTAGTCTTTTGGCAGCATTTTGTGTGAATGTTATGCTTTAAATGATGGTGTTTATTACAAATGTCACCTAGTATAACACTCAGAAACTGAAGCAGCTGTCATTTCAGTAAATGGCATTAACCATTTTGTCTTTTTAATTCGTGGTCATTGATTTTTCTGTACCATTGGAACTGAATTTCTTAATACTACTTCAATGAATTGCAAGTTTCTTGCCCTGTTTGTTATGTGTTCTTGACATTTAAAACAGATTTAGATCATACATTGCTGAGTTAAAAACATTTTTGCCTATCAGTTGTTCAAAATGTATTAAATTGCTTCTGCATACAGGCAACAACTGACTGTTGGTGCTGCTTGGAATCCTTTGAGTTAATTTGTTTCATGTTACTACAACATTATGTGGACTAAGTGTTCTCCTTTGTCCAAAATCTCTGTCTAACTAACTAACTTAAGTTAGTTAGTTAGATAGAGATTTTTGACGAAGAATAATCTCTGTCACTAAACACAAATTGTTCTGGTAAAGAATGCATTTAATTGAAACTTCCTTATCTGAAATATGCTAATTTCTATACATACTGGCATATCTGGTGGTGGCTTGTAAGGAAGTACTGAGAAATGTAATGTGTCCATTCGTCAGTTTTCCAGGTGTTCCTGGTGAAAAACATTGTACATAAGAGCCTCTAGTGTTCCTTAATTTAAGGTTTGCTGTCATTAATGTTCAGCTTGAATGATCCCAAGTAATAATCTCAGTGCTAAATTACCTCTGTTTAAGATTTTCGTAATTCTGATGTTCAGACCTGTGGTTTTCTGAGGGGTTTCACTGTAACTGTGTTCGGGCCACTACAGTAAGTTGCAGAGACAGTACAGTCTGTGTGAGATTTGAGGTTCTCATGACAGTCGAGAATAAAAAAAATGATTCTCTGGGGTGTACATATTAAGCATGGGGGATAGGTACCAGTTTGTACTCAGTGGTTCAGGGGAACTGCTGCCTCCCACTTCATGATAGAAAAATGTGTACCTTGCAGACTCCAAAGTGTAATATCCCAGAAGACTGTCATGTTTAGACAGTACAGTGATTCAAACCATTTAGCCTGTAGCAGTGGGAAGCTTGACAGAACATGGCTGGTGTTAAAATTTCCCAGAGAAGTGGGCTCTACCTATGAATCAACTGAGCTCCAGCTTCTTATCTGTTCTGGATTCCAAATGAAAGGAGTCTGTTGTAGTCCCTGTAACAGGTCAAGTGGCCTTAACAGACCTTATTGTACCAACTTGTGACAATGAGACCATTGGTTTTGTTTTTGTTCAGGAGTCATCCCAGATGGACAGCCTTCGCAGTTTAACAAGTTCTTTAATGTCACGTTTCCTGGAATCATCGAGATCTAAGTATGATCCACGTACTGTTTGTATATCGCAGAAGAAGAAGGTTAACCGAAAGAGTAAATGTGATGGCACCGCAAAGTGTAAGGCTAAAGCAAGTGAGTTTCATGGTCATAATGTTTCTGTTCCATTTGCTTGTTAGTTGTGTTCTAGAAATAACTGGTCACTGCACTGACTTGTTGTTTTGTGTTCTTTCAAAGGTAATAAAGGTGGCAGTAAAACAACACCAACATCTACAAAAAAGCGAGTTAAAACTAAGCCAGAAAAGCCACAAAAGATGTTGACCAAGAAAGGCCAGTCACACAGACAGGATGAAGTAATGAATAAAGTGGAGGAGTAGTTCATAAAACTGGTTGATCATTTCATTGCATTACATCAAGCAGCAGTTACGTGCACAAGGGAGGCTCACAGAAGAAGAAGAAATGTTCAAGTAAATCAAGCAGCAGACAGAAACAGCAACAAAGACAAGAAAAAGGTGAAGAGCAAGAGGCATAAAAACACATATTGAACTACAGAATGGAAATCGCGTGTGTTGAGATCAAAGAAACGGAAGAGAATTTCGTCTTCATATTCTGACTCTTCTTATGACTGTGATTGATGCACTATTATATACGTAGCTCTAGTTAAAATACATTCATTATTCCTAATATTAGATAATGGAGTGAACCCACTTCCAGAAGTGAATAGAGTAAAACCCCAATTCTTTGTTTTGTGGGGAACACCTAAAAATGACGTAAAATCCGGGAAAGTGTAAAACCAGGGAAACATCCTTATGGGCATTTGGCTGGGACCTTACAAAAGTGTGTCAATTCATGGGAACGTAAAATCGGGGTTTGGCTCTTTTATTTATAAGTGCCCCAATATCTTGTTTTGATAACTTGTCTCACCAGTAACTGTGACAAAACAAGGAAGAAAGATTGATATGTGGTACCCAGGGAGCCATTTACTCTGCGATATCTAATTGTAACTGAAAATGAGCTGCGTAGAAGTGAATTTTTTTATTCAGTATGAATACATTCAAATTTGCATGGGGGCATGTTCAAATTTCTTGATTGGTGCTCTGTTTGAAGATTTTCTGCTGGGGGGTGTTTGCATGAAATCTTCAGAGATTTTGATAAAATAAATTCTGATTTCCTTTTTTCCAGGACATAATTGTTACACATCAACTTGTCACATATTTATATTCCAAAAATTCTGGGGGGGATTTGGAATTCATATAAATATTTGATAAGAATACTTGAACAGAAGGTACCATCTGGTACACTGGAATATACTGTTGTTGTTTGTTTCTTTGTTTATTTCCCCCATCATATCCTCTCCCCAGTATTGTTATTTTTCTGTACAGGTTCATTGTCAGAAGCCTCTTGCCACTCTGTACAAATTTACCATCCTGTTCATGTGTAGTGTGTTTGACTTCTGTGTTAATTATGCACAGGAACAACAGATGTCAGGTGTATTATATTTTGATATACACAGTATGTGTTTTAAATTAAGTTCCCAAAACAGGTATTTGTTTCGAATAAACATTTTTTAGTACTTTTGTGCTGTTTATTGACACATGTAGAGACATAAATTAAATGAGACAAATAACCACCAGCATGACATTCATTCACAAGGCATATCCACATCTTCCATGTAATCACTGGAGCTGGGTGAAAATCATTAGCTAATTAAAACTGTGAAGATCACTTATCGACGTTCTGTATAATAATTAATTTTAGTGAACTGAAATGTGCTATTTTTCAGTGTGAATCTAAAACTGACCAGGGCAGAGGACACGTGTCGATTGATAGGATTGAGAATGGCATGCAGAGAGGATATGTTGAATTTGTTAATGGATTCAGTGGCTGGAAGAATATATTGTCTATACTGCCATGTCATGAAACATGTTCTGCTTACATAACCAATTCACTCATTTTGAAGAACTTTGTCATGGCTGATCCATACTGGAGCTTTCATACTGTATTGAATGTAATTTGTTTTGTTTAATAGTGACAAATCAGAAAGTTAATGACAATTTTCTTACCATTCTCATCTGTTGCCTGCATAACATGTTGTGTCTTGCAACAAAACTTATGGTTAGTGACCATGGTGGCTGTCTTTTCACGTATTATTGTGAGTGCAAGCGTGATAGTGGGTTTAGATGTGTGTCGGCAACTAAGGTTATATAAAAGTGAAGTTGTCGCTGTTTGGTGATGAATACAGATCATTAAGTTCCTCGTTATGCAGTCTTCTCCACTCCCCTGTTACCCCGTCCCTCTTAGGCCCAAATATCCCCCTCAGCACCCTATTCTCGAACACCCTCATCCTATGTTCACCATTTACAATAAGTGTTCTAAAATCCCACCATGAATCTCAGTGCACTTGGTAGCTTGTGTGCAAAGATGGCATGTTGTTCGTTTGTGTTTATCTTCACGTAGGCAGCGGCATTCAAAATGCGAGTGAGCAGTTCATCTGGTGTATCCACCTTTATTTCGTAAACTTCGCTCTTCATCCAACCCCACAAACAAAATTCTGAAGCAATTAGGTCTGGAGATTCAAGCTGCTGTATCTCGGTAACCATTCAGAATTGGACTCATGTTCATGTGAACTTCTTTTCTTATGATGACCAATCGTATCCACTCCCAAGTACCGAGCTTTCCTTGTGAATCATCTTGTGTATTTGAGTTACCAATATCTTTATATAGCTTGCAAATGAGTTGAATTGCTGCTGTAGTATGGGGCAGACATACATGAAAGCAAAGGTGTACTGGGATAGACATCAACAGTACAGGGTCATGATTGCTCGTTTTTTGTGTTTGGAGAGAGGTGAATTTATATACGGACAATGTACGTATAATGTAAAGTTTAGTTGTGTTTATATCTTTGAATCCTGATTTGTCCACTTGTTTGTATGACCCTAATTCAGGTTCTGCATCTTGTTCACACATAAGGTCTAATTTAAGAGATGATACATAATTATGTACCGTCAAGGCAACTAGTGACATACATACTCACCACAGTTGATTTTATAGTTGTAATTGCTGAGCACATTTAAAATTAACAGATGGCTTGTATGCATAGGGTTTCCTCACATGCAACTGTTCACTCTTAATTCATATTACTAACATTTTTATACCTGTTTTGCAAAGAAGCACTGTTCTAGCTGTTTAACTCTCTCTTCACACATATTTCTGTTGATTGTACGAGCATTCACAGAATAGCAACGGCATGATACAAACGGATCTTCATAGCCTGCTGTAGATATACAGTGTGGCTAAACTGATTGTAATGAAAAATAAGTCACCAGTGACCCAGCAGATTAAATGCATGGCCATTCTGAAGTGTGCCTGGGGGTGATCATACTGTGCTGATTGCAGCTGTTTAAAGTGTTAGGAAGCTGGACTAGCAAGGTGTGTTTTCAGTACTGTATGTACACCCAACAATTTTGAATGACATTCAAAAAGTCAGTTTGGGTTCTCATAATGTGTTTCTGAGGGCTCAGGTCTTCTGGGAGGTGACACTGTGCCATTGGATGAGTGGTTCCCAATGTTTTGAAGTAGGACTGCTCGACTACGAGGAGGAGGCGTTACGATTGTTCAAAACGTGGGAACCACGCACTTAATGACACAGCATCACATCCAAGAAGCACTGAATCCTCAGATGTACGTTCCTAAATGTCTCGTCTGTAATGATTCTACATTCTACATACATGATGCTACATTCCATATGGTGGAGAGGAGCTGTCGTACCCTGACTACGAGGTTCTGGTCCCCAAGTAATGGCCAGTTTCGGGGTCTTTTGCCACTTCTGCATAACCACAGAGTAGTGTATGTGAGGGAATTTGAAAGTCATCTCTTACCAAATAGTGGAATACCATACTCCTGTGGCTGACAACGGAATATTGAGAATGAAATCAAAGTTAGGATAATATGATTGTAATGTATATAATAAAATGTATCCTAATTAATTTCCCTGCTGTATAAGTGGTCAAAAGAATTAATGCCTGTTATGTGCGCTGTGTACTATCAGGCAGTGTAGCCTGCTTTGCATCTCTAAAGCTTTCTAATAATCACAGAGTAATGGCTAGTTGAAGATGAATTTTGTTGGCATCTACAGCTATTTTAAGGTACATATATATTGTGAGTTAAGTACATTCATAGTAGTTTATAAGTGATGCCCAAACCTGCCTTGTGTTGTGTATTCTATCAACGCTAATTACCGTGTTTGCTTTGTTTCATTTATATATTTTCTTCAAACTGTAATAAAACGTAAGGTGATATTACTATGCATAGATGGTGTAGATTTTTTCAGATTACCCCTAAAAGTTTGCAGCTAGTTATCTGGTCAAGGTTATGCTGTTTGTACAAACTCCAGGTTTGTTAGGATGTCCAGAGAACCCAAGCAGTCAAACACAAGTTGCTAACAGTATCACCGCAAAGTTTCTCTGTCAGCTGACATTGGCCATTTGTTGCCAAAGGACAACTACAGATGTACTGTGCAATGTTGAGAAAACCAAACAACAACTGTAGTCATCAGGTATTTGCATGCAAAGTAATGGGTGGAACATTTGAATCCCGGCTTGTGCACTGGGCACTGAATTCGGCACCAACAGGCTAATAGTTGTGAAGTTACTGATGTGATTGCTGACATTGAATTTAGTTTGAGAGAGAGAATTGTTCTCAGTAGAAACTTTTACCTTCAAATCCTGTCACCAACATAGGTATCGAGAGCAAGAACAAGTACATGAAACTTCTTTTCTTACAAGGAACCTGCGTATTGAGCAACTGGTGACGAGATACTTGAATTTATATTTAAGACTTCGGTATTACTTAAATATGCAAAAGGAATACAATATTTTCTGTTGACCCAGTGCACACTAGCACAGACCAAAGTGAAACTAGATGGAATAAAAGGTGAGAATTCTAAAAGATGATATTTTTTGCTTTGATTTGGTTTGGTGGGGTGCGGTGTTGTACCATTAAGTTGAAAACATCTTCATAGGTAAAAAACTATTCGGAATGGGTAATTTGGCCGTCTTTGGCAGAAGTTTAACGCATTGTATATCACTTGTTCAATGTCGGCACGTGATTTTGGAAATGAGCAGTAACCCAGTAACGCCGGATGTTAGTTACGTGAATTGTTCAAATTAACATGGAGAGAGATTGTATGGAAGAAGGTGACTGATCGTAAATGCTTTCAGTTTGTGGCAAGTTATAATATTTATATACATGCATATTATGTAAGAAGTTTAATTTTCTGAAAGCCCCCATATTGAGGATCATTAAAATCATTAATTGGTATTATGTACTTGAGAAAATTGTGTAAATTACAAGATTCGTTTTTTCAAAATGGAAAAGATTATGTCTGACCTCTGAGGTATCATAACCACCTCATATGGGACGGTGGGTGTAATGGATACTGCCATGTTATTAAAATTGTTAATTTTGTATTTTCAAGGGAACTGTGAATTCTTGTTTAAAATAGAATTGTGTTCCTATCAGTTGTACCAATTTCCAGTTAACTATGGGGCTATTAAAACAGAATCAGTTGTTATGAGTAAGTTGTGGAAAAGTAAAGCCTATCAGCTTGTTACAAGTCTCCATAATACCACCATGACAGCAAAAGAAAACGGTGACATTTTTTTGATGGACAAGGTGGACTGGAGTTGTAAATACCTATGTAACTTGTACTTGTTAATTTTGAAGGAATGTTAGTTGCAATGCAGAATGAAGACAAAATTATAAGACCATGATTTTGTATTAATTTATGCATTTATTCACAAGCTTGAAGAACTGCAGTCTAGGTAAAAACTTGTTTGGTGAACTTTGACATACCTTTAGTGGGTACAGGCATGACAGTTGGAGATGGCTGTAAGGTTGGGATTTCGAAAATCCAGACCAGTCAGGTGGGAATGTTTTGTACTTTTATGGTCATTCCCGTTTGCCAGTTGACAGCACCTCCTGGAGAAATAGAAATATTTGAATGAGTCCATTACAGCAAGTGCCTAGTCTGTGGCTTTAGTTCTCATGTGTGAAGTTCTGCTATGGCATGTGGCAGGGATACTAGTACCATCAGTTTCAGTTATCACAGGACAGTGTTGTTGGCTCAGATTATTATGGAGATGACATACCACAAGCGCAACCTTGCTGACGTGTTCTGCGGATATTGTCGTCGTCTGGCATACGTGAAGTCTTTGTGTTCGTTAAACGAAAAGCATTTTCTGATGCTGTGCAGACGGATGGTGTGGCTATGGGTTCCCCGCTCTCCCCGGTCATATCTAACTTCTTTATGGATGACTTCGAGGAGAAGGCCTTGGAACAGGCGACTCACAAACCACTCTGCTGGTTCCGTTACGTGGATGACACTTTTGTCATCTGGCCACGGATCAGAAAAGCTGGAGGGATTCGTTGAACATCTGAATGGCCTCCACAGGAATATTCAATTTACCGTGGAGACGGAGAAGGATGGCCACCTTCCTTTCCTGGACATTGATATCTACAGGAGACCGGATGGCTCCTTGGGCCATAAAGTCTACCGGAAACCCACCCACACGAACCTGTACCTGAACCCTGGGTCACATCACCACCCTTCCAATAAACAGGCCGTTCTTGCAACTTTGGTGCACAGGGCCAGGGCTCTGTGTGACAATGAGACCCTCTACGGTGAGTTGGAGTTCCTGAGGACCACTTTCGAAGATAACGGGTACAGCCTTAAGCAGATACAACGTGCCCTTAACCCCAAGGTAAAAACCTGCAAGCTTAAAGATAAGCCCACCTCAGTCGCCCTCTTGCCATATGTACAGACTACGTACGGTCGCCTCCGCAGAATGCTGGCCAAGCACAACATTAAGAGTGTGGGTTTGCCGCCGAGGAAGATCTCCAGCTTCGTCCGTCCTGTGAAGGACGAATCTGGGACTGAGGACCCAGGCGTGTATAGTATCCCCTGTGAGTGCGGCCGGGTGTACATCGGACAGACTGGTCGGTCCATCGCCACCAGGATTAAAGAGCATAGCCGCCACATGCGGCTGGGGCATCCAGAAAAATCGACGGTGGCGGAACATAGATTCACTCAGGATCACCTCATTAAATTCCAAGACACCCAAATCCTCTCTACCAAATCCGGCTAAATGGACCGACTCATCAGGGAGGCGAATGAGCTGCAGCTCCATCCAAACAATATGAATAGAGAGGATGGCCTAATTCTAATCGGGTCATGGAAACCTCTCTTTCGCCAGTACAGCATATTGTGACCTTCAATCAAACCCCCACAACCCCGCGATTGGCCTTTATCAAAGCGCACGGTTTCCCTACCCCGCTATGCTGCCAAGCTTCCTGTTAGCGGCTTTGTTTCCTTCTTGGAATCTCGATCCTTGAATATGGGACCGACACGTTGTCCCGAAACGTCGGTAAATAATTACCACGTGACGCCGTGTAAGTACCCAAAAGACAACAGATTACATAGAATGAATAGTTAAAACAATAGAAGAGAATACAGAATTGGGTAAATTCTAGTGAATTCTCAACAATGAGCGAGGGTATGCAGCACAGTTCATCTAGTATAGGTACTCAGCATGGATCGTATACAGTATTTTCGTGACGTCTTGACAAATTTGAATATCCTCGGCGGGCGTTGTCGCGAACAGTAATCCGTGACCTGCAAACTGCGGTCGCGTCCCAATTGCTAATGGCGGATGTTGGTCGATTAGGGGTTCGGAATATTTCGTCGTTAATGTTAGTTTAATCCAGAGATTAAGGCCTAGTTGACGGTTAGGTCAACTTTATACTGAATTGTGTTTCTTGACAGTTTACGTGTGAAGAGAAATAAACTCTGAAAGGTAAGTGCAGTTGTGGTACTGAAAATGTACAGTTCGAGTTCGAAATGTGTTTGCGTAACAGAAGGCTTGAAATCTAGAGCTAATGTAATGGTTAACCCTGGTTACAAGTTCGTTTTAAAATCGTGCCGAATGAACATGTTTCGTAACGGTTTATATGAACAATAAAAGGATGGAAACGTGTGGTGTAATGAACGTACAAGAGATAGGAAGAGTTGCTGGTGCTAAAAATCTTAAACCGTGAAATTTTAGGCTATCACAGAAGGTTAGGGAACTGTCATTCATCCAATGGCTAATGAATGTGAAACATGAATTTAGGCAATAAAGGAAGCTTGTAAAAACCCAGCAAATTTAATTTTTGGACACATCCGGATGTCGCATTTGTCTTTTGAAGTAACGTAATGAATGGCGTTTTCTTGAACGACTCGTATTTAGCACTACTTTCAATGTGTGGAATGTTGGACATTATTTGTTTCCCGTTATCGTTGTGCAACACTTTAAATATGGAATTGTTGCACAATTGCAAATTGTTTCAAGATACAATTATTCACAGTTAACTTCAGTTTCAAAGGTGCTTTACAATTACGACAGTTCCATCACTCATGAAAACAAAAGAACGTTCGAAATTGGTTTACTTCAATTCCATCGTATTATGTGGAATAAGTTTTGGTGGAAATGGAGCACACGCCAAGCCAGTGTGTGGTGCAGGGTTGAGGGCTAATTGTGCGTCCGCCTCGGGCAGCAGAATCGAAGGGTCCGCAAAATGAATATTTTAAATGAAGAATCTGATTTTCTGCGCCCAACAGATTTTAAATAACTGAGTCGAATGTAAGGAAATGTAATAAATGATTGTGATTTTTTTAAAGTTCTAATTTCTCTTAGGGGATGCCATTATGATTACTCGCCCCGGTCGCCAAAAAACCTAGCTACGCCACTGAAGACAGTGTTTCGTATCCAAAACAAGATCATTAGAATAATGACAGTCACTGAAAGGAAAGTCTCTTCTGGGGAAACATAGAGGAAGTTTAATATTGTTACCACTTGCACTGTCACACATGACATAACCCTAACAAGAGACTAGGGCCAGTCAGTATATAACCAGCCACCAAGAACAATGTCTTCGTGTCTAAGACAGGAAGTAGAACTAAAAGTGAGTTAGTGTTTCTGATACAAAATGTAAGAATCCCCCCCCCAAAAAGAATTTAATCATAAGAGGTGGGACTTTGGTAATAATTAAACGTGATTAATTTCACTAGAATCGTGCCCAGAAACTTATGATTTGCATGTAGACCACAAGCAGTGAGTTGAAACACAGCCAAAGGGAAAAGTGCTACACCAAGACATCAGCGCTGTTATATGACTTTGTTATTATGTGATATGGAACGAAAATCATGGAACTGCTTTGCTAAACATAAACTGGCATTTACTTGATAGGATTTTTAGCTTAATTTTTAAGGTGTGGAACCTAACACGGTTTTTATTTTGTACTTTTACATTTTATATAACCATCAAGAGCTGCATTACACATAATTATGTAACTTAGTTAATACTTTAAAATAAAATACACACTCAAGACTGAGATCTCTTTCTTATGAGCACACTGAACTAGGAAACAAGGTCAAAGTTCCTGTTAAAAAGAGACTTGAAGATGGTCCATAAAGAGACTGAAACATGTCATCAAAATTATTTATAAGATTTTTCAAATACGGCTAAAAAGTTGTTTCAGAGGAAAACGTATTTTTATTAAGTATTCTTAGTGTTATCATTTTGAGCAAGTTTGAAGGGTGACATGAAGCAAGTCTCTTGGGATCTGCATTCCCAGACTCATCTGTGACCTTCTTCTTCCCTACTCAGTGCATGTGAATGGCTACAGATTTTTGTATGTAAGGGGAGAAACTGCAGTGAATATGCTGAAAATATTAGGCACCATCATACAAAACTGAATCACCTAAGCAACCAGGTGCCCGGGATTTTTGCAACCCGGGTCTAAATTAAGGACTGATAGAGGGACCCTCTGATTCCCCATGTGATTACAAGACCAGTAGAGACATCACGCAAGTAACACAGGATATGCTCATTTCCCGTGCAGAAGGGAGATAGTATTTGCACCCACTATTGTATCATCACTCTTATCTCATTGTCCTGTCAGATGTGGAAATTATAGATGCAACATTCAGACTGTATGATGGATGGACAAGACATTCCCACTCGCCCCCTTCCAATGCCAAAGCTAAGAATGATTGGAGCTGTACCGTCACTCCCTCATGTGCCTTAATTGCTTGCACATGAACGGTTTTGCCATCACCTGTATGGGTGGAAGTTGATTGCATTGTGAGAAAAATTGTGGAAAAAAAAAAGTACTCTCAGTTTTAGTGGGTTGTAAAAGAGTGAATTAGATTTAGATAGTTGAGAACAGTGTCTTATGTCACCAGCAGGTGGCTAAGAGGCTGTTTAAGTGAATGTGTCTTGACTCCTTGTAGGGACACCCTAATATCTAGACTTGTTTGTTGTAGCAGATATTTCTCTGTGTTATAATTTGTTGTTTAACTGTGAAGGTCATGGAGCCTGTCATGCATCCAGTAACATGTATGGCTGGGGCAGGGTCTAGCCCCAAGTTCCACGACAAAATATATCACCTTCTTCGAGGAACAGCCCCGCAGCTGACAGATGGACTTCTGCAACTTCATCAAATGAGTCCATTGCTTCCCCAAAACAAGACTGTGCCATCTGTTTGGGGAAGCTGAAGAATGAGTGTTTCACGGACTCGTGCCTGCATAAGTTTTGTTTCTCCTGTCTTGTGAAGTGGTCCAAGGTAAGGCTCACAGCGAAGGAAATTCTTCTGGCTGTGGTCTGTGTTTTGTCATATGCTGCTAACCACATAGTGTTTAAAAATATATTTGGCCTGCTTTACATGCAGTGGTTTTGGATTCAGATCTTGGTCTAAACTGGCTGGCCTGGCTGGCGTTTTTTGTGGTTTGGGGCCCTGAAGGAAAATGCCGGGATAGTGCGTCAGATTTATCCACAACTGCTTCCTTCAATATAATTTCCAGTTCATTAGTCATTAATCTTCCCATCCCCTTGATGGTGATATTAAGTAAATCATAAATAAATAATGCTTAAATAAACAAGCAACTGCTTCTTTTCCTCAGGCAGTGGCAGTTGTTCGTGGGTAAGGTGTTTGTCTTTGCCAAACTGCTAAATGGATCAAAATTTGAATTGGAGATAGTTTGTTAGTCTACCACGCACACACAGCCTTCAGTCTGCCCATTATAATAACTTGATATTGTCCCAAAGTATGCTGTGATGCTATGATTATTGTTAACATATCATTCAGCATTGTATAGTGGATACAAAACTGTTGACTGACATGTCTTAAGATTTTATGCATTGGTCTTGCAGGTTAAACCGGAATGTCCACTCTGCCAGCAGAGTTTCAAGTATATCATCCAAAATGTCCGCTCCATTGAGGACTATGATGAGTACCATTTGCAAACTGAAACAGAGAACCCTGATCCATGGAACAGCATGCTACGGGAGACCTGGATTGAGGAAGTACTGCAGTAGTCCCCTTCCTAAGGGATGCTGTAAGGTGCTTAGTGTCCTCTGAAGGCAGAATTACTGCAGCACTATCTGAGCTGTCATAGCTGACCTCATGCACCACGTTCATCTGCAACAACCACCATTTTGTGTACAACCAAACGTGTGGGTTTGTATCAGACCAATGGTCCAAAATTACATGTGCCCTGCAAGTTAACTCCAAATGCCATATTTACTAACAAAATTTAAAACTCCATCCTTAAAGGGTTAAAGCAAGTCATAGGAGAAGATGACAAGCTCTCAGAGTCTGCTCTTAACCTTTAAAAGCCGGCGATGTAAATACCCTGTACTGTCAGCGGACCGGAATTTTTTCTGGGGATTTAAACGTTTGTTGCAATGGTTAGGAAAATTTTGAGTATCTTGAAGAATATTAATGCTGGATCTGTGAAAGAAATCGTATTTACTCAAGTAAAGCATGGAGAACACGATAATGTATATCATAGTTTATTATAAGATATTTTGATGCAAAATAAGAATGAACCACTTCCCAAAGAGACAGAAAATTTAGTAATATGTTATGTTTCATTCTCTTTAGCCTTAAATTCTGGCTCCTTTCTCCTAAATTCGTCCCCACTTTCAAAGGAAAATATTTCTGTGAGGTTATTTTAACAACAGCGAAATGCTTTTGGTTGGTGTGATTTCTGTAAGGGTGTACTTACAAAGAGGTTTACAGTTTTACAACCATGAGGAATCTGACCTGCGAAAGGAGAAGTACGTTTCTCGGTATTCCTAGCAGTGGCCACACTCTTTCAGTGTTTGTCGCACAGTGCAGTGACCCTGTCGCTTGTGAAAATTATTTCTTGTGAGTACATAATCAGCATCATGGCTCACAGAAGGCATATTCGTGATGAAGATATTGAATCACATCTGATCTGTGATATTGATTCGGATGAGAACATCTAATAATAAGGTATGTAATACTTTCTGTAACAAGTAACTTCCTTCTGATGACGCATCATATACTGCCTTTCTCGGGTGAGCTATGTTTCATTCTGCCATCAAGTACGTAAGGGTAAATACAGCCGGAAGCTTTTAATTTTTTGTATATTTGGACAACTATATTGTGAAAATGTATTGAAAATTTTTCTGTGAGTACAAGCACGGGCTAGAACAGTGAATAAGTTATACGACTACCAGAAAGGAGATCAGGGTTCGGTTCCTGGAAAGTACATAAATATTTCTATCGACTCGTATAAATCTTAACTCGATCCTACCGGCTTTTTAATCGATGGGTATCTGGGGCACATGAATGTACAGATGCTAGAGCATGAAGCTGAATACGCTCTAAACAGTGTTGAATACATAATTTTATGGTATATTACCTCCGCGCCCCAATACGCCCCCTTGGTATGAGGCACAACTGTAAAATTACCTTCAAGTCTGTTGTATGTATACATCATATTTACACACGCTTATTGCCCCGCCAATATCGTATTTAATGCGAAAAGTTTACATATATATTTTTGGACAAAAATGTCCGTTTTGGCATTCATACCTACACATAACGATGGACAGATTTGTCCATTTCGGCTCTTAAAGGTTAAACAACTGTACATTAAAAGCCAATATCCAATACCTATTTCAACTTAAATTCAGCCCTTCTTATACTGACATAAACAGCATACAAACCAGCAACAAAAAGTGTAGTGACACCAGTGATTGCAAGTTCTTCCACAGCACATGCCTCTTACCATCCCACCGTTTCCATTTCCTGCTGAATTTGCCCAGCTACCCACACATGGCCACATGGTTACTGTGCTCACACCTTATGATATGAACATTGTAAAGATTGAGTGCAATACATCTGAGCTGATAAAATAAGATTATAAATCATGGGGCACTCAGTATACAAATGAACATACTACATGATCAGTTACTTACACTGATACCTACATAACCAACCTTAAAAACTCAAGATTCCATTCAAGACGAACTTAAGAGCAGACTGAAGTCAATGCTTGCTATCATTCGGTGCAGAATCTTTTGTCTTCCACTTTGCTAACCAAAAATACAAAGACTAAAATATACAGAACTATAATTTTGCCTGTTGTTTTGTATGGGTGTGATGCTTGGTCTTGAAATTGTGCAGCCTTTCCGATACAGGTACAAGTGCCAGGTATTCAGAAAGGTGGGACATGAAGGAAACATCCTCATCACATAAGGGAAACAACATTTTGACTGTATGAGGGAAACAACTTGAGCACACGAGGCAAACAACATTCTGAACACACAAGACACACATGAAAATAACATTCATGTACTGACTCACTCACTCGCTGGCTCCACGGAGCAGAGTTCTCCTTGAGAAGCTAGGAGTTCCTCAGCTAGTAGAGACATTCTCCACATTTTATGGAAGCTGGAGGTTCAGTACCATGTTCACAACAGACCACATCTTTTTACCTGTCCTGAGCCATATCGGTCCCATCATGCCCTCCCATCCTATTTCTTGAAGATCCAGAGTGGAACCTGGCGATGTCAATCCAACCTATCCAACCTGGCTTGAGCAGCGTATAATGGCATCCTTTGACTTCAGATCGAGCGTGTACATGGACAATCTGTGGGTGCAGTCACTACCCATTATCGGCCGACACAGGGACATCTCTCCTCAGCACTTGAGGTGTTTGCGAGACTAGCTATTTACAGTGCATTAACATTTGCTTACCGTCTGACAGTGCTGTTTCTGTTTCTGCCACTATTGGAAGGCTGGCTGCTACTTATCTGTGTGTTTTGCAACTTGCTGAAATTTAGGAGATGAGGACTTGAAAGGATGGAAATGTGAAATTTAACAATTTAGGATACGTATGCTTAATGTAGCCAGTTCTTATTTTTGTTTGTCTTGAAAACTGTATGGAAGAGGTGTATTGAACATAAAATGTGTGTCGCATTTGTTCCTAGGACTTGCATTGCAAACATTTTTCGCTGTGATAAATATCACGGTCAGTTTGAGGTCTACAGATAGAAACACGAATGTCTTCGTATAAACTGTCCAGTATATTGAAAAATAACTTTACTTTTAAACAATGTGTAATGGGTCACCTGCCTAAGTATGAATGCAGTCGGGTAAGTACCTTGAATAACTGAGTAAGGACAAAAAGTGGAGAGTTGAGCTGACAATACAGATCTAATTGAAAGTGTGCACATTCTGAAGGAACTGTAATGTTGTGGTGGGATTTAAAATTTGTGTAGTTTATCGGACAGTACGGTCTTCTGGCATGTGACAGCGTGCACTTTGACTGTCCTGCCCTAAAAGTGGAGGTGGCGGGTTTCTGCAAAATGTTTGTACCTGTCTACAGAAGTACGCCCTGTTGTATCCAAGCAGACCATAGTCATAACACACACATATCACTGTTGACGTGAGGTGTTGCATATGACAAGTTTGTTCAAAAACAGTTATCTTTTGCAGGCATCACCCAGAAGAAATGCAGCGAATGATTCCGTGGCTGACAAGAGAGCTTTATGCAGTTTTGCGGGGGCCTGGATTATCAAGGTCTGCTTTGAAACGTGTGCTGAATCTTCTGTCAACCCACGACATTCATTCAAGACAGTTCTGGTTATGGGTGGAGAGTTATCTTAGAAATCATTGTGATCATTTCATCCATGATTTCTACAATTTTGCCCGATCACCTTATGACATGATTGGCCTTGACGAAAATGCAGTTTATTCTGGTCGCAGCACCATACAGGTTTGTATAGTTCTTTTGTGTCAGTGTTGTGTCTGTTATATTTGCATGAGTTTGTGTTTCTTGTTGTTTGAATCAGAATTGAGGATTAAAGTTTCATTTCTAGACCTTTAGTGTCAAAGAAATAGAACAGAAAGAAGTACGCTTGTTTCTCTGCAGTAGGAATAGTATATCTTTTATTGCATATGTGTAATATATCTACATAATCACTGCAGATTTAGGTCCCATACTTGCATAATGGACACTTAGAGAAATTATGTTGAGAAGAAAAGTAGTGTATTTTCAACTCAGATGTTTAGCCACAAACATTAGGTTGTGTTTGTATTTCTGTCCATGGGGTAGAGTCCTTTCTGAGAAGCTGACAGGTACTTAGCTAGTCAAGAAATTCCTTGTGTTTTATGGAACTAGAAGGTTCATTACTGCATCCACAAGCACCTGTCCCTATCCTGAGCCAGATCAATCCAATCTATGCCTCCCCATCCCACTTCTTGAAGTTCCATTTTAATATTATGCTCTCATCTACACATAGGTCTCTCAAGTGGTCTCTTTCCCTCAGGTCTTCCCACCAAAATCCTGTATGCACCTCTCCTGCTTCCCATATGTGCCACATGCCCTGCCCATCTCATTCTTCTTGATTCGATCACCCGAATAATATTTGGTGATGAGTACGCTTCATAAAGTTCCTCGTTATGTAGTCTTCTCCACTCCCCTATTACCTCGTCCCTCTTAGGCCCAAATATCCCCCTCAGCACCCTATTCTCGAAACCCTCAGCCTATGCTCTTCCCTCAGTGTGAGAGACCAAGCTTCACACCCATACAAAACAACAGGCAAAATTATAGTTCTGTATATCTTAGTCTTTGTATTTTTGGTTAGCAAAGTGGAAGACAAAAGATTCTGCACCGAATGATAGCAGGCATTGACTTCAGTCTGCTGTTAAGTTCATCTTGAATGGAATTTTGAGTTTTTAGGGTTGGTTATGTAGGTATCAGTGTAAGTAACTGATCATGTAGTATGTTTGTTTGTAGACTGAGTGCCTCATGATTTATAATCTTATTTTATCAGCTCAGATGTATTGCACTCAATCTTTACAATGTTCATATCATAAGGTGTGAGCACAGTAACCATGTGGCCATGTGTGGGTAGCTGGGCAAATTCAGCAGGAAATGGAAACGGTGGGATTGTAAGAGGCATGTGCTGTGGAAGAACTTGCAATCATTGGTGTCACTACACTTTTTGTTGCTGGTTTGTATGCTGTTTATGTCAGTATAAGAAGGGCTGAATTTAAGTTGAAATAGGTATTGGATATTGGCTTTTAATGTACAGTTGTTTAAGAGCAGACTCTGAGAGCTTGTCATCTTCTCCTGTGACTTGCTTTAACCCTTTAAGGATGGAGTCTTAAATTTTGTTAGTAAATATGGCATTTGGAGTTAACTTGCAGGGCACATGTAATTTTGGATCATTGGTCTGATACAAACCGAAGTTTGTATGGAACTGAAATTGAATGTAACTTGTTTCTGCCCAACACGTTTGATTGTACACAAAATGGTGGTTGTTGCAGATGCACGTGCTGCATGAGGTCAGCTGTGACAGCTCAGATGGTGATGCAATAATTCTGCCTTCAGAGGGCACTCAGCACCCTACAGCATCCCTTAGGAAGGGGACTTCTGGAGTACTTCCTCGATCAAGGTCTCCTGTAGCAGGTCCTTCTAGGGTATGCTGCACACTGAATACAGCATTAACCTTTAAAGTACGAATGTTAGAAATATGTAACGCAGCCTGCAATCCCAGTGGCCGAATGTTAGATATATCTAACGCTGTGCATGCGTGACATTTTTCAGCTCTGACAGTGTTTGCTTTAGCAGGAAACCCAAACAAACCCATTGTGGTTCCCACCAGCAGGTCTGATATTCGTCATGAGCAATGATGTCATTTATGGCGGTTCGGGTTTCGATATTATTTGTGGCTGAACTTGACCTTTACTTATCAGCTGAAGGAGGTGGCAGGCGAAATACAGTAGACCATTGTATGAGGTTGAAACGTAGAAGCTCGACCAGGAAATGCTCAAGTTTAGTCTTGTGGCAGCTTTCGTAGCAGTGTGGCTTATCTGATATTGTTTTGCATTGGTGGACTGGCATATATATACTGTGACAGTGGCGGATTGGTTATGTACTGCAATCCACAATTTTTTGTAACATTTATTGACAAAGCTTCAGGTGGTATTTTTCACAGTCGTGTTTGAGGTTACTTTATCGGCGCCGAACTGGTAAATATTGCATAACTTCAGTGGCGGTTTGTAAGGAAGTACTACTTACTGGTTGTTATCTCTATTTGTTCTTCAGTGTTTACTGACACAGTTTCATCTGCATTACTTTCCCAGTGACCCAATCATTATTTGATAGACAAATTTTATATCAGTGGTGAATTGTCAGTAACTATCATCTATTCAATTTGTTTGGGACCCCTTGAAATGGAACCTCAAAAGCGAGCTAGATATTCAAAATCACTCGAGCCAGACAAAATAGAGGAAGTACTGATGGATGAGGAATTGGAAGAGACAGACGAACTGATGGAATCTCGTGTGCAGTCCTCATCCTCAGAAGACGAAGATAGTACTGAGGAAACCGAAGTTACGTTTCGGACTAGAAGGGCCGGGGATTCGTCAAATGTCATTGATTTCACTGGACCTCCAAATGCCCTCAACCGATCAGCCACCTCAGATATAAATGCAGAATTCTCTCCCTTTTCAATCTCCATCTCTTCTTCAGGCAGATTTTTCAAATTATACTAGATGAAACGAATCGCTACTTCCATCAATATATGGCATCCAAAGACACAGGAAGCACTTCATGACAACCACCTGATATTACGATCGAAGAAATATACAAATTTTTTGCACTCATAATTCTAATGAGACATGACCAGCGTGGCAGCCTCAAAGATTATTGGCCCAGAGAGGAGCAGTATTGCACTCCATTTTATTCTAATGTGATAGCACGTGATCGCTTCTTCCATATTCTTCGATTCCTCCATTTTGAAGACAATGACGACTCTCCGAACCGTTACGACCCAGACTACGACAGACTTTGGAAAATAAGAAAGGTTTTTGACACTCTGAACAACACATTTTGTGAAATGTACAATCCGACAGAACATCTTGCTGTGGACGAAGTGATCGTGTTATAAAAGGGAAGAGTAATTTTTCGGCACTATATTCCAAAGGAACATAAAAGACTTGGCATCAAAATTTACAATCTTTGTGACTCTCTGGGTTACACTTATGACATGAGTGTGTATTTAGGCAAACAACGGCAACGTGCCACAGCCCAAATAACAGCGACACACGGAACTGTGCTGCAAGTAATTCGAAGAGTTGAGGGGATGGGTCACAGAGTTTTTATGGACAGTTACTTCACCTCGCCTGTGCTGTTTGATTTGTTCCAACTTAAAATCAACGCGTGTGGAACAGTTTGCCATGACAGGCTTGGAATGCCACAAGATATTGGACCGAAATCACTGAAAATGAAAAGGGGGGGGGGGAATTACACATGTCAGAGGAAACCTAAGGGCTGTCCGCTGGAAAGATAGGCGTGATGTGTACAATGTCACAACCAGGCACGCTGCTCCTGTTGAAGTCAATTTCTCTGACGAATCTGGCAGTGCTGTGAAAGCTACTGTAGTAGAAGACTACAACACCTACTTGGGGTTTGTGTGACAAGTCAGACAGAATGGTGAACAGCTACGGAATTGCCCGCAGAACGTGGAAGTGTACAAAGAAACTGGTTTTCCACGTCACAGACATGACCATACTGAACGCGTTTCTTATCCATAAGTCGTGTTGCGGCAAGATGACCTAGAAAGATTTGCGGGAGGTTCTAGTTTGCGAACTGATTATCCATTCGCATGAAGAAAATGTGACAGCAAGTGACATTTCCAGGGGTAGGCCAAGTCCATTTGCGTCCCAGCTAAGTCGATTAGAAGTAAAGCATTCAAACCACTGGCCTTCAAAAGGAAAACAAAGGCGGTGTTGCGTGTATTTGCTGCAGAAGCAAACATGGAGCATGCAGTATTTCTGCAAGAAGTGCGACGTTGGTGTGTGTATAGTGAACTGCTTCGAGAAGTGGCATGCGCGTGTGAACCTGAGTCGCTAGACACACAGCAGCGTTGAATGTTGTGGCGTGAGACAACACATAACGTTGAACAGATGGAACAGAATACATTTCCCGGTGCAAATAAGTGCTGTATATTTCTGTGAACGTAACATCACACATTCCTACGGTGTAAAGCAAGGGGTAAGTACAATAAAAATCCACAGAAGTCACCGACATAGCATAAAGCTTTTTGTGTGTGAGATTTGAGGTCGTCATAGCAGTGTTGCTGAGGATTTGGGTCTTCTGGGATCTGAGGGCCTTGTCATTGAATGAGTGGTTCCCAACATTTTGAGGGTATTGAAAACATGTGAAACATCAGGAATCACTTGCCCAACATCACAGCCCCACGTCCCAGAAAACCTGGATCCTGAAGCAATCCTTGTGGTTGGTAAGGTAAAGTTCTCCCTGGAACAGGCTACGAAGGCCCAGAGGGGGAGTAGAGGTATAGCTCTACTCTTTCTTATACCTCGGCACTAGATGGGGGTGGGTGGTCAACTCCACACCCGGTACCCATTTTATAGGAGGCTGGGTGGGCCCCAGGGCCGGTCTGGACGGGTGCGGAAAAACTCGCCCCCACCGGGATTCGATCCCCGGACCGTCCAGCCCGTAGCGAGTCGCTATACCGACTACGCTATTAAAGGCTGAGCAGAGAATTTGTTAAATTTCATTAAGATCTGTGTGTCTGGAGAAATGGTGGTACATACAAGTCCGTTTTTATCTGCAGGCCGTACTGCCTGTAGACGAGCCAAGTGCCAGTGATGCCAACGCTGGTAGTAGTTCCGAGAGCAACATTACTCTGCCTACTGTTCTCCAGGAACTTGCCGGAGGAATCAGCAGTACAGAGGCCGGGAGGAGCGCCTCAGATAGCTGTGTCTTTGTGGGCTATGTCAAGCCTCTTCATGAGAGGACACCTGAGATCATTTCATTGCCATCATCGGACCAAGAGGGTGATGTGAAAGTAAGTGTGTCATTTTGTGTGGTTGCCATTACTTGGCGTGTCAACCCCACATTGCATGGCGACAGTCCACATGGTGTATCGTACTGTGTGTTGCCAGATATGTATCTACAAAAGCAAATAACAATGCGGAACGATCTTACTTACTCCATTATACTTCCTGAATTGAAATTTCTCTATAATGTTGGTTACTCGGGATTATGATTTTCACCTTGTTTGTGGTTTTTAAGGGGGAAGTCATACTATTAGATCTTTATGACCAGTGACTGATGTATTCCAGTTCAATACACATTGAAGTGCAGTCATGTCTTACGAGGGCTAATGACTATAGAACCCGGTTAAGAAGTCCCTGCATAAGAAGTTTTCCACTGTAAGAAGTCAGATTTTTAAAGTCTCGAAATCCAATTGTTTTTAATAAGCTTCCCTCTTAATAAGTCTTGCCGCTTAAGGAGTCCCTAATCCTCTGGTCCTTTGAAAGACTTCTTAACAGGGTTCTACTGTAGTTCTATTATGCGAGTTACAAATGCAGCACCTAACAAATGGTGACCAGCTGAAAGTGACGGAGATTATAAGTATGTTTTCTACGCAAGCTTTACCCAGAGGTGTGAGTCCCCTCATCCATACTGTCAATGCCAGAGCTTCACACTTGTGTTAGCAATCGGTACTTCTGATTAACCATTATAATAAAGGGAGAAAGATGCATGAATAACAAAGAAACGTGGATAATCCAAGACAGCATATGGTTCGCTCTTATAACACTTTACAATTTGCATAAACTTGCACAGGCGTATATTTATTTTGAGAAGTGGCCGGTAGGCTTCGCGTTAGTTTTGAGACATGTTTTGACTTCTTCAGACAGCAGCTTGAGTTTTTCTTGCTGCTGTTAGTGCTGAAGATTTCCATCTTGTGGCATATGATGCTGATTGATGCGTAGGAACCAACGTGTCAGAAGAATTTGCTGCCTCCTTCATCACGATAGTGTAAGAACAGTAAGATGTAAGGAAAATTGGAATATGATATAGGGTAAGATGTAACGGAGTCCATAGGATTGGTGATGTTGTGCAGTGGGCAAGACTATTGGTAGAACAGTTGTGTGTGGGAGATGAAAGACAAGAGAAATGTGTGATCAATTTAGTATATTTTGGAATTTTTTTATGACTTGTGAATGGTGTAATTAATTATATTGAAGTCACTAGGTTAAAACTGTATTATTGCATTCTTTTTCTATTATTTTGTGGCTTGATGTAGTCTATTTTTGGGTTTCTTATAACAGCAGACGTAATTATCAATTTATGATGTAATGTTTGAAAGTGCTGGAAAACTGACAAGAAAACACATCTTGGACATATGATAGAGTTTGTGTAGAGATTGTTGATGGGAAGTCATGTCACATTACTGATGATACTGACAAAATATGATGATGATTGTAGACTTTAGTCTTTTGGGAGCATTTTGTGTGACTGTTATGCTTTAAATGATGGTGTTTATTACAAATGTCACCTAGTATAACACTCAGAAACTGAAGCAGCTGTCATTTCAGTAAATGGCATTAACCATTTTGTCTTTTTAATTCGTGGTCATTGATTTTTCTGTACCATTGGAACTGAATTTCTTAATACTACTTCAATGAATTGCAAGTTTCTTGCACTGTTTGTTATGTGTTCTTGACATTTAAAACAGATTTAGATCATACATTGCTGAGTTAAAAACATTTTTGCCTATCAGTTGTTCAAAATGTATTAAATTGCTTCTGCATACAGGCAACAACTGACTGTTGGTGCTGCTTGGAATCCTTTGAGTTAATTTGTTTCATGTTACTACAACATTTGTGGACTAAGTGTTCTCCTTTGTCCAAAATCTCTGTCTAACTAACTAACTAACTTAAGTTAGTTAGTTAGATAGAGATTTTTGACGAAGAATAATCTCTGTCACTAAACACAAATTGTTCTGGTAAAGAATGCATTTAATTGAAACTTCCTTATCTGAAATATGCTAATTTCTATACATACTGGCATATCTGGTGGTGGCTTGTAAGAAAGTACTGAGAAATGTAATGTGTCCATTCGTCAGTTTTCCAGGTGTTCCTGGTGAAAAACATTGTACATAAGAGCCTCTAGTGTTCCTTAATTTAAGGTTTGCTGTCATTAATGTTCAGCTTCAATGATCCCAAGTAATAATCTCAGTGCTAAATTACCTCTGTTTAAGATTTTCGTAATTCTGATGTTCAGACCTGTGGTTTTCTGAGGGGTTTCACTGTAACTGTGTTCGGGCCACTACAGTAAGTTGCAGAGACAGTACAGTCTGTGTGAGATTTGAGGTTCTCATGACAGTCGAGAATAAAAAAAATGATTCTCTGGGGTGTACATTTTAAGCATGGGGGATAGGTACCAGTTTGTACTCAGTGGTTCAGGGGAACTGCTGCCTCCCACTTCATGATAGAAAAATGTGTACCTTGCAGACTCCAAAGTGTAATATCCCAGAAGACTGTCATGTTTAGATAGTACAGTGATTCAAACCATTTAGCCTGTAGCAGTGGGAAGCTTGACAGAACATGGCTGGTGTTAAAATTTCCCAGAGAAGTGGGCTCTACCTATGAATCAACTGAGCTCCAGCTTCTTATCTGTTCTGGATTCCAAATGAAAGGAGTCTGTTGTAGTCCCTGTAACAGGTCAAGTGGCCTTAACAGACCTTATTGTACCAACTTGTGACAATGAGACCATTGGTTTTGTTTTTGTTCAGGAGTCATCCCAGATGGACAGCCTTCGCAGTTTAACAAGTTCTTTAATGTCACGTTTCCTGGAATCATCGAGATCTAAGTATGATCCACGTACTGTTTGTATATCGCAGAAGAAGAAGGTTAACCGAAAGAGTAAATGTGATGGCACCGCAAAGTGTAAGGCTAAAACAAGTGAGTTTCATGGTCATAATGTTTCTGTTCCATTTGCTTGTTAGTTGTGTTCTAGAAATAACTGGTCACTGCACTGACTTGTTGTTTTGTGTTCTTTCAAAGGTAATAAAGGTGGCAGTAAAACAACACCAACATCTACAAAAAAGCGAGTTAAAACTAAGCCAGAAAAGCCACAAAAGATGTTGACCAAGAAAGGCCAGTCACACAGACAGGATGAAGTAATGAATAAAGTGGAGGAGTAGTTCATAAAACTGGTTGATCATTTCATTGCATTACATCAAGCAGCAGTTACGTGCACAAGGGAGGCTCACAGAAGAAGAAGAAATGTTCAAGTAAATCAAGCAGCAGACAGAAACAGCAACAAAGACAAGAAAAAGGTGAAGAGCAAGAGGCATAAAAACACATATTGAACTACAGAATGGAAATCGCATGTGTTGAGATCAAAGAAACGGAAGAGAATTTCGTCTTCATATTCTGACTCTTCTTATGACTGTGATTGATGCACTATTATATACGTAGCTCTAGTTAAAATACATTCATCATTCCTAATATTAGATAATGGAGTGAACCCACTTCCAGAAGTGAATAGAGTAAAACCCCAATTCTTTGTTTTATGGGGAACACCTAAAAATGACATAAAATCAGGGAAAGTGTAAAACCCGGGAAACATCCTGATGGGCATTTGGCTGGGACCTTACAAAAGTGTGTCAATTCATGGGAACGTAAAATCGGGGTTTGGCTCTTTTATTTATAAGTGCCCCAATATCTTGTTTTGATAACTTGTCTCACCAGTAACTGTGACAAAACAAGGAAGAAAGATTGATATGTGGTACCCAGGGAGCCATTTACTCTGCGATATCTAATTGTAACTGAAAATGAGCTGCGTAGAAGTGAATTTTTTTTATTCAGTATGAATACATTCAAATTTGCATGGGGGCATGTTTTGTGCTGTTTATTGACACATGTAGAGACATAAATTAAATAAGACAAATAACCACCAGCATGACATTCATTCACAAGGCATATCCACATCTTCCATGTAATCACTGGAGCTGGGTGAAAATCATTAGCTAATTAAAACTGTGAAGATCACTTATCGACGTTGTATAATAATTAATTTATGAACTGAAATGTGCTATTTTTCAGTGTGAATGTAAAACTGACCAGGGCAGAGACAGTTCGATGTATAGATTTGAGAATGGCATGCAGGAATGAATGTTGATATTTGTTAATGGATTCAGTGGCTGGAATGAATATATTATCTATACTGCCATGTCATGAAACATGTTCGCTTACATAATAGAATTGCATCATTGAAGAATTTGGCTTGGCTGATCCATATGGAGCTTTCATACTGTATTGAATGTAATTTGTTTTGTTTAATATGTGTACAAATCAGAAATGTTAATGGACAATTTTCTTACATTCTCATCTGTTGCCTGCATAACATGTTGTGTCTTGCAACAAAACTTATGGTTAGTGACCATGGTGGCTGTCTTTTCACGTATTATTGTGAGTGCAGGTGATAGTGGGTTTAGATGTGTGTCGGCAACTAAGGTTATATAAAAGTGAAGTTGTCGCTGTTTGGTGATGAATACAGATCATTAAGTTCCTCGTTATGCAGTCTTCTCCACTCCCCTGTTATCCCGTCCCTCTTAGGCCCAAATATCCCCCTCAGCACCCTATTCTCGAACACCCTCAGCCTATGTTCACCATTTACAATAAGTGTTCTAAAATCCCACCATGAATCTCAGTGCACATGGTAGCTTGTGTGCAAAGATGGCATGTTGTTTGTTTGCGTTTATCTTCACGTAGGCAGCGGCATTCAAAATGCGAGTGAGCAGTTCATCTGCTGTATCCACCTTTATTTCGTAAACTTCGCTCTTCATCCAACCCCACAAACAAAATTCTAAAGCAATTAGGTCTGGAGATTCAAACTGCTGTATCTCGGTAACCATTTAGAATTGGACACGTTCATGTGAACTTCTTTTCTTATGATGACCAATCGTATCCAATCCCAAAGTACCGAGCTTTCCTTGTGAATCATCTTGTGTATTTGAGTTACCAATATCTTTATATAGCTTGCAAATGAGTTGAATTGCTGCTGTAGTATGGGGCAGACATGCATGAAAGCAAAGGTGTACTGGGATAGACATCAACAGTACAGGGTCACGATTGCTCGTTTTTTGTGTTTGGAGAGAGGTGAATTGATATACGGACAATGTACGTATAATGTAACGTTTAGTTGTGTTTATATCTTTGAATCCTGATTTGTCCACTTGTTTGTATGACCCTAATTCAGGTTCTGCATCTTGTTCACACATAAGGTCTAATTTAAGAGATGATACATAATTATGTACCGTCAAGGCAACTAGTGACATACGTACTCACCACAGTTGATTTTATAGTTGTAATTGCTGAGCACATTTACAGTTAACAGATGGCTTGTATGCATAGGGTTTCCTCACATGCAACTGTTAGCTCTTAATTCATATTACTAACATTTTTATACCTGTTTTGCAAAGAAGCACTGTTCTAGCTGTTTAACTCTCTCTTCACACATATTTCTGTTGATTGTACGAGCATTCACAGAATAGCAACGGCATGATACAAACGGATCTTCATAGCCTGCTGTAGATATACAGTGTGGCTAAACTGATTGTAATAAAAAATAAGTCACCAGTGTCCCAGCACATTAGATGCATGGCCATTCTGAAGTGTGCCTGTGGGTGATCATACTGTGCTGATTGCAGCTGTGTAAAGTGTTAGGAAGCTGGACTAGCAAGGTGTGTTTTCAGTACTGTGTGTACACCCAACAATCTTGAATGACATTCAAAAAGTCAGTTTGGGTTCTCATAACGGGTGTTTCTGAGGGCTCAGGTCTTTTGGGATGTGACACTGTGCCATTGGATGAGTGGTTCCCAATGTTTTGAAGTAGGACTGCTCGACTACGAGGTGGAGGCGTTACGATTGTTCAAAACGTGGGAACCACGCACTTAATGACACAGCATCACATCCAAGAAGCACTGAATCCTCAGATGTACGTTCCTAAATGTCTCGTCTGTAATGATTCTACATTCTACATACATGATGCTACATTCCATATGGTGGAGAGGATCTGTCGTACCCTGACTACGAGGTTCTGGTTCCCAAGTAATGGCCAGTTTTGGGGTCTTTTGCCACTTCTGCATAACCACAGAGTAGTGTATGTGAGGGAATTTGAAAGTCATCTCTTAGCAAATAGTGGAATACCATACTCCTGTGGCTGACAACGGAATATTGAGAATGAAATCAAAGTTAGGATAATATGATTGTAATGTATATAATAAAATGTATCCTAATTAATTTCCCTGCTGTATAAGTGGTCAAAAGAATTAATGTCTCTTATGTGTCCTGTGTACTATCAGGCAGTATTAACCTGCTTTGCACCTCTAAAGCTTTCTAATAATCACAGAGTAATGGCTAGTTGAAGATGAATTTTGTTGGCGTCTACAGCTATATTAAGGTACATATATATTGTGAGTTAAGTACATTCATAGTAGTTATAGTGATGCCCAAACCTGCCTTGTGTTGTGTATTCTATCAACACTAATTACCGTGTTTGCTTTGTTTCATTTATATATTTTCTTCAAACTGTAATAAAACGTAAGGTGATATGACTATGCATAGATGGTGTAGATTCTTTCAGATTACCCCTAAAAGTTTGTAGCTAGTTATCTGGTCAAGGTAATGCTGTTTGTACAAACTCCAGGTTTGTTAGGATGTCCAGAGAACCCAAGCAGTCAACCACAAGTTGCTAACAGTATCACCGCAAAGTTTCTCTGTCAGCTGACATTGGCCATTTGTTGCCAAAGGACAACTATAGATGTACTGTGCAATGTTGAGAAAGCCAAACAACAACTGTAGTCATCAGGTATTTGCATGCAAAGTAATGGGTGGAAAATTTGAATCCCGGCTTGTGCACTGGGCACTAAATTCGGCACCAACGGGCTAATAGTTGTGAAGTTACTGATGTGATTGCTGACATTGAATTTAGTTGAGACAGAATAGTTCTCAGTAGAAACTTTTGCCTTCAAATCCTGTCACCAACGTAGGTATCGAGAGCAAGATCAAGTACATGAAACTTCTTTTCTTACAAGGAACCTGCGTAGCGAGCAACTGGTGATGAGATACTTGAATTTATATTTAAGACTTCGGTATTACTTAAATATGCAAAAGGAATACAATATTTTCTGTTGACCCAGTGCACACTAGCACAGACCAAAGTGAAACTAGATGGAATAAAAGGAGAGAATTCTGCAAGATGATATTTTTTGCTTTGGTTTGGTTTGGTGGGTTGCGGTGTAACATTAAATTGAAAACTACTTCATAGGTAAAGGACTATTGGGAGTGGGTACTTTGGTTGTCTTTGGCAGAAGTTTAACGCATTGTACATCACTTGTTCAATGTCGGCACATGTGATTTTGGAAATGAGCAGTAACCCAGTAACGACGCATGTTAGTTACGTGAATTGTTCAAATTAACTTGGAGAAAGAATGTATGGAAGAAGGTGACTGATCGTAAATGCTTTCAGTTTGTGGCAAGTTATAATATATATGCATACATGTTATGTAAGAAGTTTAATTTTCTGAAAGCCCCCATATTGAGGATCATTAATTGTGTAAATTACAAGGTTGTTTGTTTAAAATGGAAAAGATGATGTCTGACCTCTGGGGTATCATAACCACCTCATATGGGATGGTGGGTGTAATGGATACTGCCATGTTATTAAAATTGTTAATTTTGTATTTTCAAGGGAACTGTGAATTCTTGTTTAAAATAGAATTGTGTTCCTATCAGTTGTACCAATTTCCAGTTAACTATGGGGCTATTAAAACAGAATCAGTTGTTATGAGTAAGTTGTGGAAAAGTAAAGCCTATCAGCTTGTTACAAGTCTCCATAATACCACCATGACAGCAAAAGAAAACGGTGACATTTTTTTGATGGACAAGGTGGACTGGAGTTGTAAATACCTATGTAACTTGTACTTGTTCATTTTGAAGGAATGTTAGTTGCAATGCAGAATGAAGACAAAATTATAAGACCATGATTTTGTATTAATTTATGCATTTATTCACAAGCTTGAAGAACTGCAGTCTAGGTAAAAACTTGTTTGGTGAACTTTGACATACCTTTAGTGGGTACAGGCATGACAGTTGGAGATGGCTGTAAGGTTGGGATTTCGAAAATCCAGACCAGTCAGGTGGGAATGTTTTGTACTTTTATGGTCATACCCGTTTGCCAGTTGACAGCACCTCCTGGAGAAATAGAAATATTTGAATGAGTCCATTACAGCAAGTGCCTAGTCTGTGGCTTTACTTCTCATGTGTGAAGTTCTGCTATGGCATGTGGCAGGGATACTAGTACCATCAGTTTCAGTTATCACAGGACAGTGTTGTTGGCTCAGATTATTATGGAGATGACATACCACAAGCGCAACCTCGCTGACGTGTTCTGGGGATATTGTCGTCGTCTGGCATACGTGAAGTCTTTGTTTTCATTAAACGAAAAGCATTTTCTGATGCTGTGCTTGCTCAACTGATGTGATAATTGAAGATGCTCTTGGCTTTGTTATGTTTTGTTTGGATACAAAATGTACGTAGAATTTTAAAATAATAGAACTATGGACAATCTATATGTAATATGTCACTGGCAACAGTTCCTACCCGCCCCCAGCCCTCTTCCCTTATTTTTGGAATCCTGTAATTTCTAAATGCTGTTGCCTAAATATTTTAGGGCCAGTGTAACTTAATGACAAGAGAGAGACTGGGAACAGTCACTGTTCACAAGTTTTTTGCATGTCGCAGTGGTGAAGCAGAGAAAACCGTTTTTGAAATCTGTTAACGCCGATTGCTTCACGGCTATCATATCCCCTCTTCCCACTGTCCAAAACTGTGACTGGCCAACTACCTCAGATGAATGCTATATAAGACAGAATATTTGCACTTACTACACCAATTCAGTCACCTCGAAGATGGAGGTGGTAGGTTCCTCCGAAACTTCGGATCATTTAACCACTACACGGCCCAGAAACGGAAACGAAAATCATCTGATTACTAATAACAGTTTATTCCTGTCAACTGGTCCCGTATTTATGACTTAAATTAGTTCAGTGTTAAAGTTCTCCACACGAAAATTATATGCTTTAATAATAATACTGCAGTATCCACTCCCGCTTCCCGTATCGGACAAATCTGCAGCCTCCGACATCACATGTCTTGCTTTGTCAGAAATAAATCTAATGTATACAATTTTTCAAATAACTAATACCAATGAACGATTAGTTAATTATTCTCGACAGAGAGGTTTTCACAACTTTGTTCAAAATTTGTACGTAACATTTATACACATGTATTAACTAGTATATTACATAATATACCGGGCTGAATAATTCGGATCACTAAAGTCACTTATGCCGATCCCAGTGACCACGCCGGCTGTGGAATTGTAGGTTAGAATCCCGCCGTGGGCAAGGATATCTGTCACTTGCGAGTGTTGTGTGTTCTCAGGTAGATATTCTGTGGGTATAGGTCTCTGCAACGGATTAACTCTGCATCAGGCACATCACTCACCCAAAGGGTTCCTGCCGAATGCAGTGTGTCTGAGTGTGATCGTGGATTAAAAACACAGAAAAAAAAAACAAATATTTTCGGGCAACAGCTCAATTCTAAAATCGACTTCCGTCGTACATACTGAATAAGAATGTTAGAAATCACAGCTAGGTTGGCCACTGGTGTCTCAGCGATGACTAATCAGCGGGGTTGAAGAGTGTATGTGTGGTAACAGTGAGACATTCAATATGGCGTTCATGGATGGCATCAGTAATCTTGTGTTGTAGACAGAATAAATAGTTAAAATAATAGAAGAGAATACAGAATTGGATAAATTGTAGTGAATTCTCAACAATGAGCGAGGGTATACAGCTAGTTCATCTAGTATAGGTACTCAGCATGGGTCGTATACAGTATTTGCGTGACGTCATGACAGAATCGATTATCCTCGGCGGTCGACTCTCTCGAACAGTAATCCGTGATCTGCAATCTGTGGGCGCGACCGAATATCTAATGGCGGATGTTGGTTCTATAGGGATTCGGAATATTTCGTCGTTAATGTTAGTTTAATCCAGAGATTAAGGCCTAGTTGACGGTTAGGTCAACTTTGTACTGAATTGTGTTTCTTGACAGTTTACGTGTGAAGAGAAATAAACTCTGAAAGGTAAGTGCAGTTGTGGTACTGAAAATGTACAGTTCGAGTTCGAAATGTGTTTGCGTAACAGAAGTCTTGAAATCTAGTGCGTAATGTAATGGTTAAGCCTGGTTACAAGTTCGTTTTAAAATCATGCCGAATGAACATGTTTTGTAACGGTTTATATGAACAGAATAAAAGGATGGAAACGTGTGGTGTAATGAACGTACAAGAGATAGGTAGATTTGCTGGTGCTGAAAATCTTACACCGTGAAATTTTAGGCTATCACAGAAGGTTAGGGAACTGTCATTAATCCAATGGCTAATGTATGTGAAACATGAATTTAGGCAATAATGGAAGCTTGTAAAAACCCAGCAAATTTAATTTTTGGACACATCCGGATGTCGCATTTGTCTTTTGAAGTAACGTAATGAATGTCGTTTTTTTTAACGTCTCGTGTTTAGCACTACTTTCATTGTGTGGAAAGTTGGACATTATTTGTTTCCCGTTATCGTTGTGCAACACTTTAAATATGGAATTGTTTGAAGATGTGAGATACAATTATTTACAGTTAACTTCAGTTTCAAAACTGCTTTACCATTACGACAGTTCCATCACTCATGAAAACAAAAGAACGTTCGAAATTGGTTTTCTTCAATTCATTGTATTATGTGGAATAAGTTTTGGTGGAAATGGAGGATACGCCAAACCAGTGTGTGGTGCGGGGTTGAGGGCTAATTGTGCGTCCGCCTCGGGCAGCAGAATCGAAGGGGCCGCAAAATGAGTATCGTAAATGAAGAATCTGATTTTCTGCGCCCAACAGATTTTAAATAACTAGTCGAATGTAAGGAAATGTAATAAATGATTGTGATTTTTTTAAAGTTCTAATTTCTCTTAGGGGATGCCATTATGATTACTCGCCCCGGTCGCCAAAAAACCTAGCTACGCCATGAAGACATTGTTTCATATCCAAAACAAGATCATTAGAATAATGACAGTCACTGAAAGGAAAGTCTCTTCTGGGGAAACATAGAGGAAGTTTAATATTCTTACCACTTGCAGTGTCACACATGACATAACCCTAACAAGAGACTAGGGCCAGTCAGTATATAACCAGCCACCAAGAACAATGTCTTCGTGTCTAAGACAGGAAGTAGAACTAAAAGTGAGTTAATGTTTCTGATACAAAATGTAAGAATCCCTCCCCCCACCCCCCCAAAAGAAATTTAATCATAAGAGTTTGGACTTTGGTAATAATTAAACATGTGATTAATTTCACTAGGTTCGTGCCCAGAAACTTATGGTTTGCCTATAGACCACAAGCAGTGAGTTGAAACACAGCCAAAGGGAAAAGTGCTACACCAAGACATCAGTGCTGTTATATGAACGAAAATCATGGAACTGCTTTGCTAAACATAAACTGGTTCTGTGCTGCTTATGGCACTTACTTGATAGGATTTTTAGCTTAATCTTTAAGGTGTGGAACCTAACATGAACAGTTGGTTTTTATTTTGCACTTTTACATTTTATATAACCATCAAGAGCTGCATTACACATAATTGTGTAACTTAGTTAATACTTTAAAATAAAATACACACTCAAGACTGAGATCTCTTTCTTATGAGCACACTGAACTAGGAAACAAGGTCAAAGTTCCTGTTAAAAGGAGACTTGAAGATGGTCCATAAAGAGACTGAAACATGTCATCAAAGTTATTTATAAAATTTTTCAAATATGGCTAAAAAGTTGTTTCAGAGGAAAAAGTATTTTTATTAAGTATTCTTAGTGTTATCATTTTCAGCAAGTTTGAATGGTGACATGAAGCAAGTCCCTTGGGATCTGCAGTTTCAGACTTACCTGTGACCTTTGTTCTTCCCTACTCAGTGCATGTGAATGGCTACACTTTTCTGTATGTAAGGGGAGAAACTGCAATGAATATGCTGAAAATATTAGGCACCATCATACAAAACTGAGTCACCTAAGCAACCAGATGCCCGGGATTTTTGCAACCCGGGTCTAAAATAAGGACTGATAGAGGGACCCTCTGATTCCCCATGTGATTACAAGACCAGTAGAGACATCACACAAATGACACAGGACATTCTCATTTCCCGTGCAGAAGGGAGATAGGCACTAAGTATTTGCACCCACTATTGTATCTTCACTCTCCTCTCATTGTCCTGTCAGATGTGGAAATTATAGATGCAACATTCAGACTGTATGATGGATGGACAAGACATTCCCACTCGCCCCCTTCCAATGCCAAAGCTAAGAATGATTGGAGCTGTACCGTCACTCCCCCATGTGCCTTAATTGTTTGCACATGAACGGTTTTGCCATCACCTGTATGGGTGGAAGTTGATTGCATTGTGAGATGCACAGGGCAATAATGGAGAACACACTGTAATAAATTGAAAGCTAAAAACACACTGCGCTGCCAATGTAGTTGTTTTCCTCACCAAGTGTTTGGTGAATTTAGTACAACTGGACTTGTAGCGGGCATGGGGAAAAATAAGTACTCTCAGTTTTAGTGGGTTTTAAAAGAGTGAATTAGATTTAGATAGTTGAGAACAGTGTCTTATGTCACTAGCAGGTGGCTAAGAGGCTGTTTAAGTGAATGTGTCTTGACTCCTTGTAGGGACACCCTAATATCTAGACTTGTTTGTTGTAGCAGATATTTCTCTGTGTTATAATTTGTTGTTTAACTGTGAAGGTCATGGAGCCTGTCAGGCATCCAGTTACATGTATGGCTGGGGCATCACATTCTTCGAGGAACAGCCCCGTAGCTGACAGATGGACTTCTGCAACTTCATCAAATGAGTCCATTGCTTCCCCAAAACCAGACTGTGCCATCTGTTTGGGGAAGCTAAAGAATGAGTGTTTCACGGACAGTTGCCTGCATCAGTTTTGTTTCTCCTGTCTCGTGAAGTGGTCCAAGGTAAGGTTCACAGCACTGCAGTGTTCAGGGTAGGGTTCACGTCTTGCCGAATGTAACTTGGTTGAGATTCACAGTGAAGGAAATTCTTCTGGCTGTGGTCTGTGTTTTTTCATATACTGCTAGCCTCATAGTGTTTAAAAATATTTTTGTCCTGCTTTACATGCAGTGGTTTTGGATTCAGATCTTGGTCTAAGTCTGGCTGGCCGACGCTTTTTGTGGTTTGGGGCCCTGAACGAAAATGCCGGGATAGTGCGTCAGATTTATCCACAACTGCTTCCTTCAACATAATTTCCAGTTCATTAGTCATTAATCATCCCATCCCCTTGATGGTGTTATTAAGTAAATCATAAATAAATAATGCATAAATAATCAAACAACTGCTTCTTTTCCTCAGGCAGTGTCAGTTGTTCGTTGGTAAGGTGTTTGTCTCTGCCAAACTGCTAAATGGATCAAAATTTGAATTGGAGATAGTTTGTTAGTCTACCACACACACACAGCCTTCAGTCTGCCCATTATAATAAATTTATATATGGTCCCAAAGTATGCTGTGATGCTATGATTATTGTTAACATATCATTCAGCATTGTGTAGTGGATACAAAACTGTTGACTGACATGTCTTAAGATTTTATGCATTGGTCTTGCAGGTTAAACCGGAATGTCCACTCTGCAAGCAGAGTTTCAAGTCTATCATCCACAATGTCCGCTCCATTGAGGACTATGATGAGTACCATTTGCAAACTGAAACAGAGAACCCTGATCCATGGAACGGCACGTTGAACCTTGAAATTGTGCAGCGTTTCCGATACAGGTACAAGTGCGAGTTATTCAGAAAGGTGGGACATTAAGGAAACATCCTCAGTACACATGAGGCAAACAACATTCTGAATACACAAGAGACGCATGAAAATAACATTCATGTACTGACTCACTCACTCGCTGGCTCCACGGAGCAGAGTCCTTCTTGAGAAGCTAGGAGTTCCTCAGCTATTAAAGACATTCTCCACATTTTATGGAAGATGGAGGTTCAGTACCATTTTCACAACAGACCACCTCTTGTACCTATCCTGAGCCATATCAGTCCCATTCATGCCTTCCCATCCTGTTTTTTGAAGATCCATTTTAATATTATCCTCCCATTTACACCTGGTTCTTCCAAGTGATATCTTGCTTTCAGGTCTGCCCACCAAAACCAAATACGGTAGAAACCGCCGCATCCGCGGATTCTGTATCCACGGTTTACTGCCCGAAAATATTAAATGAAAAATTCCAGAAATAAGTGATTCATAAGTTTCAAATTACGCTCCATTCTGAGTAACATGGTGAGACCTGTCCGCCCCGTCACGCTCAGTACATGACTCATCTCTCTTTGACCTCTGTACCCACTCTGGCCCACTTTACTCGCATCCACAAGTATAATAATGTACAATGTATTTTATTATTATTTAATGTTGGTAATGTCTTATTGTGTGTAATTTATCAACTAGACATTATTATAGATATATATGTAAACAAAAAATGACATATGTAGGGTTCGCTACTATCCGCGGTTTCTGGTATCGGCGGTAGGTCTTGGAACGTATCACCCGCAGATACGGGGGGGACTACTGTGTACATTTTCCTCTTTTTACTCCTTAATTTTTTCAGTATTAAATCTGGTGTATGCAATTCCTGTGCCGGTCTTCTCTCCCAATATGTCCTGGTAGCAGCTTAATGCTCCGGCAATCTGACAGGCTCCTCTACCTCCCCAAGAGGCAGTCACTACCCACACCATCCCCTGTATAATAACAGAACCACCTGTTCCCACCATTCTTCTTGAACCACTTGACCGTTGAAGATGGGACTGACAGTCTGTCCCAAAACATTAGCAAACAACTGTCAACATACATTGTGTAATATCCCAGAAGAGTAAAGACCTCCGTGACCGATCTCTTTTAAACAAAAGCGATTTGCATGCAAGCATTGTATATGTAGGCCCACGTGGAAAATTTTGTCATTCGCTTGTTTCTGACACATTTTAATGATTTCCCGCAACTGTTGTTTTCCAACATTTATTGTTCTGTTTCTGCGGTCCCTTGAGAAATGATGGATAGAAGTTTCATTGTATTTAGAAGAGAACACGACTTTTCAGGAATTGAATCCGTGCTGCTACTGTAATTCCCCTTACTGTAGGACTAATTTGAACTCTGCACCTCATCACAGAGAGTTATGCCAGTTTAAGAACTTGGAAGTCGCACCATAAAATGGCGTTTTGTGGAATTTCATGTATGAATACCTGAGAAACTTACACTTGGAGGTCTAAAAATTGGCATGGTAACTCACCTCTATGAAGGGTTGTACCTCACCAGATTTCTTTGAAATCTGATCGAATGACTGACACTTTTGTATTGTCTGTGATGACAGAACTACCCTAACACGTGATCGTCGTCTAGAGAGGGTACTGGAACATCTGGAGCGTGATCTGCAGCGCAGAGTGGAACCAGGCGATGTCATTCCAACCTACACAAACTGGCATCAGCAGCGTAGGGTGGCATCGTTTGACTTCAGAGTGAGCGTGTACAGGGAGAATCTGTGGGTGCACTCACTACCCATTATCGGCCAACCCAGGGACATCTCTCCTCAGCACTTGAGGTGTGTGCGAGACTAGCTATTTACAGTGCATTAACATTTTCTTACCGTCTGAGAGTGCTGTTTCTATTTCTGCCACTGTTGGAAGGTTGGCTGCTACTTATCTGTGTGTTTTGGAACTTGTTCAAATTTAGGAGATGAGGACTTTAAAGGCTGGAAATGTGAAGTTTAACAAGTTAGGATATGTATGCTTAATGTAGCCAGGTCTTATTTTTGTTTGTCGTGAAAACTGTACTGAACAGGTGTATTGAACATAAAATGTGTGTTGCATTTGTTCCTAGCACTTGCATTGCAAACATTTTTCGCTGTGATAAATATCACGGTCAGTTTGAGGTCTACAGATAGAAACATGAATGTTTCGTATAAACTGTCCAGTATATTGAAAAATAACTTTATTTTTAAACAATGTGTAATGGGTCACCTGCCTAAGTATGAATGCAGTCGGGTAAGTACCTTGAATAATTGAGTAAGGACAAAAAGTGGAGAGTTGATCTGACAATACAGATCTAATTGAAAGTGTGCCCATTGTGAAGGAACTGTAATGTTGTGGTGGGATTTAAAATTTGTGTAGTTTATAGGACAGTACATTCTTCTGGCATGTGACAGTGTGCACTTTGGCAGACGAGACTGTCATGCACTTAAAGTGGAGGTGGCGTGTTTCTGCAAAATGTTTGTACCTGTCTACAGAAGTACGCCCTGTTATGTCCAAGCAGACCATAGTCATAACACACACACATCACTGTTGACGTCAGGTGTTGCATACGACAAGTTTGTTCAAAAACAGTTATCTTTTGCAGGCAATATCCAGAAGAACTGCAGCGAATGATTCCGTGGCTGACACGAGAGCTTTATGCAGTTTTGCGGGGGCCTGGATTATCAAGGTCTGCTTTGAAACGTGTGCTGAATCTTCTGCAAAACCACGACATTCATTCAAGACAGTTCTGGTTAGGGGTGGAGAGTTATTTAAGAAATCATTGTGATCATTTCATACATGAGTTCTACAATTTTGCCCGATCACCTTATGACATGATTGGCTTTGACGAAAATGCAGTTTATTCTGGTCGCAGCATGATACAGGTACGTATAGTTCTTTTGTGTCATTGTTGTGTCTGTTATATTTGCATGAGTTTGTGTTTCTTGTTGTTTGAATCAGAATTGAGGTTTAAATTTCATTTCTAGACCTTTAGTGCCAAAGAAATAGAACAGAAAGAAGTACGCTTGTTTCTCTGCAGTAGGAATAGTATATCTTTTATTGCATATGTGTAATATATCTACATAATCACTGCAGATTTAGGTCCCATACTTGCATAACGGACACTTAGAGAAATTATGTTGAGAAGAAAAGTAGTGCATTTTCAACTCAGATGTTTAGCCACAAACATTAGGTTGTGTTTGTATTTCTGTCCATGGGGTAGAGTCCTTTCTGAGAAGCTGACAGGTCCTTAGCTAGTCAAGAAATTCCTTGTGTTTTATGGAACTAGAAGGTTCATTACTGCATCCACAAGCACCTGTCCCTATCCTGAGCCAGATCAATCCAATCTATGCCTCCCCATCCCACTTCTTGTAGTTCCATTTTAATATTATGCTCTAATCTACACGTAGGTCTCCCAAGTGGTCTCTTTCCCTCAGGTCTTCCCACCAAAATCCTGTATGCACCTCTCCTGCTTCCCATATGTGCTACATGCCCTGCCCATCTCATTCTCTTGATTCGATCACCCGAATAATATTTGGTGCTGAGTACAGATCATAAAGTTTCTCATTGTGTGAGTCTTCTCCACTCCCCTGTTACCTCGTCCCTCTTAGGCCCAAATATCCTCCTCAGCACCCTATTCTCGAACACCCTCAGCCTATGCTCTTCCCTCAGTGTGAGAGACCAAGCGTCACACCCATACAAAACAACAGGCAAAATTATAGTTCTGTATATCTTAGTCTTTGTATTTTTGGTTAGCAAAGTGGAAGACAAAAGATTCTGCACCGAATGATAGCAAGCATTGACTTCGGTCTGCTGTTAAGTTCATCTTGAATGGAATTTTGAGTTTTTAGGGTTGGTTATGTAGGTATCAGTGTAAGTAACTGATCATGTAGTGTGTTCGTTTGTAGACTGAGTGCCCCATGATTTATAATCTTATTTTATCAGCTCAGATGTATTGCACTCAATCTTTACAATGTTCATATCATAAGGTGTGAGCACAGTAACATGTGGCCATGTGTGGGTAGCTGGCAAATTCAGCAGGAAATGGAAACGGTGGGATGGTAAGAGGCATGTGCTGTGGAAGAACTTGCAATCATTGGTGTCACTACACTTTTTGTTGCTGGTTTGTATGCTGTTTATGTCAGTATAAGAAGGGCTGAATTTAAGTTGAAATAGGTATTGGATATTGGCTTTTAATGTACAGTTGTTTAGGAGCAGACTCTGAGAGCTTGTCATCTTCTCCTATGACTTGCTTTAACCCTTTAAGGATGGAGTCTTAAATTTTGTTAGTAAATATGGCATTTGGAGTTAACTTGCAGGGCACATGTAATTTTGGATCATTGGTCTGATACAAACCCAAGTTTGTATGGAACTGAAATTGAATGTAACTTGTTTCTGCCCAACACATTTGATTGTACACAAAATGGTGGTTGTTGCAGATGCACGTGGTGCATGAGGTCAGCTCTGACAGCTCCGATAGCGATGTAATAATTCTGCCTTCGGAGGACAGTCGGCAGCATACAGCATCCCTTAGGAAGGGGATTTCTGCAGTACCTCCTCGATCCAGTTCTCCCGTTGCAGGTCCTTCTAGGGTATGCTGCACACTGAATACAGCATTAACACTTTCCCTTCGGCCGTCATTTAAACTTTAAAATCCCCCCTGCTGGGCGATTTTAAGGGTATTGAAAAAAAATTTAAAATCACTGCATTTTTTGTCACAATAATACGAAATTTTTTCATGCTACCGCAGAGGGTTTGCTGTATCTCTTGCACATAAAATGGAATACTTGCATGTATTTGGAGGCCGACATCAGAAGTGAAAATTTTGGGGTTGGAATCACGAAATTTATTGTCAATAAAAGCCACTACAATTTCCACATCGCACAGAAATAAGGTTTTTGTGGCACTACCGCTGAAAATGAATGTTACTGTTACTCCCATTAATTCAGTTTGGTATGATACACTTAAAAACACTGCCCTACACAAAGTCCTACATCGCATTTTCGGCAGTACATTGTAGCGCATTTCTTCACAGTTTTCCCAGTCTGGCGCTTGCTTCTCTCTGCACACACGTGACGTGAACGCTTAGATTCTCCCTCCAGCTTAGCATGTGTCGCTGGAATCCTATAAAAATAATGATCCGTCCCTACCAGTCTGCCATCTGGACTGCTAGGCTGACCCTGTACTTGAATTTCTGTACTGGCACTAGCGAGGAACCCTTCGGCAACTTGTTCGTAGAAAATTTCCAGCGTAATTTTTTTCTTGTTTGTTTTGGTATGCAAGATGTGTGCATTGACAACTGCGAGGTCGAACAGATGAAAGAAAAGTTTCTTCCACCATTTTATCGTTTTCCTTGCAAACGAATAATATGACAGCATCTGGTCCGATCTGTCCACACCAGTCTTATAATTATTGTAGTCAAACACTGTTGTTGGTTTTATTTTATGATGTGCCCCCCTTGACGATGGTGCCTCAAGAACTTCATCCTCATGGACACTGGTTAGGAAAAAAACATCACGCGTGTCCTTCCACTTGATGGCCAAAAGGTGATCCCATTGGCATGATATTTTTTTCACCTTTTTTCAGTTTTACAGAACATGCCTGTTTAGGCATTTCTTTTCTGTTCGACATCACTGTGCCTACTGCCTTTGTCTTACAAGACCATAAATGGTCGAAAATCTTTGGACATCTCTGTCCATGTACACACTGTGACCCCTACCTTTTATTATATCACACAACCTGTCACCAACACTGAACGCCGTGTTGTGTTCTGAGTTGGTGGGATGTGCCCCTGTATATACTTCCAGGTTGTAGACGTAGCCGCTTTTGGCCGCACAAAGTTCCAACATTTTTATTCCATATTTGTGGGTTCTTTCCTTTGATATAAACACGAAAGAATATACGGCCTCGAAATGGGCGTATTGCCTCATCGATAGTCAGCTGTTCTTCCGGTGAGTAGACGTCCTGAAATAGTGTAATCAGTGTGTCAATAACTGGGTGAATTTTGAATAACGGGTCATACTGTGGCTCTCCCCTAGCTGCCTTTGCATCATTGTTATTCAGATGTAACATTGTCATTACCGCGAGGAACCTATCACGAGACATTCCAACCAAAGCTGCATATGGGGTCTGAATAATTGGACGCAAACTCCAGTAATCCCGCAGAGATGACTTGCGTAACACGCTCATGTGTATGACTATAGCAGAGAATTATTTTATTTATTGTAACGTGACTTAATTCCACTGTGAAAATACAGTTTTGGGTTTCAGAGGGCCCTCTTGCTGCTTTTTCTTTATTTGCTGCATTGCGTATCTGTTTCTTTCACTCTGTATACCTTTGAACAATTCTGTGCTGAAGAATTTTTCAAATATGCCCAAGGGAGAGCTGTCTTCAGATATATTTTATAATATTTATTTAACCCTGGTACTCTGGAAAATGCAGGTTTCTGGATCTTCCGAATTTGTTCCTTCCATCCCAACTCAAAATCTGTATTTGCGCGTTTAGGAATGGCCCTACGTGTTCTCTTCCTGCCTCTGTCTGGTTCTGGCTGGCGAACGTCTTCCTCTTCTTCACTGCTGCTGCTGCTGCTGAAGGGTGAATGTACTTCGCATGTGTCACGATCAGAAAGTTCACTAAAACTACCACCATCTGAGTCCGAATCATTCAGAATTTCACTTATTTTATCAGTTCTGATAAACTTCTTTTGTGAAGTATTTTCTGGACTAGAACTCGGTCCAGGATTTTCCATTTTGCTTCTGGTGCACTAAACATCAGCTAACTACAGTCAGAGCTCCTTGACACTTTCAGAACCATATGCTGGGGGTGGGGTATGATGATTCATTGCGTCTGACCTCAGGTGTGAGTTCCGATAAAACAAAGGCATGCCTTCAGTCAAACATCAAAACAGTTTGTTGCTCAAGTGCTCCTTCTCGAGAGTCTAGCATACGCACTTCTACGTCTTGCAGGAAGCTGAAGAGTGACACTCAAACTACAATCATGGACGAGTGTAATGGTACAAATATGAAGCCAGTATCTCCATTAGTTTTTTTTGACGAGCGTATGAAAATCGGGAAGTACTAGTACTCCGGCCGGGCAGCTGGCATGTGAGGCCCAAGTACTAGTACGCCACACGGAGGGGAAGTGTTAATTTAGGGATTTTATTGCTTCAAATGTTGCTTCAGACTTTGGACTTATCCTGGGAGTTGTAATGTGATGTGTCTCATTGTGTTGTATGCAGTTGTATAAACGTCCTTATCAGTTTTTAGGTGCATTAGCAAAATTGTGAAAAGCGACTGTTAGCTTGATCACGTCTCTCCGTCTGTCCATCTATCAGTCTGTATGGAACAACTCGGCTCTCACTGGACAGATTTTCATGGAATTTGATATTTGAGTATTTTTCGAAAATCTGTTGAGAAACTTCAAGTTTCATGAAATCGGACAAGAATAATGGGTACTTTACATGAAGACCTAGATACGTTTATGATAATATTCTGCTGAATTCTTGGTAGAATGAGAAATGTTTCAGACAAAAGTTGTAGAGAAAATCAAAACACACATTTTATGTACAATAACTTTTTTCCGAAAATTGTGCCATTTATGAGATAATGTGGCAAAATATGGTAGAGCCAGACAGGACACAGATGACAATATAATACGGCGCATGCAGTTTGCATGCTGGATAACTAAGGCTACAGGCACACAGTCAGAATATGTAATACTTATTAGTTTCCACAGAAACGGTGGTTATGTGAATGCGTCTCAATGTTATGTTACATGTACATTGCCTCTTGTTCTGATTTTAAATGTAAATAAGTATTTGCTTCTTTGTGCTTATCAGAAGCAAAACTGTTGTCATGCGTATTTATCAAGGATGTGAGAAAATCTGATGTAGAAGGGATGTGTTGTAGTACATGTGATGTTACCAGTATTAGCAACTATGTTTCAGGTACAGATATAGCATAACAAGTAGGGTTGAGGTGCCTCAAGATATGTTGAGCAAAGTCAGAATTTGTTAATCAGCCTTTCAAATGGCTTCATGACTAATTTTTCTGCATTTTCTTCATTTTAATATGCCAAAGTATCTGCCTTTTGGGGGTACAGTCTTTTGTCTGGTCTGTCGCTGACATAGCATACAGCATTGTTGTGTGTGAGATTTGAGGTCCTCATAGCAGTGCTGCTGAGGATTTGGGTCTTCTGGGATCTGAGGCCGTGTCATTGAATGAGTTGTTCCCGACATTTTGAGGGTATTGAAATCACGTAAAACATCAGGAATCACTTGCCCATCGTCACAGCCCCACGTCCCAGAAAATCTGGATCCTGAAGCAATCCTTGTGGTTGGTAAGGTAAAGTTCTCCCTGGAACAGGCCATGAAGGCCCAGTGGGGGAGTAGAGGTATAGCTCTACTCTTTCTTTAACCTTGGCACTAGATGTGGGTTGGTGGTGAACTTCACACTCCGGCCGCTTTACCCCCAGGAAAGAGACCCGGTACCCATTTTATAGGAGGCTGGGTGGGCCCCAGGGCCGGTCTGGACGGGTGCGGAAAATCTCGCCCCCACCGGGATTCCATCCCCGGACTGTCCAGCCGGTAGCGAGTAGCTATACCGACTATGCTATTAAAAGCTGAGCAGAGAATTTGTTAAATTTCATTAAGATCTGTGTGTCTGGAGCAGTGGTGGTACATACAAGTCTGTTTTTATCTGCAGGCCGTACTGCCTGTAGATGAGCCAAGTGCCAGTGATGCCAACGCTGGTAGCAGTTCCGAGAGCAACATTACTCTGCCTACTGGTCTCCAGGAACTTGCCAGAGGAAGCAGCAGTACAGAGGCCGAGAGGAGCGACTCAGATAGCTGTGTCTTTGTGGGCTATGTCAAGCCTCTTCATGAGAGGACACCTGAGATCATTTCATTGCCATCATCGGACCAAGAGGGTGATGTGAAAGTAAGCGTTTCATTTTATGTGGTTGCCATTACTTGGCGTGTAAACCCCACACTGTGTGGCGACAGTCCACGTGGTGTATCATACTGTTTGTTGCCAGATATGTATCTACAAAAGCAAATAACAATGCGGAACGATCTTACTTACTCCATTATACTTCCTGAATTGAAATTTCTGTATAATGTTGGTTACTCGGGAGTATGATTTTCACCTTGTTTGTGGTTTTGCAGGGGGAAGTCCTACTCTCAGATCTTTATGACCAGTGACTGATGTATTCCAGTTCAATACACATTGAAGTGCAATCATGTCTTACGAGGGCTAATGACACTAGAACCCTGTTAAGAAGTCCCCACATAAGAAGTTTTCCCCTGTAAGAAGTCTGATTTTTAAAGTCCCGAAATCAAATTGCTTTTAATAAGCTTCCCTCTTAATAAGTCTTGCCGCTTAAGGAGTCCCTAATCCTCTGGTCCCTTGAAAGACTTCTTAACAGGGTTCTACTGTAGTTCTATTATGCGAGTTACGAATGCAGCACCTAACAAATGGTGACCAGCTGAAAGTGACGGAGATTATAAGTATGTTTTCTACGCAAGCTTTACCCAGAGGTGTGAGACACCTCATCCATACTGTCAATGCCAGAGCTTCACACTTGTGTTAGCAATCGGTACTTCTGATTAACCATTATAATAAAGGGAGAAAGATGCATGAATAACAAAGAAACGTGGATAATCCAAGACAGCATATGGTTCGCTCTTATAACACTTTACAATTTGCATAAACTTGCACAGGCTTATATTTATTTTGAGAAGTGGCCGGAAGGGTTCGCGTTAGTTTTGAGACATGTTTTGACTTCTTCAGACAGCAGCTTGAGTTTTTCTTGCTGCTGTTAGTGCTGAAGATTTCCATCTTGTGGCATATGATGCTGATTGATGCGTAGGAACCAACGTGTCAGAAGAACTTGCTGCCTCCTTCATCACGATAGTGTAAGAAGAGTAAGATGTAAGGAAAATTGGAATATAATATAGGGTAAGATGTAGGGGAGTCCATAGGATTGGTGATGTTGTGCAGTGGGCAAGACTATTGGTTGAACAGTCATGTGTGGGAGATGAAAGACAAGAGAAATGTGTGATCAATTTAGTATGTTTTTGGAATTTTTTATGACTTGTGAATGGTGTAATTAATTATATTGAAGTCACTAGGTTAAAACTGTATTATTGCATTCTTTTCCTATTATTTTGTTGCTTGATTTAGTCTGTTTTTGGGTTTCTTATAACAGCAGAAGTAATTATCAATTTAATGATGTAATGTTTGAAAGTGCTGGAAAACTGACAAGAAAAAACATCTTGGATGTATGATAGTGTTTGTGTAGAGATTGTTGATGGGAAGTCATGTCACATTACTGTGGATCGTGTTAGGACTTGGCCACAAAATATGATGATGATTGTAGACTTTAGTCTTTTGGGAGCATTTTGTGTGACTGTTATGCTTTAAATGATGGTGTTTATTACAAATGTCACCTAGTATAACACTCAGAAACTGAAGCAGCTGTCATTTCACTAAATGACATTAACCATTTTGTCTTTTTAATTCGTGGTCATTGATTTTTCTGTACCATTGGAACTGAATTTCTTAATACTACTTCAATGAATTGCAAGTTTCTTGCCCTGTTTGTTATGTCTTCTTGACATTTAAAATGGATTTAGATCATACGTTGCTGAGTTAAAAACATTTTTGCCTATCAGTTGTTCAAAATGTATTAAATTGCTTCTGCGTACAGGCAACAACTGACTGTTGGTGCTGCTTGGAAACCTTTGAGTTAATTTGTTTCATGTTACTACAACATTTTGTGGACTAAGTGTTCTCCTTTGTCCAAAATCTCTGTCTAACTAACTAACTTAAGTTAGTTAGACAGAGATTTTTGACGAAGAATAATCTCTGTCACTAAACACACATTGTTCTGGTAAAGAATGCATTTAATTGAAACTTCCTTATCTGAAATATACTAATTTCTATACATACTGGCATATCTGGTGGTGGCTTGTAAGAAAGTACTGAGAAATGTAATGTGTCCATTCGTCAGTTTTCCAGGTGTTCCTGGTGAAAAACATTGTACATAAGAGCCTCTAGTGTTCCTTAATTTAAGGTTTGCTCTTATTAATGTCAAATTCAGTAATCCCACGTAATAATCTCAATGCTAAATTACCCCTGTTTAAGATTATCATAATTCTGGTGTTCAGACCTGTGGTTTTCTGAGGGGTTTCACTGTAACTGTGTTCGGGCCACTACAGTAAGTTGCAGAGACAGTACAGTCTGTGTGAGATTTGAGGTTCTCATGACAGTTAAGAATAGAAAATTGATTCTCTGGGGTGTACATTTTAAGCATGGGGGATAGGTACCAGTTTGTACTCAGTGTTTCAGGGGAACTGCTGCCTCCCACTTCATGATAGAAAAATGTGTACCTTGCAGACTCCAAAGTGTAATATCCCAGAAGACTGTCATGTTTAGACAGCACAGTGATTCAAACCATTTAGCTTGTAGCAGTGGGAAGCTTGACAGAACATGGCAGGTGTTAAAATTTCCCAGAGAAGTGGGCTCTACCAATGAATCAACTGAGCTCCAGCTTTTTATCTATTGTGGATTCCAAATGAAAGGAGTCTGTTGTAGTCCCTGTAACAGGTCAAGTGGGTGTAATAATGGAAACAGTAATGATGATATTGGCCCTCTAACAGTTGGCCTTAACAGACCTTATTGTACGAACTTGTGACAATGAGACCATTGGTTTTGCATTTTTTCAGGAGTCATCCCAGATGGACACAGGGTTGTATGACAGCCGTGACAGTTACGTATATTCTGTATCATCAAGTTTCGAGGAATCATCGGGATCAGAGTATGATCCATGTACTGTTCGTAAATCGCAGAAGAAGAAAGTTAACCGAAAGAGGAAATGTGATGGCACCGGAAAGTGTAAGGCTAAAACAAGTGAGTTTCGTGGTCATAATGTTTCTGTTCCATTTGCTTGTTAGTTGTGTGCTAGAAATAACTGGTCACTGCACTGACTTGTTGTTTTGTGTTCTTTCAAAGGTTGTAAAGGTGGCAGTAAAACAACACCAACATCTACAAAAAAGCGAGTTAAAACTAAGCGAGAATACTCTAGCAGTGACTCTGATTCGTCAGTGTCCTCACGTAATGGCAAGAGGTCCTTTCGGCGATTGAAAGCACCGTCATCTTCCAACTGCAGCAGTGCTAGTGGATATAGTAGTTCCAGCAGTTCTAGCAAGCCCACGTATGTTTCCCGGAAGTTATACAGCAGCCGCACACGCCAGAGTAACAGACGTTCATCGTGCAACGACAAGGGATCATGGCACATAAAGATTAAGGTACCAGATGTAAAGCACGAGCACGACTACTCGGTGGTAGGTTTTGAGTCTCGTAACTCATCGGACAGCGGTGTCCGCAGCACGAGTAGATCTGCCAGTCGACCCAAACTTCGCAGCATTGTGATCACGCAGGCTGCAAAAGGCACTGGAAGGCACAAAACACCCGTGGATACTAGCCATGGCAAGCCACAAAAGAGGTTGACCAAGAAAGGCCAGTCACACAGACAGGATGAAGCAGTCAAGAAAGTGAAAGAGGAGTTGATAAAACTGGATGATCAATTCAGTGCTTCACCATCAACATCAAGCAGCAGTCACCTGCACCACAAGGGTGGCTCACAGCTCTCACATTCTTCGCACAAATATGAAGGAAGCAGTAAATGTTCAAGTAAATCAAGCAGCAGGCAGAAACACAGCAAGAAAGACAAGAAAAAGGCGAAGAGCAAGAGGCATAAAGACTCAGATTCGTCTACAGAATGGAAATCACGTGGGTTGAAATCAAAGAAACGAAAGAGAATTTCGTCTTTATTTTCTGACTCTTCTGATGACTGTGATTGATGCACTATTATATACGTAGCTCTAGTTAAAATACATTCATCATTCCTAATATTAGATAAAGGAGTGAACCCACTTCCAGAAGTGAATAGAGTAAAACCCCAATTTTATGTTTTTGTGGGGAACACCTAAAAATGACATAAAATCTGGGAAAGTGTAAAACCCGGGAAACATTCTTATGGGCATTTGGCTGGGACCTTACAAAAGTGTTTCAATTCACGGGAACGTAAAATTGGGGTTTGGCTGTTTTATTTATAAGTGCTCCAATATCGTGTTTCGATAACTTGTCTCACCAGTAACTGTGACATGACAATGAAGAAAGATTGATTTGTGGTACCCAGGGAGCCATTTACTCTGCAATATCTAATTGTGATTGAAAATGAGCTGCGTAGAAATGAACTTTTTTATTCAGTATGAATACATTCAGATTTGCATGGGGGCATGTTTAAATTACTTGATTGGTGCTCTGAAGATTTTCTGCTGGGGGTGAAATCTTCAGAGATTCGAATGTTCTCACCAGTGAAGTGTATCTTTAAACAGTGACGTGTATCATGTGTAGTAAGTAATGAATATCATTTAAGCTTAATAAATTCATGGAACAGTATGGTTCGAGAAATGTTCAAAATATGTGTGATGTATTTGGAAACGGATCTGTTCCACAGGCTTAGCCAACAAAACACAGTGAGTCTTCATGTCGCACTTGTTAACACACAGCATACATACCTCTTTGCTGGCCTTGGAAAAATATCTTCTATGTCAGTGGTTTTCAACCTGGGGTATGCGTACCCTTGGGGGTACGTAAAATTAAAAATAATAAATATATTATTTCATGATAAACACTGAATAATCAGTCCCAGATTTAGGGTTAGCCGCAAGAGACCCGGACGTATGGACTTGCGATTTGGGAGCGCCATTTTTTTCTCTCTCTCTCCTTTATGTGATTCTTATCTGGGCGGCTAGTTTCATTTTATTCCACATAGTGCATATAATTTTGCTTTGCTAAAATACCTTTGTTCCTTTATTAATTTTTATATGATGGGCAATAATATATGTGTTATTTAATAGATTGATTCTCCTTTTTCTCATTTAAAACTTATTATTTAATATACTATTTTGGATGTAATTTATTTAACTTATTTTAGATGCAGATTATAGACTACATATAACTTGAATTATGCACCAACAACTTTGGGGGTACAAAGTTGAAGAGAAATTATATCTGGAAGTACACGAACAAAAAAGTTTGAATACCGCTGCTCTGTGTCACTGAAACACCTTGTCATCGGAATTTTTCCCTTACGCTTGTCTTTTCCGCTTCCATTTATTTTACAGGTGGCATTTGTACCACATCCACTCTGAACTTCGTACAGTCGGTCTTTTTATATTGGCAAAGATGTTGTGCAGATGATCGTGTTCGGGTTTGTGACATTGGAACGGTTTCTGGAACATTTTGATAAAAAAAGAATCTGATTTCCCTTTTTTCCAGGACATAATTGTTACACATCAACTTGTCACATATTTATATTCCAAAAATTCTGGGGGGGATTTGGAATTCATGAATATTTGATAAGAATACTTGAACAGAAGGTACCATCTGGTACACTGGAATATACTGTTGTTGTTTGATTTTTTATTTTCCCCGTCATATCCTCTCCCCAGTATTGTTATTTTTCTGTACAGGTTCATTGTCAGAAGCCTCTTGCCACTCTGTACAAATTTACCATCCTGTTCATGTGTAGTGTTGTTTGACTTCTGTGTTAATTATGCATTATTTTGATATACACAGTATGTGTGTATGTTTTTGTGTTGTAGCCATTGTAATGGGCAGGAATTCTGTTACAAATTGAAAATGGAGAGACGTTAGATGTTATGTGGATTAAATTTGCTGCTGCTGCTGTTTTTTTTTTTAAAGTAAGTTCCCAAAACAGGTTTTTGTTTTGAATAAACATTTTTAGTACTTTTGTGCTGTTTATTGACACATGCAGAGACATAAATAATCTTTGCATTAAATGAGACAAATAACAACCACCAGCTTGACATTCATTCACAAGACATATCCACATCTTCCATTTAATCACTGGAGCTGGGTGAAAATCATTAGCTAATTAAAACTGTGAAGATCACTTGTGGACGTTCTGTATAATAATTAATTTTAGTGAACTGAAATGTGCTATTTCTCAGTGTGAATGTAAAACTGACCAGGGCAGAGTACACGTGTTGATTGATAGGAGTGAGAATGGCATGCAGAGAGGATATGTTGAATTTGTTAATGGATTCAGTGGCTGGAAGAATATGTTGTCTATACTGCCATGTCATGAAACTAGCAGTAGTTATTATGAGTTGGTCAAGTTCATTGAAGAGATGCTCAGAAGCTAGTACATGGAGCAGAGTCCTTCATGAGAAGCTAACAGGTAGTCAGCTAGTGGAATTCCCCACATTTTATGGAACCCAGAAGATCATTACTGCATTCACAAGCGCTCACCACCTTTCTATATCCTAAGCCACATCTATTCAGTCTGTGCCCCGCAATCCCGCTTCTTGAAGATGCATTTGAATATTATCCTCCCATCTATGCCTAGGTCTTCCAAGTTTTCTCCTTCAGATTTCCCCACCAAAACCCTGTACGCACCTCTTCTCTCTCCCTTACGTGCCACATTCCCCACCCATTTTGATGTTCAGAAATTGCATTCAGTAAATATCAGTACTGTCACTTTGTTGTAACTAGGGGTCCAATATGTGCCGTATTTCCTGAGACAGTCCCAGTTTTATAGATTTTGAAGCGCACTGTTCCAGCGTCACATAAAATTTGGTTTTGGGTGAGAAATGTACCGGGTTCTTCAAATTCATAAAAATGGGACATGCTAACAGTGCCTGTGAACTCTTTGCTTTTGCCCCAGTGGGCGATAATATCTGTAGGAGTAAGGCAGCCGTCACGTAACCACTAACAGGAAGAAGTGGGGAAGAAAAATGTGATGTAAGAGATGTGCAAGACAATGCCATATGGTCACACAGAATGAATTGTGTTGGTATAAATGACGCACGGAACATTGTATATGATCGTGCTTGAGAATAGTGACATTCGGGCAGGGGCTAGAATTGCCGTATTTCATCTAGATTTTGTGAAGTGGATTCTGTCGTCTTTTATGTATTTTGGACTCGCATTTTGGAGCACAGCGCCAAGTAAATCTACAAAGTGAGGGATGTGTGTTATTGAGCACATAAACTGTTTTAATTTTATTTAGGTTGTTACAAATGTCTTGAAACACTGACAAGCTAACCAGATGTCAATCAACAACTACAACAAATCAGAAAATGGATGACAGTATCTGTTTGGAGTGAAGTGGAAAGTCCCATGTAAATTTAAGCTGATGAAACATTTGTAACTGAACATACGTTCACCCCTCAAGAGAAATTTGAAACTCATTCACAATTATCTTAGAGCTCCTATCATTTGCTTTACTTTTTGACTACAATGGCAATTTGTGTCCACACAATCAACATTCTTGGTAAAGTGGCATATGCGAGAAAGGCCTCAAAAGTCGTGTTGGTCTGGGTATGCTTTGGATTAGAGAATATACACAAGTGCAGATTTTTGGTAAATAAAAAAAATCCATGATAAGTGGGTCCCTGTCACCACTGCATGGCACGTCCTCAGGTTGCGGATGGAGGAAGGGCGCCCCGGATATGGAGGGTAGCAGCGAATACATTGAATAGGTAGTCGCGGACAGCCGACAAGGAGTGGTCTTCCAGTTTGGGGGTTGGGCGAGGTGCTAACAACTCCTCACCGTAAAAATTACCACGTTACGAAACACATCACAAAGTCTCAGACCTGGACTGATTCTTTGGTAGAACCTATGGCTCAGGATAGGAACAGGTGGCATGCTCTTGTGAATGCGATAAAGAACCTTTGGGTTCCATAAAATTCGGGGTATTTGACTAGCTAAGGACCTGTTAGCTTCTCAAGAAGGACTCAGCTCCATGGAGTTAGCTGGTTATTTACAAGACAGAAAAATAGTGGCTCTCCTTGAGGAGTGGCCTACCGTCGTGTTATTTCTGACCTATTTGTACCGATTAAGGACTTCATCCTCGAACCGTCAACGGCATGTTAGTGCTGTGTTATGCGGAGAGATGGCAGGATAGTGTGATATGGTCGATTGGTACGTCTTAGGTGATCCGTGGGTGAGATCAGGGCAGCTTGTTTGGATCTTTTATTAGATATATTCTCGCTGGTAGTGTATTGTTTTAATGTTGGTATCATAGTGTGTGTTGGTGAGCCTGTGTGCATACCGCAATCTCGCGGTAAAATTTGAATATCGGAGTTTTTCCAACACGAGCTGTGCGAAGAGCAATGAGGAAGAATATTTTGAAATACGGAACACAGGTAATGTAAATATTAGGAATGTAAAACGTGTAATTGAATTTACAAAAATTTCTTGTACCGCTGAGAGCGGTCGGCCCATGTTTGGGTAGCTGGACAAATGGTTTAATTCGAACTTACCTTCATTGAATCTTAGAAAGACTAATTGTATGCAATTCCTAACTAAAAATAATCTTGCAAATAGACTATGTATTGAATATGATAATAAATCGTTATTAGAATGTAATGATGTAAAATTTTTGGGTATAACACTGGATAACATTATATCATGGAAAAAACATATTGATACAATTACAGGTAAACTAAATAAAACCTGCTACATAATTAGGAAATCTAAACATTACTTATCTAATGATGCCTTAAAAATGGTGTACTTTGCCCTTTTTCATTCAATATTGTCTTGTGGTTTGATTTTTTGGGGTAATTCAACACATAGCAAGTATGTTTTTAAATTGCAGAAAAGAGCTGTTCGATTAATAGTGGGGGCTAGGAGCAGAGGTTCATGTAGGAAGTTTTTTAAATTATTGAAAATACTACCGTTGTTTTCTCAATATATATATTCTTTGGTGATGTTTGTTGTTGACACTAAGGAACTATTTGTAGAAAATGTAGACTTGTATGCAACAAAAACAATGAATAGCTCGAACTTACATGTCCCTTTATCAAATTTGACAGTTTTTCAAAATGACCCGCAGTATTTTGGAATTAAGGCTTATAATAGTCTTCCAGACAATATAAAACTGTTGTCTGGGAACAAAAATCAATTTAAGAAAACATTACTACAGGTTCTTCATTTACATTCATTTTATGATATAGGTGAGTTTTTTAAATACAGGGACAGAGTAATTTGTTAACTGGAATTTACCTTATGAAATTACTACTTAGAACTTAATTTTAGATTATTATAATTACATATGATTAATCAATATTTATTAAGGGTTAATTAGAAATTGCTAAAGTACATTTTATCTCATTTTCTGATGCATAAATAGAATTCATTATTATGAATGAGTATATAAAATCATATAGGCATAATGAATAATCCAAAGTACCTACACACTTCTCATTCAAATTGTAAATATACTCTTAAGTCAATTTCATGTTTGGATATCTGAGTGCGACTTGTGATTATTATCTTTATTATAAAATTGTTTTACTACAGTTTTGATGTTAGTATTTCTAGCTTTGTAATATCAGTTCTACCTAATTGTGTAAATATTTTATATTGTAACACTGGACTATTGTCGATATCCTTGTGGGTTTTTACCTTGTAATGGATTTATGACATGTAAATAAATGATGATGATGATGATGATTCAGCAAGAAATGGAAACAGTGGGATGGCAAGAGGCATGTGCTGTGGAAGAACTTGCAATCATTGGTGTCACTACTCTGTTTGTTGCTGGTTTGTATGCTGTTTATGTCAGTATAAGAAGGGCTGAATTTAAGTTGAAATAGGTATTGGATATTGGCTTTTAATGTACAGTTGTTTAAGAGCAGACTCTGAGAGCTTGTTATCTTCTCCTATGACTTGATTTAACCCTTTAAGGATGGAGTCTTAAAATGTGTTAGTAAATATGGCATTTGGAGTTAACTTGCAGGGCACATGTAATTTTGGACCATTGGTCTGATACAAACCCAAGTTTGTATGGAACTGAAATTGAATGTAACTTGTTTCTGCCCAACACGTTTGGTTGTACACAAAATGGTGGTTGTTGCAGATGCACATGGTGCATGAGGTCAGCTCTGACAGCTCAGATACCGATGTAATAATTCTGCCTTCAGAGGACAGTCAGCACCCTACAGCATCCCTTCCTCGATCCAGGTCTCCCATAGCAGGTCCTTCTAGGGTATGCTGCACACTGAATACAGCATTAATTTAGGGATTTTATAGCTCCAAATGTTGCTTCAGACTTTGGACTTATCCTGGGAGTTGTAATGTGATGTGTCTCATTGTGTTGTATTCAGTTGTATATGGTCCTTATCAGTTTTTAGGTGCATTAGCAAAATTGCGAAAAGCGACTGTTAGCTCCCACGGGGATTCGATCCCCGGACCGTCCAGCCCGTAGCGAGTCGCTATACCGACTGAGCTATTAAAAGCTGAGCAGAGAATTTGTTAAATTTCATTAAGATCTGTGTGTCTGGAGCAGTGGCGGTACATACAAGTCTGCTTTTATCTGCAGGCCGTACTGCCTGTACACGAGCAAAGTGCCAGTGATACTAACGCTGGTAGCAGTTCCGAGAGCAACATTACTCTGCCTACTTTTACATTTACATTTCGTGAATCCAATGTCAGCTCACAGGCTGCTGGATATGAAACAAGTCAAGTACTACTAGTATCAATGGCAATCACAATCAACAACCAAATACACAGTTTTTCACCCTTTACAGGAAAATATACAATATAAAAGATATAAAATATAAAGTTTAAATGTTTACAGATATAAGCATAAAGTACAATATAAAAGTAGGGCCATTCCATACCAATTCCTGGTATATCAACACAGACCATTATTAGTCACGAAGCACACAAAGTCCAATTATCAAGATAAGAAATCTTCTAATGAATAAAAGGAATGAGTTAAAAGATATTGTATCAGTGCATTTTTAAATTGCGCCTGGTCATGTTGCAATTTCCTGATATGTATGGGCAATTTATTAAAAACCTTTATAGTAGCATAAATAACACCCCTTTGTATAACTGAACGATAGACTAACGGTCTACGCAAGTGATTCCCCTGCCTAGTATTGGTACAATGTAATTCTCGATTTGTTTGAAAATAAGAGAATTTTTTTATAACAAACATAGCCAACGAGAGTATATACAAACATGGAACTGTTAGAATATCAAGTTTTTTAAACCAAGTTCTATATGAACTCCTGCAGGCCAATCCCAACATTATCCTTAAAACTCTCTTTTGTAATAGAAAAATCTGTTTTAAATTAGATGAGGTACCCCAAAAAATTATACCATATTTAACTATAGACTGAAAGTGAGCAAAATATATGAGTTTCAGAGAATCAATAGTTAGCACATGATCTAATCATCTCATAATGAAACAAACAGAGCTCAATTTCTTAGATAAGATGGAAACATGACTTTTCCAGGAGAAACGATTGTCTATTTGCAGCCCCAGAAATTCTGTAGTTTCAACCTCAGGTAAAGATTGGCCACCATATGTCAGATTTAAAACATCAGGTCGTATGGTTACTGAAAATTTGAGAACTTTAGTTTTAGCCAGATTTAAGACTAACCGATTAGCCTGAAACCAATTCGAGATATGACTTAAGGTAAGATGGAGCTTAGCACTACGTTTGTCCATGGCATCAGCTGTAACCAATACATTTGTATCATCAGCAAACATTACTACATCTGTATCATTATTTATAAGTACCGGGAAGTCATTAATGTATAAACTAAACAGCAGGGGACCCAATACTGAGCCCTGAGACACACCATGTTCAACTGTACACCATTTTGAAGAATTTTTGAATTTAGAAAGCTTTAAGTCAACTCTTTGCTTCCTATTGTCCAGGTAGGAACTAAACCAATTTAATAGTACCCCTTTAATGCCATAAAATTCTAATTTTCGTTTTAACAATTCATGGTTAACACAGTCAAAGGCCTTGGTCAAGTCACAAAAAATTCCTGCTATACATTTTTTATTATTCCAAGCACGACAAACTGTATCAATCAATTTATACGTAGCATTTTCTGTAGACAGGCCTTTCCTGAAACCAAATTGATCAGGAACTAATATATTATTACATTGTATATGCTAGGCTAGTCTTCTATGCATTAGTATTTCAAAAATTCTGGAAAAACCTGGCAACAAGGAGATTTGCCTGTAATTTGAAATTAACAATTTATCTCCACTCTTGTATACTGGAACAACCACAGAATATTTTAACCAGTCTGGGAATAATCCTAGATTTATAGCAGAGTTAAAGATTTGAGTAAGGGTTTACTAATGTATTGGGCACATTGTTCTGGTCTCCAGTATCTTGCCAGAGGAAGCGGCAGTATGGAAGCCGAGAGAAGCGACTCAGATAGCTGTGTCTTTGTGGGCTATGTCAAGCCTCTTCATGAGAGGACACCTGAGATCATTTCATTGCCATCATCCGACCAAGAGGGTGATGTGAAAGTAAGCGTTTCATTTTATGTGATTGCCATTACTTGGCCTGTAAACCCACACTGCATGGCGACAGTCCACGTGGTGTATCGTACTGTGTGTTGCCAGATGTGTATCTAAAAAAGCAAATAACAATGCGGAACGATCTTACTTACTCCATTATACTTCCTGAATTGAAATTTCTATATAATGTTGGTTACTCGGGAGTATGATTTTCACCTTGTTTGTGGTTTTGCAGGGGGAAGTCCTACTCTTAGATCTTTATGACCAGTGACTGATGTATTCCAGTTCAATACACATTGAAGTGCAGTCATGTCTTACGAGGGCTAATTACAGTAGAACCCGGTTAAGAAGTCCCCGCATAAGAAGTTTTCCCCTGTAAGAAGTCTGATTTTTAAAGTCCCGAAATCCAATTGTTTTTAATAAGCTTCCCTCTTAATAAGTCTTGCCGCTTAAGGAGTCCCTAATCCTCTGGTCCTTTGAAAGACTTCTTAACAGGGTTCTACTGTAGTTCTATTATGCGAGTTACGAATGCAGCACCTAACAAATGGTGACCAGCTGAAAGTGACGGAGATTATAAGTATGTGTTCTATGCAAGCTTTACCCAGAGGTGTGAGTCCCCTCATCCATACTGTCAATGCCAGAGCTTCACACTTGTGTTAGCAATCGGTACTTCTGATTAACCATTATAATAAAGGGAGAAAGATGCATGAATAACAAAGAAACGTGGATAATCCAAGACAGCATATGGTTCGCTCTCATAACACTTTACAATTTGCATCAACTTGCACAGGCGTATATTTATTTTGAGAAGTGGCCGGTAGGCTTCGCGTTAGTTTTGAGACATGTTTTGACTTCTTCAGACAGCAGCTTGAGTTTTTCTTGCTGCTGTTAGTGCTGAAGATTTCCATCTTGTGGCATATGATGCTGATTGATGCGTAGGAACCAACGTGTCAGAAGAACTTGCTGCCTCCATCATCATGATAGTGTAAGAAGAGTAAGATGTAAGGAAAATTGGAATATTATATAGGGTAAGATGTAGGGGAGTCCATAGGATTGGTGATGTTGTGCAGTGGGCAAGACTATTGGTAGAACAGTCGTGTGTGGGAGATGAAAGACAAGAGAAATGTGTGATAAATTTAGTATATTTTGGAATTTTTTTATGACTTGTGAATGGTGTAATTAATTATATTGAAGTCACTAGGTTAAAACTGTATTATTGCATTCTTTTCCTATTATTTTTGGCTTGATGTAATCTATTTTTGGGTTTCTTATAACAGCAGAAGTAATTATCAATTTAATGATGTAATGTTTGAAAGTGCTTGAAAACTGACAAGAAAACACATCTTGGATATATGATAGTGTTTGTGTAGAGATTGTTGATGGGAAGTCATGTCACATTACTGTGGATCGTGATAGGACTTGGCCACAAAATATGATGATGATTGTAGACTTTAGTCTTTTGGGAGCATTTTGTGTGACTGTTATGCTTTAAATGACGGTGTTTATTACAAATGTCACCTAGTATAACACTCAGAAACTGAAGCAGCTGTCATTTCACTAAATGGCATTAACCATTTTGTCTTTTTAATTCGTGGTCATTAATTTTTCTGTACCATTGGAACTGAATTTCTTAATACTGCTTCAATGAATTGCAAGTTTCTTGTCCTGTTTGTTATGTCTTCTTGACGTTTAAAACGGATTTAGATCATACATTGCTGAGTTAAAAACATTTTTGCCTATCAGTTGTTCAAAATGTATTAAATTGCTTCTGCATACAGGCAACAACTGACTGTTGGTGCTGCTTGGAAACCTTTGAGTTAATTTGTTTCATGTTACTACAACATTTTGTGGACTAAGTGTTTTCCTTTGTCCAAAATCTCTGTCTAACTAACTAACTATAAGTTAGTTAGACAGAGATTTTTGATGAAGAATAATCTCTGTCACTAAACACAAATTGTTCTGGTAAAGAATGCATTTAATTGAAACTTCCTTATCTGAAATATGCTAATTTCTATACATATTGGCATATCTGGTGGTGGCTTGTATGAAAGTACTGAGAAATGTAATGTGTCCATTCGTCAGTTTTCCAGGTGTTCCTGGTGAAAAACATTGTACATAAGAGCCTCTAGTGTTCCTTAATTTAAGGTTTGCTCTCATTAATGTCAAATTTATTGATCCCAAGTAATAATCTCAGTGCTAAATTACCCCTGTTTAAGATTTTCGTAATTCTGATTTTCAGACCTGTGGTTTTCTGAGGGTTTCACTATAACTGTGTTTGGGCCACTACAGTAAGTTGCAGAGACAGTACAGTCTGTGTGAGATTTGAGGTTCTCATGACAGTTAAGAATAAAAAAAGTGATTCTCTGGGGTGTACATTTTAGGCATGGAGGATAGTTACCAGTTTGTACTCAGTGTTTCAGGGGAACTGCTGCCTCCCACTTCATGATAGAAAAATGTGTACCTTGCAGACTCCAAAGTGTAATATCCCAGAAGACTGTCATGTTTAGACAGTACAGTGATTCAAACCATTTAGCCTGTAGCAGTGGGAAGCTTAACAGAACATGGCAGGTGTTAAAATTTCCCAGAGAAGTGGGCTCTAACTGTGAATCAACTGAGCTCCAGCTTCTTATCTGTTCTGTATTCCAAATGAAAGGAGTCTGTTGTAGTCCCTGTAACAGGTCAAGTGGGTGTAATAATGGAAACAGTAATGATGATATTGGCCCTTTAACAGTTGGCCTTAACAGACCTTATTGTACAAACTTGTGACAATGAGACCATTGGTTTTGTGTTTGTTCAGGAGTCATCCCAGATGGACAGAGGGTTGTATGACATCCGTGACAGTTACATATATTCTGTATCATCAAGTTTCGAGGAATCATCGGGATCTGATTATGATCCACGTACTGTTCATAAATCGCAGAAGAAGAAGGTTAACCGAAAGAGGAAATGTGATGGCACCGCAAAGTGTAAGGCGAAAACAAGTGAGTTTCATGGTCATAATGTTTCTGTTCAATTTGCTTGTTAGTTGTGTGCTAAAAATAACTGGTCACTGCACTGACTTGTTGTTTTGTGTTCTTTCAAAGGTTGTAAAGGTGGCAGTAAAACAACATCTACAGCAACATCTACAAAAAAGCGAGTTAAAACTAAGCCAGAAAAGCCACAAAAGTTGTTGACCAAGAAAGGCCAGTCACACAGACAGGATGAACTAGACAAGGAAAAGGAGGAGGACAGAAAGTTGATTGAACAGTTCATTGCACGGACTACATCAAGCAGCAGTTACCTGCACAAGGGATGCTCACAGAAGAAGAAGAAATGTTCAAGTAAATCAAGCAGCAGACAGAAACAAGGAAAAGGGAATAGCAAGTGGCATAAAAACACATATTGAACTACAGAATGGAAATCACGTGTGTTGAAATCAAAGAAACGGAAGAGAATTTCGTCTTCATTTTCTGACTCTTCTGATGACTGTGATTGATGCACTATTATATACGTAGCTCTAGTTAAAATACATTCATCATTCCTAATATTAGATAAAGGAGTGAACCCACTTCCAGAAGTGAATAGAGTAAATCTCCAATTTTATGTTTTTGTGGGGAACACCTAAAAATGACATAAAATCCGGGAAAGTGTAAAACCCGGGAAACATTCTTATGGGCATTTGGCTGGGACCTTACAAACGTGTGTCAATTCACGGGAACGTAAAATCGCCAAAAATTCTGGGGGGGGGGGATTAGGATAAGAATACTTGAACAGAAGGTACCATCTGGTAGATTGGAATATATAGTTGTTGTTTGTTTGTTTGTTTCTTTGTTGTTTGATTTTTTATTTCCCCCGTCATATCCTCTCCCCAGTATTGTTATTTTTCTGTACAGGTTCATTGTCAGAAGCCTCTTGCCACTCTGTACAAATTTACCATCCTGTTCATGTGTAGTGTTGTTTGACTTCTGTGTTAATTATGCACAGGAACAACAGATGTCAGGTGTTTTATATTTTGATATACACAGTATGTGTGTATGTTTTTGTGTTGTAGCCATTGTAATGGGCAGGAATTCTGTTACAAATTGAAAAAATAGAGAGGTTAAATGTTATATTGATTAAATTTGCTGCTGCTGCTGTTCTTTTTAAATTAAGTTCCCAAAACATGTTTTTGTTTCGAATAAACATTTTTTAGTACTTTTGTGCTGTTATTGACACATGCAGAGACATAAATAATCTTTGCATTAAATGAGACAAATAACAACCACCAGCATGACATTCATTCACAAGACATATCCACATCTTCCATTTAATCACTGGAGCTAGAAATGCCATATTTTATCTAGATTTTGTGAAGTGGAATCTGTCGTCTTTTATGTATTTTGGACTCACATTTTGGAGCACAGCGCCAAGTAAATCTACTGCTTCAAAGTGAGGGATGTGAGTTATTGAGCACATAAGCTGTTTTAATTTTATTTAGGTTGTTCCAAATGTCTTGAAACACTTTGACATGCCAACCAGATGTCAATCAACAACTATAACGAATCAGAAAATGGATGACAGTATCTGTTTGGAGTGAAGTGGAAAGTCCCATGTAAATTTAAGCTGATGAAACATTTGTAACTGAACATACGTTCACCCCTCAAGAGAAATTTGAAACTCATTCACAATTATCTTAGAGCTCCTATCATTTGCTTTACTTTTTGACTACAATGGCAATTTGTGTCCACACAATCAACATTCTTGGTAAAGTGGCATATGCGAGAAAGGCCTCAAAAGTCGTGTTGGTCTGAGTATGCTTTCTCTTTGCAACACACATTGCTTGTTGCATGCTATGGATTAGAGAATATACACAAGTGCAGATTTTTGGTAAATAAAAAAAAATCCATGATAAGTGGGTCCCTGTCACCACTGCATGGCGCGTCCTCAGGTTGCGGATGGAGGAATGGCCCCTGGATATGGAGGGTAGCAGCGAATACATTGAATAGGTAGTCACGGACAGCCGACAAGGAGTGGTCCTCCAGTTTGGGGGTTGGGCGAGGTGCTAACAACTCCTCACCGTAAAAATGATCATGTTAGGAAACACATCACAAAGCCTCTGACGTGGACTGATTCATTGGTAGAACCTATGGCTCAGGATAGGGACAGGTGGCGTGCTCTTGTTAATGCGATAATGAACCTTTGGGTTCCATAAAATTCGGGGTATTTGACTAGCTAAGGACCTGTTAGCTTCTCAAGAAGGACGCTGCTCCATGGAGTTAGTTGGTTAGTTACAAGACAGAAAAATAGTGGCTCTCCTTGCGGAGTGGCCTACCGTCTTGTTATTTCTGACCTATTTGTACCGATTAAGGACTTCATCCTCGAACTGTCAACGGCATGTTAGTGCTGTGTTATGCGGAGAGATGGCAGGATAGTGTGATATGGTCGATTGGTACGTCTTAGGTGATCCGTGGGTGAGATCAGAGCAGCTTGTTGGGATCTTTCTTTAGTTCTATTCTCGCTGGTATTCTATTGTTTTAATGTTGGTATCATAGTGTGTGTTGGTGAGCCTGTGTGCAGTCTGCAATCTCGCGCCAAAATTAGAATATCGGAGTTTTGCCAACTCATGGTCTGTGCGAAGAGTAATGAGGGAGAATATTTTGAAATACAGTACACAGGTAATGAAAATATTAGGAATGCAAAACATATAACTGAATTTACAATAAATTCTTGTACCGCTGAGAGCGGTCGGGTTTTAATTTTACAAATTTTGAATCTAAAGATTAATATTTGGAAGGCAGGCATGCTTGCTTGTGATATGTACATACGATTTATGTTGCGGTGTAATGCGTTTGTTTCAGCTAATCTCGCGATGGAGGAGTGTAACATAACGAGAATTAATCAAAGTGTGTCCCCTGGAAGAAGAGTGTTGGGTGATATTAATTATTTGGCAAGATGTGAAGACAGAGGAAATCCGATATCACCTACAGCAAATTTAAAATTACTGACGAAAGTTGCGAGCGATTTCGAAAAAGAGGACGCGACAGCTGCTGGCATCAAGAAGGAGGATGTTCCCAAAAAGAAGGAATTGCAGCTGTGCTATGTCCAGCAGCACCCTGACGAAAATTTTAAATCCAGGAAAGATAAATCTCTCAGTTCACTGTGCAGCAAGTACATGCATCTTTTATTTGCTACTAAATACTAACAATAGTTTTAAGTTAATGAATGTTATAATGTCTTGTAATGTTACAAAGGAAGTGAAATTGCAGGGGACCTTTCATTACTATGGAAAGATTTTGTAAATGTTGTCGTTATGTGGAATTACGTGGAATGCTATACGCATGCCTGTTAATTATTGAAAGACAAATTTTAGCTAATAATTTGATTTTGGCTACCCACTGTCGTGTTTGATCTCACAATGCCGTTTCCTCATTCCGTTTGAATTTTTTTTATTAGGTTAGGACTAGTCAGTTTAGCTTAGGTGGACCCTGCCCACATTCTTCATTTTTACTATATGTTGCATGATGTATTTTATCAGTGGTGTACATTTATTAGTGTGGTTTGTGTGAAGTAATGTATGAAACACTTATGCCTTATACTGGATCAGATTTTACCCGTTAGATGTGGTTCTTACTAGGGCATTCATTGAATTTACATGTAATGTGAAACTGGTTACTATTGTATGTGGACAAAGAACTCGACATATTTTTATGCAGGAACATTTTTTATTATCTGACCCCATGCATCACTCCACAGTTGAAAAATTTTGCTTGATGGTAGACAGGGCAACATTGCCACCAGTCCAGTCTGTTTTGAGTCACGGTTTACACATTTTAGTTCAGTGTATTGCGGTTAATTAATATTGGGCTTTGTACACACCATACTTAAAGAAGGTGCTGGAAATGGTTTGTGGCATGAGCTGTTACATTGTCATGCCAAAAATGGTGCAGACTTTCTTGTTCAACAAATGGTGGCGGAATATGTGTTACGCACTGTTGTGTATTGATGGTCTCAGAGAAAGAAATGGGTCCAGTCATCCTAGTTGCACTCACAGCGCCCCACATACCAACCTTAACATTACATAATGGCACTCTTCAGATTAACATGGGATTTTCTGTGGACCAATATCTGTTATTCTGATAGTTCATCTATCCATTCAGCTGCAACTAATTTTCATCACAAAACTGAAGAAGGGTGGTTTGATTTCTTCAGCATGCACTCCCTGAAGATGCCAGTTCACAAAATTCACTTTGCTTTCATTTGCTTTGTGGAGTTTGTAAACCACTTACATTATACAGATACAAATGGAGCAGCTTTATTGCATTTGGTGCTGGTAATGTGGACAGGGATGGCATAGTCATTGTAGTGACTTGCTATGGGCTGGACGGTCCGGGGATCAAACCTTGGTGGGGGCGACTAGCGCTGGGGCCTGCCCAGCCTCATGTACAATGAGTACTGTGTCTGTTTCAAGGGGGTAAATGGCCGGGGCGTGGCATTGACTATCCACCCCCATCTAGCGCCAAGGTTAAAGAAAGAGTAGAGCTATACCATTATTTCCCCTCTGGACCTCCATGGCCTGTTCTAGGGTAAACTTTACCTTGCTGATAATGTGGACATGCCTGTAGCCATGCAAGTGGGGTAAAAGGCATGTTGTGAGGAATGGCGTTCATGACGTGGATTTGCCGACGTTGATATGTGAGAACTGTGAACATGACTAACAAATCGGCACAAGAAGTGTGCTGCCGTCAAGAACAGTTGTTTATTAGGACTATTTGCATAAGAAAGGAAAGCTCAAACCTTAGCCTTGATACTATGAGTCTCTTTGAATATTTGTTCCTTTCACTAAATTGAAAAGTGAGAGCCAAACTTTTCTGTCACCACAGTGAAGCCTCATATGCCAACATCAATGAGCAGCTGTCAATTAAATTAAAATCCAAAGGCTACCCTAGATGCTGTAATTATTCCTGCTTAACATCAGTGTCTGAGTAACATGTAACCTGGAACTTTAAATATTTTATCACTAAAATTAACTTTCAGTGAATGGCGTTAAACCATAAACATTCTGTAACTAAAATCAAGCCTAATCTTTGTGAATTTGTGTCAGTAAATTGAAATGTGAAAGTCTAACAGTGCTATAAATAGTTCTGTTGAACGTAGTTTATTTGAATAAAATGAAATCTCAAAGCACAAATGTGAACCTCAAAGCATAACCTCTTTGATTTTTAATCAATTTTTCTTTCTCGTTGTGTGTTGCGTATCTTATAGGAACAGCAGTTTAATTTTGTGCTGCTAAAATTATCCCTTTAAGTGACTAATGGGTTAAATGTCTGTGCTTTTACATGTTCCTTTGATTTCGTTACTTTAGCATCTGTTATAATCTTATGTTGGCTTCCCTCATATCGATTTGCTTCAAAGTTATAAAAGGCAAGAATTACTGAAGAGTGTGATGATGTTGAAAATAGCTACCTTTTCATTTCCATGTAAATATATAGTTTTGGATAACAGAGATGTGGAGGCATTAGTGAGTGAACATTCGTAAAATGTTACTCTGAGACAAGAAAGAAATGAGGACACTAGTTTGGACTAGTCCCCAACTCTAATAGTGCAATTTGTCTGTATTAGATGTTATGCTATGCCTGCCAGTCATTCCACTGTTGGTTCTGTGTTTTGTTATACTCACACGCAGTGACCAGATGTCGCAGTCAAGTGTATGACACCTCTGCTTTGTATTCAAATTTCCTAGCTTCAAAACCTCAGTCTAGAAACCTGCAGTCTTGACTGGGCCTTGTGGTCTTCCTTAGTTCTTCCAGACATTCTGGGATAGTACCTTGAATAGGTCATGACCACATCCTTCCACATCCTTTCTGATTCATTATTTAGTCTTTATTGTACCAGTTGTCAAGAAGAAATAGCTTGGTGGGGCATGTGGCATGTTTGCATACTGGGTTTTGGTGGAGAGACCTGAGGGAAAGAGACCACTTGAAAGACCTAGGCATAGATGGGAGGATAATATTAAAGTGGATTTTAAACAAGTTGGATGGGAAGGCATGGACTGGATTGATCTGGCTGAAGATAGTGGCAGGTGCTTGTGAAAACAGTAATGAACCATCAGGTTCCATAAAATGTGGGGAATTTCTTGACTATGAGGACTTGTTAGCTTCTTAGGAAGGACTCTGATCCATGGAACTATTTATTGTACCAGTTGTCATGGTATTGCCTGAGCTGACAGCATTGAATGAAACATAATTAAAGCTTAGATGTCACAAACCATAAATACATAACAATAATTGTGTCAGAACTGCACTGTTGTGGGGTCATGCAGTTTTTAAAGTTAAAAGTTACATTTATTTTGACTGAATGAGCGATTCACAACAGTATTTGGTGCCACTCTTTGCTGCTGTATCATGCCAGTGACTTCTAGCAAGGGATTTACTTATCCCAGGAGATCGGTGATAGCGATATTGCATAAAAGTTATTACCAGTTTAATTAGCCTCTGGTTTTGCCACCAGTTCTGTAACAGACACTGCCTCTTGGGTTCATTTCGTGTGTTAGGATCATTGCAGGCTCTCATCTACTCTCAAATATCCCCTCTGTGAAAGGGAGGATGGATATTCAGAAGAGGGGAGGTTAGGTTAGGTCCGTTTCTGTGCATTGTTTGACTTTTGTACACTTAAAGTGGAGAAATGATTAGTGAAATTTGGTGTGAATTTAAAAGATAAGGAGATACATGATTTACAGTTACATTTACTTCTAAACCATTTTAGGACCAAGCTTTGTGTATACTCTTTTGTAATTGGTTATATTTTTTTCTTCACATGAGAGTTTCACTTGTTATATGTTCTTTGAATTTTTTATTTTTTCATGTCTCTGCAAAGATTATGAGTTGAAGAGCTGGTAAACCATTCTTTCCAGGTGAAATTCAGAGAATGAGGGCGGTAGTAAATCCTGAGATATTGAGTAACTGAACATGTTTGAAATTTGAGTTTTTTTTTTTCAAAGCAGTGTTCTTAACGAGTCAGGTCTCGGTTGTGATGCTGCGTCTCTGGGTTAAACCTCTGAAGATTAAGGCAGTGAGTTCTTTTGAAAAATCAAAAGACACTAACCCATTTATACAGTGTCACATCTCAGAACACCTGAATGCTTAAAAAATAATCTAGTTTGACTTGAAAAACGTTTAGGTGAAATGGCTGATGTATCTCTTTGTCCCTGACTTCTTGCACCTGCTGGGCCTTGAATGTTATGGGTGCCTGCAGTATTGCATCCTTGCTATTTTTTTTTTTTTTTTAACTATGTTATTTAAGAATACTGTCAATATGCTAAGATAATATAGCAGTGGTGATTGATGGATGAGTATGGAGCATTATTGTAATGATACTGACAGGTAAACCAAATTACTTTGAGAAAAACTGGTCACAGTGCCACTTTGTCCACCACAAATCCCACATGGACCACCCTGAGATTTAACTGATGTGTGGGTGGTGGAGTAGTTGGCAACTAACTGCCTTAACTTTGCCGTGGTCCCCTTTTTATATGATGCTTTATTCACATAAGAGATTTGAGGTTCTTACAGTACCAAATATTAAGAATTTGATTTTCTGGGATGTAACACCATGTAGGTTGCTGGCAGTGATTTAGAGGTCCTTGGTGCCCTTGTCTTCTGGTAGATTAAAGTCTCCTTGTGTCATAGCCGGTCTTCAGATAAGCTCCCTCCACTAGGTACCTCTCAAGCGTAACCAGTACAGTGATACCTCGGCTAACGAAGATAATTCGTTCCGGAATCACATTCGTTACCGAAACGTGAGCAACTTTCTGCTTCCCTTGGGTTTGTCGCTTACTTTTTTTGGTTGGTGGGTCTCCCCTATGTGATGTGGTCAGCTCATTTCTTTGTCACACACAGACAGACGGAAAACATAAGCTCCTGGAATGGCCCGACCGTTCATGTTTGCTGCTTTATGTTAGCGCGAGCATCCACTAAAACATTCGTTAGCCAAGTCCGAAAAACAGCGAAAAAAATCTTCGTTAGCCGAAAAATTCGTTAGCAGGGTCACTCGTTAGCCGAGGTATCACTGTACATGGTAAGACCGTAGTTACACCTCCCTTATACGCATTGGTACAGTACTGTAGTGTCATACTATTGCTTCCAGGTTCCTACGGCTGTTCCCTCTGAACTTGTCCCCTGGAAAACACATGATGATATCATTGGACCAGACTGTTAGCAACCTGGGAACAGAACGCAGGAGGATCTATGATATTATTAATGTTGTTTGAGAGTCTGCAGATGGCGACAAAGGTAAAAATACACTAAAATTATGCAGAACTCAGTGAACTCTGGTTGGGTACAAGGCTCAAAAAATGTTTGAAAACGTGTGAGTCGTCTTTAGTAGTCTGGAGATGAGTCTCGTTGTGACAGTATTGCCATGCACACGTATTTCTCTAAATTGCCCTGGGTGAGTTACAACAACTAACTCCCTGGATGACAAGTCCAGCAAGATTCAGGTGTCAGTTGCTGGCTGCTGTGTTTCCAAGTCTTGCAGGTTAGGAATGGTAAAACTGTGTCATTCAAACTCTTCCTAACCTTTGGAGCTCCTACTTTGTGCAGTACAGATTGATCTGTTGCATCTGGTTACAGACCATCAGCTGTACCAGTTATGTGGCCAAGGTCATGGATCATACGATAAACTGTTTAATCATGTGGATCCTTGGGAGCAGAAACCTTTCCAGTGTTCACTGTAGATTTTGATGCCACAGATTCACTGTCGACCATCTGGTGATTGTGGAACACAACATCCAGAACTGTTTTATCTTGTGACCACATGTGGTCACTGCCTTCTGTGACCTGGAGGAGGCATGTGACATGGCTTGGCAAAACGGTATTCTAAGAATCTTCCATGAATGCAGTCTGGGGGTTTGTGCCCCACGCCTTTAGTTACTTTTGTGTCTGTATCAACAGCGCCTTCTATGTACTTTGTCTTAAAAACGGAAGGAGTGGTGTAAGGATCAGTTTTAAGTGCAGCCTCGTGTGCATTTGCCATCATTGAAGTGTTTAACATGGTAGGGAGCATGAGGAGGGTGAAATAAAGGCGTCATAAATTAAGATTGTGGTCTTCGTAGTTATGATTCCGTCTGTATGGTATCGTAACCAAGAAGGTCACGATTTTCATTTTAAAAACTATATAGGCCTTAAATCTCTTATTTCAAGTTAATGTCATTTTATTGCACTGAAATTTAAGAATGATCAAATGCTTGATTTAAGTGAACAATTAGTTTTAAATCATTATTGACTCCAGGGTGACTTGCTATATTTCACTGTGCTCATTTTATGTCCTGCTGCCACTGTTGCAGAGATATCACAGTGTGGAGAAAATGTATATGGTGCTCATAAGAAGATGTGATATTATTACCATAAATGCCTGATTTATTGATATGTTACATTTGAAGCATATGTGTTGATATCACAGAATTATTAAAGCACAGGAGAGCCCTTGTGTGAAGCTTTCACAGCGACTGAATTGAGTGAAACTTTCTTGGCGTAGCGGTTAGAAAGTTTCGTTGACCTTTTTTATGTTAAAAATGTTTATTATATGATCACTATACTTCCAGTGCCCCTTGCACAAAAAGTTTTGAAATTTTTCATGACCGTAGCCAGTGTTTTCTTTAATGATGCTTTCCATAGCAGCTGTGATTTCTTCCTTCTATTCTTCAGCATTCTAGGGAGTACGATCCCGCACATAACCTCGTGTGATTACCTTGTTAATCATTTACATTTTGAACCTGTTGAATTGCAGCATATCCAAAAATGTATTTGTACCATTATATAATATTTTGGTTACTGTAGTAAAATTTGTATGTTCATAAGTGCTTAATTCATCGAAAGCTAATATTCAGTTTAGTTTAGTGCCTTACATACAGAATTAATTACAGTGACAGACAAGAAAGACAAGTCTGAAAATGGATGATGATTACAGGTTGCAAAAAACCACTATATGTGGTATGGGTGTCAGCATCTGCACATCACGTTGGCATTACTGAAGGGACTGGCTTTGCGGCTCAAACTGCAGGATCAGGTACGTTACTGTCCTGTTGTTTCAAAGTTGGACTCGTCTTCATTTTCGATCGTACATGGTTAAATATGCAACATTTTCAGACCCAAAAACTCGTTACTGTGATTGTTATGGTTACTATTGTTACCACATGTCCTTTTACGGGTTTCTTGCTTTCTATTGTTGCCATGGTGACTGCATTTTGGCAGTAGTGTTAGTGTTAGTGTCACTCTGTCCTGACAAGTTTGTGTCTGCCATATTTGTATTGTTGATTGCAGGAAATTAGAAATTATGAATTTGGATTGATCTGTAGTGGCATAACGATCAGATTTAATAAATCTCTCCAGCAGTTCTTGAGTTGAAAGATGCAGATGGACCATTATGACCAGTACCATATGACTGCAAAATATCACTAATGTGTATTTGGATTTTCCCATCGTCATTAATTACACAAACACGATGTTTCAAAAGCAGACTTCGTCTTCAGCTAGCTCACCTGAAGACGAAAGCAGTCTGTTTTTAAAACGTCATGTTTGTATAATTAGTGACGATGATAGGAAAAGTCCATTGATATTTCACATGTTACGCCATTGTCGAAGAATTATATATAGTGTGCACCAAGTTTCTGTTCTTGCGTAATGTACCGAGACTCTGTAATAACATAAATATTAATAAATGAATCACTCAGCCTTCAAATTTGTCACTGTTTTTTTTCTTCATGTTTTTCAATGCAAAATTATCCTTAATGTTTTATATTGCTCTACAGATTCAGTTTCTGCATCCGAAACACAAATCCAGTCTGGTGCGTGTGGTGGCTGACGATTGTAATGGGAAAATTATGGACAACTTACAGCACATCATTGAGCCCAATGGGGGCACTGTGCAGACAGACAACGTACCAGACCCACTTCACTGCACCCCATCACGACCCATACACCTGAGTGGGGCCTCTGTAGCAAGTTGGGTAAGACTTTAAGGCACTGGTGAATATTTGTTGCACCTTCTTAATTCAGGAGTCCAAGGCTCCCTGGATGTGAATATAAATGTTTGAGGCCCTGGAATAATAATAATAATAAAAGCTTAAAATGTCCTTCAGCAGTATCAAAAAAATAACTACAAATTACCTGTAAATGCTGGGTTACAAACCCTAGAGTGAACACATTTAAATGCCCAGAGTTTAACTTGTGGCCTGCTAGACTGCGCATGCACCATTGCAGTATTGCAACATGTGGTCTGCTGGACTGTAACACCACTGTAGTATTGCAGCACATGATTACCAAACGTTAAAGTGTGGAATACAGAGTGTCTTTTTTATGCAGGATTTGACTGGGATGGGTGAGAGTTCTCGATCAGATGCCACAGCTGTCCTGGACAACTGTGCGGAGCGTTCGCTGGGTGTCATGTGCCAGAAGTTCATCATGCTGTTCCTCATTTCAAGCAAGGTATACGGAATTTATTTGCTGCACATTAAACGTATTCTCTTCACTCCAAAATGTATTGATGTTTCAATGAAGCATGCAAGAAGCAGAGTGCTGAACCATTTATTAGACTTAGGATTATTGGTTTCTGGGCTTCATCCATTGCCTTGTATTCAGAAAAGAACTAATTAACTAACCACATGGAATATAGTCACGAGAAGCGAATTGTTCGTCAGCTAGTCAGAAATTCTGCACATTTTATGGAACCTGATGGTCATGAGATTGGAGGTTCTTGTAGCATTGTTTTTGAGGGTTCAGGTTTTCTGCTTATGATGCTGTGTCATTGGGTGTGTGGTTCCTGGTGTTTCAAAGGAATGTGGTGCCTTTAAACCGTTGGAGCCGCCGACCCAACAACACAGCCACACATTCCAGAAGACCTGAATTCTCAACCTGAAGGTTCATTACTGTATTCACAAAACCTGCTGCTTGTCGTTCATAATGGGATGTCCCGGATACTGGGTCTATTTCCCTTCTCAGTTGACAGTGTTGGGAGGCATGTACGCTTCAAGTGCGGCGGAGAGAGCTACTCACAGTCACTGAACAACCTGTTAGCTGTCTACTTCCAGTATATATATACCAAGCTTTAGGTTCTGTCAGCAGGAGTTTTTGAAATACTTTGTTCTTTTTTGAATATAAAATGGTGGTCATAGTCAAGAAAGCAAATAACTTAAAACGTAGTAGAAGCCTTAAAATTGTCATATTTATTTTGTTGTTGCACCAACAATCTGAAATAGGAAATGGAATGATGAAAGTATTAAGAAAGCATTTCAGTTTATTTTGAAGCATGAAGTAAACAGAATGTAACTGACAACACTGTCTAATTGTCCACCATATTAGGTAATAATTAAGGGAGGAGTTGTTGTCCCAGGATGTGACACTCAACTCTATTTACAGTAATGTTCTGATTTCGAACCCTAGTGAAACCCATGTACAGATTTTTTTTATTTACAGTTGGAACCTTAACCCCCTACCAATGATAAAACTTTGGGTTTGAAGACTTACTTCCCCTACCCCGTGCAGTTTAGAGCCCACGTACAGCGATAGGTCCCCTCTGCGAACAGTCACTCTTATGATCATGCTGTCATTAGGGATAACAGAATGTGATGAACAATGGGCTCCGCTGTGGTTCAGGGCTCACATTAAGCTTTAGCCCCATCTGCTGACCATCTTGCTGATGATATGCTATCATTTGGGATAATGGAATCCAATCTATTGGTGCCTTTGCACCTTATATACGTGAACAGAGGCCTGAAGACCACAACTTACATATGCAGACAGAGGAAAGGAGACAATACCTGCAGTGAACTAGGCAACTGAGAGATTGACCACCAAATGCCTTTTTACTGTAGCCTGTAACAAACACCATGCTAGATGTGGGTAATTATACGACCACTCCCCAACTTACGTCCATCCCACTTATGACCAACCGAAGTTACGACCAAAATTTCGTTAAGAATGTTTCAATTCAAACTACTATAAAAATGTGATGTATTTAACAACTATCTGAATAACCTTTTTTGTATATCATTGAAGAAACTCTGTTCTTTTTATTTTGCAACAGAAGGCTACTTATTTGAACTCCCCTTGACCTGTTGGAGGGTGTATATTCCACCTCATTTCGTATTTTTTACTTACAACTGGGTGTTTGGGACGTATCTTTTTTGTAAGTTGGGGAGCACCTGTATTGTGAACATGAATATCCGGATGTTTTCTAAATGCAGTGCAGAAACCACATATGGTAGAGTAGCTCTTCTTGAGAGACCTGATTAAAAACGGTTAAATTAATGTTTGTGAACTCAGGTGGAAGCCTTGTGAAGAATAAGCGTGCTTATTTCTCTTGCAGTCAGAGTTGGTGAACCTTGACCTGGCAGCCTCAGTTCTGCTTACTGAAAACGTGGTGGAGAAGACCGTTGGGGGCGAAGATGACGCACTGCCATGCTGCCACAAGTCCAATCGTGACAGAGAGTCAGAATCAGGTGGAACAAAGGCTGGGCGTTTTAAGACAACAGTGAGACGCCTGTATGACATTGCCAATGTCCTCACATCACTTGGCTTGATTTGCAAAGTGCAAAATACTGAAAACAGTGGCCGTAAACCTGCATTTAAGTACACTGGTCCGTCTGTAGAGGCAGCCCTATTCACTGACCAAGGTGAGAGCAATGTCATATTACTTCGTCTTTCGTACATTGTAATTAACCACAGTGTTTGTGTCATTTATTGCTGTGGTCACCAGTCATGTTTGTGTGACTGAATGTAGTGATAGTGGACATCCCAGTAGTCATGTGGCTGTTGGTTTATGTGACATGTTTTTGCTGAGTGGGAGCTGCAGTGTAAAGGTTAAATTAAAGTTGAAGTTGTCCATATGCAGGAATGAAGGTATAGCGCCACTCGCTTATAGGCGTGCTCGCAAAATTGTGAAAAGTGACAATTAGCTTTGTCCTGGCTGGCTGGCTGCCCGTTCGCGTGGAACAACTCGGCTCCCACTGGGCGGATTTACATGAAATTTGTTACATGAATTTGCATGAAATTGTTTTTTTTTTTAATCTGTCAAGAACATTCAAATTTGATTAAAATCTGACAAGAATAATGGGTACTTTACGTGAAGACATATGTACATTTTTCCAAGAATCATGCCTTTTATGAGATAGTGTGGAAAAATACGGTAGAGCCAGACAGGCCACAGATGACAATATAATATGGCGTATGCACTTTGCATGCTGGATAACTAAGGCTACAGACACACACTCACAATATATAATACTTATTGCTATTCCACAGCAACAATGGTTACATGAACGTGCCTCAATGTTACGTTATACGTACGTTGCCTGTCTGGTTAACCTTGGTCCCAGCCACTTTACTCGAAGGGAAGCATGCCCTTTGTGCATTGAATAATAGACTGTGTGGACCCCAGAGTGGGTCTGCATTGCTATGAACCAAAATTTCCCTGATGCTGTGTGGTACACCTGACGTAAACTTTGGAGCATTGGTTTGCTACTTGTGTTCCCCTCCACCCCTCTCCCATCATCCCTTTCAATGCTACCACATTTTGTCCTTGGGTTACAGCTAGAACACACTATGATGCTTACCCTTGTGTCTTGCCTGAAGTGTGTATGTGTTGAAGATTCACACCTTCTGGGAAGTGATGGCATGTAACTGGTTGAGTAGTTTCTGCTGTTTCAAAGGATTCTGCTGTCCTCAGCAACACCACCGTGCGAGCCTCAAATCTCGCACTGTGTACACCTTCATATACATTCTGTGTACCATTATCATAAATGCCGTCACAGTTCTCAGTGCACTTAGTCATTCTCAGATGGGTCTCTGATGAACGTATCAGTGTGGTGTGCGTTTGTCGTGAGTGGGCAAGCCTTTGAATATTGAGTACAACATTTCGGTTGAGGTCTTTGCTCTTCTGTGATGTTACACAGTGTTGATTAGTAGTTAGGTGTATTACACCCCAGGAGAGTGAAGACCTCATTTATACCGTGGCGGAAGCCTGAGATCACGCATTTAAATTCAGTTTATGGTGTGGAGCTGATTGCCTGCTTTAAGGCAGTCAAGGCTGTGTGTCCTTCTGGCAGTACAGCTCCTGCCGTGTACGGACTTTGTGACCACTGTCCAAGCCGTCCCGTCCCAGATGTCGCTCACTCACTGATACTGTAGCTGTCCATGAGTTTCCACTTCTTAATTGGGGTTTAATATAATCGTATCTTTAAATTCCACATGATGCAAGTGTCATTGGCTGCCACTGCTCACCGTATCGATTACATTTAGATTTTACAACTCCCATTTCAGTGTATTTTGGCTGAATGACAAAGGCACTAGGATTGCATCTATGCCAGCAAAACACAGGCAATGAAACGGTGGTGCACGGCACCACTCGATGTCTTTTTGTCACGGGGAGGTTGTGTTAACTTGACTGCAATTTGGTGATTGGCTACCTTGTTTCCAGGAATCCATTGTGTGCATTCTTTAATGTCTAGCTTTGTGTTCAGTACATTTTAGTTGATAATCTGACTTATATTATCAGAAATAGATGATTTTGTCTTCCACTCTCATGTAGTGCAAACTGTGTGATGACTTTGCTGTTAGCCTTTTAGTGAACTGTTGACACTGTTCATCTTGTGTGTGCTGTTATAGGTGCATCAGCATCAAAGGCTACATTGTTATTTTTTCTTAATATCATTTATCTGCTTTTTAACTTTTTCATTAGGTGAGACCTGCTTCTGTAAAGGTATGATAATAATGTGGGTGGCTGAAGTACGGGTGGCATGTGTAGGCTCAGCCGCTGACATGTCTGGAAGCCTGCTGCTGCTGCTACTACTACTAAATACAGTAAAACCCCTATTTAATGAATTGCTGGGGGATTAGGATATACAGTAGAACCCGGATAAGAAGTCCCTGCTTAAGAAGTTTTCCCCTGTAAGAAGTCTGATTTTTAAAGTCCCGAAATCCTATTGCTTTTAATAAGTTTCCCTCTTAATAAGTCTTCCCGCTTAAGGAGTCCCTAATCCTCTGGTCCCTTGAAAGACTTCTTAACAGGGTTCTACTCTATTTCACTAAATCGAGGTTTTCATTAAATGGAGGTTACATTGTTTATATGGAGCTATTGTCAGGACATGAAAAAATCATCACTAAATCCGGGATTTCACTAAATGCGGGAACATTAAATTGGGGTTTTACTGTATGTACAAACTGCTTTATATTTAAAAACACGGCATTTTGCCCACGGAGCGCATTTATTCCGTTTATGTGATTATCGGAATATACCGAGAATTTTCTTAAGGAATGGTATTTGACTGGTCTTACTAATTGAGATGCATTGTGTTTCTTGTGGGATAGAAAGTAAATTCTTATTTATTTACATGGTCATGCTTTAAATTGTGCAGTTGAAGCTTTACTATCTGTGTTATTGCTGCAGACATTCGACTGCTGCAAGCAACACGACAATCGCTCTTGGGCAGCACCCCATATATCAGGCTGCGGAAGTCATTGTTGAGTTGTGAAGCAAGCTCAGTGCAACACGAGAGAAAACAACATGATGCAGGTATGGTAATGTTTTGTATCGTAATGGAGTGGAAATAATAACGCCTTTCAATAGAGAACTATTGGGTTGCTATTTAGTGGGTGTTTAATTTTTATTCTGAAAGCATGTCAAAATTTTTCATCTAAAAGAAGTAATGGGCAGCCATATTGCTATCTGCAATAAAAAAAATGTTTCAATGTAGAACTTTCTGTGTTTTTGGTAGATTTTGCCACCTGTCTTTACATTCTCTTATTTCTAAAGAGCAATAGTGATAATGGCTGTGTCTCTGACTGCCTCCGTTTACAAATTTGTAATTCCAATGTAGCTCTTAATGCCACAATACTGCCTTTCATATTGCAGTTTTCCAGAGCTGCATACTTCTGATCTCTAGCAATGCAATGTTATGCCTCTGTGTCATAGGAAGATGGAGAATGTATTCTCGCACTAAGAGTGAGAACTGGTCAGAGCCACGCAAGAGGAAGGCTCACCATTATGCGGAGGACAGTGGCTGCCTCAGTGACATCCTCCATGTAGCTGAGATGGAGCTCAAACGCTTGGAACACCAAGAAATGAAAAGCTCTCAGAAATCAGCGAGAAAGAAGCTCTTTCCAAGGCACCATTCAGAGACGTGTGTTGTTCCTAAGAGTCACCAGGCACAAGTAGTATCAGGTACTGGGGATAGAGATCTTCACAGTGGGGTGGAGGAAGAGTGTTTGGATAGTCATACAAACACAGTATTTACAGAAGTGAGAAATGAAAGTACATTTGCAGGGGCGAAGGAATCAAGCACTTTGGAAAGACCCTTAAAAGTACAGAAAATAGGATTGCTTCATAAAAGTAATAATTCGAATTTGTCAGTCTCAGGGATGGAAGTTAAAGTAATACGGAAACTTGTGAAGGTCGAATCGCACTTGTCCAAGAAAAAAAATAGTGTTGTATTGCCTGTGAGAGAGATGAATTGTTCACTCATTAACAACAACAGCAAAGCTCCAAATCCTATTTCACAGATCCAGTCAGCTTTAATTGCAGACCAGATCAATTTTGCAAACTCGAATGATGCCACTACACCAAAACTGCCACATTTAAAAATATCAGCACAGCATGTGCAGTCTTCTTACGTGGAGGAAACTGATGGCTTTAGTGAAGCTTCACGTACAGATGTCGGCAGCAGTGTTCCAAAAGTACTGTGCGTAGGAAAGGGAGTGACTATAATTGAGATGAAGTTGCCAGCACTGACACAGTGCCTTACTGTACCGAGCAATAATTCTGGAAATGTGACAGCCAGTGCTGTTGGTAACAGCGTATTGGTACCATCACAGCCAGTTGCTCCAAAGCAAGTTTGTTCTCCCTCAGGTTATGTTTATCAAATTGGTACAGGTGGCAGTGCTTCAGGCTCGGTACCTGGTGGTAACGTTTACCGGGCCGTCCAGGTTGGCACTGTGATACAACTAGTCCCTTTGTGCAATAATTCTCTGTCATTAACCAAGTAATAATGCTAGGCTGGGTCATATGGTGAAACTGCACTTCAAGGATGTTATGTGATTAAAGTTGTCACTTGCAGTCTTCATTTTGCTCCTTGTGCAGTGCAAGTTCTAAATGAACGCAGCAAGTAAAGTGGTTGCACGCAGAGTGCTTATAGCAAAATATGGGAAAATATATTACATGCAACATGTTTAAAAATGTAAGTAAAGTATTATATCACTAAGGGTTTGTTTAAATATGGGGGAACTGGTGTTTGGTATACTGTCGCATACGCAACGCTTAGTGGATGTGGGAAACGTTTTGAAATATTGAAGGTTTTCTGTGATGTGACGTGTTAAGTACGTACCAACGAATATTTTGGAGGGACCTATCTACCAGAGTACATGGTGTAACGTGACAAAAATTTTAGCTAATTTACTATTTGCTGCTTGAAATCCCTCAGATCTCTTATCACTTCAAAAAAAATAGCACAGTGTGAGGTTTGTTAATCTGGACACAGGATGCTCTCGATCAAACGTCGTCAGCGCGTCCTTTTGCTCATCCTTTGGCAGTGTACTCACTCATCCATGCACTGTTACGTATTTTCTTAATGAAGACTTCGGATATGACACCGCTTTATTTCCTTTAAGCCCAACATACGAGGTTAGTGATAGAAGTCTGTTACAGAGTTTGGTGTCCGCTATCATAATTCAGTACAATCCTGATTATTTGACAGCAACAGGATCGAAGGATGGTATGATAATTGGAAATGTCAGATATATAGAACACTATGAAATAGACAGTAAATATTGACTCAATGACTCGTTTTATTATAGAATCATCAAGAAAATATGATAAGGCATGAAACAGATTTTCTTGCAAACAAATGTAGTATTTAATATAATTCAAATCTGTAAATGGAAGTTTAATGTGACGCCAGAGTTCTTTTTTGGAAGGATTTCAAAATTTAAGCTGCTTTCATTTCGATTTTAGACCTGTTCATGTGATTTAGCTCAAGTTCATTGTTTGTAAAATATAATGAATGCTGTAAAATGAATATTGATGAATGTAATGCAGCGTTCTTATGACACAGCGTGTCGGATGAACGCAGGGGTGGTTGTCCGTAACGGCTGCATTATGGATGAGCCACTCCTGTATAAAAGTGAATACAGCGAACTAAAGGTTGAATAATCAGGACACTGCTGTACTATTATCGATAGTAAATTGGTTACAAAATGTGACAGCATGATTGCAGAGCGAAACAACGGGCTGGGTATTTCACTGTCACCAACTGTAAAAGTGAGACTTGTGGATAGTGTGAATGTTAACGGTAACCTACAGAATTCAGCGTTAGGTTAGATGAACACTGCAGGTTCCTTTTAAACATTTGTACTTGATCGTGCCGAATTATTTGACATCACATCCCAGAACAACACAGTCTTAAGCACGTGTTAATGACCTTGACATTTGAATGTGCTGAATAGTTATAGTTTTGTGACTCTGACAAACACACTGAACTACAAGCAACAGAAGAATGCTGAGTCACTTTTGGGCTTGCCATTAATGTGGGGAGGGTTCTCAGATCCAAAGACGTCTTTGTGCTTTTGTTTGATGCATTCCACTGTGTTGATCGATACAAGCGAATAAATCAAAACTGCCATTTCACAGCTATTATAAATACAGCATCAAGTTATCTTTATTAACTGATATGAACCATGACTACATGTTGCGGCTAAAATTAGCCATATCTGGAATTTACTTGATAGTGGCTAATTTTAGCCGCAACATGTAGTCATGGTTCATATCAGTTAATAAAGCTAATGTGATGTAGTACTTAACAATAGTTGAGAAATTAGAATGTTGAGTTATTCATTAGGTGTTTGTGCATTCCGAGTTCATTTGTGCGTTATGATCACTCAGTGGGTGGGAGACCTCTCAAAAATTCATATTTCTGAAGCACATCCTTCACTTTGTAAGCAATTTGGTTGTGTTTTTTCAGCCTTATATCTTGTAGTTCCTCCCACTACACCGGCATATTTGTTGTTTAATGCACACAATCAACACGGTAGTTCATTACATAATAGTGTCTCCCATTAGGTGAAGAAAGTTCTAGGACGAATATATAGTGGGCCCAATCCGAACACAGGGAACTTCAGAGTAATCAGTATTTCAGGCTTTTACTGTAATTATGATGGGTGCTTCTTGTACCTGGTGTCCATATAGATCACTTGAAACTGACCTGAAACAACATCTGATGTGTAACAAGAGCTTGGGCATTGTTAGAGCAACAATCCAGTATCATTATGAGTCCTTCTGTTCTGTATACCAGCAAGGTGTAGGCTGTTACTTCAAGTATACACAACCCCTGCAAAAAGAAATTCGATGTGTGTGTGTTGTTGTTAAGGAACGTCTTAATGTTCTGCCCATGCCAATGAACTATAAACACTTTCACTGACCTTATTTCATGCAAAAGTTTATAACCCCTGTTTACACTGACCACAACTGGTACCTAATTGCTTGGGGATGTTTCATTAAAGTAAAAGCCCATAAGACACTGTGGTCTACTCCAGAGGCTGTTACTTCAAGTATACACAACCCCTGCAAAAAGAAATTCGATGTGTGTGTGTTGTTGTTAAGGAACGTCTTAATGTTCTGCCCATGCCAATGAACTATAAACAATTCCACTGACCTTATTTCATGCAAAATGTCATAACCTCTGTTTACACTGACCACAACTGGTACCTAATTGCTTGGGGATGTTTCATTAAAGTAAAAGCCCATAAGACTCTGTGGTCTACTCGAGAGGCTGTTACTTCAAGTATACACAACCCCTGCAAAAAGAAATTCGATGTGTGTGTGTTGTTGTTAAGGAACGTCTTAATGTTCTGCCCATGCCAATGAACTATAAACACTTCCACTGACCTTATTTCATGCAAAAGTTTATAACCTCTGTATATACTGACCACAACTGGTACCTAATTGCTTGGGGATGTTTCATTAAAGTAAAAGCCCATAAGACAATGTGGGCTACTCAGAGGCTGTTACTTCAAGTATACACAACCCTGCAAAAAGAAATTCTATGTGTGTGTGTTTGTTGTTAAGGAACGTCTTAATGTTCTGCCCATGCCAATGAACTATAAACAATTCCACTGACCTTATTTCATGCAAAATGTCATAACCTCTGTGTATACTGACCACAACTGGTACCTAATTGCTTGGGGATGTTTCATTAAAGTAAAAGCCCATAAGACAATGTGGGCTACTCAGAGATGTGAATCCTCCGTAGACGAAGGTGAGTTTTCTGCTTTACCTGCAGGTGAATAGTCTGCAGTACCCACTGGATAGGAGACTAGGCAGGTCTTAGAGCCCTTCTGGTTGCTTCATATATTGTCCTGTTTATTTGGACAGTGTCCCATCGAAACTCGTCAAAATTCAAACAGCACAGTAAACTATATTCATGGTCTTCATGGATGTGATGCCATGTAATTTCATCTTCAGGCTAGAAGAGGCTTTTGCCCTGAAGATGGAGGCAACAGGTTTGTCGGGAATGTTGTTACCTTTTCACCAACTACACAATGTCACGTCTCAGAAGACACAATTTATAATATTGACTGTTAAGAAAGCATAAAATTTTATTTGAATTTATGTACTGGTCTGCTGTTGGGAAAAGACTTAAGTAGTTTTTTTTGCTTTATTATATGTGTTCGTAATAGAATTACCATATTTATCCAAATGTAAGTAACCCCTCACCATCTTCAATTTTCAGGAAAATGCCTGTACACGATGTGTTTAACTTTGTGTTCAGTTATAACGTGACCCCCTACTTTTGAGATGATTAATAAGAAATAAAGTATTTTCTTATATTCGGGTAAATACGGTAATTTGAGGGTCATAATGTATAACTTTCTTCCAGATGTGTCCTAATTTTAATTTTGCTAAATATTGTGTGCATGTACGCTTCATGAGGATGAATATACATGTTGTGGATTAGAAGTTTATTTTTCACAAGATATATCTGTTTAATTAGGTAATACCAGAGAATGTAATTAATTATAATGTTATGAGCTTATATTCAGAGTTTGACAGACATCATAGAATGAATTTGTATATTTTGGAACTAACAATTGCTTTTATTAAATGAAATTATGGTGTGCTCGGTTATTTTTGTGGTCTTTTTTTTCTTACATTTTTGGGATGTTAGCCGTCAGAATTTAGCTGCAACATGTTTTGAAATCATGCATTTTACCCTGAAGATGACAGTGCAGCATATGTGAAACACTGGAGCAGCTTCAGAATACTCCAAAATCGAAGCTGCACAATAGTAGGGTAATGTTTAATTGTTCCTGTGGTTTAATTAAGACACTGTCAGTATCTACACCTGGGATGTGAAGCATGTGGCCTGGCTCAGTGTCATATATATTTTTTTTTATTTAAAATGTTTCGCATCTCTGGCCTCAGGATTCCAAATAAAGTTTTCCACCCCTGGATGGTAACATGCAAGATCCATGAGCAAAGAAATAAATTCGTTAATTGTCACATTTTTATTCAGTTTTTAAAAGAGTAAGTATTCCTATTAGTCTGTTGTTCTTAAACAAAAAAAAGTCGCACATAATGGCTTTTCTCGATGGTGCATTTTACCTTATGATGAGGTTTGTATACGCTAATGACCCTGACTGACAGCTTAGCTACTGTCAGGTTCTCACTTGCTGGACAGGCTAAAGCATACGCGTCAAACGAAGAGAGACCCGCCCTGTCTACAGGCAGTGAGTTGGCAACCCCACCGCTAGAATGCGCAGCGTTCGTGATGCTATCAGCGGACATTTCGCTTACTGACAAGCTTCTGCGTGGGATAGACCAACAGCCATGAAGACGGAACAAGCCTGTTGCTGCTGAGGACGACTTAAAGACCTACATGTGTTCATGTCGAATGTAAGGGTTAAATATTTATGGGACCGAAGATTGTTCCCAACATAAGTCGGAAATAAAATGACATAGCTATGTGAACTGCCCTCTTTTCACGCAAGTCTCGTAGTTTAAGGTGTCATTAACCCTTTAAGGCAGAAACGTAATCAGGTTTATTTAAAGACCCAGTCCGTACCGCGCAGTAAACACACTCCGTCTCTGTTATACAAACCAGTCAGTTAATGTTGTACAGTGAAATAATCGCTGTTTGTTCTGAGATCCACACAAAACACATAAATACAGTCCGTACCGCGCAGTAAACACACTCCGTCTCAGTTATACAAACCAGTCAGTTAATGCTGTACAGTGAAATAATCGCTGTTTGTTGTGAGATCCACACAAAACACATAAATACAGTCCGTACCGCGCAATAAACACACTCCGTCTCAGTTATACAAACCAGTCAGTTAATGTTGTACAGTGAAATAATCGCTGTTTGTTCTGAGATCCACACAAAACACATAAATACAGTCCGTACCGCGCAGTAAACACACTCCGTCTCAGTTATACAAACCAGTCAGTTAATGTTGTACAGTGAAATAATCGCTGTTTGTTCTGAGATCCACACAAAACACATAAATACAGTCCGTACCGCGCAGTAAACACACTCCGTCTCAGTTATACAAACCAGTCAGTTAATGTTGTACAGTGAAATAATCGCTGTTTGTTCTGAGATCCACACAAAACACATAAATACAGTCCGTACCGCGCAGTAAACACACTCCGTCTCAGTTATACGAACCAGTCAGTTAATGCTGTACAGTGAAATAATCGCTGTTTGTTCTGAGATCCACACAAAACACATAAATACAGTCCGTACCGCGCAGTAAACACACTCCGTCTCAGTTATACAAACCAGTCAGTTAATGTTGTACAGTGAAATAATCGCTGTTTGTTCTGAGATCCACGCAAAACACATAAATACACTGTGTGGGCAGAACGTAGAATTTGTGAATGTTAAACGTGGTGGTACATATAGTAACCACTGGGATTAAAGGGTTAAACGAAAATGCATTTTATGTTTTGTCGCCTCGTAAATTAATAAATCCCAAGAGGCTAACAGCGAATGCACCAAATTCTTATTCATACACGTCCTAACTTGTTTTCTCTGTTAACACTGTGACCAGAGCCTTTGTGGGCCCATCCAGCCTCCCATTCGTGTGTCGGCAGGATCAGTTCAATATTTAAAGGCCCCCCCACGCATCGCTCTGCACTCAGACCGTTTAGGGTCTCAGAACAAATGGGCCTAATTTTCCAAGTTTCACTCATAGCACACCATACACTGACCATGACGTCATGTAATACAATCTGCTGCATGTCGCCCTTCTGGCGCCTAGAATTTTGAAGTGGCTCCTAGATTTTGTAAAATTTTTGCACTTCTAGTGGTAATAGTAGTAGTAATATTAGTACCATACAGTCGACTGGATGATATTCCTACTTTGTATTCAGGAGGTCCTGCTTTCAAATCTGGGCTCAGACTATCTATACTGATATAGTTTTGTCGTGGTTCTTCTCAGTTCATACAGGCAAACGTCACTATAGTATCTGTGACAGGCCACGACCGCTTCCTGCACTCCGTTACTAACCAATGTAAGTACAGTATGACACTATATAGGACGTGTCATGGCTCAGGCGTTTAGTCACCGGCGTTTCGCCGCAGAGGCCCGGGTTCGATCCCGGGTCAGTCCATGTGGGATTTGGGGTGGACAAAGCGGCACTGGGACAGGTTTTTTCCCCCAGTACTTCGGTTTTCCCCTGTCTGTTGCATTCCATCGGTACTCCATTACACGGAAAAACGAAAAATACTAATCATCATCATAGGGTTACACAATAAGCCTTAAGGCTGCGGTGTGTCCGTAGCTTCTGCTGCGGGGCCCTTCACCACAAATGACACTATATAGTGTGCAATACTCTCAGCGTCGTTAAACAAACCAACGACCCATCTCCACTCTTGTCAGAAGACGATACAAACGGACGGAGCGTGGCTCGTAATCGTGTAGTTGCAGCAGCTGCCGGTAGGGTGTGCTGACATGATCACTGCCCCTATTCTCACCCACGCACAGCCCGCGCTCGTCAGTTGTTAACCTGAAGTGCGTGATGGTGCTTGCTGTGATACTGACAGCCAGCTAGTGCGGACAACCGTTGGGTGTCTCAGGTTAGTAGCATGCTTATACTGCTAACGTATAGGGGGCGTGGAGATGGAGGGTATGATAGCACGTATGGGAAGACAAGAATGACTACAAAATATTGACGGGGCGCGACTCATTTGGGAGAATTTGGCGTAGAAGAAAGGACAATATTAAAATAAATTTCAGGAACATATGCAGTGAAAATCCGAATGTAGCTTTATAGTGTTCTGTCAGTGGTTCCGAAACTGTGATCCGCGGAGATCAGGCTTACAGCGAGGTTTTGACAGGATATTCGCACACAAGTAACACAAAGATTCACCACGGAGGCCCGGGTTCGATCCCAGGTCAAGTCCATGTGAGATTTGTGGTGGACAAAGTGGCACTGGGACAGGTTTTTCTCCGAGTTGTCGGTTTTCCCCTGTCGATTTCATTCCACTGGTGCTCCACTACTTGTAAAACTTGGTAAAAAACTGCTCATCTTCATCTTCATTACAGGGGTTGCACAATAAGCCTTAAGGCTGCGGTGCGTCCGTAGCATCAGCTGCGGGGCCCTTCACCACAAAAAAAAAACACAAAGATGAATGTTAATACCACAGGTTGTTTAGAGAAACAAGTGGTGTGTTGGTCAGTGAAACTTGCAGTTGCTGTCCTGCAATACGACGAGTGGACACCGTCCCTACTTGGCGCCATAATGTTAGGAAAAGCAGGGGTCTGAACAATTATTGGTGTTACAACCTGCAGAGCAAATAATCTACAATAAATTTGATATTCTACAACCTCCGTGCAACTGATATACATAAATAATTGCACTTGTCCACGAAGAGAGAACCACTATTACATGTTTCGGCTGTTATTTATAGCCATCTTCAGGGAGCACCAATATATATTAAAAGACATATACAGTGTTAGGACACGGCATTGTCAATTGTAAATGGTAAAATACACAGTGACAATATACCATTACAAGACCAATGTATAGTGTTGGCAGTCCTATATGTTAACGTTATGTTAACATTATGTTAACGACAATCCTGTAATATTTTAACATAACCTTAAAACATATTGGCAACGCTATATAGTGGTGTTGTAATGACATTGTATTTTACCATTTACAGTTGACAACGCTGTATGTCTTTTAGTATATATTGGTGCTCCCTGAAGATGGCTATAAATTATAGTCGAAACATGTAGGAGTGTTTCTGTATTCATGGACAAGTGTAGTGTGTTGGTGATAAACTTATTTGTGTGTTAAGCTGAAATGAAGGTTACTTCTAACTAACAAATTTCGTCAAATTGCGGTAACATACGATGTGTCCTGTTTGACCAACAAATTTCGTCAAATGACGGCGACATTCGATGTGTCCTGTTTGACTTGCCTCTGATTTTCAATCAACATAAACGCGCTCAACCACATATAACTTCAACACACGGGTTTTATTTGTCTGTGAATAGATGTAAGTCTATCGAAATCAGAAAGCTTGCGAAACACCGTGTGGTTTGATTTATGTAAGGACTGTCCCAGTGTGTGACTGCACATTGTCAAACGGTGGGACTGCTGCATGATGAGCTGGAAAGTGGAAGGGACTGATCGTGGTGTAATTTGAGGGACTAGCATTTCTGTCGAGGAACTGGGTAAAAGCACCAACAATATGATGAGTTGGCCGGAATGTGGATTGAGCCTGTGTTAGTTTGGCTGGCTTCTTAAATCAGAACAAGTCAAGGCGTCGCTGCTGTCCGTGAGTTTATTGTTGTGGTAGAACTGTAAGAGTTATTGTCTGGGAATGAGTTACACTTTGCTGTATTCAACAGAATTACGCAGCACAGTACACGAAGATCACTTAACAATTCTGGTATACTCAATCTCTAAGCTTTATAAAGGACAGTGCTTACGATAACTACCTTTGGTTTAGGGAGCCGTATTAGTTATAGCGACTAGGCTACGTGCTGGACGGTCCGGGTTTCGATTCCTGGCAGGGGAAAGACATTTTTCTTTTCTCTAAAACGTCCAGCCCGGATCTGGATGTCGGCGTTCTTGCTCCGGGGTAAAGGGGCCAGGGTATGAATTTGACCACTCACATCTAGTTCCGAGGTTAACAATAGGTGGAGCTATACAACTACGCCCCCTATATGCCTTCATGGCGTGAAGAGGAACAATTTTGTAACACTTGTTTGACATTAAAGGAACGGCTCTTGTGAGTGCGGTAATGAACCTTCGGGTTCCATAAAACGCGGGGAATTTCTTGACTAGCTGACGACCTGTTAGCTTCTCAAGAAGGACTGTGCTATATGGAGTTATTTAGTTACTTAGTAAGTTAGTTAGTTAGTAAGTTAGTTAGTTAGTGTGTTAGTTAGTTAGTGTGTTTCCCACACATTGTGTTTCTTAGCTTACTGTATGCTTCTCACAACATACAGCGGGTTTACTTAACAGCATTGGCTGATTGGTTTTTATAAGGAGAACTATAGGGTGCTTTTTTTTTCCTCCTTGACCGATAATCGCCGGCCGAACGCTAAGCCCGACGCTCTGCCAGAGTGGCGTCGTACGCCGCATGTCGGGGAGGTTTTAACAGTCGATGACGGGAGCTAGACAAACGATCGGAGGGATAGTAGCCTTTAGAAAGTCTAATAAAAACTGACTAGAGCGTCGGGCCGGCGCTTATCGGTCAAGTAGGAAAAGAAACACCCTCTATACAGCGGTCGCCAACCGGTGGTCCGCGGCCCACTGATGGTCCGCGACAAAAATTTTGGTGGTCCGTGGAGAAATTTGGACATTATTTGCAATTTTTATGTTTATTATACTTATCTCAAACAAGCAGCAACAAATATCACACTAATAATTTTGTTATAATTAAACAAATGCATTTCATATTAATAAAATGGAACTTTTATGATCATTATTTTATAGATGTTTGTACCTTTTTAAAAAAAATTAATGTTAGTGGTCCGCGGGATTCAAAATTGTGAGTTTGGTGGTCCGTGAGGTCCGAATGGTTGGCGACCGCTTGTCTAGATGTATTACTGCACTGTATGAGCTGAATCTTTTTGTAATACTTTCATAAACTTCATTCTTAGAATTATTCGGGAATAATTTGATTTGATTAGCCTGTAATTGCTTTATTACTGGCCCCACACATTACACACTATTTTTAGGCGCGTTCACAAAATTCCTAAAAGCTACTATTAGTTTCGTCTTGTCTGGCCTTCCGCATGGAACAACTCGGCTCCCACTAGACGGATTTTCATGAAATCTGATATTTAAGTATTTTTAAAAAATCTGTCGAGAAAATTCAAGTTTCATTAAAATCTGACAACAATAACGGTACTTTACATGAAACCTATGTACATTTATGATAATATCTCGCTGAATTCTTCTTAGAATGAAAATGTTTCAGACAAAAGTTTTAGAGAAAAACAAAACACACATTTTATGTTCAATAACTTTTTTCCGAAAATCGCGCCGTTTATGAGATAATGTGTAAAAATATGGTACAGCCAGACAGGCCACAGATGACAATATAATACAGCGCATGCGCTTTGCATGCTGGATAACTAAGGCTACAGACACACACTCAGAATATGTAATACTTATTGCTTTTCGACGGCAACACTTGTTACGCGAACGCGCCTCAATATTACGTGATACGTGATATGGACTCCATTTGTATCTAGTTTTCAATAAGTGTTTACAAATACTCTGTGTTTCGGTTGCACAAGTTTTAACTATCCAATAACCTGCATTGTCTTTCATATTGAACCAATTACTGCATCCAATCTTCTTTCCCCTTTCCTGCCGTTTTATTAATGATTGCCCGATGTCCCCCTCCCCTAAACATCTCCCCTCCACCTATCCTCTTCTTAACTCTAGTATATTCCAAATCCCTGCTCTCAGCTTTATTCAGTTAAGTTAACATCAGTTAAGCCAGCTAATTAATTCAGAATAGGGAAACAAAATGGCGTGACTGCCTGTTCTGTATATTACAGTGTGACATGCAGACCGCGAAGTTACGACAGGGCCCCAATCTGTGTCAACGCGGTTATAGCAAACGTTTCCAATGTCATTGAACACGTACTGCTTTACAATATGGCAAAATTGCAAAAAAAGTGACTATTAGCTTCGTCATGTCTGTCTGTCTGTCTGTCCACATGGAACAACTCGGCTCCCAATAGACGGATTTTCATGAAATTTTATATTTGAGTATTTTTCGAAACTCTGTCGACAAAGTTAAAGTGTTACTAAAATCTGACAAGAATAACGGGTACTTTACATAAAGACCTATGTACATTTATGGTACTATCTCGCTGAATTCTTCTTAGAATGAGAAATGTTTCAGACAAAAGTTGTAGAGAAAATCAAAACACACATTTTATGCTCAATAACTTTTTTCCGAAAATTGTGTCGTTTATGAGATAATGTGGAAAAATATGGTACAGCCAGACAGGCCACATATGACAACATAATACGACGCATGCGCTTTGCATGCTGGGTAACTAAGGCTACAGACACACAGAATATGTAATACTACTGCTCTTCCACGGCAAAAATGGTTACGTGAACGCGCCTCAGTGTTACGTTTATACGTACGTTGCGTGTCTTGAATATTTTCCGTTTTGGTGCTCGTCGGCTGTATAACTGGTTTTTCCTTTCTTCAGTCTTTGAAATTCTGCGTCTGTATAATTATTTTCCGCTTAGGACTGCCAACAACTTCTTGAGTGTGGCTCTTTAAGTTTTGTGCAGGCTTCTTATTTTAAGGCGGCTGTTCACCTCTTTCCTGTCTGCGTGTCTCTGGCTAGCTTAAGTTATACCAGAAAGGTACCAGTGGCTGTCATCGCATTCGTCAATTTCGTCCCTGCAGATGTTCGCGTAGTCAGTAAAGTTAAAGGTAAAGGTAATTTCCCCCTAGAACAGGCCGTATATAGATATATATGATATCTATATGATGTATGGGGCACGCGGTGGCCCAGTTGGTTGAGGCACTGCGCTACAAACCGGAACGTCGCGGGTTCGATTCCCGATGGTGTCATGGAATTTTCATTGACATAATCGTTTCGGTCGCACTAGGCCCTGGAGTCGACTCAGCCTCTTAACAGAAATGTAGGGCTGACAACTTTACCACCTTAATGTGCCGATTGTCTAGAAATCTGGGAGCCTCAACCTCCTGGAGTCCTAAGGGCCTGTCCAGGCCTGTAATGGGATTGCTGTACCTATATATATATATGATGTACTCTTCATTAACCTCGGCACTAGATGGGCGTTGGATGGTCAACAACACGCCCCGTCCGCTTTGCTCCCTTGAAAGAGACAAGGTACCCGTTGTACAAGAGGTTGGTGGGCCCCAGGGCCGGTCTGGACGGGTGCGGAATGCATGGGAGAAGGGAAACTTCGATTCAATTTACATTTGAAATATTTTATTCGTGCAGTAAAATTTCGGTGGCCCACCAAAATTTACTATGGTCCCCGAAATTTCCGTCATTTTTCCTGTTGCTTCTTAGAAATTTGGTGTGGCCCCCTGGGGGGGGGGGGCATATGGCCCATGTTGAGAACCATTGATCTACCTGATCACAAAAACGGTGGTTTGACGCACTGACAAACCAAATGAGGTAACCGTTGAAAGGAGTCTTTAAAATATTGAAGAGAAAGCACTGCGTGCGAAGCTGCGTGCTTCGCCTTAAACTTCCGCTAATATCTGACTTTGTGGTGGACGCCGAGTGCGTGGCTCGCCTAAGGCTCCAGTTTATAACGCCTACTGTTGGTCCGCCCCTGGGCACAGCGTTTTTACAGCTCAACACCGGCAAGGGAAGGCGTGATTGATTTTCTGTGATTTTTCGTTCTTACAGTGGTAAATGCCGATCCCAGTGGCCGTGCGGTCTAAGGCGTGGGTCTGCGGCCGCTCGCTTACTGGGATTGCGGGTTCGAATCCCGCCAGGGACATGGACGTCTGTCTCTTGTGAGTGTTGTGTCTTGTCAGGTAGAGGTCTCTGCGTCGGGCTGATCACTCGTCCAGAGGAGTCCTACCGAGTGTGGTGTGTCTGAAGTGTGATCATGAAGTCTCGATAATGAGGAGGCCCTGGCCCCCAAGGGGCTGTCGAGCCGTTGGAAAAAAAGGGGTAAATACCAGGACTACTGTCTTACATGTGACGCCGTGTAGTCCGGTACAACACAACCAGGCCAGCAATTACTTTACGGATTTGTATACTATATCTACCAAGGAGAGCATCTGTTTTTATTTATTTTAAGCCGAAACATGTAGCCTTGTTCTTCATGAATGTTAAGTTGTGTTGACTGATTGCAACATTTATTGTAAACAGAACATCGCTGTCGCATAACAAAGCGGTTTGTGTATTGAGGCGTTTCGTTTCTCGCCACGTAAATATGCCCCTTGCTCGGGATCAGTGGCGGCTCGTGGGTCTTCCTTATGGTAGGTCTGGCATTTTATGTTCAATAACTTTTTTCCGAAAATCGTGCCGTTTATGAGATAATGTGGAAAAATATGGTAGAGCCAGACAGGCCACAGATGACAATATAATACGGCGCATGCGCTTTGGATGCTGGATAACTAAGGCTACAGACATACACTCAGAGTATGTAATACTTATTGCTTTTCCACAGCAACAAGGTTACGCGAACGCGTCTGAGTGTTACGTTTATACGTACATTGCCTGTCTTGTTAATCTTGTTCCTGTACAACTCACACTTCGTACTCGAACTTATTGAGAAATGTGGCTCGTGCATTGTGTTACACGACACGTGTACTGTGCTGCAGGACACGTGGTGATGGGCGATGGGGGACAGTTCGCCGGACCTGAGCCTCAAACTGCGGCGACGTTCGAGCGACTCCCGCGACTCTTTCTACATGGACTTCGCTCAAGGCATCGATTCTGATATCGAAGAAGTAATATCGGGGGCTGCCGCGCCGCCCCTTGGGGACGGAGATGACGTCACACTTCCGCCCCCGCCGGACGTCATCGGGCCGGAGGATCTGCTGCCTGCCGACGAGGAAACTCAGAGGTACGTGACTTGGTTACCGTGGCAAAGTGTTCTGTGGAGGTGGTGGAGGTGTGGCTGTTGATGGCGTGGATGTGGCTGTTGATGGCGTGGATGTGGCTGTTGATGGCGTGGATGTGGCTGTTGATGGCGTGGATGTGACTGCTGATGGCGTGGATGTGGCTGCTGATGGCGTGGATGTGGCTGCTGATGGCGTGGATGTGGCTGTTGATGGCGTGGATGTGGCTGCTGATGGCGTGGATGTGGCTGTTGATGGCGTGGATGTGGCTGTTGATGGCGTGGATGTGGCTGTTGATGGCGTGAATGTGGCTGTTGATGGCGTGAATGTGGCTGTTGATGGCGTGGATGTGGCTGTTGATGGCGTGAATGTGGCTGTTGATGGCGTGGATGTGGCTGTTGATGGCGTGAATGTGGCTGTTGATGGCGTGGATGTGGCTGTTGATGGCGTGAATGTGGCTGTTGATGGCGTGGATGTGGCTGTTGATGGCGTGAATGTGGCTGTTGATGGCGTGGATGTGGCTGTTGATGGCGTGGATGTGGCTGTTGATGGCGTGAATGTGGCTGTTGATGGCGTGGATGTATACGGCGACAGTCGCCACGAGGAAAGGAACTTCACAGTTATATATTAACACCAACTCGTACACAGTGTTAAAACACAATATGCAAACACTTTACACAAACCCCGACATATTTCGGTGCACTAGTATACCTTCTTCAGGAGGAACACATTTAACACTTAAAACAGAGTAGCACATTTATTAAAATGTTCATTAAATAACATTATTTGAGCCACCACATGTTGACGAAGTGTGTTGAATTGTGTCTTATGAAAGTCGTTGGTGCATTGAAGATTGGTGTTCACTGATAGCTAAAATGTCGTAAAATGCAGTGTTGTAGATGTTACGACATTTTAGCTATCAGTGGACACCAATCTTCAATGCACCAACGACTTTCATAAGACATAACTTCTACACACTGCGCCAACATGTGGTGGTTCAAATAATGTTGTATAATAATCATTTTAACGACTGGGCTAACTAACTAACGAACTAACTAACTAACTCCCATGCAGCACAGTCCTTCTTGAGAAGCTAACAGTTCTCAGCTAGTCAAGAAATTCCCCACATTTTATGGAACCCGAAGGTTCATTACCGCATTCACAAAAGCCCGCCACCTGTCCCTATCCTGAGCCAGATCAATCCAGGCCATGCTCCCCCAATCCTACTTCTTGAAGATTCATTTTAATATTATCCTCACATCTACGCCTGGGTCTTCCAAGTGGTCTCCTTCCCTGAGGTTAACGACTGGACTAGTGTGTTTTAAGTGTTAAATGTGTTTCTCCCCCTGAAGGTGGTATAATAGTGCGCCGAAACATGTAGGGATTTATGTAAAGTGACTGCATATTGTGTTGTAACACTGTGTGCGATTTGGTGTTAATATAGATGGTTGTGATATACGTGTCACAGTGAGAACCCGACATCAGTTGAATCCCGATCTTACTAGGTAGAACTACTAGTAGCTCCAACGAAGCCTAACGTAACATAACGTAACCTAACCTAGCCTAATCTAATCTAACGTAACGTAACGTAACCTAACCTAGCCTAATCTAACGTAAAGTAACCTAACGTAACCTAACCTAGCCTAATCTAATCTAACGTAACGTAACGTAACCTAACCTAGCCTAACCTAACTAACTAATAACTTAACCTAACCTACCTAACCTAACCTAACCTAACCTAAAACCTAACCTAACCTAACTACTAACTACCTAACCAACCTAACCTAACCTTACATAACCAACTAACACCTAACCTAACCTAACCTAACCTACTACTAATAACCTAACTCTAACCTAACCTAAACCTAACCTAACCTACACCTTACTAACCTAACCTAACCTAAACCTAACCTAACCTAACCTAACCTTACATAACCTAACCTAACCTAAACCTAACCTAACCTAACCTAACCTTACATAACCTAACCTAACCTAACCTAACCTAACCTTACATAACCTAACCTAACCTAACCTAACCTAACCTAAACCTAACCTAACCTAACCTATACTATAACCTAACCTAACTCTAACCTAACCTAACCTACTACCTATTACTAATTACTAACACTAACGTCAATCTAAACTAACTAACCTTAATATTACGACACTAATCTAGTAATAACTAGTCTACTATTACTAGATTTACTAACAGTAGCGTCTAACTTAACAAGTAACTACACTTACATTTATAATGAGTACAGGCATTGTAACTGTAACATATTTACTACGTATGACTAGAGTTATAACATTAGTACGGCAGTTCTAACTGTAACATATGTAGGTACACGGTATGGACAGTGTTATGAAATGTAGGTACGGCAAGTTGTAACTGTAACATATGTAGGTACACGGTATGGACAGTGTTATGAAATGTAGGTACGGCAAGTTGTAACTGTAACATGTGTAGGTACACGGTATGGACAGTGTTATGAAATGTAGGTACGGCAAGTTGTAACTGTAACATATGTAGGTACACGGTATGGACAGTGTTATGAAATGTAGGTACGGCAAGTTGTAACTGTAACATGTGTAGGTACACGGTATGGACAGTGTTATGAAATGTAGGTACGGCAAGTTGTAACTGTAACATATGTAGGTACACGGTATGGACAGTGTTATGAAATGTAGGTACGGCAAGTTGTAACTGTAACATGTGTAGGTACACGGTATGGACAGTGTTATGAAATGTAGGTACGGCAAGTTGTAACTGTAACATGTGTAGGTACACGGTATGGACAGTGTTATGAAATGTAGGTACGGCAAGTTGTAACTGTAACATGTGTAGGTACACGGTAGGACAGTGTTATGAAATGTAGGTACGGCAAGTTGTAACTGTAACATATGTAGGTACACGGTATGGACAGTGTTATGAAATGTAGGTACGGCAAGTTGTAACTGTAACATGTGTAGGTACACGGTATGGACAGTGTTATGAAATGTAGGTACGGCAAGTTGTAACTGTAACATATGTAGGTACACGGTATGGACAGTGTTATGAAATGTAGGTACGGCAAGTTTCTGGCCAGCTTTATCATCTGTCGCAGCCTGTATTGTTCCTATGTCCTGCTACAAGATGCGTGGACGTGACGTGATGTGCGTGTGTCTGTGTTGTATTGTACATGACTGAGTTTGTTACAGTCGACTGCATACTTGGCCACTTTTTTTTCTCTATTTTAATTTCCCTCTGGAAACTCAACATTCCGTCTATCTGTGTATGTGTGTGTCTCCCGATGAAGGTAAAAAGATACAGCAATCCCAATTACAGACCTGGACAGACCCTTAGGGTTCCAGGAGGTTGAGGCTTCCAGATTTCTAGCCGATCAGCACATGAAGGTGGTAAGGTTGTCAGCCCTACTCACCGGCCGCCTTTACCCCCAGGAAATACCCCTGTTACTCATTTCTGTTAGAGGCTGATTAGACCCCAGGGCCATAGTGCGACCCAAAGGGTTATGTTAATGAATAATTGCAATGACACCATCGGGAATCGATACCGCGACCTTCCGGCTTGTAGTGCAGTGCTTCAACTAACTGCGCCACCTCGTGACCCGTCTGCCGATGACCCTATAGAAACTTTAGCTCTATGTGAAGGTCGTTACGATTCACAGACCCAAAGGTCTCCATAACCTAACGAGATGACCCATAAACCAATTAACACTGTATCGCTGAACCGGAAAGGCGACTTTTACAGGTTAAAGGTCACTGGAGACAGCCACGTGTCTTTTGATCGAATGTTTGTACCGCCACAAATTAAACTTTGCCACATCATGATGCCTGTAAAGTGTAGCTTGTTAGAGTGTCAGAGGAACTCGCGCTGTGACATTTTGGGGCCCACGCACAGACACGTCTGTGACGTCAATACCGTCGGATCAGTGGAAGGGTACTCAGTCGATTTATATCGATTGTTTATCGATATTGGGTAGTTGGTTATCAGCAGGACGAAGTAGAGAACTAAGAGGTAAAGCAATCCCATTACAGGCCTGGACAGGCCCTTAGGGTTCCAGGAAGTTGAGGCTCCCAGATTTGTAGACAATCGGCACATGAAGGTGGTAAGGTTGTCTGCCCTACGTACCGGCCGCCTTTACCACTCAGAAAATACCCCTGGTACTCATTTCTGTTGGAGGCTGAGTCGACCCCAGGGTCATAGTGAGGCCGGAAGGATTATGTCAATGAAAAATTGTAATGAAACCATCGGGAATCGAACCCGCGACCTTCCGGCTTGTAGCGCCACCGCGTGCTCCAAGGAGAAAACTATATGATGAGGATCTTCATAATTTTGACGCACCAAAAATTATTAGCATGATTAAACGAAGGAATATGAGAAGGGCGGGGAATGTAGCACGCATGTGACAAGTGAGAAACGCGCTGTGCACATAATTTTTGTCGGAAAACCTGAACGGAAGTGGTTAGTTAAAAAACCTAAGCGTAGATGGTAAGGCAGTACTAATTATAGTACAGGGTCCTAAGAAAATTCAGTCGGAAGGTTTCGATTGGATTTATCTGGCTCCCAATATGAACCGGGCCAGGATAGCGTAGTCGGTATAGCGACTAGCTACGAGCTGGACGGTCCGGGGATCGAATCCCGGTGGGGGGCGAGATTTTCCTAACCCGTCCAGACCGGCCCTGGGGCCTACCCAGCCTCCTGTACAATGGGTACCGGGTCTCTTTCCTGGGGTTAAAGCGGCCGGGCGTGGAGTTGACCACCCACCCCCATCTAGCGCCGAGGTTAAAGAAAGAGTAGAGCTATACCTCTACTCCCCCTCTGGGCCTTCATGGCATGTTCTAGGGAGACCTTTACCTTTTCACGCAATATAGACCAATGGCTGGTTCTTGTGAAAAAGGCGAAGAACTTTTAGGAAGGTCTTATTAACGAGCTGAGCGATCACAAGCTTCTCAAAAAATCTCTTCTCAATGGAATAGTTAGTTAGGCTTGTGTTCTTGCTTCTACTAAGGGAAACAAATAATATAAGTTACTCTGTTTTCCCCCCGCTACGTAAAACCGTACTGAGTCCAGTGTGCAAAACTGTAATTTTGTGTTTTTTGTAAGGGGTGAAATTTAATCTTTGAAATTAAGTGTAGGACATAGATATGAAGGTGTTTGAGAACAGGGTGCCAGGAGAATATTGAGAGGTAAGAGGGAGACCTGTCCTTCAACTGAGGAAGATGAAGTGGGGGGCACTTAGGAGTGTCGTAAAATTGGATTTGAAAATGCATCGTGGAGCGGTTGGTTGGGGCACTGCGCTACAAGCCGGAAGGTCGCGGGTTCGATTCCCGATGGTGTCATTGGAATTTTTCATTGACATAATCCTTTCGGTCGCACTATGGCTCTGGGGTCGACTCAACCCCTAACAGAAATGAGTACCAGAAGTGTATCCTGGGGGTAAAGGTGGCCGGTGCGTAGGGCTGACAACCTTACCACCTTCATGTGGCGATTGTCTAGAAATCTGGGAGCTTCAACCTCCTGGAACCCTCAGGGTCTGTCCAGGCCTGTAATGGGATTGCTTTACCGTTTTTATTAAACAAATCTCGTAGACCCGACGTACGGCATGTGGTCAGTATTTACCGCACAAAATACTTATACATATATAATTACAATTTACTAGTGAAAGTCCGAGAAATGGAGTCTAACTTGTCCGAAGTCTAAACTGTAATCCCGTCCACGTCTCTAAACTCCGCATTGCCTAAATGAAATTAGAACCTTTAAAAAATTAATTGCTGCCCTGATTGGCCACTTACTGAGCTACTCCAAATTCCCCTACGTCTAATTTTTTTTTAATGTTTTAAAATCTGAATTCTGATTAGACCCCCCCCCCCCCCAATTTCGGTTAATGCTTTCGTAAATTTCGTAAAAAAAAACTCTATGCATCTATCGTTAGTAAGCGACGCGAAACCCCCCCGCAGGGCCATCAGCTATGTTCCACTAACAGCCATGTTTTACACAAATGTCAATGTATCAACTGTCACTGTTTTTCCATCTACGAAATCTCTTCTAAGTTAAAGAAATAACGACTTATTGCCTACGTCGTTTCCACAAACCTAAACCTCTGCTGGCTCCCCATTGACTGGCTGTCACATGACTCTCCTTAACACTGACATCTTCTCCTTAAAACCCAAAAGTGAAGAACTTGATGAATTACCAAAAAATGTAATGTCCCTTTTTTTTGTGTGGTGAAGGGCCCCGCAGCAGATGCTACGGAACGCACCGCAGCCTTGAGGCTTATTGTGCAATTCTGTGATAAAGATGATTAGTTTTTTCCTTTTTTTCCGTGTAATGGAGCACCGGTGGAATGAAATTGTTAGGGGAAAACCGAAGTAATCGGGGAGAAACCTGTCCTAGTGCCACTTTGTCCACCAAAAATCCCACATGGACTAACTCGGGATCGAACCCGGGCTTCCGTGGTGAGAGGCCGGCGACTAACCGCCTTAGTCGCCATGTCAGGACGAAACCTAAGTTTAGGTTGTATGTTTCTATAAGCAGAAATTGAAAACTGCTTTTATTATCCTCTACGTATTATTATAATCATTATCATTATCATTATCATTATCATTATCATGACGATCAACAACACTGGCTGAGGCCACACAGATCATGTCGCCGTAATTGCGCTATATCCTACCTTCTATCGTTATTTACGCAAACAGCCAGGACACAGGACTGTCCATTTACGCAAACAGGCAGGACACAGGCCTGTCCATTTACGCAAACAGCCAGGACACAGGCCTGTCCATTTACGCAAGCAGGCAGGACACAGGCCCGTCCATTTACGCAAACAGCCAGGACACAGGCCTGTCCATTTATGCAAACAGCCAGGACACAGGCCTGTCCATTTATGCAAACAGCCAGGACACAGGCCTGTCCATTTATGCAAACAGCCAGGACACAGGCCCGTCCATTTATGCAAACAGCCAGGACACAGGCCTGTCCATTTATGCAAACAGCCAGGACACAGGCCTGTCCATTTATGCAAACAGCCAGGACACAGGCCTGTCCATTTATGCAAACAGCCAGGACACAGGCCTGTCCATTTATGCAAACAGCCAGGACACAGGCCTGTCCATTTATGCAAACAGCCAGGACACAGGCCTGTCCATTTATGCAAACAGCCAGGACACAGGCCTGTCCATTTATGCAAACAGCCAGGACACAGGCCTGTCCATTTATGCAAACAGCCAGGACACAGGCCTGTCCATTTATGCAAACAGCCAGGACACAGGCCTGTCCATTTATGCAAACAGCCAGGACACAGGCCTGTCCATTTATGCAAACAGCCAGGACACAGGCCTGTCCATTTATGCAAACAGCCAGGACACAGGCCTGTCCATTTATGCAAACAACCAGGACACAGGCCTGTCCATTTATGCAAACAGCCAGGACACAGGCCTGTCCATTTATGCAAACAGCCAGGACACAGGCCTGTCCATTTATGCAAACAGCCAGGACACAGGACTGTCCATTTACGCAAACAGCCAGGACACAGGCCTGTCCATTTATGCAAAGAGCCAGGACACAGGCCTGTCCATTTATGCAAAGAGCCAGGACACAGGCCTGTCCATTTATGCAAACAGCCAGGACACAGGCCTGTCCATTTACGCAAACAGCCAGGACACAGGCCTGTCCATTTACGCAAACAGCCAGGACACAGGACTGTCCATTCACACCGTCCGTCTGTAGCTGCCGGTTACACAGTAAATACGTGACGTCAGAGTAACAACTCCCCCACGAAGCTGAATATAGCCTCATCATGGCTCAATTGCACACCGGAAGCTGTTTGCAGCGTCTGCGATGGACGTTTGGATTTGCCCACAATCTCATAAACTCGACGGCTCTCACAATTCGGAACAAAACATTAGAGACACTTCTTAATTCTGCCATTAGTCCACAAAGAGATGTTGTTGTGTTGTTGTTGTGTTGTTGATGTTAATGATATGGTTGATGATGATGTTGGTTGCGATGATGATGATGATGATGATGTTGGTGATGATTTAGTCGATGACAAAGAAGATTATGATGACGACGTTGTTGATGATGATGATGATGGTGGTGATGATCATGATATTGATGATGTTTGCGATGATGATGATTTTGTCGATGACGACGACGATGATAGATGATGATGACGTTGTTGTGGCACGTGTTCTGTTCTACAGCTGGTGTCACTGCAGCCCATACTCTCTGACAAGTGTATATTTGTGACTGTGACTAGAAATGTCTGCTGTTTGACAAGTATACGTCGGTTTTAATACCGGAACAAAGGAATTATATTTTTACTGCACCTTAAAGTTGTGTTTAAATTATTCCGTCACAGAGGAAACATCCGAGAGATGTAGAAAACGGAAAGTAAAGGAGGACTGATTAACAGCAGGCGAGTAATGTGCACAGAGCGACTTTGTGTATTGGGCCATTGACTGTTAACAGCAGGCGAGTAATGTGCACAGAGCGACTTTGTGTATTGGGCCATTGACTGTTAACAGCAGGCGTAGTAATGTGCACAGAGCGACTTTGTGTATTGGGCCATTGACTGTTAACAGCAGGCGAGTAATGTGCACAGAGCGACTTTTTGTATTGGGCCATTGACTGTTAACAGCAGGCGAGTAATGTGCACAGAGCGACTTTTTGTATTGGGCCATTGACTGTTAACAGCAGGCGAGTAATGTGCACAGAGCGACTTTGTGTATTGGGACGTTGACTGTTAACAGCAGGCGAGTAATGTGCACAGAGCGACTTTTTGTATTGGGCCATTGACTGTTAACATAGGCGAGTAATGTGCACAGAGCGACTTTTTGTATTGGGCCATTGACTGTTAACAGCAGGCGAGTAATGTGCACAGAGCGACTTTGTGTATTGGGAATTGACTGTTAACAGCAGGCGAGTAATGTGCACAGAGCGACTTTGTGTATTGGGCCATTGACTGTTAACAGCAGGCGAAATAATGTGCACAGAGCGACTTTGTGTATTGGGCCATTGACTGTTAACAGCAGGCGAGTAATGTGCACAGAGCGACTTTGTGTATTGGGCCATTGACTGTTAACAGCAGGCGAGTAATGTGCACAGAGCGACTTTGTGTATTGGGACGTTGACTGTTAACAGCAGGCGAGTAATGTGCACAGAGCGACTTTGTGTATTGGGCCATTGACTGTTAACAACAGTCGAGTAATGTGCACAGAGCGACTTTGTGTATTGGGACGTTGACTGTTAACAGCAGGCGTAGTAATGTGCACAGAGCGACTTTGTGTATTGGGCCATTGACTGTTAACACAGCGAGTAATGTGCACAGAGCGACTTTTGTGTATTGGGACGTTGACTGTTAACAGCAGGCGAGTAATGTGCACAGAGCGACTTTGTGTATTGGGCCATTGACTGTTAACAAGCAGCGAGTAATGTGCACAGAGCGACTTTGTGTATTGGGACGTTGACTGTTAACAGCAGGCGAGTAATGTGCACAGAGCGACTTTGTGTATTGGGCCATTGACTGTTAACAACAGTCGAGTAATGTGCACAGAGCGACTTTGTGTATTGGGACGTTGACTGTTAACAGCAGGCGAGTAATGTGCACAGAGCGACTTTGTGTATTGGGCCATTGACTGTTAACAGCAGGCGAGTAATGTGCACAGAGCGACTTTGTGTATTGGGCCATTGACTGTTAACAGCAGGCGAGTAATGTGCACAGAGCGACTTTGTATATTGGGACGTTGACTGTTAATAGCAGGCGAGTAATGTGCACAGAGCGACTTTGTGTATTGGGCCATTGACTGTTAACAGCAGGCGAGTAATGTGCACAGAGCGACTTTGTGTATTGGGACGTTGACTGTTAACAGCAGGCGAGTAATGTGCACAGAGCGACTTTGTGTATTGGGCCATTGACTGTTAACAACAGTCGAGTAATGTGCACAGAGCGACTTTGTGTATTGGGACGTTGACTGTTAACAGCAGGCGAGTAATGTGCACAGAGCGACTTTGTGTATTGGGCCATTGACTGTTAACAGCAGGCGAGTAATGTGCACAGAGCGACTTTGTGTATTGGGCCATTGACTGTTAACAGACAGCGAGTAATGTGCACAGAGCGACTTTGTATATTGGGCCATTGACTGTTAACAGCAGGCGAGTAATGTGCACAGAACGACTTTGTATATTGGGCCATTGACTGTTAACAGCAGGCGAGTAATGTGCACAGAGACGACTTTGTGTATTGGGCCATTGACTGTTAACAGCAGGCGAGTAATGTGCACAGAGCGACTTTTTGTATTGGGCCATTGACTGTTAACACAGGCGAGTAATGTGCACAGAGCGACTTTGTGTATTGGGCCATTGACTGTTAACAGCAGGCGAGTAATGTGCACAGAGCGACTTTGTGTATTGGGCCATTGACTGTTAACAGCAGGCGAGTAATGTGCACAGAGCGACTTTGTGTATTGGGCATGACTGTTAACAGCAGGCGAGTAATGTGCACAGAGCGACTTTGTGTATTGGGCCATTGACTGTTAACAGCAGGCGAGTAATGTGCACAGAGCGACTTTTGTATTGGGCATGACTGTTAACAGCAGGCGAGTAATGTGCACAGAGCGACTTTGTGTATTGGGCCATTGACTGTTAACAGCAGGCGAGTAATGTGCACAGAGCGACTTTGTATATTGGGCCATTGACTGTTAACAGCAGGCGAGTAATGTGCACAGAGCGACTTTGTGTATTGGGCCATTGACTGTTAACAGCAGGCGAGTAATGTGCACAGAGCGACTTTGTGTATTGGGCAATTGACTGTTAACAGCAGGCGAGTAATGTGCACAGAGCGACTTTTTGTATTGGGCCAGTTGACTGTTAACAGCAGGCGAGTAATGTGCACAGAGCGACTTTGTGTATTGGGACGTTGACTGTTAACGCAGGCGAGTAATGTGCACAGAGCGACTTTGTTAATTGGGCATTGACTGTTAACACAGGCGATAATTGCAAGAGCGACTTTGATTGGGCAGTTGCTGTTAACAGCAGCGAGTAATGTGCACAGAGCGACTTTGTTATTGGGCATTGACTGTTAACAGCAGGCGAGTAATGTGCACAGAGCGACTTTGTGTATTGGGCCATTGACGTTAACAGCAGGCGAGTAATGTGCACAGAGCGACTTTGTATTGGGCCATTGACTGTTAACAGCAGGCAGTAATGTGCACAGCAGCGACTTTGTTATGGGCATTGACTGTTAACAGCAGGCGAGTAATGTGCACAAGCGACTTTTGTATTGGGCATTGACTTTAACAGCAGGCGATAATGTGCACAGAGCGACTTGTATTGGCCATTGACTGTTAACAGCAGGCGAGTAATGTGCACAGAGCGACTTTGTGTATTGGGCCTGACTGTAACAGCAGGCGAGTAAGTGCACAGAGCGACTTTTGTATTGGGCCATTGACTGTTAACAGCAGGCGAGTAATGTGCACAGACGACTTTGTGTATTGGGCCATTGACTGTTAACAGCAGGCGAGTAATGGCACAGAGCGACTTTGTTATGGGCTATGACTGTTTAACAGCAGGCGAGTAATGTGCACAGAGCGACTTTTGTATTGGGCCTTGACTGTTAACAGCAGGCGAGTAATGTGCACAGAGCGACTTTGTTATTGGGCATTGACTTTAACAGCAGCGAGTAATGTGCACAGAGCGACTTTGTGTATTGGGCCATTACTGTTAACAGCGGAGTAATGACAGAGCGACTTTTGTATTGGGCCATTGACTGTTAACAGCAGGCGAGTAATGTGCACAGAGCGACTTTGTGTATTGGGCAATTGCTGTTAACAGCAGGCGAGTAATGTGCACAGACGACTTTGTGTATTGGGCACTGACTGTTAACAGCAGGCGAGTAATGTGCACAGACGACTTGTATGGGCCATTGACGTAACACAGCATAAGTCACACACTTTGTTATTGGGCTTGACGTTACCAGCGAAATTCACAACGACTTGTATTGGGCTGACGTACAGAGGCGAGTAAGTCACAAGCGACTTTTGTATTGCCTTGCTGTTAACACGATAATGTGCCAGAGCGACTTTGTATTGGGCTTGCTGTACAGCAGGAGTAGTGCACAGAGCACTTTGTATTGGGCCTTGCGTAACACAGGCGAGAAGTCACAGAGCGACTTTGTTATTGGCTGACTTTAACACAGGATAATGCACAGAGCGACTTGTGATGCATACGTTAACGAGAGTATTCACAGAGCGACTTTTGATGCTGCTGTTAAAGCAGGCAGTAATGTGCACAACGACTTTATGGCCATGACGATGTTAACAGCAGGCGAGTAATGTGCACAGAGCGACTTTGTGTATTGGGCCATTGACTGTTAACAGCAGGCGAGTAATGTGCACAGAGCGACTTTGTGTATTGGGCCGTTGACTGTTTAAAGCAGGCGAGTAATGTGCACAGAGCGACTTTGTGTATTGGGCCATTGACTGTTAACAGCAGGCGAGTAATGTGCACAGAGCGACTTTGTGTATTGGGACTTGACTGTTAACAGCAGGCGAGTAATGTGCACAGAGCGACTTTGTGTATTGGCCATTGACTGTTAACAACAGTCGAGTAATGTGCACAGAGCGACTTTGTGTATTGGGACGTTGACTGTTAACAGCAGGCGAGTAATGTGCACAGAGCGACTTTGTGTATTGGGCCATTGACTGTTAACAGCAGGCGAGTAATGTGCACAGAGCGACTTTGTGTATTGGGCCATTGATATCCAGTTCTTTTTAAATAAATACAGTACTCATTTCGAAGACTATAAGCTTGAAAATGAATATAAAAACAAAATAACAAAAATAATGTAATTCTCTTAAATTACAACATCAGGAGGGTCAGTCTAAGGTGGAGGAACGTGTATAGGAAATACTGTGTGTCGTCGTAATTGGTTGCGAAAGATGTGCGGCCTTTGGGCCGCCTTTACCCCCCAGGAGATATCCCTGGTACTCATTTCTTTTAGAGGCTGAGTCGACCCCACGGCCACAGTGCGGCCGGAATGAAAAATCCCAATGACCCCATCGGAAATCGAACCCGCGACCTTCATGCTTGTAGCGCAGTGCCTCAACCAACTGCGCCGCTGTTGAAGGACAAAAACTTTGAACACTCGTTTGTCGGGTGTGTGGGGTTCCGTCTTTATTAACCGACACTTTATCAACTGTAGAGTTTGGGATGGTGAAGAATTATGTAATAACTGAACAAGATCCTGCTTTAGGATTAGAGCCAGTCATTCCGGGGCAGGAGGCTTCGTACTGTGTTTATTTAACGACACTTTTAACCTGCACAAAAAGGCAAGATATTTGCGAATGATATGGAAAGACACTATCTGGTCGATTTTAACGAACTATCGGACCATGTTGAAGGAGTGAAGAAAGACGAGGACGTTGTTAGTGCAGTTATTTGAACCTGGGATCTCTGGGATGGGAATCAGAAGTGCGAACTGTGACAAGCGAGGGGGGAAGAGAGAGATAGAAATTGAGTGGGACTTGGCTGTTTGATTGGAAGATTGTGTGGTGAATCGTGTGGCCGGCTTGAGTGCTGCTTGAAGCTGTGTGCTGGAGGGGTCAGCAGGCCGTAGCAAGTGACTGTTCGTGGCTGCTAGCCCCCATACACCAATGCTGATTAAGGAAACTTCGATCGACAGGTTAGTTTTGTGATGTATGAAGTCTGATTCGACAAAATATCGAAAAAATCGCACTGCCCGAGAATGTGGCTAAGGTTGGCATCATGTTGTACAGATACTGCCATCATTAATACAGAGTATACTCAAAAGAATGGTGCGGTTTCAATAGTGAAAACTATTGAAACCGCACCATTCTTTTGTGTATACCCTGTATTTATCGTTTAAAGTTACAGTGTCTGTTTATCCCTCTAAGGCCCAGCGGTTATTATATGTAAGCATCACCAGATTTAACATACAAAAATTATTCCTTTGTAATCTAAGTGAAAATAATTTGCTATGCAATACTCCCCGATTTCTCAAACAATACAGCCATTTGGAAGATTCCCAGGCTTCGCCCGTTTGTCCTTTTGTAAGAGCAACATGTGTCGCCGGCCTCTCACCGCGGAAGCCCGGGTTCGATCCCGGGTCAGTTCATGTGGGATTTGTGGTGGACAAAGTGGCAGTGGGACAGGTTTTTTCCCCCTAGTACTTCGGTTTTCCCCTGTCAGTTTCATTCCACCGGTGCTCCGTTACTCCGAAAGACGAAAATAACAAATCATCTTCATCACAGGTTGCACAATAAGCCTTAAGGCTGCGGTGCGTCCGTAGCATCTGCTGCGGGGCCTTTCACGAAAAAAAAAGCAACGTGTAGATGTAGATGGAGCATTTGTGGAATGATACTGACAGGGGAAGGCTGAAGTACTCGGAGAAAAACCTGTCCCAAACCATTTTGTTTACCTCAAATCTTACACAGACTGATGTAGGATCGAACTCGGGCCTCCGCAGTGACAGGCCATAGACTAACCGCCTGAGGCATAGGACTGCCTGAATTTTACCTTCAGCCCACAGGGTGCATTTATACGGTAATTTGGCGCAACGTTTTTACATTGTGTGAGTTTGTAGAAATTAAGGTGGCGAGCACAGGCGTTCATTATTTTTTATGGTTCGGTTTCTACCTGACAATAAACACACCGCCTCGTCATTACCAAGACCAGGTGTTTAATGCTGTCTAAGGAAAAATTTATTCGTCTGTTGTGACCATTGTATCAAAGAATAAACACACTGCGTGAACAAAAGTTGGACTTTATGGATGTTAAAGCCGGCAATACGTGCAGTTACGAGATTCGTTTACATTAACCGGAAGGAAATTGATCGCAAAATTTCCGCAGACTTTCGGCCTGCTAGTCTGCATGATCGTAGCCCGTATACACGGAAACACGTTGTAATTGTTGCTACTGAGCAGCCCTCCGGTATAACTTAAAACGTCGTTTATTGAGTAATGGCCACGACTGATTGAGTGCTGGGAACAAGGTCTGCTTTGTGGACTACTGACCGAAATACCACAGACAAGGGGATGTCCTGTGCCTTTGGAAGAACTGGATGATTTCAGACCAAATTTCGTACCGACAAATCTACCCTCAATCTTGTGTAATTGATCTACATTGGAGTAGCGATGGCGTCCATCTGTCACGTGACGCCTCAACATGAATCTATTGGCTGCTTCCGCCAGACATTCTGTTACCGGAAGTGGCTTGACCCCTGTCAAGAACACTTCCAGATATTTGTTCCCCTACCGACGTTTTCAGCAAACCACACGCGCTTTGCGGGTTTTGACGCACTGCTTTCTATTTTTTTCTTATTTATTTGACAATTATTATTTATTTTCCAAAGGAAATTGAAGAGAGGTGATATTTTTCTAGGATCCTTAAGGAAACGTATTGATTTCGGTATAGCACCTGTCAAGTGGGCCGGGATAGCTCAGTCAGTATAGCGACTCGCTATGGACTGGACGGTCCGGGGGTCGAATTCCGGTGGGACCGAATTTTTCGCATCCGTCAAGACCGGCCCTGGGGCCCACCCAGCCTCCTGTACAATGGGTACCGGGTCATTCCCGGGGGTAAAACGGCCGGGGCGTGGCGTGGCGCTGACCACCCACCCTCAAGTAGCGCCGAGGTTAAAGAAAGAGTAGAGTTATACCTCTACTCCCCGTCTTGGCCTTCATGGCCTGTTCTAGGGAAACCTTTACCTTTACCTTTACCTTTACAGTGCCCGTCAAGCGAGAAGCAGATTTCCACTTTGCCTACCCGATTGAAGTTCTGGTGTCCTTTGTTATTTACCAAAATATACAGTGTACCAACTTATAGCTTTTGTCGCCATTCTTATACAGGGCATACACAAAAGAATGGTGCGGTATTCATATAATATACATTGAAACCGCACCATTCTTTTGTGTATGCCCTGTATAAGGCGTCATATTTGTTTCGGCTCTTTGCAGCCATTATATCGTCCAGAGATGATAGCAAGAATTCCTTGCCATTATTAACAATATTATTAGTTAAATTTAAAAATTATTTAGTCGTAAATAAATACTAAATAATCAATGACTTTGAAAGTTATGGCTTCTTTTGTTAAGTGGTATATAGAAGTCTGCAAGCAGTTGTCGAATCGATATCTGTCGAATGCAGGGAATTAACGGGTGTTTGTCAACAGGTGGTTATTAAAGTTGAAAGGTAAGATGGTTACGAATTGCCAAGAAAATCATCCTCGTATATCTGCGGACAGATCACGAAAGCTTTGCTTTGCTGTACTTTGATGCTAACAGTTCTTTCATTCACCAGAATTTCCCGATAAAAATTTTGTTTATGTTTATTGTTTTACCAACTGGTTACATGTTTTTTTGAGTCCGTTTCTGTCATCTCAAGCAGTCTCGGACATCTTAGTAAATTAAGTGTCCGGATTCGGTTGCCAGCTTCTCTCCATAACCAGTGTCACTGTCAAACTTATGCCTTTATTTAACTAATCACAGCGGTTTTATTTTTATAAATGAATTTTATAGCCGAAGTCGCGGTCTACAGTTTGGCACACCTGCTTCATATTCCCAGGGTCTTGAGTTCAAATCTTGTCCCACAAACTGCATATCTTCCCCGAGTGTTTTATGCTTTCATTTTATCCCTGGAGGGCAAGGCACATACTTTAATCCTTTCCTATTCTCTAACATCGGAACTATTACCAGCGTCGTTAAACAACCCGTTAATAACACTTATCATCATGAAACAGTGAATATACAGTAACATTAATTTCACAGGAAAGATGAAGATTAATATATTCACTGATACACACAGAACAAATATATGTTTTCATATTCAGTACGTATTTTGGGTATTTTTTTTTTTGTTACAAGGCGGCAGAAGCATGAAGCTGGACATTTATCCTGAATATTTCATTCAGTATACAGGGTGTGTCTTTTCAGCTGGACGGGCGTTGTGCCTGGCAGCGAGGCTCTACAGCTCCCTTCCCCCGCTAGCCCCAGCGCCATCATCGTCAGCCCGGAATCGCTGTCTCATCAGTCCTCACCCGCGCGTCGCGTCATGGAAAAGGTTCCTTCGAGGCCTGGCTCGAGTCGACAGGGCAAGTACTCGCCTTCCGTCGGGTAAGTACACTTCGGATATCTATTAAATTACCAATGTCTAACGTACGTAATATAAAATCATCTCGTGCATATTTTATTTTTTTTTTTTTTTTTTTTTTTTTTTTTTGCCTATTTGATGCAAACGGTGTTTTATATACGACTCGTATAAAATTGATGAAATATTTTTAATTTTTAATTTTAGAGGGTGGCGCGAAGTAACCTGACACTCGGTACTTAACATATTGCCTCTAGTGCCAAGTAATTTCTTCGCCACCCTGTATATGACGTGAATGCAGGGTATATTTTGCTAACTGTCACATCAATAGACATATTCTTGGGATTCAACAACTAAATTTTTGATTGAGAAATAAGCTTATCTATTTCGTTATTCTACAAATCACTTATTTATCAGCAGATCCAGTTTTATGAAATATTATTACAGACAAATCTCTAATTAGTTCCTTCGATTCGTACACTACTGTCATATGTTCGTACACTACTGTCATATGTTCGTACACTACTGTTCATATGTTCGTACACTACTGTCATATGTTCGTACACTACTGTCATATGTTCGTACACTACTACCAGTATATTGTTATCGTACACTACTGTCATATGTTCGTACACTACTGTCATATGTTCGTACACTACTGTCATTTTCGACATACTGTCAAGGTTTCGTACACTACTGTCATATGTTCCTGCGCTTGTATTATATTCCGGGCAATGAAAAAAATGTTGCTGCTATTTCATGAAAATAGATAGGGATTTTGTACACCCGTTATACATCTCATTACAGTTGTGTATATGAAGTTTATTTTTTGCCTTTTTGTAGCAATACTGAGGGGAACGATTGTGAACTCTGGATGTGGATGTATCGAAATAACATGTCCTCAAACTCAGGGGTCTTCAAAATCTAAATATCTGTGGAAAATTTTTGATCATGTCAGTTTTTTTTTTGCGGAAAACCTCTGAATTTAAATTTTGTTCTTGGTTGCAAAAATGAAATAAAGATTTAAAGAGAGCTTTTATTTAAAAGCAAAATAATTATGCATGTCTTAAAAACATTTATTTATTACTGATAACTTTAAAGAAGAGCTTAATGATCTGTACTGATCACCAAACATTATTCGGGTGATCAAACCAAGAAGAATGAGATGGCAGAGCATGTGGCACGTATAAGGGACAGGAGAATTGCATACAGGGTTCTGGTGGGGAGACCTGAGCGAAAGAGACCACTTGGAAGACTTAGGTGTAGATGGGAGGATAAAATAAAAATTGATCTTCAAGAAGTGGGATGTGGAGGCACAAACTGGATTGATCTGGCTCAGGATAGGGACAGGTGGCGGGCTGTTGTGAGTGCGGTAATGAACCTTCAGGTTCCATAAAACGCGGAGAATTTCTTGACTAGCTGACGGACCTGTTAGAAGGACTCTGCTCCATGGAGTTAGTTAGTTAGTTAGTTTATTGATAATTTACGTTCAACATAAACAATTGCCAATTGCGTGCAAAATTTTTTATGTACTTTTCAAACCGTGCATTGTCGATAATCATATCAAAAATTATTCTGTCCAACAAAATGCACTGTATTTTTTTTCCATATATTCTATATTACAATATATTGTTAATCAATGCTACATGTTTCGATCCCTCGTGGGACCATCATCAGGGATTTATATCAAAGTAACATTTCACAAAACAGAACTAGCAATGTACGAGTATATACGTATTACAAAGATATAAAAATTCGAAAAGTTAAGATGCAGTAAATATGTTTTGTAATGGATCCCTGGTATATTATATTTTCGAGATTGCCTTCGTATGTGTGGAAGGTTGAGTCAGTACTGTGCAAATACCCTGAGGAAATTAAAAGAAAGTATTTAAATGTATCAAAATTGTATTTGTCATTTTCATTGTAGAGGAAATGTGCTGTTGGAACATCTGAAAATTGGCCAGTCGAGACACATTCTGTATATCACAGGTGTATATGAATGGTATAGTACAGTAGTTCCCAAACGTTTTCGGTCCACCGCCCCCTTGGTTCCATATACACACCCACAGCGCCCCCCCCCCCTTCCTTTTAAAAAAACATAAATGCGCTTTTGTTTCCACTTTTATTTTATTTTAAAAAATTGTTTAATTAAAATTAAAAGAGTTAAACTTAATGTTTTATGTGTTAATTAGTAAATTAAAATGTATTATATTTTTTATGATTAACAATAATTCATCTAGCAACAGTTTATTTAAAAAATAATATATGCTTGAATAAGATTCATAAATTAAAATACTAAGAAATTTAGTTAATTTTTTATTTTTAACACAAAAATTACTTTATTTGAATTTTATTATAAAAATAAACGCACTACTTGTCTACTAGCGCCCCCCTATGATAATAACAGCGCTCCCTTCCACCTCTCGTACCTATTAGCGCCCACCTCGGAATCCCACCGCTCACCAAGGGGGCGGTACCGCCCACTTTGGGAACCACTGGTATAGTATATGATAAAGTACACTTGTGTGTCTTCAGCCTTCTGCCGCCGTCGGGGGTAATGGCGCCCGTTCTGTATCACGGCCATCATACGCTGTCCATGCTGAAGAGACCTTCCCGTATCGAGCAGCTGCAGGTGGACTGGAAGAGGCTCGGCACGTGAGTATGTCACACGTGGAGCCTTGCAACGGCCTGCCAGTATGTCACACGTGGAGCCTTGCAACGGCCTGCCAGTATGTCACAGGTGGAGCCTTGCAACGGCCTGCCAGTATGTCACACGTGGAGCCTTGCAACGGCCTGCCAGTATGTCACAGGTGGAGCCTTGCAACGGCATGCCAGTATGTCACAGGTGGAGCCTTGCAACGGCATGCCAGTATGTCACAGGTGGAGCCTTGCAACGGCCTGCCTGTATGTCACAGGTGGAGCCTTGCAACGGCCTGCCAGTATGTCACAGGTGGAGACTTGCAACGGCCTGCCAGTATGTCACAGGTGGAGCCTTGCAACCGCATGCCAGTATGTCACAGGTGGAGCCTTGCAACGGCCTGCCAGTATGTCACAGGTGGAGCCTTGCAACGGCCTGCCAGTATGTCACAGGTGGAGCCTTGCAACGGCCTGCCAGTATGTCACAGGTGGAGCCTTGCAACGGCCTGCCAGTATGTCACAGGTGGAGCCTTGCAACCGCATGCCAGTATGTCACAGGTGGAGCCTTGCAACGGCCTGCCAGTGAGATAGTTCCCTTGTGATGTCCGCAAAATACCTCCAATTCTGTAAATCACTAACATAGCACAAACCTTGCTTTAATTCCACCAGGGTATTCTGAAGGTAGCCGATCGCAGTGGCCGTGCGGTCTAAGGCGTGGGTCTAAGGCCGCTCGCTTACTGGGATTGTGGGTTCGAATCCCACCGGGGGCATGGATGTCTGTCTGTTGTGAGTGTTGTGTTTTGTCAGGTAGAGGTCTCTGCGACGAGCTGATCACTCGTCCAGAGGAGTCCTACTGAGTGTGGTGTGTCTAAAGTGTGTGATCGTGAAGCCTCGAAAAATGCGGCGGTCTATGCCCCCAAGGGGCTGTCGAGCCATTGGGAAAAAAGAATCGTAAGGCTACGAACATTACAGCGTCACTGGAGCCGCTCATTTATGACCATTTAAAGACACTTTTAAATCACGATTTTACTGTTGTAGGATTTGTGGTGGACAAAGTGGCACTGGTAATTATTTCCCTGTGTACTGTGGTTGTTCCGTGCCAGTATCATTTGTCCAGTGCTCCATACTCATATTTGTTTCGTCTACCAGTGACGTTATACAATATTAGCAACTACCAGCGTCGCTAAATAAAATACACCGAGACAGCCATGATCTTGGAATCTTCGGAAAACATATTACATTCATATTAACATTTTAAATTTTTGGAAAGACAACGTGCACTAAAGCTGTAATGTTGCCTGTTGTTTTGTATGGGTGTGAAACTTGGTCTGTCACACTGAGGGAGGAACATAGGCTGAGGGTGTTTGAGAATAGGGTGCTGAGGGGGATATTTGGGCCTAAGAGGGACGAGGTGACAGGGAAGTAGAGAAGACTACTTAACGAGGAGCTTTATGATCTGTACTGATCACCAAATATTATTATTTGGCTGAGCAAATAAAAAAGAATGAGATGGGCCGGGCATGTGGCACGTATGGGGGAGGGGAGAGGTGCATAGAGGATTTTGGTGGGGAGACCTGAGGGAAGGAGACCACTTGGAAGACCCAGGTGTAGACGGGAGGATAATATTAAAATGGATCTTCAAGAAGTGGGATGGGGGGCATGGACTGGATTGATATGGCTCAGGATAAGTACAGGTGCCGGGCTGTTGTGAATGCGGTAATGAACCTTCGGGTTCCATAAAAAAAGTATGGAATTTCTTGACTAGCTGAGGAACTGCTAGCTTGTCAAGAAGGACTCTGCTCCATGGAGTTAGTTAGTTCTTTCAACATGCGGTAAAGCCTAATGCTCTCTACAGATAAGATATAAAGTTTTTTGGTAAAGGTGGGCATTGCAATACCGACTCGACCATACAATCGACTCCCGTTTATTGCTGTCATCTTCTGAGAATGTTTCTAAATACTGAAAGTTAACCGCTGACATATACCGACGTGCGGTACACGGTCTGCTTTCTGGTACTGTTTCAGGGACGCCCTGACAACGACACTGTCAGCTCTGTACGGTAAGCTGCTGGTTGTGATGGGCATCGCCTTCCCCATGGCTGAGGTCATCTCCACTTACATCCCACCCTCTTTCTATGAGGTCAGTGCAACACGTCACATTACCTCGTCTGTGTTCAGTACCTCACCAACAATAATGCTTTAATGCTGGAAATGCTAACTGAGGCCATATAATGCAGGAATCTAAAATTTTGTATAAAGCAATTCCAAACATTTACAAATTATGTTTTATATTGTTTAATTAACTTATATGTATCAACTCTTGTACAAATCACAAATATTTTTCTATGCTAGTGAAAGTTTCTTTCAGGTTTTTCTAATTTTTCCCCAGAATCTGATGTGATACTGCTGTCTTATGTTCTTATGTATTCGTAATTTACTTTGTTCGGAAAAAAAATTTTCTATATTTGAGTAAGTTAAATTGGAAGTTTTTGGGCATGTTTTGTGTGTTTCAGATTGTTGTAAGTGATGTCTTCTTCTACATGTTGCAGAATTATAAACTTGCTACATATTACTTGTAACATAAATGTATGTGTGGAAACACTTCGATAAATTTGTAGAAAACTTTATGACTAAATCTGATATATTTTCAAACAGCAATATTTGAAAAAAATGTAGACGTTAGAACTTTAAAAAAATCTTATATTTATTTCATAAATAATTTTTTTAACTTATGTAATCAAAACACCAATACGAACACAAAACATTATAACAAATCATCTAGCTGTAGGTTTATCTCCTGATCTTGACTTTAATTCCAAATGAAGTTCGGTGACTGAGGGGGTCAAGTTAATTTTTTGTGATTTGCAGGGATTCTACCTGTACCTGTACTTTGGCAGCATGGTATTCCTGCTCTACATGTATGCCATGCTACTGAGAGACCGCGCGTCGCTCTCCGTCAGCGGCACTATGAGTAAGTGATAACATATCCTTGTGTAGTATAGGCGTTCTTTAGCACGTAAGAATAAAGACATGTGAAGTACCGGTTGCCCACGTATATTAACGGACTGTTTAACTGTGATTATCTGATTTTTTTCTTTTTGACCCGAAATCTTAAAGCATGTTGTCCTTACGGCCCAAATAATATTTTCCACATATTTGAAATAATTTAATTAAGTTTGTTTGATAATTTTGAGACTTCATGTCCCATCTGAAGGATCTCGCGACGCAAACCTTCGCTGCGACCGTGTGTGAGAAACCTTGTTTTAAGGTAATCGCAAATTTCAGTCGTAAGCTGTTCGTATAAAGTAATATTTTCCTGGTTCACCTCGAGACTCTGAAGATGGGACAGACAAATAGTCCCAAAACGTTGGTTTCTTACCAAAAAAAAACCCACGCCGGGTAAAAACCCAAAACTCTTTATACAACATTACGACCGAGGCGGAAGCCCTCAATCACAAATCTGACACAATTGAACGTAACCATTCAGAATCCTGTACTTCAGCTTCGTAAAGAACGCCTGCATGCTACAAACAATACTAATTTTTGCTTTAGTCTGTTTTGAATTTATTATAAAATTATCTATTTTTCTAATTATAGTAACTGTATTCGATTCCACGCTCAAGTTTAGTGAAATAAATAGGGTAGAATTTGGCGTAATGTTGGTACTGCTACTCAGGACGGTCGCGCGGCGAGGATTCGTCGGGCGATAGCGTGGCGGAGTCGTCAGAGAGTGGCGGCGCCGCACCTCAGCAGCACACGGACACCGAGTTGAGCACGACAGCCACAGAGAGCCACTACCACCGCAGTGGCGAGACGGCTGCGCCTGCGCAGAACAAGCGGGACCCACATGACGATCAAGTGCACCAACAGCAGCACTACGGCAGCTTCTATCTGCGCATGGGTGCTGTCGGTATGTCGCCACCTTACGGTGTTTGTTAGGCGCGTTCGCGTAACTTGCTGAAAGCGACTGTTAGCTTCTTCATGTCCGTCCGTCTGTCCCGTATGTAGCAGCGCGACTGCCACTGGACGAATTTTGGTGAAATTTGATAAAGGTAACGATAAAAGCAATGCCATTACAGGCCTGGACAGATCCTTAGGGTTCCAGGAGGTTGAGGCTCCTAGATTTATAGACAGTCGGCACCTGAAGGTGGTAAGGTTGTCAGTCTTACGCACCGGCCGCCTTTACCCCCAGGAAATATCCCTGGTAATCATTTCTGTTAGAGGCTGAGTCGACCCCAGGGCCATAGTGTGGCCGGAAGTATTAAGTCAATGAAATATCCCAATGACCCCATCGGGAATCGAACCCGCGACCTTCCGGCTTGTAGAGCAGTGCCTCAACCAACTGCGCCACCGCGTGACCCCATACATATACAGGCACATAGGGTGGACGTATAACCCCAAACTATTCGCAACTAAACATTAGAAACAATTGGCGGTCAGCACCATGCTTCGGCTGCTTTACCCCTGGAAAGACCGGGTACTCATTGTAGAGGAGATCGGGTGGGCCTCGGGGTTGGTCTGGACGGGACGGGAAATCTCAGCCCAAAGGGATTCGATCCCCGGATCGTCCACCTCGCAGCGAGTTGCTGTAACGACTGCGCTGTCCCGGCTGCCATATGGGCTTAGTTTTAAACGCTTTTTGCCCTGTGCGCTGTTAACTTCAGGCACTCCTCTTTCGACAGACAACAAGGATAAACATCTTCCGGTGCTTCTTTCGACCTCAGCCTCAATACCGTCCTGTGTCTCTCCAGTTAAAACATATTTTGTATTTCCTCTTTGCCCGGTACTAACCCTTACTTTCGAAACTTTGTCACCATTCATTATATCGTTCTTTTTGCACGGCACTGTTGACGTGGGAGATATTTCGCGGAACTTTCGGCGACATTTTTTTCCCTCCCGTGACGCGCACACTGCAAAATGTTTTGCAAATTATTGCACCTTATTCGACAGAACACATTTCTCACACGCATTTTCCTCAGGTCTCCGTTAGTCCACACACGACTGAGCGTTCGTCTGAAGCTGCAGCGCTGATAAGACGGAACATTGTGTGGGCTTATTCCCCTCAGTAAGCTGGTATCCTATTTTGGTGCGCTTGCGCGGAAGATTACATTTACTTTCTGTGATTGGGTGATGAAATTTGTCATTACTCGTAAGCAGGCATATACATAGCTAAGGATTACAGTTGTGTCTTTAGCTATGTTAATTACAGTTTGCAATAGGAGATGGCAGAATGGCAGTAGTTACTGTTACATACATCTGCACATACATAAGCAATCTCCAGTACATTATATACCAGGGATCCCCTACAAAATCGCCCAAATCTTAATTTATCGTCTTTTTTAAACATTTTATATCTTTTCAATAAGTAGATATACATTGCTAATTTTGCTTTTTATGAAATCTTACTTTAATAAGAATCCCTGATGATGATCCAATGAGGAATCGAAACATGTTTGGTTTATAAGATATTATAATATGCATTTTTTCCCAACGGCTCGACAGCCCCTTGGGCGCCTAGGCCGCCCCATTTTTCGAGGCTTCACGATCACACACTTTAGACACACCACACTCGGTAGGACTCCTCTGGACGAGTGATCAGCCCGTCGCTGAGACCTCTACCTGACAACACACAACACTCACAAGAGATAGACATCCATGCCCACGGCGGGATTCGAACCCGCAATTCCAGTAAGCGAGCGGCCGCAGACCCACGCCTTAGACCGCGCGGCCACTGGGATCGGCTTATAATATGGAATATCTGAACATAATAAGAGTGCATTTTTGTTGGACTGAGTGTTGTGTGAATTAGTAGTTACGAATTTTAACAGAAGATGGCAGCAATAAACGACACTCGATTATATGATTGTTTGTCAATAACTAAACTAACTAACTAACTAACTCCATGCAGCAGTCTTTCCTTAGAAGCTAGCAGGTCGTCAGCTAGTCAAGCAATTCCCCACATTTTATGGAACCCGAAGGTTCATTACCGCACTCACAACAGCCCGCCATCTATCCCTATCCTGAGCCATAGGTTGTACCAAACAATCAATCCAGGTCCGAGGCTTTGTATAGTGGTTCGTAACATCGTAATATTTTAAGGTGAGGAGTTGTTAGCACCTCGACCAACCCCCAAGCTGGAGGACCACCCCTTGTAAGCTGTGCGCGACTGCTTATTCAATGTATTCGCAGCTACCCTCCATATCCACAGGCCGTTCTTCCATCCGCAACCTGAGGACGCGCCATGCCGTGTTGACAGGGACCGACTTATCATGTTGACAGGGACCGACTTATCGTGGTGACAGGGACCGACTTATCGTGGTGACAGGGACCGACTTATCGTGGTGACAGGGACCGACTTATCGTGGTGACAGGGACCGATTTATCGTGGTGACAGGGACCGACTTATCATGGTGACAGAGACCGACTTATCATGTTGACAGGAACAGACTTATCATGGTGACAGGGACCGACTTATCGTGGTGACAGGGACCGACTTATCGTGGTGACAGGGACCGACTTATCGTGGTGACAGGGACCGACTTATCGTGGTGACAGGGACCGACTTATCGTGGTGACAGGGACCGACTTATCGTGGTGACAGGGACCGACTTATCGTGGTGACAGGGACCGACTTATCGTGGTGACAGGGACCGACTTATCGTGGTGACAGGGACCGACTTATCGTGGTGACAGGGACCGACTTATCGTGGTGACAGGGACCGACTTATCGTGGTGACAGGGACCGACTTATCGTGGTGACAGGGACCGACTTATCGTGGTGACAGGGACCGACTTATCGTGGTGACAGGGACCGACTTATCGTGGTGACAGGGACCGACTTATCGTGGTGACAGGGACCGACTTATCGTGGTGACAGGGACCGACTTATCATGGTGACAGAGACCGACTTATCATGTTGACAGGAACAGACTTATCATGTGACAGGGACCGACTTATCGTGGTGACAGGGACCGACTTATCGTGGTGACAGGGACCGACTTATCGTGGTGACAGGGACCGACTTATCGTGGTGACAGGGACCGACTTATCGTGGTGACAGGGACCGACTTATCGTGGTGACAGGGACCGACTTATCGTGGTTGTGGACAGGGACCGACTTATCGTGGTGACAGGGACCGACTTATCGTGGTGACAGGGACCGACTTATCGTGGTGACAGGGACCGACTTATCGTGGTGACAGGGACCGACTTATCGTGGTGACAGGGACCGACTTATCGTGGTGACAGGGACCGACTTATCGTGGTGACAGGGACCGACTTATCGTGGTGACAGGGACCGACTTATCGTGGTGACAGGGACCGACTTATCGTGGTGACAGGGACCGACTTATCGTGGTGACAGGGACCGACTTATCGTGGTGACAGGGACCGACTTATCGTGGTGACAGGGACCGACTTATCATGGTGACAGAGACCGACTTATCATGTTGACAGGAACAGACTTATCATGGTGACAGGGACCGACTTATCGTGGTGACAGGGACCGACTTATCGTGGTGACAGGGACCGAATTATCATGGTGACAGGGACCGACTTATCATGGTGACAGAGACCGACTTATCATGTTGACAGGAACAGACTTATCATGGTGACAGGGACCGACTTATCGTGGTGACAGGGACCGACTTATCGTGGTGACAGGGACCGACTTATCGTGGTGACAGGGACCGACTTATCGTGGTGACAGGGACCGACTTATCGTGGTGACAGGGACCGACTTATCGTGGTGACAGGGACCGACTTATCGTGGTGACAGGGACCGACTTATCGTGGTGACAGGGACCGACTTATCGTGGTGACAGGGACCGACTTATCGTGGTGACAGGGACCGACTTATCATGTTGACAGGGACCGACTTATCATGTTGACAGGGACCGACTTATCATGTTGACAGGGACCGACTTATCATGGTGACAGGGACCGACTTATCATGTTGACAGGGACCGACTTATCATGGTGACAGGGACCGACTTATCATGGTGACAGGGACCCACTTATCATGGTGACAGGGACCCACTTATCATGGTTATTTGTCAATAATGCCATAATTAATATCTTATTATAATCGTGAATCGCAATTTTGTAAATTTATAAGACGAGTTGAGTATATTTTTTTGCCATATGCATAGAAATTCTTTTTTGTGTATTTGAAACTCGGCAGTTCCTTGTTGAAATGCCAAAGGCTTTGAGATACGAGGTATATATATATATATATATTTCCGTGCCCACGTGTTCCTTGTAGCAGATACCTGCCTTGTGTGTTGCAGCTTTCGGTATCGGCAGCATGATCTACTCGGGACTCGAGTTCGGACAGTACTTCGAGGTGGAGCGAGACACAAAATGTCACAACGTACTGCTGGCCCTGACACCGGCCACCCGCATGGCCTTCACCTTCATACAGATGTACTTCATCTTCCTGAACAACGAGGTGAGAACAGCATAACTTTGCCGCTCCTGAACAAGTTTTGACGAAATTTGGTATTGATAGTTCATACTAAAATTTATTATTGCATGCTGATCAATTTTTACTTCAACTTATTGTTAAATATTACCAAGTGTCTGGTCTGCTGGGACCTGACACCGTGTATATTGGTGTTTGACGATGATTCAGATAAATATTTTACTTTTGTTGGTACTTAATGTGTTAAATAACATGACGTCAGACCCAGAATGCTTGAAGCTTGACGCAGTATGTCAGGGGCGATCACAAGGCGGCTCGGGCAAGTCGCGACTAAAAATAATATTTTCGTAGTTTACGCGAACGCGAACGCGAGGCGAACATGAACAATGTCTCAAAAGGTTTTGTAAAGAAAGAGACTCATAACTAGCTGAAAATAACTTATTGTAGTTGGGTGGACAAAAAAGAAGTCACCAAATAAGTAAAAAATATTTTATTTTATATTATTTTATTATTGCACGGCTCTTGCATTTTTTGCCTCCTTGAAGTGCAGTTTTTGAAACTTGTCTGGCTGGACACCCCTGCCATATGTTAAACGAAATCTTATGAAATATCTGGGTGTGTGTCTGTAGCCTTAGTTATCCAGCATGCAAAGCGCATGCGCCGTATTATATTGTCATCTGTGGCCTGTCTGGCTGTACCGTATTTTTCAACATTATCACATAAACGGTACGATTTTCGAAAAAAATTATTTTACATGAAATGTGTGTTTTGATTTTCTCTACAAATTTTGTCTGAAACATTTCTCATTCTAAGAAGAAATCAGCGACATATTATCATAAATGTACATAGGTCTTCATGTAAAGTGCCGTTATTCTTGTCAGATTTTAATGAAAATTTAAGTGCATTGACAGATTTTCGATAAATATTCACGTATAAAATTTCATGAAAATACGTCAAATGGAAGCCGAGTTGTTACATGAGGACGGACGGACAAGAAGCTAATAGTCGCTTTTCGCAATTTTACGAAAGCGCCTAAAAACGGGTTGGTTTCTTCCTCCGTTCCTTTGTTACTCTTGATTTTCACGTTCCGCTTGTATGTACATGATTTTCACTGACTTCCACGCACAGAGATTGCCTGAGATGGTACAGTGCCTTTTACTGACTGGCCAGTATCGACGACTTGTCATCACTACAGTAGTTGATAATCCACGCATTTCCCGCAAGAGAACGGCGTGTGTTTTTTTCTATATATGACGCGTGGTTGTTGTTCTTTGTAAATTTAAACCTAAGTCCCTACTCTGTGCAGTGTGATACATTTATGAGACATTTGTAGATGTGCATGAAGGGCAAGGAACTTACGAAGCCTCCATTTTGTGCAGCAAATGAAAGTTTCCCGCCACCGTGCGCTGGCGCGCTTCGGTCTCATGCACATGATTGGCACAAACCTGTCCGTGTGGCTCAACGTGTTGGTGCAAGAGACGAAACACGAGATACTCACCTTCTACAGCCCTGAAAACAACACACTAGGCATCTCGCATCGCATCTGTAAGTGATGACGACATTGCATGCTGTGTTAGTCATGTAATTAGTCATATGTGTTAGTGAGTAGAATCTGCCATTTGTAAGTGATGGCCTTGTGTGAGAAATTGTTTCCATATCCAGTGTGGAAATGCAAGCGTAAGCGAACTTTTTGCCTCGTAGATAAGTGATTATGCATACGAAGTGATTATCACTTTGTATGCATAATTATTTGTCTATTACGTTTGACTTTTACGTATTTGCACGCCCTGATGATTACCATGTATTGGTTGAAACACGTAGCCGCACATTAATATAATATAATCTACAAGCCGGAAGGTCGCTGGTTCGATTTCCGACGTTGTCATTACAATTTTTCATTGACATAATTCTTCCGACCGCACTATGGCCCTTGGGTCGACTCAGCCTCTAACAGGAATGAGTACCAGGAATAATTCGTGGGGGGTAAAGGCGACCGGTACGTAGGGCTGACAACCTTACCACCTTAATTTACCGATTGTCTATAAATCTGTGAGCCTCAACCTCCTGGAACACTAAGGGTCTGTCCAGGCATGTAATGGGATTGCTTTGCTTTCACTATATAATATAATATAATATAACGTAATATAACGTAATATAATTTATTATATTATTATGCTGATAGTAAATAATAGATGTTTTGTAATCTTACATTCGTAACTGAGATCACTCCACTGACTAAACAACTTTACTTACATCGGCCCTGTAAGAACAAGTCTGTTCCCTGTATCAGTGAGAACACGCAGTGTGTCTTGTTTAAACACCCCTCAGAACTGGAGACATTAGTGGTCACTTTGCAGCCCCTTGTTACTGTGTAAATCGCACCCTGACGAGGGGTTATTTACCTTATAAGAAAAATGTAGACCTTTGAGTAATGAAAAAAACTCGACGACGCTAAAATACTGGCAATAATTTATGTTTTAGAAGCAGACATATCGGTTATTTTGTGGGGAAATTTGGGTTCTTCTTGTTAGAATTAAAATACTTAGAATTTTCACTTTAAACTTTAAAGAAGGAAGAACTCTGAAATTAAGAAATCAAAATTACTCGTGTTAATAAAAGAAGAATTTGGAATTTATTTTATTTACACCAACTAATGCACACGTAAAAAAAACCACTTTTTTGTAGTTTTTTTATTGTAAATTGTCACAATAAAAACTACAAAAAAGGTGATTTTTTACGTGTGCATTAGTTGGTGTAAATAAAATTAATTGAATTAGTGAAAATGCACGGTGACAGCAATATAAAAAAGAAGAATTTGGAAATTAGGATTTGAATCACATCCAAAAATTCTACAGCAATAGGAATGTTAGATGTCATAGTTTTTTATTTAAATATATTTTACTGGCCTTAAGGCTGAAAAATTTTGACAATCGCTGGATGGTAACGTCCAATATACGTCAGCAGAGAGGGGGAGAGAGAGAAAGGGAGAGAGAGAGAGAGATAAGAATGCAATAAAGTTTTAAATTCAATAATTATAACACATTTTGGTTTCATTATTGAAAGTGTGAAGTGTCCCTAATGGTGTGTTTGATTTTAACAAAATTGCTTAACCGTGTTTATCGGTTAAATAATGCGAGGCCTGCCTTAAGTTTCAAAATTATCCGTTTAGTCGGTGTACCGGTGCTCTTTGAGTTTCATATCCTTGATATGGGGTCAGAGATACTGACATCATCGTTAAACTAGCCGAGACACGGTGCACGCCGGTGGACAGGTACTACGATCCTGTTTTTTAGACGCGTTCGCAAAAGTGCGAAAAGCGACTGTTAACTTCGTCATGTCTGTCCGTCCGTCCGCAAGGAACAACTCGGCTGTCACTGGGATGATGTTCATGAAATTTGATGTTTGTGTATTTTTCGAAAAATCTGCCCAGAAATTTCACGTTTCGTTAAAATCTGACAACAATAACGGTACTTTACACGAAGACCTATGTACATTTATGATAATATCTCGCTGAATTATTCTTAGAATGAGAAATGTTTCAGACAAAAGTTGTACAGAAAATCAAAAGACACATTTTATGTTCAATAACTTTTTTCCGAAAATCGTGCCGTTTATGAGATAATGTGGAAAAATATGGTACAGCCAGACAGGCCACAGATGACAATATAATACGGCGCATGCGCTTTGCATGCTGGATAACTAAGGCTACAGACACACACTCAGCATGTGTAATACTTATTGCTATTCCACGGCCACAACAGTTACGCGATCGCCCCTCAATGTTACGTTACACGTACATTGCCTGTCTTGCTACACAATTCAGCCCCACGAATCTAAGCTGATCATTACACGCGTCGCGTGGCGCTGGGGACGGCAGTGTCAGAATGCAGAGCGGGCCTACCTGCTGCAGCGTATTGATCACGCGAACACGTGCCCGGCACCGGGTGTTCATCAAATTGTGTCACATTGTAACACATGAATCCAAATGAGATACAAACGAAGACACTCTTTTGGGAGCAGCAGTCTTCCAGGTTGTGTTGATGTCTTCCAGGGACTTGGTGTTGATGTCTTCCAGGGACTTGGTGTTGATGTCTTCCAGGGACTTGGTGTTGATGTCTTCCAGGGACTTGGTGTTCGATGTCTTCCAGGGACTTGGTGTTCGATGTCTTCCAGGGACTTGGTGTCGATGTCTTCCAGGGACTTGGTGTTGATGTCTTCCAGGGACTTGGTGTTCGATGTCTTCCAGGGACTTGTGTGATGTCTTCAGGACTTGTGTCATGTCTTCCAGGGACTTGGTATTGATATCTTCCAGGGACTTGGTGTCGATGTCTTCCAGGGACTTGGTATTGATATCTTCCAGGGACTTGGTGTCGATGTCTTCCAGGGACTTGGTGTTGATGTCTTCCAGGGACTTGGTGTTGATGTCTTCCAGGGACTTGGTGTTGATGTCTTCCAGGGACTTGGTGTTGATGTCTTCCAGGGACTCAGCGTTTCTTGGACAAAGTGTACCTTCGTTATATAGTCTGTCCGACCGTCTCGTCGCACGCAGTAACTCAAAAATAACGTACGGAAATTTTAAGACGAAATACTGTACAAAAATTTCAGTTGTTAAATTAGGGCCGAAATGAGGGACACATGACACGATGACGCACGTGTCCCTTGATGCTTTGCGAGAAGGCAAATACTGGACTTTGTAGAGAAGCGGGAAATGTTCTAAACAGAAACTGAGGCTAAACGTAAAGCACGTAATTTACCTCTGAGTCTTGCCGTTTTTTTAAAGTCAAAATGGTTAACTTCACCCTACAACAGGCCACGAAGGCCCAAACGCGGAATATAGGTACAGCTCTACTCTTTGTTTAACCCCGGCGCTAGATGGGGTGGGTGGTCAACTCCACGCCCCGGCCGCTTTACCCCCGGGAATGACCCGGTACCAGTTGTACAGGAGGCTGGGTGGGCCCCAGGGCCGGTCTAGACGGGTGCTGAAAATCTCGCCCCACTGGGATTCGATCCCCGGACCGTCTAGCCCGTAGCAAGTCGCTATACCGACTGAGCTATCGCGGCCCACATTGCGATCTTTGAGATAGCAGAATATGAAGTGTGTGTGTGTGTGTGTGTGTGTGTGTGTGTGTGTGTCACATAATTACTCTAGAGACTTTGGATTGAATCTGGTCAAATTTCAAAGTGGACATCTTTGCTTGTAACAACACCTGTGACACATCCTTATGGATCGAGAATTTCGGTATTAGATGTTTATATACATATAAATATACAGTATATAGAATATATATTATATAATAATATATACTATATAAATTTATATAATATAAATCAGTGACATATCAGTGAATATTAACAAAGGATAAGCCAACATCATATTATACGGGGTTTTTTTTTTCCTATGGCTCGACAGCCCTATATGGGCCTGGGCCTCCTCGTTTCGTCGAGGCTTCACGATCACACACTTTAGACACACCACAGTCGGTAGGACTCCTCTGGACGGGTGATCAGCTCGTAGAAGAGACCTCTACCTGACAACACACAACACTCACAACAGACAAACATCCATGACCTAGGCGGGATTCGAACCCACGATCCCAGTAAGCGAGCGACCGAAGACCCACGCCTTAGACCGCGCGGCCACTGGGATCGGTAATTATACGGTCTTATCCTCACTTATACAGGTATACACAAAAGAATGGTGCGGTTTCACTATTGAAACCGCACCATTCTTTTGTGTATACTCTGTACATGTAGGCAGTCTCCATAACACTGTATATCAGGATCCATTGTACAACAAATGCCTACAATTTAACTGTATTACTTTTTTTACACCTTTTTATTGTGTACACGGATTGCTAGTTCGTTTTTGTGCAGTGTTACTTTAATGTGATTCCCTGATGATGATCGCATAAGGGATCGAAACATGTAGCAGTGTTCGACGTAATATTTTAATATACAATATCACGTTGAACAATATAATGTAATTTGTTGGACTGAGTGTTGTTAGGTTGATTCTAGTAGTCATAATATCCGTATTAATATATTTGTAGCTGCCATTGTATAGTTTTAACGCAGTACATGTTACATAGATGTATCAGGATTATATACAGAGTATACACAAAAGAATGGTGCGGTTTCAATGGTGAATAAAGGGAAACCGCACCATTCTTTTGTGTATACCCTGTATTGCTTTCTGTTGACGTCTGTCTGAGGATGGCGACTTGTTGCCGAAAATGTAGGAGGGTTCATGTTTATGTATAACATAATATTATACAATTTGCATATGTCGGTATATATAAATCATTGCAAGTCCATAATTCTTTTCTCCCACATATGCAACACGTGAATGTGTCAGCAATTTGATTTTAAATATCGGATTAAATAATCGATTCAAAAGCATAAAAAGAAGAGAAGTTTGATCGTCATTTTAATACCTAATTAGGAACTAACATCGAAAAATTTTTTAAAATTTTTAAATTTTAACTTTTAAATTATACACCACACCGTTCGTGTGTAATGACACCACCAAGATTACAAGTCGATTGTAATTTACATTTTATATCTTATATCATTCGTGAGAGGGCACGCGGTGGCGCAGTTGGTTGAGGCACTGCTCTACAAGCCGGAAGGTCGCGGGTTCGATTCCCGATGGTGTCATTGGAATTTTTCATTTACATAATCCTTTCGGCCGCACTATGACCCTGGGGTCGACTCAGCCTCTAACGGTAATGAGTACCAGGAGTATTTCCTGGGGGGTAAAGGCGGCAGGTGCGTAGGGCTGACAACCTTACCACCGTCATGTGCCGTCTTGAAATCTGGGAGCCTCAATTTCCTGGAACCCTAAGGGCCTGTCCAGGCCTGGAATGGGATTGCTTTACCTATACCTATCATTTGTGAGAACTCGCAAAATTTTTACCTTGAGTTTTAAGTTTTTCTATAAACAAACACATGATGATGATCGGCTTGATCGAAACATGTAGCGTTTGAGATAATAGTAATAAATATAGGCTGTGTCAGACGGAATACACAGAGTTATTTGTTAGTCAGCTTTTGGCGTGACTTCCAACTTCTTGCAGCGCTGAGGATGCACACGACAACTGCGTCGCCTGTCCACGCCGTGGCAGCACAGCCACATCACCGCGTTGCGCGCGGGCTCAAGGGCCCACACCACATCTACGAGTGCAGACGCACCAACATCATGGGCTCCCTGGTGCAGGACGCCAGCCCTTTCCTCTTCCCCTGCACCATCGAGTATTCGCTGATCTGTGCCGCCATCCTCTACGTCATGTGGAAGAACATCTGTCGCACGTCGACCACTCAGGGTGCTGGAGGTTCGCGCGTCGGTCGCCCGGGACTGCCACCGCAGACGGCGTACAAACGACACCCTCACCACTATTCGGTGGACTGCGCACGCGCACATAAAGGTCTGTTCGTGGGCATCCTGGTGCTGGTGCTGACCATTATATCGCTCATCCTCTTCTTCGTGCTCATCTCGCGGCCGGAGTTCAGGAACCTGGCCGTAATGGAGGTCAACATCTGCGAACTGACGCTCTACACCATGACCACCATCGCCACCCTCGTCGGCATGCTCCAGGTATGCTACAACTAACGGCTGCGACAGATAAACACAGCGGTAGGTTCCAGGATCCGTGATTTCAGGCTTCCGCCGCGAGGCTGATGAACTCTGCCCTCTTCTGGGATATTACGCAGCGTCTAGTGGTAATCCTTTACCGACATTTCGGGACAACTTATCGGTCCCATCTTCAAGGATCAAGGCTTGTACCGTCTTGCCGTCTTTCTTTTCTTCTTGGAATTCTTGACACTTGAAGATGGGACAGATACGTTGTGCCGAAACGTCGGTTAAATTACCACGCAACGCTGCGTAATAGCCCAAAAGAGCGCAGATCAGATTCCAGTATGTTTGGTCGGAATTATAAAGAATATTTCGAAGTTTCCCCAACATGTTTCCTGAAGAAGGTGTTTCGTGATCTTCACCTACAATTCTTTTACTTCCTATCTGATGCCCATTGCTTGTGAGCTACCAGAAACACGACGCAAAAGGGACTCCTGTGGATGTTGAGAACGACGACTCCCTTGGCGTCTGCTGTCCTGTTCCCCTCAATCCTCCACTGGCCAGTCAACGAACCCAAAGCGCTTGCCTCTAGAGAAGGCCACTACGAAAATTCTTGCGAAGAGGTGGAAGGAAGTACAGTGACGTACATTTGAGAGAGGAAGTTAACAGCTTGGGGGGATATTAGGAGGAGTTGGCGTATGAGCTGCCTTAACGCGTCCTCGGTAGAGAAATTCGTAACGTCTAACAGACCACCACGCCGAGACCAACATATTTTTTTGCAGTAAAAGTAAAAGAGTAAAGGGAATTTATATTTGAGTCACTATATAATAATAATAACCATGGCTCGACAGCCCTATATGGGCTTAGGCCTCCTCTTTCCGAGGTTACGAGGTCTTTGTGCATTTGCGGCAGTCAGAAACCGGCTGGCTGGCCGCGCTTTTCAACTCGATCCTGATGTGAATGCCATCTGGCAGTCAGTCAGGAGACTTGGGTGAGAAATGGCCTCTTAATTTTGCTTACAAGCACTACTGGTTCTATTCATGCCCGTAAGGTTCTTTTACATGCCGTAAATCTACGGCTTTACTTCCCCTCCGAAGGAAGTGGTGCTCCGGATTTTTATCACCCTTAAAAATCCATCGACCTCGGTCGGGATCGAACCCGCGAACCTTGGGTCCAGTGGCGAGCACGCTAACCACTAGTGCACCGAGGGCGACATATTTGAATCACTATCTGATCGAAAAGTCTCAGATCCCTGTAGGGCCTTACGAAAAAGTGCGTCAACAATGTTATTATTATTATTATTATTACGGATGCTACTACAACTGTCTGCTGTTTCTATTATTAACTCCATGTAGCAGAGTCCTTCTTGAGAAGCAACTACGTCTATGTCTTCCAAAGGGTCTCTTTCCATCGGGTTTCCCATCAAAACTTTGTATCTAAGTCCCCTCTCTCGCATATTTGCCGCATTCCCAGCCCATTTTATTCTTATTACTACTATTATTTCTCTTTTTCCGTTACTACTACTACTACTACTACTACTACTACTACTACTACTACTATTGTTACTAACACGTAATCAGGCGCGCACACAGAATTTTTCATAGGGGGGGTGGGGGGCTGACCATGAGGCTATATATAATTTATATTTGATTTTAGGAATAAAAATAATGTTATAAATATCATGTCGTAAGTATAACTGTAACGTAACATTGTAACTGCATTTATATACATACAAATATAACTACATGTTTCGTGACTCAATCACCTAATTTAAATCACAAGGTCTAACATTCTTGGTTTTTAAATTTCGTCTAACAAATCCTACGTTTTTTATTATATTTTTCCAAATTCTAATGTACCAGTCATCAGCCGATTTCAGTGGCTGATTTCGGTTGAAGTGTAAATCACGTAAAACGTTTGATATCGTGTCTACAAAATATGAGATTTTTAAAATTTCTATTTGGGGGGGGGGGCCGCATTCCGGCAGCCCCCCTCCTCGCAAGTGCCCCTGTAAGTGTCGCCCTGTCTGCAGGTACGACAGCTCAAGTACGACGGTGGCCGTAACCTCGAGCTTGACAACATCCTGCTGATCGGCGCGCAGACCGGTCTCTTCATATACAGCACGTTCACGATCATCGGCGGACACTTCACGATCGAGAAGAACACGGTGCTTGTGCTGATCACTGCGCTGGCGTCGCTGCTGCAGACGACAGCGCAGACAATGTTTGTGCTGGACGCGTCGCGACGCTCGTGCGTGACACCAGAGCAGATCCGTCGTAAGCCAGGCCGCGAGCTGGTGACCTTCCTGCTGGTGACCAACCTCGCCATGTGGGCCATCAACACCCTGGAGAAGTCGCGCGCTGAGTCTCACCCCATCCAGCTGCACTTCTACGGTCTGTGGGCCTGGACCATCATCACGCACGTGTCCATGCCGCTCGCTATATTCTACAGGTAATGCGTTTCAACTATACCCGGGAAGGACTCGGTGGAATCTGCCTTCCGCACCCCCTATACGCCCTTATGACATATGTGCCTATAGCTTAGTGCTTATGCTTTCTTTGCACAAACATCATAAAATAGGGAAGATGTGCCTTTTTTGGCCTCTAATTTGGGTAAGAAACTACTTAACATATTTTGACAAAATTTGGTATATCCATTTCATTCTGCAGTCTGTCTTACGACAGGTCTGTAGCCTCTTCCAAAGTGAGTTCTCCACAGGTTGCGATCTAGTGCTTCCTCTTTCAATGTCCAGTATCTTCTTTTTTTTAAGGTCATCCAGTAGCTGCTTACGTCTTCTTCCTCGTCTTCCTGTCATTTCTATCCTTCCCTCTAACTTTCCTTCAATCACGTGTTTCAGAAGGCAGTTTCTACGCAAGACGTGACCAATCCAATTAGCCTTTCTTCTTTTTATGGGTGTGAAACTAGGTTTTTCATGTTGGCGGAAGAACATAGGCTGACGGTGTTTGAGACAACGTTGCTAACGGGATGTCTGAGCGTGAGAGGCCGGAATTTAGGGGCGATTGGGGATAATTACACATTGAGGCTCTTCATGACTTGTGATTCGCCAGATATTGCAGTTAAATCAAGAAATATGAGATGGGTGGGCCATATGGAGCGCAATGGGGGAGACAAATACACACACACATATATATATATATATATATATATATATATATATATGTGTGTGTGTGTATATACATACAGTATATATATATATATACTGCATATATATATATATATATAAGGTATTGATGGGAAACCTGAAGAAATGAAACCATTTTGAAGATATTGGCATAGGGGGTAAGATAATATTGATATGGAATTTGAAAAATAGGGCGAGAGAACACGGACTGGATTGGTCTGGCTCAGGACATGGACGAGTGGCAAGCTCTTGTGAATGCGGTAATGAACCTTCGGGTTCCATAAAATGCGGGGAATTCTTTGACCAGCTGAAGAACAATTAACTTCTCGGGAAAGTCTCTACACCACGAAGATAGTTTGGCATTTGTGAGCATTGACTGAACGGAAATTGGCGAAACGAATCACGTAAATGCCTAATTTCAGGCTTCCGCCGCCTTGTAAATGAGATCTTCACTCTTGTGGGATGTTATACAGCGTAGAATGGTAGTTACTGACGTTTCGGGACAACCTATCAATCCCATAATCAAGAATCGAGCTTGACCCATGAAGACGGGACCGATACGTTGCCCGAAGCGTCGGTAACTACCAGTCTGCGCTGCGTAACATCCCAGAATAGTGGAAATCTAAAAGCAGGTAAAATTTTCGTTGTAATTAAACAGTAAGTAATGACGATGTATGGGGAAGTACGGGAATAGGTCCACGTATTCTTCACATGAACATTAGATACAGGCGAGTGGTGAGCTTCGCGCCCCGTCTGACTTATCCTTGAGGAAGAAATCCCCAGTACCTGTTGGGGGGCGAAGCTGGATGGGTCCAGAGCCGGGCATCTCCAGGCAGGATTCGAGCCCAGTCCCTCTAATTACGGATCTGTGCGTGTCCTGTGTTGCAGGTTTCACTCTACGGTCTGTCTGTGTGAGATATGGAAGCGCGCGTACAAGATGAAGCCGACGTACATGTAGTGGGGCCAGCTGGGGTGCCAGCCCTTCCAAGGACCAACAGCCTCTAGGGCGTCCTGCAGCTGAGAGGTTCCCACAAACATCCAAACTTCGCGCTGACATTGTCTCTCTTTAACATTTTCACTGCCAACGCCCAGTATACTCGTTGACTGTCATATTGGCTGGTAAAGTCAAACTTATACATATATATATGAGGTGTTTTTTACTTTGTGCTACTTTGATTTTCGTGTTGTATATGACGTAGCTCTATATTCGAGTATCTTTATTGGAAAGAAAACAGTACAAAAGCTTTCCCGCCAAAAGTAGGCGATTCCCCCAAAAGTAGGTGCTTCAGCATATTTAATCAACTAAGTCACATAATTGTGTTGGCTTCCCTGTAGTGATCGGTTTGCCCCCTGGGTTATAATTTTTTTGGTGCAATTATTACGAGTAGCTTTCATGTTTCTGTCCCATGGAGCTTTATGTAGACTTCAATTAATTGTAACTCCTATTAGATATTTGAAAACTTTAGATCTGGTATTTCTTACATCCAGGAAAAGAAAAGTCTTAACTTTCATGGAAAATTTAAGAATTCTTTAAATCGGTACCCTGTTTTGACACATGCAGCCTGCCTTATTTTGTGACAAAATGCAATATAAATTCGTCTCGGTTACTCACGTGATCAAAAGTTAGCTTCAACATTTCTCCACAGATGGCTCCCTTAGCTATGTAGGTTTACCTTAAATATAAGCCCTTTTTTTAGCGGGAATTGTTCCGTTGATAGTATTTTGGAATTCTTTACACCGTGTCAAATCCCAGAAGACCATGATTTGAGGTTTACCCTAAACGGGTTGCACGTTGCAATATACAAAATATCTCAGGGTCGTCCAGCATTTGATACATATACTAGGTTAGCTCTGGTTCTCCAAGAAGTAACTCCATTTCAAAGCCTTTCGAGAAGCAGTCAGTGAAAGTCGTTACGAATTCGTATACTTCCACGCTCGCTGCGACGTTATGACGTCAGCTGTGTGGACATCTTCCTCATTTATCGCTCACTTCATGTGGAAGTAAATCATTCATCCTTAATATATTTTTCATAAGTGTTAGTAAACCTGGAAGCATACTGTAATATACATCACGTGTGTGTTGCATGCCATCTGACGGCGAAGATATGAAGTTCTAGATTATAGTAGATATTTGGCGCAAAATCGTTTCAAAGCTGCCATATTTGTTACTCATTTCGGGTTTTAAAATTTATTTCCCCCCACTAAGGAACCCATACTATATCCCTAACTCAGCACAATTATTTCTAAAGATTCAAAATTCAATATTTTTATTTTATTGGTTCCTTATTTTATCTGGCTACTGTGATTTGTTATTTCCGGCAGCTACTCCGGGCGGGGGGCTGATGAGTTTGCTACATTAATACAATAAATTAGGCGATAGGAAATGGCAGAATTTAATTGTCAAATAAATGTTGACCCTATATATTTCTATGTTAATTTGTCCTGAATTCTGAAGTTTCACATGTAGATCAGAATGACTGTAAATATTTGGCGCGCAAAGTTTTATGAATGCATGCTTGTAACTACCAAAAAGTGCGCACCCAGAATTTTTCATTGGGGGGGGGGGGGGGGGGCTAACCCTTAGGCTATATAAAATTTATGTTCGATTTTAAAAATTATGTTATAATAACATGTCATAAGTATAATTGTAACATAACACTGTTTGCAACTGCATATATAGAAATCTAAAAATAACTACATGTCCCATGGCTCAATCACAGTGTCCATTCTTCTTGCTTTTTTTTTTAATTTATTAATTTATTTCTCAAAACTTTAATGTACTAGTCATCAGCTGGTTTCAGTAGATAATTTCGACTGAAGTGTAAATCCCGTAAAACGTTTGATATCAACGTGTCTACAAAATCTGTATTTTTGTTTAAATTTCGGTTTTGGGGAGGTTTAGGGGGGCTGCAGTCCGGCAGCCCCCTCTTGGGTGCGCCCCTGACTACCAAATATATTGGGACCAGAAGTAACAATTGTCGCCCCTGTAACAGAGGGCACTCTTGTCTACATCCTGTCGATTTTGCAGCTACCTGCAAAGTATTCAAGTGACGTCACAAGCTGCTGGCCTTTTTATCCGTGCGGTCAAGGAACACCGGAACCTCTCAGTTGCATTCGAAGTAAGGCTACTTTGAGGAATCTGTAATTAAACACTTGTCTGATACTGTAGTTGCGGACACACCGCTACTTACGCAAGAGTTGCGTTCCTTCGAAGGTCCGATGTAACTCGAATTTCGCGCATGTCGGAAACGAGTTTATGATCAAGCACAGCGGTGCACAAAATTTTCCAAAAATCCAGGAACCACCTCGAAGTTCCGTTCGTAGGACCCACAAATATTAGGCGCCACCGTAAAAAGTTAGTCGCCTGGGCGACCTGGGTCCAGAATTTATGCACCCCTAGATAACTCCATATGTATATCTACTGTACACTACATATATATATAAGCAAAACGATAAAGTTGTGCCACTCTACGACATAAAGGCGTGTAGGGCGGGTAGAGGTACGGCTCCACTCATTCTTAACCTCGGGGCTAGATGGAGGTGAGTGGTAAATATCACGTCCCGGCCGCTTTAACTCCGGGAAAGAACCCCGGTACCCATTGAATAAGAGGCTAGCAGGCCCCAAGCCGTTCTGGACTTTTGGGCAAGAGAAAAATCTTTTGTCCCTACCGGGATTCGAGCCCCGGATCGTCCAGCCGGTAGCCTAGTCAATGACCATTTTCAAACTTTTTTATAATTTTCATTTTCAGTTCTAAATCTATTTTTCTTTCTCATGAGCTGACCCTCCATTTTGTTTCTCACCAAGCGACGGCGTTCGCGTTCCGGCTGTATCCCAGTTGTATTCCTCCGCCACTTCCACTCTCTCTTTTTTCATTACCGTAAGGATAAGTATTGGCGCCCATTTAAAAAAAATTACTACTTTTTAACATTAATTTATCTGTAAAGTTGCACAACTTAGAATTGCGTTAAGTAGGGGTGTGTTTTTAGAGCAAGGAACTCGAAAAAGCTCCATTTATTTTATAAGATAAAATCAACACCAATATGTTTCTGTTATTGTCTTCCTAGTAACAATCAGTACAAATGACGCAGATGGGAATTAATCTACCGCGTGTTCACATTTTAGAGACTGACATCTCCATTCCCAGACCCAGTGTTAATGTAGAAATTTTAGTTATCACTGCAGGAGGTAGAGGGCAGGATCGAGCCAATAGTAATGATAATAACGCCTTTTTCATATATTTCTTATACAAATATTGTCTTTTTGAATGTTGTTCAAACCAGAGGCCAATTTATTTTATAGCATACGGATGATGTGTATTAGCTGTAAGTACAGGGTGTTCCAGAAGACGCTGTAGATGTTTTAAAATTTTTACTCTTTTTTCTGACTTGTGTGACTTACTTTCTGGGCCACACTGTACACTCACTTTATCGGTGGTCATGATGGGTCCACTAAAGCAAGATATCTTAGCTTAGATCACGTCACCGGCTGTTGCCATGGCAATGGCGTCCATCTTGTTGTTAACGTCTCATTGTCTGTGTGTATCTGTGTAATATATTTTGTATATAATAAGCATTACGATAGGACATAAAGTTCATCGTTATTTAACTGATATACAATATACGCACATGTGAATTGTTTGTTTGTCGGAAATTTAGAGGGCAGTGGAAGCAGGGGTGACGTCAGAGCAAGCAATTGTGTGTCTACAGCAATGTATTTAACTCGTCGAATTTATGCTGTCTCACGACAAACGGTATCTGTGTTTATTTTCTTCTGTTAATGTGTTGCGCAAAGGGCGTGAATGCGTGAGATATGCGTGGACATGTCACGGTGATATGTAGATGTACTGCGTCGTTAATGAATTCCATAAAATTCGTCGATGAAGGTTCATTCCATCAAAAGACGGTCTCATCATTCCAGTCTCCCTCCCCCCAACCTAGAATTGACATTACAATGCGAATTTTGGAAGTACAGAATGTCCCCTTTATCATGTCCTCGAGGATGAAAGTTGTCACGGAATGTTCCGGCCGTTGCTGGCGTTCTATGCGCTAACGCTGCCGAGATCAAGGACACGATAAACGGGACAGTCAGTATTGACACATTGTAAACTTCAGTCCATGCTACATGTTGTAAATTTAACGTGTCTTCTTTACGCCTTGGCATTCTATTGTATTTACACTTCTTGAGGCACTAAATTCCATTCCTGTGTCTACTTTGGCTTTTATCATTATCACAATTCTCATTTTCTTCATATAGTTGCCATCGTTACTGTTAGTTACCGCATTTCCGTAATGGCGCTCTTGCTGCTTCCGCCTCACAATTCCCCTAGGAGCGCTAGTGTCGCTTCCACATCACTTCACGCGCTCGTCGCTGGTCTTTTACCGGCTATTAGGGAAATTAAACGTCATGGACATATCAGACGTGATAAAAATCCGTCCAGTTTTCGAGTTGAAACATGCAGACGGATGGCGGACGTACAGACAGATATCATCTTCCCTCTACGTCTATTCAAAGAATGCGCATATAGGCATAAATTGCACGAGTAAATGCGACACCAGGAATATTCCAGTGAACAATTTGGAAAGAATTTACGCTGATTTCACATACAGTAGAGTAAAATGTTTAATGTCGTTTGTGAAAAATTATTTTCTTACGCGTTTTTTCATTTCGTTTTCGTGAGATGTTTAACAAAATGCTGTAATATGACTGAAGACAGCCCTGCTCCTGCTGGCGATCAGCTCAGCTTAATATTGTAGCTGTGCATGGTTGGCAGCACTGCTAGTCGCCCCTGTACAATATAGGTTTCCTGAACATATGAAGCCCTTCTGTTCTTTGAGATATGTGTATATATATATACATTACTTCATAAAGTTGTGGTTGGTATTGCTTCTGTTGCCCGCCCCGGCACGCGCAGTCCACGTTTCCTTTATTACACGCCAGATGTCACCCTACACAGAAATGCGGACTATTTTTCTTGTGTTACGTCTCTAATACCAAATCATTGATTGTTAACCAATAAATCACAGTGCTAACTACACCTATCAGCCCCTATAGCTTTCAGTAACCATGTTTTTGCCTGCACCTTTTCATTAATGTGTGTCTAAGAATAATCAGACGTACTTCTTAAACCGCATTAACCGCTTCATCTTTGTAAATGATACACTGTGCTTTCTGTGCATTAGGAAGAAAGTTTTGAAGTATATATTTCAGAAGGGTGAAGCAGATGTACAAAATTTTGTCATTATATTGTCCTTTCCTAGGTGACAGAACTATTACTGACGTGTTGCAATCAGTGGTGCGCGGACCGGGGCGTGTTGGGTCTGTTTTACTCTATCAAATGATTTAGAACGCTGTTTCAGTTAGTGTGGCACACTGTGCTGTTGGCTGTATAAGAATAATAAACGTTCTACAGACCTTTTTACTGATTATGGATTTCACTCGCCCTCAGGCTGCGGTCCCCATCTTCCATCCTTATGTTTAGCCTGCTGCCTAACATTTTGAAAGTCTGGGGTGATCCTTGGCCAGATAAAGAACCTCTTTTCAGTCTTTTGTCATGAAATCGCAACCTGTCATTATGTAAGCTACGTAGTTGGTGCAGCGATATTAAAGCCGAAATGTAATGATGTGTGGAGGCCCTCTGTTTTAGCCTAAATTGTGTTTTGTGCTAAGAAGTTTCTTGTACCCCTTCACACTAACCCCTGTTTTTATATTATCTTCACCGTGCATTTTTAAACAAATCACAAATTACACACCAACAAAATGCACTATATTTTCACTTTATATTCTTTAACCCCTACATATGTTTCAACCCTTACAAAGTCATCTTCAGGGGGCTTGCAGTCTACATTTACTATACATCCATTGTTGTCTGCTATTATGTTATGTATCACATATAGTCAAATTTCATATTACAGTATATAAATAGATATGTCAACCGACAACTGCACTAATTAAGTTTTAATTTAACACTTTACAATTGCCCTACATATGTTTCGGTCACAAAGTGACCATCATCAGGGGCTCGTAGGCACGTGTGTGTACTTCACTTCAGTTGTCCATTGTTTATTGAGTTATGCGTGGGGGTTATTTTTTGTATACTGTTCCACTATAGCGGTACTATTGACGTTGTGTAATGTGATCGTAGGTAGATGTCATTTGTGTTCATTTGTATATTTTGAATGTTTTGAAACATGATGCTTCCACGTGGTCATGTATGTACTCACGTGTCCATTGTCCGAACGTCTGTATGTAAGTATGTTGGGCACAGTCCACTGTTTTAACGATGTTTTGACTACATGTGATATATAACATAATAGCAGACAACAATGGATGTAAAGTAAATGTAGATTACAAGCCCCTGAAGATGGCCTTGTAAGGGTTGAAACATGTGTAGGGGTTAAAGAATAAAAAATGAAAATATTGTGCAGTTTGTTGGTGTGTGATTTGTGATTAGCCTCTGTGTGTCAACAACGGCACTGTTAGGTAGCCGTTAAATGCCAAACATTCGCCATACTGACAGTCGTTAAAGCACCAAATACTAGCAGAAACGAAACACGTAGCTCTACCAACACCTAAACTGATTTTGAGCCACATCCTTCTCAATCTTATCCTACGCATCCTATGTCCATCTTACTATTGTCTTCGTGTCCCCTTCTCTGTCTTCAATCTCGTAATCTGCTGTGAGGTTCCCTCATCAAATTTATGTTTGTATTTCTTGTGTCTCGTTAATTTTCTATATGTCTTGCCAATCTCGGAACTACAATTTTCGTATTTTTTTGGTTATTTAAATTTTCTTTGTGAATTTCGGAAGGAATATGGCGACAAATAAGACGAGAAAATGGCGTGACAGGATTGAGGAGGCGCTCATACAGACACTATTAAGAATGTGGTTCGGAGAGACTGAGGAAAATCACGAGAAGTTTATGTGTCTTAAGACCACGCCTTCTCACCTCCATATTTCTACCACCCCCGTGTCGGATGTTTCAAGGTTCTTCTTGGACTGACTGACCGTGGAGATAAGGCTCCACTGTTCTTCGACACGTCGAAAACTACTCTCTCAACAGCACGTCCTCTGAAACTTCAGCAACACCGCTGTGAGAACCTAAAATCTTTGCAACTTCCGTAATTGTGCTTGAATCTCTGCTTAAAATGTATATTGGTTCGTGTGCCGAATTGAATTAGAAAACAAGACAGGCACTGTACGTATGACGTAATATTGTGACGCGTTCGCGTAACCATTGTTACCGTGGAAAATCAATAACTATTACATGTTCTGAGTGTGTGTCTGTAGCCTTAGTTATCCAGCATGCAAAGCACATGCGCCGTATTATATTGTCATCTGTGGCCTGTCTGGCTTGTACCATATTTTTCCACATTATCTCATAAACGGCACGATTTTCGGGGAAAAGTTATTGAACATAAAATGTGTGTTTTGTTTTCTGTACAACTTTTGTCTGTAAACATTTCTCATTCTAACAAGAATTCAGCGAGATATTATCATAAATGTGCATAGGTCTTCATGTAAATACCGTTATTTTGTCACATTTTAATAAAACTTGAAATTTCTCGACAGTTTTTTTTTCTCGAAAAATACTCAGATATCAAATTTCATGAAAATCCGTCCAGTGGGATCCGAGTTGTTCTATGCAGACGGACGGACAGACAGACATGACGAAGCTAACAGGCGACGTTCGCAAAGAACGCGTCTAAAATTTTTCCATTTTATTTCCGTCTTTGTGTGAACACATTTCAAAGATTTTTATTTGCTCGAAACACACAAAAGGCGGTGTGAAATGCATTCAGATATTCTGGGATGTGATGCTGGTCACTGAGCGAGCAGTTCCACTGTGACACTGCCGTCGTGTGCAGAGCGAAACATTGCAGGTGGCTTATAGGCTGTATAAATGTCAATATACCACGAAATATATCAACCACCAAAACTGTTTAGCGGAGAAATAGCCAGAAGCGTTAATAAAACTTCATTTTTTGCGCAGTAGGTGTTGATTTAGTCGACCTCGGTGGACTAGTGGTTAGCGTGCTCGCCACTGGACCCAAGGTTCGCGGGTTCGATCCCGACCGAGGTCGATGGATTTTTAAGGATGATAAAAATCCGGAGCACCACTTCCTTCGGAGGGGAAGTAAAGTCGTCGGTCCCATGTCGTAGATTTACGGCATGTAAAAGAACCTTACGGGCATGAATAAAAATGTTGCGTAAGCCAAATTGCCTCCATTCATCAAGTCTCCTGACTGCCTGCCAGATGGCTCTGGCGTGCACATCAGGATCGATAGAACACTAAGCGCGGCTAGCTGGCCGGTTACCAACTGCCATGAATGCGCATGACTTAGTAACCTCGAAAAGAGGAGGCAAGAGGAGGCCCAGGCCCATACAGGGCTGTTGAGCCAAGAATTATTATTATTAGGTGTTGATTTAACGACACCGGCTGTCATGTTGGATGATTACATTGCAACGAACACTTACCACAATGGTCCAGTAGCCGAAACTGGCGCAGTGGCAGGACTCTGAAATGCTGGCCAGGCGGTAACAATTTTAGAATGTTCGGAACTTTTCGTTTGTCTCTTCTCACCGCTGCCGGAAGTAGTGACACGTGAGGTTACACGTGGCGTCGTCACAATGCTGACTGCGCGCAGCAAGGATCTAACGGACACTGTCAGGCTTTGCTTCCTACGCAGCCGGCTCGAACACATGCAGCTGATGACGGCTTGCTTTAAGATTACATTCTCTGAACAACTGAGACAATACGAAACCACAGCCGCCATTTTCATTTCTGTTGTTATCTTGTCACGCAATGTCTTTCTTCCGTTTTTTCTTCTTTGCCTACGAGTTTTGATTTCTTTCTTAATATTGCAGGGCCGCGATAGCTCACTACGGGCTGGACGGTCCGGGGATCGAATCCCGGTAGGGGCGAGATTTTCCGCACCCGTCCAGACCGGCCCTGGGACCCACCCAGCCTCATATACAATGGGTACCGGGTCTCTTTCCCGGGGGTAAAGCGGCCGGGGAGTGGAATTGACCACCCAGCACCGTCTAGTGCCGGGGTTAAAGAAAGAGTAGAGCTATACCTCTACTCCCCTTCTGGGCCTTCGTGGCATGTTATAGGGTGAGCTTTATCTTCTTAGTATTGCTTCTTGAAGTCAGGTTTTTAAACCTTGTATAGCTGTTTTCGTCAGGCTGTTTCCATGCACACTATACAGTGATACCTCGGCTAACGAAGATAATTCGTTCCGGAATCACATTCGTTAGCCGAAATCTTCGTTAGCCGATACGTGAGCAACTTTTGGCTTCCCTTGGGTTTGTCGCTTACTTTTGGTGGTGGGTTCCCTATGTGTTGGTGGTCAGTCATCTCTTGTCACACCACATAAGGACGGAAAAAGATAAGCTCCTGAAATGGCCCGACCGTTCATGTTTGCTGCTTTATGTTAGCGCGAGACTCACCCAAAACATTCGTTTAGCCGAGTCCGAAAAACGCGAAAATCTTCGTTAGCCGAAAAATTCGTTTGCAGGGTCACTCGTTAGCCGAGGTATTCACTGTACTTGCATGTGTATTACAGGTCACACAAACAGCTTGTCCCTGTGTCTAAGCACAATGTCGTCAGAAACGAAGTCAGTGTCGGTCGGCTTCAATTTTTTTGGGGTAGGGTGGGGAGATGGAGGAGTTTTTAAACTTAGGGTTTTACTAGTGTCTAGATAAGGGTTAGTTGGTGTCTCTTGTGCAGCTTACATGTCCAGCCCATCGTAGCGCCTACGTTTCAGTAAAGGTAAAGTTCCCCTAGAACAGGCCATGAAGGCCCAGAGGGGGAGTAGAGGTATAGCTTACTCTTTCTTTAACCCTGGCACTAGATGGGGGAGGGTGGTCAACGCCACGCCCCGGCCGCTTTACCCCGGGGAAAGACCCGGTTCTCATTGTACAGGAGGCTGGGTGGACCCCAGGGCGGTCTGGACTGGTGCTGAAAATCTCGCCCCCACCGGGAATCGATCCCCGGACCGCCAGCTCGTAGCGAGTCGCTATAACGACTGAGCTATCCCGGCCCGATGTGGAGGGTACTGCGAATACATTGAAGAAGCAGTCACGGACAGTCGACAAGGTGTGGTCCTCCAGCTTGGGGGTTGGGCGAGGTGCTAACAACTCTTCACCTTAAAAAATTATCAAGTTACAAATCATATGACAAAGCCTCGGACGTGGGCTGATTGTTTGGTACAAATTAAGCAATTGATGGGGCTCAGGATAGGGACAGTGGCGGGCTGTTGTGAATGCGGTAATGAACCTTCGGGTTCCATAAAACGCGGGGAATTTCTTGACTAGCTGAGGACCTGTTAGCTTCTCAAGAAGGACTTTGCTCCGGTTAGTTAGTTAGTTAGTTAGGTCAGTTAGTTATGCAGAATAATTTCTGGCTTAAAAGGGCTAACATTATGTCCAGGCGTGGTACAAACTGTAAAGTGTTTAAAATCTGCTGCGTCCGTGTCAGTGAAGTTGCATTGAGATCTGATAGTGGGCACCCAAGATTTCGGAGAACTTATACTACTTCCATCTTCATGGTAACAATTTGCAGTTAGCGTAAATTTCTGGACGTATGTCACAGTGCGAAGTTAAAGCCAAGCTGTTAGTGAAAATAATTTAAACCACACAATCTTTACATAATAAGTTTATTGTCAAGCGGTAAGTCCTGCATCGTGAAGGTGAAGGTGAAGGTGAAGGTGAAGGTGAAATGTCCATTGTGTTTATTCAAGCTCTAAGCCATGAAGTATGGGGGAGTAGAGGTAGAGATCCACACATTCATAACCTCGGCACTAAATGTAGTCGAGAGTCACTTTCACGCTCCGGCCGCTTTACTCACAGTGAAAAATACCACGGGACACTTAGATAGGACAGTGGGTGGGACACACAGCAGGTCTACAAATCTCCTGCTCCCCGCCAGGAATCGAACCCCACTTCCTTGATCGTGCATTTCGTAGCCTAGTCACTATACTCACTGAGCTACCCCAGTTCCAAGTCCAACAAACTCTCGTCACCAGTGTACCATTTTTGCACTCTGTCGAGGGATGCTGCCTCCTTTATGGAGCTGCGTTGCCAAATTTCCTCCCCAACTCGTTAACTCTCCCAACAGGACCCCTATTATAGGGTGCCTAGAAAACATCTAAACCACCGCAAAATGGTTACTACTGCTTGGTGCGGAGACACACGTGCCGAGGATGTGGATTGGAACAAGTGAGTAGACTGGCTGTAGCCACAGCAGTAAAGAACTGGTAACCATGTGGTTCTGACACCAGAGATATGCCTGCACATAAGCCCACTTGTTTATTGAATTTATACCTGTGGTATAGATCAATAGTACTAAATATCCCCTTTCTTCTTCAAAAAATAAAAAAGACTGTTGAGTTAATGTTGTATACGGAAATAATCGCTTTTTTTTTCTGAACCCGGTTATAACGACATCGGTTTAAGCGACACCTCATACATAACGTCACATGTTCTGTGGTACCAATTAATTCCTCAGTATTAACCATAACGACACTCGTTTATAGCGACACAAAATATTCAGTCCCTACCATGAAGTTATAACGAGTTCGACTGTACATAAATACACAACCTTGTAATAATATGAAGTGGGTTTGATGTTATTGGGGCACGCGGTGGCGCAGTTGGTTGATGCACTGCGCTATAAACCGGGAGGTTGAGGGTTCGATTCCCGATGGGATTTTTAATTGACATAATCCTTCCGGCCCCACTATGATCCTGGGGTCGACTCAGCCTCTAACAGGAATATTTCCTGGGGGGTAAAGGTGGCCGGTGCGTAGGGCTGACAACCTTACCATGCCTTCATATGCCACCTTCTAGGAGCCTGGTCTGTACAGGGATACTTTTACATGACTTTTGATGTAATGGCACGTGGTAGTCCACATAGAGTTAAATTGGGCAACACAAAGGTCACATTAAGTGATATCTGTTCCTGTCAGGAATCGAACAGTGGTCATTCGGGCCGAGGAAGCCGCTGCCACTATTCTTTTAGCATGATCGCCTGTAGGACGACTGAAAATGGCTGTGATGCTCTTCCTTTCTAGAACTTGAAATTTCAGAACAAATACAATAAAATGTCGCCCACAGCTTCTTTAAGCTAAAGGGTTCGGAACTTGAAGCTAACAAAATGTTGAGTCAGTGTTTATCACACGGACGAATTCTGCCTCTACTCCATTGCACGGATAAGTTGATAATTGCTCGGCTGGTTGAGACATTCTTCTGATCTTCCGACTGAAATTTTATACGCAATTCTAATGTCCCGTCCTGCTTCTAGTAATATTACAAATTGTGAACCTTTCCTTTATGAAATTGTCTCTGTTCTCCACTTACTTCGTCTGCATTCACCTTCATAGATTGTTTTTCCCCGAGGCCGTTTCACATCCATGCAAAAGCTTCACACACTGCTCGCTTGTACGGATGTGTTACTCGATGTGAGTGCCATCTGTGAGCCAAAGTATGTATCACATGTACAAGACCGGGGGTCAATATACGAGACTTGCTCTGGCCACCATGCGTGGTGCTAAGTGATGGTGTACACTTCCGCAAACGGTTGCTTGCAGGCAGAGCCCTGCTGCACTACCAGTTGGGGGGTTGGGGGGACACACACACACCGGGGTATTGCCCCGTGGATCAATAATACCTCTCGATCAAGGTGCAGAATACAACTGTGCTGGAGAAACCGACACCACGCCCTCGCACAAAGACACACGCACAGACTTTAAAATTTGCTTTCAAATTCAAGCCTCCCAACGTTACCAAAATTTTATTATAATGGAGCCCTCCAAATACAAAATGAAAAATGCTGAACTTCTTTCCTCTGTCATACATTTGTACATTCCGCTTCCCGTTATCTAAGAATTATATAAAAATATCCTCTATTGGCCAAACGGGCCGCCTATGTCACGTTAAATGTAAATTTATGGACGAATGTGAAAACCCTGTGCCACTAAGGTGCAGCGGTGGACATTTCAAATGTAAGTAACTCCGGCCGTCAGCAGCTACATTGCGATCTAAAGACCGGAAGATAGAGGTTACGTTCGAACGCCGTACTTTGCCTACAGCTTACTTTTACAAGATGAACGAGTGGGTACACCTGCAAACCTCCTGAGCAGGTAAATTTTCTTTCCCCCCTCCCCGCCTCATCTCCGTAATATATCACTGTAAACTGTAGCCATTTCTCTGCAAAGGGTACCATTTATCAGTTACTGACGGCGAAGGCCGGGGTTCACTGCCACGTGGGTCTTATGGTATACAAGTGCCACTGTGTTTTACTTAGAGTACTTCCACCATCTTTGCAGCAATCTTACATATTTATTAATTTATCTTAAGCGAATAAGCAACTGGCCAATTAATGGATGCAAATTCCAAGATACAATCTCACCCCTCTCCCAAAGAATAAAAGGAAATGTACGGGAGGTTCTGGGTTCGATACCAGGTAGGGTCCTTGAAAAGTTTCAAGTGACCTTTTCCTTCTGTCCGCATTTACTAGCCCTGGGGTCCACTCATCGTCTAACAGAAATTGGTACCAAGGAATTTTCTTGGGGGTAAAGTTCGGCCGGCGCGTGCAGCTGACAACTCTGCCGTCCTAGTTGTGCCGAATGTCAAACTAAGGATGGTAGCCCAAACTTCAATCCCCCATGACTTGTTACGGGAAATCTTTCACCTTTAATTTGTTAAGTAACACGAATATAGTTTTTAGTTACATCGCTGGCAGGTGTCTGCAGTGAGAATCCACGTGGCTGCCTGGCGCTCGGAACCACAGCCCTTCCACTTTCTGTTCCCTCGCTGACACAGCACGAGGCACCAATATCCACCCTCCTGTGTCGCTCTGTAACTTCATGCGATCGTACTGCGCTCCAATGGCATGGTTACGTCATACATTGGTGGTTACGTCACGCACCGCTTGCGTTTTTCTTTTGTTCTTCAGCTTGGTTAAAACCAAATGACGTAATGGCTTAGTGACCGGTGAAATTTCAGTCTTCAACGGAATTATTTATAGCTCACTGATACCAACAATATACATAAGTTGCTCTTAACGATCAGTTACTCGGCATTTTGCCCACACAGGCTAGTTATTTGTGTGTTTTGTGTGGCTGTGTTGTAGTATAGGCGGGAACTTCAGTTTGAAATATCACTATGTGGGTTTAGAGCTTCAGATAGTCCGCAAGCATTACGTGACGTGACGGGAAAATCGGATCCCAAAGTTTCGGAACGTACTGATTTGAAGATGAAGGTAGAAGGTTCTTTAGAAACTTCCGGATATGATTACCCCATGACGCAGTGTCGTAACCCAACATAGTGGAATGGTGGGCTGCACCGCTGGGGGAACCTTTAAAACTCGCGCAGTGTACAAGAAACTAACCACATCTCAGAAATTTTTCATATTCAGTATGTGTGCAAAATCTCCTTGCAAGAACCAAAAGACGAAGGAACCGTGGCGCCAAATGAAGATGCAATTTACGTGTTTAAATTCTAAAATACAATGCATAATCCAAGCGAATGTGTGTATCCGAGAGAGAAAGAGAGAGAGAGGAGGTGAGAGGAATATGGAGAAAATTGTACAATGAGGAGCACCAAGGAGAATGAGATAGGCAATTTATACAAAATAAATGGGAGACTTGCGGAATGCTTTAAAACTTTTGGTCGCAAAACTCGCTAGCTAGAGTCATTTTCGAGGCCTAAGGGTATATGAAAGGATGCACTCAAACAAGCTGCAGTGCGAGGGACCCTAGCGACTGTTTTCCATTTTACTATGTTTGTTTCTATTCAGTTGATTGTACTGGCCGCGTGCAGGTAACCGTGGCGGCTGTCATATACAGACGTCATGCCGATATTGATCTCTCCCTGCCATCTATGATCGGTAGGTGGAAGGTGCACACGCAATCAATACGACACGTACCACGCAGTCTGCGAAGACGTCTCCATGGAAACTCTTCCCCTCCGCCCCGCAAGCTATTGATCCAGTGCGTGGCGGAGCACTGAACACAGGCGATTTTCGCGGAGTAATTTGCACTTATCGGATGCCAGCTACAAAGTTCGATACTACTGGAATTCTTTTGTGTCAGAATTTGTCACCTTAACATGAGAGTCGTGGTTCGATTCACAGAGCGCGCTGTAAATGTCACAGTGACAACTAACGCCTTATTGCAATGTTACATCTGTCTCTGTTACTCTTGTCTTAAAGCAGATTTCTTACATATTTTCATTCAATGTTTTAGGATGGGTCTGCATTTAAAGTCAAGGAGTAAATTTCTGTTTGTTTCTCTTCGCTCCTTCATAATCCCTTCCCCTCACTCTTGTCTGATTTCCTTCAATTTGAGATTCTGGCACAGATAAATGTCTGGCGACATCGCTTGAGTCTTCAAGTAGATGTCGCGGCCGTCGAGCTACCTTATGCATAGAGATGGACAGAAGAGATGCATGACCACGTCACAGGCGCATTTAGGATACTTTTAGTTGCAAACGAGCAGAAAACGACATCTTACAGGGCGTCGGTTATTAGCACCAAACGGTATACATTATCGGTTATGGACCTAATGTTCGTAATATTACCCATTGTTCACTGAACACCTCTTATAACTTAGTCAAATAGGACAATCAATTTACGCTCGAAGTTTAAATAAAAAACTGCCATATGTTTCGGTTTTTATGTGACCATCCTCAGGGAGAAGCAGTACGCCATGCATAGGAAATAATAGAGGGGTTTCTCTATTTCCGGTCTTATATACTATACTGAGGGAGTTTTGTAACGGGCATCCATTGATCAAAATATGTATTTCTATTATACGTATAAATCGAACCCGCGACCTTCCAGCTTGTAGCTCAGTGCCTCAACCAACTGCACCACAGCGGATAATTTGCCATATATCATTTCAGTATCCTGAAGTATATGACGTTAGAGTCGCACTCACCTCAGAAATTCGCGTGTTCGCAGTGTTATTATTACTGATTGTAGGAATTTAAAATTTATGACATTGAGATGGGCCTCAATGGCGTAACGTTTATACAAAATATGATGAAAAATGATAATAAGATTTTGAGATTCAAAGTGATCGACAAACACATAGTGACCATTTTGCTTGAAAGTATCTTAAACACTTGCTATAGTTAGTCAGCGAAGTCCTTTTTTGAACAGCATAACATTTACATAATTGAAAATAAACAGAAGCTGTGTACAAAATACGCTAACATTTAAAAACTTTATCATTCCCCTTAATATTGTATAATCATTGAATTATACAGAGCGGCGCAAAAGTCACTTGACAATACAGGCAACACATTAAACATAGAGTGCCAAATGACTTCTGCCACACTCTGTATATTTTTCCATAGAGCGTTTATTATATTTTCGTATCTTAAAGTACGGGGAGAGAACCCAAACACAAATGCATAAACTCCATGATAAAGCTACGTGTTGAGAGGCGGTTGAAAATTGTAATAAGTGTATTGTTATATTGTAGCCTTACTGTCTGCAATACTTTTAAGTTTAGAAGTAGCTTGTTGCTCTTTTATTCTCTCATGTGACCTCTTACCACGCGGGTTCAACACAACACTCTGCAAACATTTCTTGTTTTTATGTCAAGATATTGACTTGATGCAAAAATAAATGTATAAACTACGAATTATAACACCCTAGGTTGGCCGTGCTTAGCTCTCTTGTTGCTTGTTGCAGTATTGATCACTGCATTCCTGCAGCGTGCATTGATATCATCAACAAACATGGCGCCGTCAGCTGTTCATTGTAGTCACTCTTTTGTTTACAGTGACGTTTATTCTCCTCCAGTGTCGCCATCTCTGTTTTTACCTATTTACTTGCTTATCTGTGTCTGTAGGTTTAGTAAATGTGACTCTAGACGAAGAAATTTGAAATTTCGTAAACACTTATTAACCAACAGTTGAACTATAGAGTAGATTGTCACTTAAAATCACTTAAAATACCCTACATATGTTTCGGTCGTCGAGCGAACATCATCAGGGGCTTTTATATATGTACAAGCTTCACTACACACTTTCACAATGCTTTCACTTTCACAAGCTTCACAATGTGAAAGTGCGTAGTGAAGCTTGTACATATATAAAAGCCCCTGATGATGGTCGCTCGACGACCGAAACATATGTAGGGTATTTTAAGTGATTTTAAGTGACAATCTACTTTATAGTGCAACTGTTGGTTAACAAGTGTTTTTTTTAAACCTTTATTTTCTCCTTCCGTGTATACAGCAATGACAAACACCATGATATACAGGGCATACACAAAAGAATGGTGCGGTTTTAATAGTGTTGACTATTAAAACCGCACCATTCTTTTGTGTATGCCCTGTATATAGATCATACAGTTGTTCCAGTAACCAACTGCTTCGTAAACCTGTTCTCGGTACAGCCACCCGACCTATATGTACGAGTATAAGGAATCACATCTAAGTATCTGTAGTGAAAAACTCTAACACATCAAAAAACACTACCCACTAACTCTACTCTAATTACAGCAAGACATGTTTCGGTCTTTTGTGTATATATCTTTTATACATAGAGTGTAAGTCAGACAGCTCATATCGTGCTATGGCCCCAATGAGGGGGTTAGTGTGTGATTGGCACTGAGCGTAAAATGGGGCTGCTATGTGCAGAATATACGTGTGAAGATAGTCGACACCCAAAGAGGAGTGTAGGCTAGTGATGGATGTACATCGCGGAGAGTTAGAGATGAGCCCTCAAGCATTTATTCTGTACTATTTGGAGATGTTGATATGTTGAGCCACTAATTGAACACCAAACCGGGGCTAACAAGTGTTTATTAACACCACAATGCACGGTGAACAAAGAGTAAAGTTTGAAATTTCGTGTTTGCTTCCTTATTCAAAGTTATGTCGAAACGTAAAATTTCTAATAGTGCGCTTTGTCACCATGTCGTAATGTCTAATTAATTCACTACACGTTGCTTTCAGACACAACAATTACACTGGACAACACACAAAATGCCTTTGAAATTAAAATAGCAAATCTTTACTGATTTCGAGGTGCTGAACACGAAAATGACAATAAAATTTGTCGATTGGCTCTTGTTTAGGAGAGACAGAGATGGTCATATATCTTCCGAAGTGGCTAAAAGGCGAAAAAGTGGCGATGCCGTTTGCTGTTCCTATGGTTTGGAGAGAGCCAAGCAATCACGCAAATGACTGCTACTTCTGCATGGATCCACCTATTTCTGGAGGCATCACAAGGAAAAAGAAGTGGACAATAGCGTACCCGAATATACAATCTGCTTTCCGACCAGTTCCGCACGGCGAAGGACTTCCCGTTCCCGAACCTCCGAAAGAATTTTCCATTGATTCAGACGATGAGGAGGGAAGCGAACCGACGTCGGGTTCTCCGCAGCCTTCGGCATCTAATGATGATCTATACGTCTACCACGATGCGTCATCTGCGCCACACATTCTCACCCAAGAAGAACTGAACGATCTTGTTCGCGATCTTGAGCTGTCCAAGGCCAAAGCGGAGTTACTTGGATCAAGACTTTTAAAGAATGGAATCTTCTCAAGGAAAATGTCCGAGTGACTTCGTTTCGCACTCGTCATGAGCAGTTGGAGCCTTATTTCAGAAAGGAAGATGACCTTGTGTTCTGCTCCGATGTAGATAGCCTGATGAATGCCCTCGGAATCAAACATGACCCGCAAGAATGGCGACTATTCATAGACTCCTCGAAATTGAGTCTCAAAGCGGCGTTGCTGCATAATGGAAACTGACTTCCATCCATTCCGGTCGGACACGCTGTCTACATGAAAGAAACCTACGACAACCTAAAACAGCTGTTGAACTGTCTTCAATACAGCAAGTATGGCTGGCATCTCTGTTGTGACTTGAAGGTAGTGGCTCTGTTTATGGGTCTGCAGCTGGGATATACGAAGTACTGCAATTTTTTATGTGAATGGGACAGTCGAGCAAAGACTTTGCACTACGTGAGGAGAGACTGGCCTCAGAGGAAATCTCTGAAGGTCGGAGAGAAGAATGTGCAACACCCAGCACTGGCAGAAACGCACAAAATCCTGCTACCGTCCCTACACATCAAACTCGGTTTGATGAAAAACTTCGTAAAATCCATGGACCAGACTGGATCAGCTTTCAAGTACTTGGCTGTCAAATTCCCTCGACTCAGCGAAGCGAAAATTAAAGAGGGAATTTTTGTGGGTCCTCAGATCCGCCAGCTCTTCAGAGACGAGATGTTCGACAACCTGCTTCAGGGTGACAAGAAAAAGCTTGGAACGCGTTTCGTCTGGTGTCAACTAACTTCCTCGGGAATGTCAGGGCAGAAAACTACAAGCAACTGGTTGAGGACATGTTGTCTCTGTATCACAAACTTGGCTGCAATATGTCCTTAAAGATCCACTTTCTTCATTCCCACTTGGATTTCTTCCCCGACAACTGCGGCATGTTTAGTGATGAGCACGGTGAACGTTTTCACCAGGACATTGCAACGATGGAGAAAATATATCAGGGAAACTGGTCCACTTCCATGTTGGCTGACTACTGTTGGACGCTCACCAGAGATGATCCTGATCAGCTATACAAGCGACAGGCAAAGCAACGTCGGAAGTGGAAGCGGACCTTTACTGGTACATGTCATATGTACGTATTACTCTATTATACAGGGAATACACAAAAGAATGGTGCGGTTTCAAGCCAGCAGACAAAGTCCAAAGCACCATTCTTTTGTGTATGCCCTGTATAAGAAACTATTGCGGATTTCTCAGAAATCGTAGCCAATTTTGCGTTTTCATTGTCATATTCGTGTTCAGCACCTTGAAATCTTTAAGAAATGGCTACTTTAATCTCAGAGGCATGACTTTTATCAAAATTTGTTGTCCAGTGTTATTTGGTATTATAATATTTATTTATCGCAAGCAGATATTTTCACGTGAAGATGACAGATTTCTGCCGAAAATGACATAGAAAGATAAATTATATAACACTAAAACATTTGTGTTACGTAACAAGAACATAGATTGAATTAATTAAACAACTGAAATTGGATAACGTGAGAGCTTAACCACTTGCAAACTGAAATTCGTGTAAGTGACATATAACATTTCAGTTTATTAGCCGCGTTCGCAAAATTGCGAAAAGCGACTATTAGCTTCGTCATCTGTCTGTCTGTCCGTGTCTATCATTACTCTTTGGATGGGATGACACTGTAGAATGATCAGTTCCATTTCCTTGAATGTTTAATTACGTTTAAGTTTGGCTAGTTATGACACCGTATTGTCTGTTTCGGAGGAAAACACTGAAGAAGGATGTAGTATGCTACATCGAAACAGTGATAGTTTTAGCAGACGTCACCGTGTATGAGCACAGCATGTACCTTTGTATCTGGCCGGATACTGCAAGCTCATATCGGAAGGCTAGCCTTTAAACACGTGTACTTTTTACATGAGTGCGTTCACAACACTGTGACGTTATATCGGCGGAAGTGCGGTAACATGTCTGTGACGTCAACAGAGCGGCCATGTTGATGTGATTGTCTTGCAAAATGAAGATAATAGCGCTGTTTTGATACAGGATCTAGGATGAGGTGGAACTAGCCTTAATTGCTGTATATAAATACTATGTTTAAGAAATTTCCATACCTATACGAGATGTATCAACTGATTTTGTTAGAATTTGACAGACTATTGGAAAGCATTATATCTCCTGTAGGTTTCAGTAAAAACTGTTCACTGAAGTTCTGTATTGTGAATCTATTATCGTTGTTATTTTCTTTACGCCGATCTCAGAGGCCGCGCGGTCTAAGGCGTGGGTTTGCGGCCGCTCTCTTGCTGGGATTGCGGGTTCGAATCCCCGGGGGCATGGATGTCTGTATCTTGTGAGTGTTGTGTGTTGTCAGATAGAGGTCTCTGCGACGGGCTGATCACTCGTCCAGAGGAGTCCTACCGAGTGTGGTGTGTCTGAGTGTGATCGTGAAGCCTCGATAATGAAGAGGCCCTGGCCCCCAAGGGGATGTTGCACCATTGGGAAAAAATTATTTTCTTTAAAATAATAATTAAGCATTACCTTAGTTCATTCATGGGGCCAGAATAGCTCAGTCAGTATAGTGACAAAGATAGGGTCTGAATACCCGAGCAGTCGTGGTTTGATCCGTGACAGTGGCAAGAAATTTTTCTCTTCCGCGATTTCAGACTTCCGCAGCGGCGTAAACGAGATCTTCGGTCTTTTAAGATGTTACGCAGTATACATTGGTAGTTAGTTACCTAAGTTTCGCGACTACCTATCGGTCCCATCTTCAAGAATCAAGCTTGAGGTTTGAAGATGGAACCGACAGGTAATCCTGAAACGTCGGCAGATAGCTACCAATCTACGCGGTGTAATATCCCAGAGGAGCGAAAACCTCAGATTTTTCTCTTCTCCGAAACGTCCAGATAGGCTGTGGGACCCACCCAATCTTTTATTCAACTGGTACAGGGGGCTATATCCCTGAGGGTAGAAAGGCTGGGACGTGAAGGTAACCACTCACACCGTCTGATGTCGAGGTTACAAACGACTGCAGCTGTACATAGCGTGCAATTGGACAACTTCACCATGACCTTGATTCGTGTAGTCACGCTTTGAATAGCTCATGTTATGTGTTAAGGGACTGGAAGGTATCTGGAAGGAAGGGATTGTTGCCTAATTGGAGGTACTGTTGTGGCATTTGCCTAGAGGGACTGAGGAAGTCCATGGAAATTCACAAAAGATAGCCAGTTTATGGGTCAAGCTATGGTTTCGAGAATTCCCAACTACGACTTTGGTTGCCAAATACTGGCACTGGGAAAAAAAATATTGCAAGTATTTTCTTTATCAATTAACCTTCGTCGTTCCGGGGTGGGTATTACATTATACAGCATGGTTTACGAAAGAGCATGAGCATTATTTGAACAGAGAAAGATAAAATTGCGAAATAAACGGCATTTTGTGGAAAATGAAAGATCAATTATGCAGCATGTCTTAAAAATGCTTTAAAATTATTTGTTTTCTAAATATATAAAAAATGAATTTCTGGGGATGTTTTCCCACGTCCATTTGTATAAGCAAACACTGTAGTTAGAAGGTTATTTACTAAGTGTAATTAGTAAAACCAACGAATGCACTATTTTGACCACTTTTATTATGGCCTATTTCCCCTCACCCTACACGTGTTTCAGAACCTTATAGTTCCATCCTCAGGGGTTTGCCATGTGCTACCAATTACTCACATATCAAAACAAATACACAATATGTACAATAGTCTGGTAAAATCTTAAAACCATAGGTAAATGTATATTCAGAACCTGTTTAAAATTGTACGATATGTACGGTAGTCTGGTAAAATCTTAAAATCTCACGTAAATGTATATTTAAAACCTGTTTTAAAAAGTTGTAAACTGTCCGTAATATTCACTGTTTTTTTACGGAACTACTGGCGTAATTTTTACGTCTCCGTGTTCCATTTCTTGTGTGTTGTGATGTTACTGTGCTATCTTTTCATGGCTGTGTGTGTAGGGAGACTGTTCAGTGAATATTACGGACAGTTTACAACTTTTTAAAACAGGTTTTAAATATACGTTTACGTATGGTTTTAAGATTTTACCAGACTATTATACATATTGTTGTATTTGTTTTGATATGTGAGTAATTGGTAGCACATGGCAACCCCCGAGGATGGAACTATAAGGTTCTGAAACACGTGTAGGGTGAGGGGACATAGGCCATAATAAAAGTGGTCAAAATAGTGCATTCGTTGGTTTTATTATTTGATTAAAAAATGCACGGTGGTAATACTGTGAAATTTACTAATTTTAATTTAAGACATCCCCGTTGGCGCATCGATCATAAGTATAAATTTTATTTGATTCTACAATCGGACCAAACAAATCGTTTAACACACGTGTTAGTGGCAAATAGTTTCCGCTAATAAAAGAACCATCATTTGAATGGTTATTTTATAAGACGAAGCTAGTTGCCAATAAAAACTTGTGTTAAACGGCTTGTTGGGTCCAATTGTAGAATTAAATAATGTAAGGTAAAAGGTAAATTTCCCCCTATAACCTGCCATAAAGGCCCAGAGGTGAAGTAGGGGTATAGCTCTACTCTTTCTTTACCCTCGGCGCAAGATGGGGGTGGGTGGTCAACGCCACGGCCCGGCCGCTTTACCCCCGGGAATGACCCGGTACCCATTGTACAGGAGGCTGGGTAGGCTCCAGGGCCGATCTGGACGGGTGCTGAAAATCTGGCCATCACCGGGATTCGATCCCCGGACCGTCCACCTCATAGCGATTCGCTATACCGACTGAGCTATCCCGGCCCACATTAAATAAAGCATATGCTTATTATTTATTAATATATTAATTTTCGTACTTTCGGAATATTTTTCCATTATACAGAGATCATCCTATATAAAGTATATATGGGCGCTCGTATGAACAAAAAATCACTTTCCAGGGACTCCGACAATTATTGTCTGCAGGTGCCCTTGATCACGGCCACCTTGATACACTTTACGTAGCGAAGGCAAGGCTGTAGCGGTAAGCGGTCAAGGGAACAGAACGAAGTTTGAAATGAGTGGCAGAGACTGAATACTTCTGTAAGTGGGTTCCGATCATTCAGATGCAATGGTTGCAACTTTTCTTGGTTTGCAAGTGTCTGTGCATCCTGTATCTTGTCGCAGTATAAGTCCAAGATGCACATCTGCATGGTATGTACAATATGTAAACTGATTTAACTTTACATGAGCTGTTGCTTTTATAGGCTATAAATAACGATTATGGTTTTAGTTGTCGTTGAAGGGAGAGGTTAGAATACCACCATTTCTTTCCCAAATTAACAATTACCAACAAATTTGGCTCCATTAGATAAAGACCGGTGTTTACAAATCCCAAACCACTGATAGCAGTTGGCTGTTTCTATTTACAGTAAAGGCACAACAGATTTCTCTGACCGTCATATTTGTATATATTTACGTTGTGGGTATGTGAAGGGGACTGCATGTGTTTAGTTTTTAACCACACCAAAGTACAAAGAAAGTTTACTTCATATCTAATTTAATATAAATATAAGCTAATATTCATAAAACGTATTTTAAGTGTCATCCATTTCTCCATGTATATGCATGAATCATTTCGACCATCTTTCAACAGAAATGTGACTTAAGTTTTTCATGTTCTAAAGGTCGTTGTTTTTTAAATTGTGACCGTATTTTGGAAATTTTATATTTAAGTAATTTTTTTAAAAGACTTTTCGGAGAAATATACTGCCTCCGCCTTCAGGGTAAGTGATTTTTTTTACGTGGATGCATCAAATAGACCCATCCAGTCACCCTGAAAATACGTTCCTCCAAATTTCGTAATAAACAAAGATCTTTACACAGTGTAAAAACTCAGAAGACAGCGAATATTGGAGAACTGTGTCTCTTCCCAAACTTACTGAAGTCTTGCCAACATGATACTGTCGATAACATTGTAATGTAGACAGGCGTATTCTTATTAACTCAAAATTTTTGTTACTGGTTTTGTTTCACAGTCATTAATTCATATTGCAAAGTACGTAATTCAATTAGTGCCATCTATTTTAGCCCTTTAAAAATAATAATTTTCATTTTTACCCAAAATGTACATAAATTATTTCAAAGTTTTCTTTCATCAATACACGGAATTCGTTTAATGAAGGATTTGAGTAAGTTTCTGTAGGTTGTCTTCATCTTATTATACAGAGAAATCACGGGATGTTAAGTCCGGTGATCCGGGTGGCCTCAAACTCTTTATATGATACAGAACGTAATGTTTAATACACCACGTAGTATATAAGAGACCAGCGCCAGGTTTGTCATTTTCGACAATAAGTACTTGTAACAATCAGTTACGTAAGCAACCAATTAAAAGAATAAAATAATCATTGTTATACTTACAGGCGTTGCTTTGATAACTTTTAAATTTAGCTGATGCTACTTTAAATATTTACTCAGCCTGAAGAGGATTTCTTCACTCTCCAATGGAGGTTTTCTCTTATGCATATAAGGGATGGTAATAATAAGAGATATCTTACAGAAACTGAAGTGGTTTTGTCTGATTCAGGGTGGGGTGTGTGGGTGGGATTTTGTAAACACTGTAATGAAAACTTGGGTTACATAAAAGGCGGGGAATTTCTAGTTTGACAACTCTTGGCTCCACAAAAAGTACTTTGCTGCATTGAGTAGATAGTTAGATAATTTTAGCTAGATACAGACAAAAATGCAAGCAGAGACGGACAGACGGGAACCTAACCACTCAGATGTTTGTCTATTTGTTTACTATGTATTTAATTTAGACTTTATAATTTGAGTGTTAAATTCATTAGTTTGCCTTTGTGTAGGGAAAAGGGATTAAAATTTTTAATAGCTTACATATATCGAGACTTCAAAATCATAAATCAAATTTTAAGGTTGTTTGAGAAGTTATCTTATTACTCATACTTTTCAATCTCTTGAAAATTTATTTTCTCACAATCAAAATATATTCCTTTAATTTGTAAAGGCCTAAATGTTTGTAGATTGTTAATTTCTGGATTCCTGTTTTTCGATGCATGACTTGGAGTCATGGATTGTGTGGCTACCGAAATGAATATTGTTTGGGTCTGAATGTATATAATATACTGTACTTGTTTCCTGTGAGGTGCTTTTGTTGTGTCTACTGTCTTGTCTGTCTCTCTCTGTCTGTCTGTCTGTGTGCTGTCTGATTTGTATTGTTTGACTTGTTTCATATTCAGCTGTTGATATGACAGAGATTGGATCTGTGAAAAGAATACTTATGTATGATGTACGTATGTATGTAGGTATGTATGTATATATGTATGTATATACATGTATGTGTGTATGTATATATATATTTTTGTACATGTATATATGTATATATATTTGTACATGTATATTTTGTATATATAATATTTGTACTATGTATATATGTATATATTTTGTACATGTATTATTGTTATATGTATGTATACACGTTATGTAATGTATGTAACTCTATGTAAGCAATACATGTATGTAAATATGTAAAGTATGTATGTACCATTGCATTACATTAAAAGCGCTCTTAACACCCCTGTACCGCACAACGCACTGTACACAGCACAACCGCACTGTACACAGCACAACCGCACTGTACACAGCACAACCGCACTGTACACAGCACAACCGCACTGTACACAGCACAACCGCACTGTACACAGCACAACCGCACTGTACACAGCACAACCGCACTGTACACAGCACAACCGCACTGTACACAGCACAACCGCACTGTACACAGCACAACGCACTGTACACACACAACGCACTGTACACAGCACAACCGCACTGTACACAGCACAACCGCACTGTACACAGCACAACCGCACGTACACAGCACAATGATGCGAGATTTCAGGCTTCCGCGCGGTGTAGTCGAGGCCTTCGCTCTTCTGGGATGTTACGCAGCGTAGGTTGGTAGTTGGTTACCGACGTTTCGGTACCACATATTGGTTCCAAGAGTCAAGCAGTCCGAAGTGAATTGTACGCTCTTAACATCCCAAATCAGCGAAACCCTTAGGAAAATACAGTTTTGTGTTTTGAGTGCGTGACACGTTGAGGAAAGGAATAACTGGAGCTTAAGCTCTACAACCCCCATACGTCTTCATCGCCTAATACTCGTTCTTCTTAACATGTTCTGTCAAGATCTGCAACATCCATAGAGTCAGGGGTGCACAAATTTCGGGCAACATGTCGCGTGAGGACTGAATTTTGTACACTTGTGCCTAATATTTATGGGACTTCATTAATGGAACTTGCGTTTTTCGGCATCTTGGCGCCTAGAATTTTTGAGGTGGCTTCTATATTTTTAGAAAATTTTTGGTCATCTGCAGTGAGTAACGACTTTCTAGCTAGTTGCGGTTCATAGTCTACATAGTCTACATAGTCTACACTTGCTGACACATATTGTTGTTGCGTCATATGTGATCCTGTCAGTACAGGGAGTATTTCCCTAAGGGGAATTAAAATGTTCGCATTTCCTATGAGGTTAGAACTAAATTTTTAGGCGCGTTCGCAAAATTGCGAAAAGTGACTATGAGCTTCGTCATGTCTATCTGTCTGTCCGTCAGTTCACATGGAACAACTCGGCTCCCACTGAAAGGATTTCATTAAATTTGGATATTTATTATTTTTCGGAAAAATGTCGAGAAAATTTACGTTTGATTAAAATCTGACAAGAATAACCGGTACTTTACATGAAGACCTATGTACATTTATGAAAATTTATCTCGCTGAATTCTTATTAAATGAGAAATGTTTCAAACAAAAGTTGTACAAAAATCAAAACACACATTTTATGTTCAATAACCTTTTTCCGAAAATCGTGCAGTTTATGAGATAATGTGGAAAAATATGGTACAGCCAGACAGGCCACAGATGACAATATAATACGCGCATGCGCTTTGCACGCGGATAAATAGGCTACAGACACACACTCAATATATTGTAATAACTTTTGCCTTTCCTCGACAACAGTGGTTAAGCGAAAGCGTCTCCATATTACATTATAGTGCATTGCCTGTCTTGTTTGTTCTTCAGCTATTCAGATGAATGTTGTTCTTCAAAGAGATTACATTTCAGGCTGACGTCATACAGACTGTAACCTCTGTTTCTGTATATAATAAATTGTAAACGACAGCAGATATTTGGAAATGTAGCAGCCAGAAATTTCATCAAATTTGCAGTTCTGTGCCCTGTGAGAGGTAAAAGTTTCGGATCACCCTATACTCAGGTCAAGTCTGGGCTACTGCCACAAAAAAACACGGATCTCTGTCTGAGCTCTTAAACTGCGGTGTTGTGTCCTGTGTTGAGCTCACTAAAAGAGACGTGTTTATTTATTTAACGACATCATCAGTATATCAGTTGAAGTGTTACATTGCGTAGAATGTTGACTTACGATGTTTAGTGTACACGTATAAAGAACTTTATTGTTGACATCCCATTTTGCTGTTTAATAAAATACCAATTGAAAAATAATAACTAACTAACTAACTAACTAACTACTCCATGCAGCACAGTCCTTCTTGAGAAGCTAACAGGTCTCAGGTAGTCAAGAAATTCCCCGCGTTTTATGTAACCCGAAGGTTCATACCGCACTCAACAAGAGCCCGCCAAAGAATCAGTCCAGGTCCGAGGCTCTGTATGGTGTTTCTTAACATGGTAATTTTTTTACGGTGAGGAGTTGTTAGCACCTCGCCCAACCCCCAAGCTGGAGGACCACCCCTTGTCGGCTGTCCGCGACTGCATATTCGCTGCTACCCTCCATATCCGGAGGCCGTTCCTCCATCCGCAACCCGAGGACGCGCCATGCCGTGGTGACAGGGACCGACTTATCGTGGTGACAGGGACCGACTTATCGTGGTGACAGGGACCGACTTATCGTGGTGACAGGGACCGACGTATCGTGGTGACAGGGACCGACTTATCGTGGTGACAGGGACCGACTTATCGTGGTGACAGGGACCGACTTATCGTGGTGACAGGGACCGACTTATCGTGGTGACAGGGACCGACTTATCGTGGTGACAGGGACCGACTTATCGTGGTGACAGGGACCGACTTATCGTGGTGACAGGGACCGACTTATCGTGGTGACAGGGACCGACTTATCGTGGTGACAGAGACCGACTTATCGTGGTGACAGGGACCGACTTATCGTGGTGACAGGGACCGACTTATCGTGGTGACAGGGACCGACTTATCGTGGTGACAGGGACCGACTTATCGTGGTGACAGGGACCGACTTGTCGTGGTGACAGGGACCGACTTATCGTGGTGACAGGGACCGACTTATCGTGGTGACAGGGACCGACGTATCGTGGTGACAGGGACCGACTTATCGTGGTGACAGGGACCGACTTATCGTGGTGACAGGGACCGACTTATCGTGGTGACAGGGACCGACTTATCGTGGTGACAGGGACCGACTTATCGTGGTGACAGGGACCGACTTATCGTGGTGACAGGGACCGACTTATCGTGGTGACAGAGGACCGACTTATCGTGGTGACAGGGACCGACTTATCGTGGTGACAGGGACCGACTTATCGTGGTGACAGGGACCGACTTATCGTGGTGACAGGGACCGACTTATCGTGGTGACAGAGGACCGACTTATCGTGGTGACAGGGACCGACTTATCGTGGTGACAGGGACCGACTTATCGTGGTGACAGAGGACCGACTTATCGTGGTGACAGGGACCGACTTATCGTGGTGACAGGGACCGACTTATCGTGGTGACAGGGACCGACTTATCGTGGTGACAGGGACCGACTTATCGTGGTGACAGGGACCGACTTATCGTGGTGACAGGGACCGACTTATCGTGGACTGAAAAATAATAGGAATTTGAAAACAAGAAAAATCTCTATTTTTTAAATTTGAATTTCAGTTAAATGGTGGGTTTTGAGGGATGTGATGGACTGCCGTGTTTGCTTGATCGTAGTCGTTTTCTCAGTATTTAAACCCTCAACACCAGCCTCGGTGTTGAGGGTTTAAATACTGAAACCTTTAGCTCTTCGGTGCATTGTACAGTCGTGATGTATGTGAAGGTAATAATATGTAAAGCATGCCATTACAGGCCTGGACAGACCCTTAGGCTTCCAGGAGGTTGAGGCTCCCAGAATTTGTAGACAATCTGCGCATGAAGGTGGTAAGGTTATCAGTCCTAAGCAACGGCCGCCTTTACCCTCCAGGAAATACTCCTGGTACTCATTTCTGTTAGAGGCTGTGTCGACCCCAGGGCCATAGTGCGACCGAAAGGATTATGTCAATAAAAAATTCCAATGACACCTGTCGGGAATGGAACCCGCGACCTTTCGGCTTATAGCGCAATGCCTCAATAAACTGTGCCACCGCGTGCCCCATATTTAAGGGAAATATAATTTGAAATCCTCCATCTTGGAGAGTAGACAGAATTGAAGCCCCAGAGTTACTGAAAGTTTAAGGCAGACACTGAAGAAGTACATGAAGGTCTTATCCAGAGTGTCCGGTCTCTGGGCCGAGGTTTGAACCAGGAATCCCTGCACACGAAGCTATATTGCCAGACACCTGACGAAGCCTTGGAGCTTTGACACTAGCCTGCCATTCCCCTATACACTTTCGCCTAATGCAGCGTAGGCATCTGTACTTATATCCGTTGGAGAGGCTGGCTGGACCTCACAGGGACTTCCGGAATACTCTGCCGGATATGACCGCAGTGACTGTGTTGACCTTCCTCTCCACTCACCTGTAATCTTTGTTATCAGATCCTTCACACTTGACTTGCACACTGTTTCCAGTAGGTGTCTCTGACAGGCCGCGATATGAGAAATGAGATTTCAGTTAAAAAGTAGCAATCATAATGAGTAGGCAGGTGAACACTTATGACGCCATCTTGATTATTTAACGACCATTATCTAGAGTCTACAGCGATGAATGAACAAACTGAACATACCATAACGTAAAGATAAAGCAATGCCATTACATGCCTGGACAGGCCCTTAGGGTTCCAGGAGGTTGAGGCTCCCAAATTTCTCGACAATCGGCACATGAAGGTAATAAGATTGTCAGCCCTACGCACCGGCTGCCTTTACTCCCCAGGAAATACTCCTGGTACTCATTTCTGTTAGAGGCTGAGTCGACACCAGAGCCATAATGCGAAAGGATTATGTCAATGAAAAATTCCAAAGATGCCATCGGGAATCGAACTCGCGACCTTTCGGCTTGTTTCGCAGTGCCTCAACCAACTGCGCCACCGCGTGCCCACCCTAACGTATAAGTTATTATATATATATATATATGTATGTATGTATTCCATGTAATAGGCGTGTTAACTCTTTGAGATCTGCGCTCTTCTGGGATGTTACGCAGCGTAGAGTGGTAATTCTGTAACGACGTTTCGGGACAACCTATCGGTCCCATCTTCAAGGTAAAAAATTTCAACTTCTTGATTCGGACAGCGGTTTTTAGTTCTTGAAGTGAAAACCCAGCCCCTTGAGGCACGAGGTTCGTCGACATAATTTAAAAAAAAAATCCCTTTAGATCTTACAGAAAACACACTGCTTCTCCATTACAGATCTGTCTAGTATATGCTATTCGGCTTGATATCCTCTGTTTATTGTGGGAGTTACACGATCACGTAATTCTGTGGTGAAAATGTAGAGTTTCTAAAGCTGGGGAATGTAGTGCAGGTCCACAATATCTTCTCCGAAAATCTTGGGGTCAGATGTGTTTCGGAATTCAGAGTTTTTCGGATTTTAGAATGGTAAAACGGTGCATCCCCGGTGGGTTTTTTGAGGCAGCACCCAGTAATCAAACACAGTACTATATGCGCAGCGAAACGTACGACAATTGACAGTAAGTGGGATAAATATAAAATAGAAATAGTATTATTTTTATGCTGTATTTTTGGACTGGTAGACTTCCGATTTTCAGAGCTTTTCGGATACTGGAACTGCGGGTAAGAGATTGTGTAATTGTATATGTAATTACAACCCGGTGTCCACAAATCTTCCAAAATTCTAGGACACGTCTCAAAATTTTGTGTGTCATGACAATGATATTACGCAAGTTTTACACTGACGACTCGCAAATATTAGGTTCCACTGTATAAATATAGATGCCATGGCGACGTGGAAACCGGGTTTGTGCATCCCTGGTTACTATTGTCTTTTAAAGTGTTACGCTTAACACGAAATACTTGCGTTCTTTAGCGTCGTAACGAGCCGTTTATGCAGTACGTCTCCAGTCACTGCGATTCTTGTATTTTACTGTTAGTATAGCTGTTCTGCAAGACATGTCTCATTGGTCCAAGAACCACAGTTTTACTAACATTTCGTCTCCGTTTAGCGTACCTAGTAAGTCACGTTCTCACTTTCCCACACAATTAACCTACTTCCCTTCTAATTAAGGTACTTCCTCGTATGTCAGCCTGCACAGTAACTCTGCGTCTGTAGATGAGAATTTGTCGTAACAGCAACGTCAAAATGGCGACCGTGCGAACTTATGAGTTGTAGCAACAGTGACTTCACTGTTACGTGTATAATTAAAGAAAAAAAAATAGCTCATATTTAGCCTCGAATGCTAGGATATTTAGAGAATGGAAGGGATGTAGAATGACTCGGCCGTGGCCTGAATTGGGGAAAGGAGGTTAAGTGCAGGAATGTCAGTCAGGATAACCGGTCTACGCTCAGAGGTTTGAGATCAGGTTATCCGGAATACGATGCATGATATGTCATGCTTACTTCATGTATTTAAGTTTCTAAATTTTGAATTGGTAACAACTTTCTTTAAATGTGTTACATTCATGGGGCAAGTAAAGTTGCAGTTATAACTGTATTACTTCCACAAAGTCCCCGTCATTTTGCACGACAACCTTCAGCGCTAGTCTCACAAACCTTACGGCCCTCCTACCTCAGTCACGTGACTGCAGCTGCTACGTAAGCAGACCAATACTGGCACCTTCACCGCTCTGAATGCACAAACACACTGATCTATGCGCACACGACTTCGCGCACTCTCTCGACTTGTGAGATCAGCCTAGGCTCGCTCACGTTACTTACGCCTGAAGCTGGAGACTTTGTGTAATTACTTCCGTTATAAAGCTGTTGCTATGGATGAAATAAAAATATACTGGGGAGGTTATCAGTCGGGTTTGCTTGGATATGTGTCTGGCTGGAAGCCCCAACCAGTCTGAAGACGCAAAGAACAAAATATGCTTGAAACTACCGTGACTTGAACCAAGAAATTCCATCGTCTAACTCAGGTAAAGGTAAGGTAAAGTTCACCCTAGAACAGGCCATGAAGGCCAGAGTGGGAGTACAGTATAGCTCTACTCTTTCTTTAACCTCGGCCCTAGATAGGGGTGGGTGGTCAACGCCACGGCCCGGCCGCTTTACCCCCGGGAATGACCCGGTACCCATTGTACAGGAGGCTGGGTAGGCCCGAGGGCCGGTCTGGACGGCTGCCGAAAGTATCACCCCCCACCGGGATTCGATCCCCGGATCGTCCAGCTCGTAGCTAGTCGCTATAACGACTGAGCTATCGCGGCCCAGCGTCCAAACCAGGGCTGGTCAAAATGCGGCCCTCTGTCACATGACTGTGTTCATTAACATAACTTAAGTAATACTAAAGACTATTGGACAGAAACCTCAATATAAAAAATATCCCATTACAGGTCTGGACAGACCCTTAGGGTTCCAGGAGGTTGAGGCTCCCAGATTTGTAGATAATCGGTACATTAATGTGTTAAGGTTGTCAGCCCTAAGCACCGGCCTCATTTACCCCCCAGGAAATATCCCTGATACTCATTTCTGTTAGAGGCTGAATCGACCCCAGGGCCATAGTGTGACTGGAAGGATTAAGTCAATAAAAGATTCTAATGACGTTATCGGGAATCGAACCCAAGACCTCCCAGCTTGTAGCGCAGAGCCTCAATCAACTGCGCTGCCGCGTTTAATCGAAACATTGTTGGCATATCAAACAATAAAAAGAAATGACATTATTTGTAATTAGCGGCTTTCTAATTTCCCCTCCCCCCCCCTTCAATATGCGTATACGCAAGTGCTGCCCTAGTTCGAGTCCTTACAAATTATGTGGCCTTCCTGTCGGTGGAATTTGGCCAGCCCTGGTCTAACCCATAGCCTAATCAGAGCGCCAAAAAATTGCTTTGTGAAGGTAGTATTTGTTTCTTGTTTAAGAAAGATGGCGGTGGCAGAAGTACGATATTGTCTACAGTAATGTTAATGACAGACGTGTATCTGGCGACATAAGCCAGCTCAGCGTGTAGCTCACGATGCCTGTTGAGTAAAGCAGAGATGGCTAGACTTTTGGACTCGTGATCTACTCTGAAGACAGAAAATCTTTCGCGATCTGCCATAGTATGTAATGTATTAATATTAGGTCAAATTGGCAAAGAAATGTAAAATAGCATAATTACATGAAACATACAAAAGTACAATTGTTTCGTTCATTACAAATTGATATTTTCAAATTAAACAATTTACCGTAATTAAAAGGTGTTTTTCATTAAACTTCCCATTGCGAAGTTGGTGCATGACACTGCATATCTTGCAATAACTTTTTTTTTTTGTGGTGAAGGGTCCCGCAGCAGATGCTACGGACTAACCGCAGCCTTAAGGCTTCTTGTGCAACCCTGTGATGAAGATGAAAAATTATAATTTTTTTCATTTTTACAAGTAATGGAGCAACGGTGGAATGAAATTGACAGGGAAAACCGAAGTACTCGGGGGAAAAAAAAACCTGTCCCAGTGTCACTTTGTCCACCACAAATCCTACATGGACTGACCCGGGATCGGAACCCGGGCCTCCGCGGTGAGAGGCCGGCGACTAACCGCCTGAGCCATGGCACGGCCTCTGCGATAGCTTACTGAAAGCGTGTTCATAATTACTTAGGCACGAGTGAAGGTAGTATTTTAAACATTCATCGGTCAGACGACTTCTGTATCTTGATTTAAGAATCTTCATCTCGGAGAAGGCTTCTTCGCAGAAGTACGTTGATCCAAAAAATGCTGTCAAAACGAAGAGCTAGTGATCGTACTGAGGCGGCAAATAAATTTTGATAAAGACCAAAAAAAAAGCGGCCGCGATCGACCAAACAATCGATCGCGATCGACTGGTAGATTGCAATCGATTGTTTGGCCACCTCTGGAGTAAAGAGAAGTCTAGTTCGCAACACGCTGCAGAGAAACATGACGTGTTGTGACGTCAGTGAAAACACGGTCATGCCTCCAGGGATGTGGGCTCACTTTGCTTTCTTTCATTCTGTGTTTCTTTCCCACGTGTCAATGCACTGACCCGTATTGACAAATTAACAGGTGCTTTGGAACTGGCATCTAAATACGCTAACAAAGAGACACGCCTCTTTTGGATCACTTGTTACGGACAGACCGGGTTAAACGCGTCAGGTTATCCTGGTAGGCTAGACAAACCGCAGCACTCATGCTGAGCTTACCTTTACGTGTGACGTCACCTTGTCTGTGTGTATATGATGGGTTAAGTGAGCAATAGACAAAAATAATTGCGTTAAAAATGTTTGTTTCTTGTAAGAAACATGGCTACGTGTTTCGGCTTGATATTAAGCCACCTTCAGACAACAGTAAAATTCATACATAGATGACGATACATAAACATATACGCCTTTATAGTGGTTAGTAATTTAGATCTCAAATTTACAAACTGTTTACAAATTACTTTCATTCGCTTATTTAAACAATTGACAAAAAGTTGATATTATTACTTCCGTGCTTTATTCACGTAAATCAATCACATTCACCAACAAATGCACATATTAGGATTACAAACTTTACATAAGTTTTAAATAACTGCTACATGTTTCGGCTCCGAGGTGTCATTCTCAGGGATTCTCAAATACAAAATAGAACAAGCACCAATACATGAAGGGTAGTGCCATGACTCAGGCCGGCCTCTCACCGCGGATCCCGGGCGAGTGCATGTGGGATTTGTGGTGGACAAAGTGGCACTGGGACAGGTTTTTCCCCAAGTACTTCGGTTTTTTCCTGTCAGTTTCATTCCACCGATGAATTACACGGAAAAAAGAAAAAGAAGACAATCATCTTTATTACGGTGTTGCACAATAAGCCTCAAAAGCTGCGGTGCGTCCGTAGCTTCTGCTGCGGGGCACTTCACCACACACAAACACCAGTACATCAATCTGGGAAGCACAATGCCAAGGATAAATATATTTATAATATTAAAGTCATAAAAATGCTAAGTATAAAAATACATCTTTATTGACACCTAAACCTGATAATTTTCAGGCCCAAGTCCAATGTCTGCTCACATTATGTGCGATGCATGCACAAAACTTCTGAGTCCATCCTGTGAGATCCAAGAGGATCCCAGTGGGGCGTGTCTGTGTATCTTAATATAGTGATACCTCGGCTAACGAAGATAATTCGTTCCGGAATCACATTCGTTAGCCGAAATCTTCGTTAGCCGAAATCTTCGTTAGCCGAAATCTTCGTTAGCCGAAATCTTCGTTAGCCGAAATCTTCGTTAGCCGAAACGTGATTTCCCGTAGGTTTCTATAGAAAATCTCGAACGTAAACAACCCAGTCGGGTTGGTGATTCTCCCCTATGTGATGTGGTCAGCTCATCTCTTTGTCACACACATACAGACGGAAAAGATAAGCTCCTGGAATGGCCCGACCGTTCATGTTTGCTGCTTTATGTTAGCGCGAGCATCCACTAAAACATTCGTTAGCCGAATCCATATTCGTTAGCCGAGTCCGAAAAACAGCGAAACAAATCTTCGTTACCCGAAAAATTCGTTAGCAGGGCCACTCGTTAGCCGAGGTATCACTGTACTCTGTATTGTACTTCCCATATTGATGTATTGGTGTGTGTTCTCCATTGTATTTGAGACTCCCTGAGGATGGGGCCTCGGCGCCGAAACACGTAGCAGTTATTTAAAACTTTTGTACAGTTTGTAATCCGATTGTGTGCATTTGTTGGTGAATGTGATTGATTAAAAAAAAAGTTATTAAAATTATAATAAAAGAATCACAACCTGAGTGTTTATGATGGTTTTAACACATAGACAATATGGAAGATACGGTGACTGAATTTTAAAGAAATCTTATGTGTTAAGGCGTCATGCACGCTTAAGAAAATGCCAGCTTTTTACTACAGTAATTATTCTATATTTTGATTAAATGAATAACAATAATTTTTAAAGGAGTAAAGTTGACCACTCATCTCCATCTAGTGTCGAGGTTAATAATGAGTGGAGCCATACCTCCACTGGCCCATATGCCTTCGTGGTGTGCACAGGGCGCATTTTACTTTACTTTACGTGTTACAGTAGTGTAATCCATGTTATTTCGTGCGCTATTTAGACACGTATTGGGACCTTAGTTGGGAAGCACCGTGTTTCATATCGGAATACCAATCATACAGTTACCCCAGGAACCATCAACTTCAAAGACTGCAAATGTCAGATGGTTACTCTGTTTCAACTTTACAGAGAGACTGTTTGTGTCAGAAGATACAGATCTGAAAGGCAGAATGCAACTCGATTCGCTAATCTGGGCCTTAACACAGCTTGATGCCTTATCAAATTCGAGATCGAAACCTATAAAAATAATAAATATTGGCCGGACAAGTAGCAGGAGTGATAACATAATTTCGATAATTCTGATGATAAAGAATATTGGTAGAAGGAATGAAGGAATGCGCGTTAGGTATTATGCTATATGACAGTTTAAGTTTTGTGTCACGCTAACACAACTGACCGATCTATGACAGTTATATCCTAACCTCATTGTCACTTCTTGCGTTGGAGGTCCCACGTTCTGCGCTCAGCACGGAGACCTACAGTAAGATCTGACCTAAAGTAAGATCTGACCTACAGTAAGATCTGAACTACAGTAAGATCTGACCTACAGTAAGATCTGACCTACAGTAATATCTGACCTAAAGTAAGATCTGACCTACAGTAAGATCTGAACTACAGTAAGATCTGACCTACAGTAAGATCTGACCTACAGTAAGATCTGACCTACAGTAATATCTGACCTAAAGTAAGATCTGACCTACAGTAAGATCTGAACTGCAGTAAGATCTGACCTAAAGTAAGATCTGACCTACAGTAAGATCTGAACTACAGTAAGATCTGACCTACAGTAAGATCTGAACTACAGTAAGATCTGACCTACAGTAAGATCTCAGGATTTTGTGACTTCTGTTCGTTCTTTCAGGCAGATATCGGGGGTAGTATAAACAGGATTACTTTCGTTAAGTCCCTGGCGTTAAGCACAAGGAAATTCAGCGAGCGTGAGCTGACGTCACAAGAGTTGAGTGCCGGCAGGAAATCTTGTGCGTGTTGATCATCTTTCTTCTGAAATCACAGGCGGAAGTGCCTGCATATAATCGTGCTTATGCTTATAAAGAGCAGATGTAATCGCTTGACGGATGTAGGGGGAACGCAACGTTGGGCTACACTACTATGAATCTGACGAGCTGTTGTCGCTCGCACTGTCGATATAATAATAACTGCTGTGGGTGTGCGTCACGTGTAATCTGTATTTGTCCGGGATGTTGGTAAGGCTCGCACTGAAGGTCGTCATGCAAAACGACAGGATATTTATGGAATTAATCCGCCTATAACTCAAATCAAGGAAAGATTTCTTCCTGCTAGAAGAGTTGAGACTCACACTGAAGGTTGTCATGCAAAACGACAGGATATTTATGGAATTAATCCGCCTATAACTCAAATCAAGGAAAGATTTCTTCCTGCTAGAGGAGTTGAGACTCGCACTGAAGGTTGTCATGCAAAAAGACAGGATATTTATGAATTAATCGCCTAACCTCAAATCAAGAAGATTACTTCCTGCTGGAAGAGTTGAGACTCGCAATGAAAGTCGTCATGCAAAATGATGGGAACTTTATGGAATTAATCACCTATACCTCTAATCAGGCAAATATTACTTCCTGTTGAAGAGTTGAGACTCGCAATGAAAGTCGTCATGCAAAATGACGGGAACTTTATGTAAGTAATCCACCTATACCTCAAATCTGGCAAAAATTACTCCCTGCCGAACGGGTTCCAGCGTATTATTTACTAAAGGTAGTATTATTATTCGACGCTGTGTAACCTGAGCTACTCACATCATCCATAAGTAAATTCACTAACCTAGCAGCATGTTAGCTCTCAGTCACACGGCGTGTCATTACGTAAGCAGTGCCACTTTCTTTGTAACATAACGAACTAGAATGCTCAGTGTCTCCAGTATGCACGAGTGCAACCCAATCTTTGTGGGACTGCAGCAACTTGTCTTACTTCTTATGTCGGTGTGTTTGCAATACTGGCTGTCGCACACTGTGGTCCGCGAGACAGGAGTGAAAAACATTAAAATACTTTGATTTCAGGCTTCCGCCGCGATGTTGATGTAATATGTGGTCTTTTGGGTGATTACACGGCGTCGTGTGGTAATTATTTACCGACGTTTCGGGACAACGTATCGGTCCCATCTTCACGGGTCGAGATCCAAGAAGGAAAGGAAAGGAAAGGCCCGTGAAGATGGGACCGACACGTTGTCCCGAAACGTCGGTAAATAATTACTACACGACGCCGTGTAATCACCCAAAAGACCACAGATTACAACATTAAAATAATTCGAATTGTAGTTCATTATTATAATAATAATTATCATTATTAAGCCCTTTATTATGCATATGGGAAATTATTACGGCCGTGAAGATCTACTTGATTTAGACCATAAAGTGTATAAGAAAAGGTTTCAGTTCCCAAGTAACCTGCAATGCAAACAAATCAAACTTTTTTAAAAAATACGTAACCAAAATTGGAAGCCGATTAAATATAAGAAAATGTTATGGAATTATGTTTCTTATCAATCTAAAACACCAATTATCAGTTGCATCGAAGACTTTGAAGTTGTTTCAACAATATTCAATATTTCAATGACGTTTATTCCCTTATATAACAATGCTAAAAATAATTCTTAAACATTCAAAAGAAGCGTTTTGTTAATCACAGATGAGCGAAGTACAGGGTATACACAAAAGAATGGTGCGGTTTCAATGGTGAATAAAGGAAACCGCACCATTCTTTTGTGTATACCCTGTATATCAGTGCCTTGTATGTACACTCGTAGCTATAACACGACTGTGACGTCACTCAGAAACCATGCTCTATTTTAACCATGGAAGTGGTGGGTTTTTGACAAATCATCAGTATTATACAGTGTAAGAGGTATTATTATTATTATGGGTTGAAAAAGAGCATGGAGATTTTGGTGGGCGGACCATGAAGCATGGATGGGAGAGTGGAAAAATGTATAAAAAATGTTGTCGGAAAAACTAAAGTGTATAAATAACTTGCAAGACCTAGGCGTAGATGGGAGGATAAGAGCCTTGATTGATTTGGGTGAAGCTAGGGAGCTGTGGTAGGCTTTTGTAAGCGCGGAAATGAACAGTTAATATTATAAGTATCTGGGCGACTATTGGCTACTCAAAACGAGCTCAGCTCTATGTTTTTTTTATAACATTCTCACAATAAACACCAATTGTCTGTAAACAGCTATGACGGATTTGTTTCTGTAATGCGTGTTCTTCGTGAGGTATGAAGCGACGTTTCTGATGAACCCTCAGTCTAAGATAGCCTAAAAAAGTAGTTTCAGTAATTCACTGCAGGAAGACAAAAGGGCGCTTTCGCCAATGATATGATTTCATAACAACAAGAAGAGTAATAATAGTATCAGTAACAACAACCGTTACTGGAAGAAAGTATCGTCATTACCATCTTCACCACCATAATTATTATTATGATGGAAGAGAACTCCACAAAATTCTCGCACTCTTCGCCATTTTGGAAGCACGAATTAATCTATGCCAAAGGATTAGCACAGGAAAGAGCAAACACTACAACAAAGCTGAGAGAAAGAGACAGCCGCGATGATGCTGCTTCTGCGCAGACCGCTCAGGAATGCCGTCACCTTCTGCGCAGCCGAGAAGAGAGGCCGCGAACAGTGATCGCTTTGCGAGAAGTGGGAGAATGAGCGAAAATTGCCTCGCAAATTAAAAAAATAACTAATTTGTGCGTCTTGCATATGCGAAATTCGTAAACCGATTGCTTATATACAGTGACAAATAGTTTATATTGTCTTGCATTCGATTATTTTACAATTTTTTTTCAGTAAGCGGTTTATTTTTTTGGTGGTGAAGGGCCCCGCAGCAGAAGCTACGGACGCACCGCAGCCTTAAGGCTTATTGTGCAACCCTGTGATGGAGATGAACAGAAGATGATCAGTTTTTTTATTTTTCCAAGTAATGGAGCACCGGTAGACTGAAACTGACAGGGAAAAACCAAAGTACTCGGGAAAAAACCTGTCCCAGTGCTACTTTGTCCACCACAAACCCCACATGGACTGACCGGGGATCGAATCCAGGCCTCCGCGGTGGGAGTCCGGCGACTAACCGTCTGAGCCATGGCACAGCTTAAGCGGTTTATTGATGTCAGCAATCCCCTGCTTTGCTAGATTATCTCCCAGGATCTATCATCTGTCGGGGCCCCGTTTGACCTCACTATAGGCTACCTCACACCGCTGTGTTTGGACTAACCACGCTACCATCGGACCATATCCACACCATAACGAGTTCACGTAACCACAACCTGCATCCCACCACGTGTGTTACAGCACTATATGCCCATGTTTTCGTGTCCACCCAGCTGCGGCCTTTGAGCCTTGAGCACTCTTAGTCCGCTTTATACTTTGGTGGACTTGAGCTGAAAGTGGGCCGGGATAGCTCAGTAGGTATAGCGACTCGCTACGGGCTGGACGGTCCGGGGATCGAATCCCGCCGATCCCAGTGGCCGCGCGGTCTAAGGCGTGGGTCTGCTGCCGCTCGCTTACTAGGATCGTGGGTTCGAATCCCACCGGGGGCATGGATGTTTGTGTTGTGTTTGTTGTATAAGGACGGTAGCATGGAACGTAAAGTGACATGAAGGACGAAAAGGATTTAAACAGTACAGAAATTGATCAAAGAGAAAAAACCCCGGACAGACAAAAAAAAAATCCCAGTGGGGGCGAGATTTTCCGCACCCGTTCAGACCGGCCCTGGGGCCCACCCAGCCTCATATAAAATGGGTACCGGGTCTCTTTTCCGGGGGTTAAAGCGGCCGGGGCGTGGAGTTGACCACCCACCCTCACCTAGTGCCAGGGTTAAAAACGAGTAGAGCTATACCTCTACTCCCCCTCTGGACCTTCATGGCCTGTTCTAGGGAGACCTTTACCTTTTACGTTGAGATGAAATGTTGACCCAGAGGCCGGGTGTTTTCACTCAGCCTTATCGTCGCATAGTAAGTACCTTCACGTTCCTTGAGCAATACGACAAAAACGCCTTTCAAAATACTTTACATTGTCCCACAGAACTGCAACTTTGCGTGCCTTGTTCTGTGGGTGTAACACTTGGTTTGTCACTTCAGGAGATGAAAGCAGAGGGAAGGGTTTCAAAACAGGGCGTTAGGGATAATACTTGGATGTTAGAAGCAGGAACTGACAAGAGGATTGGAGAAGACTGCATGATGAGAAACTGAATAATTTGTAGCGGTGCTCTTCACCAGATATTACAGTAGGATGATGAAATTAAGGAAAAGCCGATCCCAGTGGCCGCGCTGTCTAAGGTGTTGGTCTGCGGCCTCTCGCTTGCTGGGATTGTGAGTTCGAATCCCGCCTAGGGCATGGATGTCTGTCTGTTGTGAGTGTTGTGTGATGTCAGGTAGAGGTCTCTGCGACGGGCTTATCACTCGTCCAGAGGAGTCCTACCGAGTGTGGTGTGTCTGAGTGTGATCGTGAAGCCTCGACAATGAGGAGGCTCTGGCCCACTATGGGCTGTTGCGCCATTGGTAAAAAAGCGAAGAATAACGAGATGGGAGGAGCATACAGCAAGCACTTAGGACAATTTAGAAATTGAATTCGTTTATTTTGGTCCGCAATATGAAGCTGTATATATCGCAACTTGCTCGCCACTGGACCCAAGGTTCGCGGGTTCGATCCCGACCGAGGTCGATGGATTTTTAAGGGTGATAAAAATCCGTAGCACCACTTCCTTCGGAGGGGAAGTAAAGCCGTCGGTCCCATGTCGTAGATTTACGGCATGTAAAAAAACCTTACGGGTTATAAAAATGTTGCGTAAGCCAAATTGCCTCCATTTCTCACTCAAGTCTCCTGACTGCCTGCCAGATGGCTCTGGCGGGCACATCAGGATCGATAGAACACTAGCGCGGCCAGCTGACCAGTCACCAGCTGCCACGAATGCGCACGATTTAGTAACCTCGGAAAGAGGAGGCCCGGGCCCATATAGGGCTGTTGAGCCATGGTTATTATTATATTATATATCGCAACTAAAGTAAAGAGTATATGTGAAATCTTAATGAAATATACCTTGATTGTAGGTAAGACAAGGTGTCCATTTTATAGTGTCCCTAGTCCCAACAGCTGTGGGGCCTGTCCCGGACGATATAAGCTTTCAATGCGATGAAGATTTCGGGTTCGGGCATAAGATAAAGGGAACATTAGGTAGAAAATTTCTATGATTTTTTTTGTATGGCTCGACAGCCCTATATGGGCCTGGGCCTCCTCGTTTCGTCGAGGTTTCATGGTCACACACATTAGACACACCACAGTCGGTAGGACTCCTCTGGACGAGTGATCAGCCCGTCGCAGAGACCTCTACCTAACAACACACAACACTCACAACAGACAGACATCCATGCCCCCCGGTGGGATTCGAACCCACGATCCTAGTAAGCGAGCGGCCGAAGACCCACGCCTTAGACCGCGCGGCCACTGGGATCGACTGATTTTATTTACTTAAAAAAAACAATTTTAGAAAAATAGAAATTTATTTGCCGAAAGTTACAAACATATAATAAAATTATTTATAATAAAAAAAATTCACAAAAATATCGGTTGTTTGGACCACAAACATCACAACAATAGCAAAACTTAATTATCATTATTATTTAAGATAAAACACCAACAAATGCACAAATTATAAGGTGCAAATTTGCTCCCTATATCATGATTTACCCTACGCGTTTCAGCTCCTCATGAGCCATCATCAGGGGTTATTTTCTCTATTATAAAAGGTGCTTTACAAATGCTGCATCTGTGGATGGCACTTTTGATTATGCACTATTTTGGACATAAGACATTTGTTCATAAGTTAAAAAACACACGAGTCATAAATCAAAGTTAAAATGATGGTTTGTTAAAAAATCTTGTTAAAAGCACTGTTCACTGCGTCTATTGTATAAAAAATTGTTTGCACTTCTAAAAGTTACAGTAGATCACACACTGCACCGTGCTGGTTGCGATGGACTCTGACGTGTACCGGCAATAGCAAATGCACGGTGAATTAAAACTTAAAAAAAAAATATCATTATTATATCTGGATTTAAACCTGAAATAAGCAGCATAAATACGATGCCGGACAGACACTGGGCTTGGTGACCCCACAGATAGTTTAGGAGTTTTGATACGTCCTGTAGTTGAAGGAATGCTAGGACAGTGCCAACAAAACTACCGAGCAGTCTGCTGTAGCATTAACGTTAAATATTTGTTTTCGGGAACTTCATATTATATATACAGTGCGTTTTAATAAGTAACTAATTATTTTATTTCAACAACGACACCCCTTAGGAAGACACAAGGATTGCCGAAACATGTGTACGGACAAGTAAACACTAAAATATTGTAGTGAATTTATTGGAATAAAATAATTAATTGTATTCGGGAATTTGCCCCTTTGGAATCTCAGCTGGGACATTAGCTATAATGGCTGAGAAACATTTTCGTAGTCACCATTTATCATTTAAGCTACCGTTATACAAAATATGTTTGGATAGACTGATGGCAGCACAGCGAAATTGACTAACAAGAAGAGAGCTTTTGGAAAAGCTGTAAAGTGTCAGTCTTGCACACTTGACATTCCAGTACTAAGGGGACGACCAGACTTAGGACGACCACAACGATAATGGAAAAGGGAGGGCCAACGTGGGAAAACAGTTATCCATAGTGATGGAGTAAGAATACGAAAAATTTTCTTCATAGTAGTCAGGAAGCCTACGATTCTGGATACGAGCGTGGATCATTCCAAATACGAAACAATAGGTCCAAGTGTCCGACTGTGCCACTGAGATGCAGAAGAGTCGTTACTGAAATAAAAAAGAAAGTCTATTCCTTTTAGTGCTTTGAAATGTAAAATTATAGCGACAGAAACTTCTTTTGTTTTGAGAGATAAAATTGGGAGTCAATATAGCGAACGGTACAGGGTTACGTACCCGGAAGGGCCAAGGGATTTATCTCGTTTCCGAAAAACCTCCGGACATTCTCTGGGGATCACACAGCCAACAGCATATTAAGTATATAATATAATATATATGGCAAGGGAAAAAATTTTAAACATTGTAAGGTTTTCACTCGTCCTTCCATTGAAGATAGTTTATAAAAGGCAAGATAAACGGTCGTTTGCTAAGATTATACTATAGATCTAGTGTCGGTGGTAGATGTATGAATGTGTATGGAGCATTGGTGGAATGATACTGACAGGGGAAACTGAAGTACTGGGAGAGAACATTATACAGCGTTGGTGGTAGATGTATGAATGAGTATGGAGCATTGGTGGAATGATACTGACAGGGGAAACTGAAGTACTGGGAGAGAAACATTATACAGCGTTGGTGGTAGATGTATGAATGAGTATGGAGCATTGGTGGAATGATACTGACAGGGGAAACTGAAGTACTGGGAGAGAAACATTATACAGCGTCAGTGGTAGATATATGAATGAGTATGGAGCATTGGTGGAATGATACTGACAGGGGAAACTGAAGTACTGGGAGAGAAACATTATACAGCGTTGGTGGTAGATGTATGAATGAGTATGGAGCATTGGTGGAATGATACTGACAGGGGAAACTGAAGTACTGGGAGAGAAACATTATACAGCGTCAGTGGTAGATATATGAATGAGTATGGAGCATTGGTGGAATGATACTGACAGGGGAAACTGAAGTACTGGGAGAGAAACATTATACAGCGTTGGTGGTAGATATATGAATGAGTATGGAGCATTGGTGGAATGATACTGACAGGGGAAACTGAAGTACTGGGAGAGAAACATTATACAGCGTTGGTGGTAGATATATGAATGAGTATGGAGCATTGGTGGAATGATACTGACAGGGGAAACTGACGTACTGGGAGAGAAACATTATACAGCGTTGGTGGTAGATATATGAAGAGTATGGAGCATTGGTGGAATGATACTGACAGGGAAACTGAAGTACTGGGAGAGAAACATTATACAGCGTTGGTGGTAGATTATGAATGAGTATGGAGCATTGGTGGAATGATACTGACAGGGGAAACTGAAGTACTGGGAGAGAAACATTATACAGCGTTGGTGGTAGATTATGAACGAGTATGGAGCATTGGTGGAATGATACTGACAGGGGAAACTGAAGTACTGGGAGAGAAACATTATACAGCGTTGGTGGTAGATATATGAATGAGTATGGAGCATTGGTGGAATGATACTGACAGGGGAAACTGAAGTACTGGGAGAGAAACATTATACACGTCAGTGGTAGATATATGAATGAGTATGGAGCATTGGTGGAATGATACTGACAGGGGAAACTGAAGTACTGGGAGAGAAACATTATACAGCGTCGGGTGGTAGATGGATGAATGAGTATGGAGCATTGGTGGAATGATACTGACAGGGGAAACTGAAGTACTGGGAGAGAAACATTATACAGCGTTGTGGTAGATATATGAATGAGTATGGAGCATTGGTGGAATGATACTGACAGGGGAAACTGAAGTACTGGGAGAGAAACATTATACAGCGTTGGTGGTAGATATATGAATGAGTATGGAGCATTGGTGGAATGATACTGACAGGGGAAACTGAAGTACTTGGGAGAGAAACATTATACAGCGTTGGTGGTAGATATATGAATGAGTATGGAGCATTGGTGGAATGATACTGACAGGGGAAACTGAAGTACTGGGAGAGAAACATTATACAGCGTCAGTGGTAGATGGATGAATGAGTATGGAGCATTGGTGGAATGATACTGACAGGGGAAAACTGAAGGACTGTGAGAAAAACATTATACAGCGTCGGTGGTAGATGAATGAATGAGTATGGAGCATTGGTGGAATGATACTGACAGGGGAAAACTGAAGTACTGGGAGAAAAATATTATACAGCGTCGGTGGTAGATGAATGAATGAGTATGGAGCATTGGTGGAATGATACTGACAGGGGAAAACTGAAGTACTGGGAGAAAAACATTATACAGCGTCGGTGGTAGATGGATGAATGAGTATGGAGCATTGGTGGAATGATACTGACAGGGGAAAAATGAAGTACTGGGAGAGAAACATTATACAGCGTTGGTGGTAGATGAATGAATGAGTATGGAGCATTGGTGGAATGATACTGACAGAGGAAAACTGAAGGACTGTGAGAAAAAACATTATACAGCGTCGGTGGTAGATGAATAAATGAGTATGGAGCATTGGTGGAATGATACTGACAGGGGAAAACTGAAGTACTGGGAGAGAAACATTATACAGCGTCGGTGGTAGATGAATAAGTGAGTATGGAGCATTGGTGGAATGATACTGACAGAGGAAAACTGAAGGATTGTGAGAAAAAACATTATACAGCGTCGGTGGTAGATGAATAAATGAGTATGGAGCATTGGTGGAATGATACTGACAGAGGAAATCTGAAGTACTGGGAGAGAAACATTATACAGCGTTGGTGGTAGATGAATGAATAAGTATGGAGCATTGGTGGAATGATACTGACAAAGGAAAGCTGAAGGACTGTGAGAAAATCATTATACAGCTTCGGTGGTAGATGGATGAATGAGTATGGAGCATTGGTGGAATGATACTGACAGGGAAACTGAAGTACTGGGAGAGAAACATTTTACAGCGTCGGTGGTAGATGAATGAATGAGTATGGAGCATTGGTGGAATGATACTGACAGGGGAAACTGAAGTACTGGGAGAGAAACATTATACAGCGTTGGTGGTAGATGTATGAATGAGTATGGAGCATTGGTGGAATGATACTGACAGAGGAAAACTGAAGGACTGTGAGAAAAACATTATACAGCGTCGGTGGTAGATGGATGAATGAGTATGGAGCATTAGTGGAATGATACTGACAGGGGAAAACTGAAGTACTGGGAGAAAATATTATACAGCGTCGGTAGTAGATGAATAAATGAGTATGGAGCATTGGTGTAATGATACTGACAGGGGAAAACTGAAGTACTGGGAGAGAAACATTATACAGCGTTGGTGGTAGATGGATGAATTAGTATGGAGCATTGGTGGAATGATACTGACAGGGGAAAACTGAAGTACTGGGAGAAACACCTGTCCGGGTGCCACTTTGTCCATTACAAATTTCACATTGACTGACGGGATCGAACCCGGAACTCCGTGGCGAGAGGCCGGCGACTACATTTCTGAGCCATGGCACGCCCGCTGTTGGACGTCGACTGCTATGATGAGGACGCAGCGGAAGAATGTTTATTTACGTTATAATTTATTTTTAATTTCTACCTCACGGAAAACACACTTCGATCACTTTACGAACACCAGTTTCGTGAAATAGTTACTCTTCATTGTGAGACTTGTACAAAACTTGCAATTGCACTTGGCGGACAGATTGCAGACTTATTGACTGTTAAAACAGGTGGTACATATATTTACACCTTGCGTTGTAGGGTTTGAAAGGGCGAGAATCTTGTGGTGAAACATATACTTGCATCAACACAAGCGGATCGCCTCGGTTTAGTTCCAAAACTAAGTTACAGATGGTGCGTAGTGCGTTTTGCGTTGGCTTTCGAATAGAGGGTGGGGGTAGTCTCCCTTCCATGGTGATTTTACCGACAATACAACGCAGTTGAGTGGCAGAGTTTGTAGCGGTCGAGCGTGTTGAGTGTTGTTGCTGAAATGGCCAGGTAACTGCACGGGGCGTCATAACGGATCGATACGTCGCCCCATATATCTGTAGATCATTACTGTTATAAGGCAAAACCGACGCCCCTGAATATTTAATAATATCGTGTTGTTATATTTCGGGTTCGTTGAACGCAGGCAGCGGGGGTGGATTCGTATATCTGAGCCATCTGGCGACGACTTCCGACACTATCGTTGTTTCCGGTATCGCGACAGTTATAGCTATTCTCCTTAGATGGCAGTCACGTTACTATTTCTAAAAATGGCTATCGTCGCGATGTGCTGTCTGTCGTGACGACATTAACAATGAGTTCTGTGTCGAGAGATTTCATCATAGCAGCTAAAGTTGTCAGAGTTTCAGTTGTTAAGTTACAGTCGGTGATTCTTGTATTTGAGAAGTTAAATGATACATTTTCAGTTGACAACAATGGTATAGTTGTTTAGAAGGCGGCAATTTCGGATGGAATCGTGTGTGTCCGGAAGCCGAACTCAGCTTTGCCTGGGACTGACGGTTGACAGTTAATTTTTCGGTTTCTCACGTGTTTGTTTATGAATGTGTGTTGAAGCATAGAAGATGCTGCGTTGGACTTAATATAGGCGTGATTCATTGTTTGTCTGAAGAGGATCTTACGACAGGGTAAACAACCGATATGTTCAGAAATAGAGTAGACCTAACCACCAGATGTTTGTGTAGGAGTCATACTGGCCGTGTTTGTGCGTCTCACATCGGTTTTGCTAAACACTCCTGTTGCATTTATGTGATTGTTCCACTGCGTCTTAGATTAGTTCATGTACCTTCCTCTTCACAAGACCTAAGACTGTGTAATTGCATATCGAATGTAATGGAGATAATGAGTGAACGTTAGCAAGCATGCAGCTTAACTTATCCTTATATTAATTATAAATAAAACATATCTCTAGTATACTAGAGGATTGCATTAAACCTTCCTTTATTTATTGAAAACAGTATTTCAGATATGTTTCGACCTGTGCTCGGTCTTCATTAGGGAAGTTATTCATACACAACATTGGAAATTACTGCTGGATTTGCATTTGTATCATAAATGTGTTAACAATGAGATATTCTATAAAATGTTATGATTGAATTTATTCAGGGTATGCAAAAAGTGTTTGGACTATGTTAGTGTATTATTCCAATGGGTTTTGAGAATTAACCAGGATTCTTTGTTGTAAGCCCCAAACCTTATGTAGATTTTGAAGCGCATGCTAATTTACCATTAAACATTATTATGTTTTCATCATAGTACCATGGAATTACAGCTGTCCTTTATCTCATGATCTAGGTAACAGTCTTTGTCTCTATATTTCATTACATCTTTCTTATTTTAAAATTTTGACATAATGTAGCTTATCAGTGTCAGTCTTACTGGTGTTGTGTTTGTGTTGCTGCAGCTGTGTTATGTTGGGGAAGCTCAGCAAGGGTACGTATTCAAGATATGTAATGCTGACAGATTTTCTGTTGTTGGTATTTTGACATGTAGAATTGAAAACATATGAATATATAGTCAGTCATTTTCTCCACGTGTTGTAAGTGGAGGATTTCCTGATGATGGCCGATCACATGCTGAAACGTGTCGTAATATAACATTCTAAACAAAAGAAGGAAGTTTTAATACAATCTATTGTACAGAGCTGTTGTATTGACCATTGTAGTAAGCTTGTATGCTGCACATGTGAATAATTTCAAACTAAAATTGTGTTTCTTTTTGTTTTATATGTGAAATACTTTACAACTTTTGTGTTTCCCCTGTTTCACGCCACCAACTAAATAGACGACAACCAGGCACGTTATGAAGCTTACTGCATCCTCCTGCCAATACGTACGGTAGCCACAGTTGTTAACGCAATATGCAAGCAATAACTCCATGGAGTTTAGTCCTTCCTGAGCAGCTAATAGTTTCTCAGCTGGTCATGAAAATTCTTGTATTTTATTGTACCTGAAGTTTCATGATTTATTCACAAGAGGCAGCCACTTGACCCTATCGTGAGCCATATCAATCCATTCCATGCCTTCATTTTAAATTGCAAACATCGTTCCAAATGACCTGTCCAAGCCCTATGCTGTGTAATACATTTCATAACATGTTAAATTTTTACGGCGAGGTGTTGTTACCTGGAGGACTACCCCTTGTCGGCTGTCCGCGACTGTCGTGGTGCAGTAATTTTTAGATGTCATTCGGATTTTCATTACTAACGTTTTGAATTGTATGAGAAAAATGTCAAATCTTAGTTTGAGTGTCTTATTTTTTTTTTTTTTAATTTTCAGCTGCTATGGCAGCCCCTTTTTCTGTTTTGCAAACCCTAATAGCCATTGTAAGTAGTGGGCTCGCGTAGACGTCAACCGGGCTAACAACAAACAAACAAACTAACTAACTAACAAATAACCAATTAACTCCGTGGAGCAGAATACTTCTTGGTAAGCTAACAGTTTCTCCGCTAGTTAAAAAAAAATTCCCTCATATAATAGAATCCGAATGTTCATTACCGTGTTGACAAAAGCCCGCCACTTGTCCCTATTCTGATCTATGTGAAACCAGTCCACGCCTTTGTCTCATATCCCTTTAAGATCCATTTTAATATTATCCTTCCCTCCACGCCTAGGTTATTAGAGCGGTCTCTCTTCATGAGGTTTCCCGCCACAATTCTCTACGTGTTTCTCTTCTCCTCCATTTTAGCCATACGCCCCATCTCACTCTCTTTCATTTGGTTACGGTAATAATGTTTGTTCAGTAGAAATCATGAAGCTCCTCCCTACGCAGTTTTCCCCAGTCTCCTGTTCCTTCCTTCCTTCCGCTCAGGCCCGAACAGTGCCACAGTTCGTGTACCGGTAATACAGCAAACTGTATTATCCTCACCGCGAGACATTGAGAAGCTGTAGTCTGTTTCTGACGCATGCGCAAGGAAGAGTTGCAGAAATGCACGATGCTTCTTCGTCCGTCCGCATGTGACAAATGGAGAACCGCAGAACGGATTTTCATGAAATTTGTCGTGGGGGAAGTTTTATTAGGCGCGTCTGCAAAGTAGCGAACAAACGCCTGTTAATTTCGGTCATGTCCGTCCGTCGGTTTGTCCTTTTGTTCGCATTTATCGGCGCGGCACCACTGGACGGATTTCCATGAAATTTGATATTGCTGACTTATGAAAAATCTGTAAAGACACTCCAAATTTGGTTGAAATCGTCAAAACATATCGGTCACTTTACGTGAATACCTAATTACGTTTCATTGTTGCAGGCGACATTAAATTGCCATAAAAGCGCTGTCTTTGAGTGAAATGAGGAGGTATAAACATTATACGAACGCGGCACAATGTTGCGTTATACCAATATCGTCTGTCTTTATCTTGCAAGTTAAATTTTTTTTGGTTAAAGTCAGAGAGAAATAAGGATACCATATAAGCATTCGTGTATCCATCATGAGTTTAATTGCTAAATATTTAGAGAAACTTGAAATTGTTTTAAATAAACCCTGTAGAAAACAAACACACACGTTATGTTCAATGTGTACTTTCCATAAGTCTTATGCTTTTAGAGATAACTAAACCGACGCGAAAGAAAGCTCCATAATTTATGAGCTATGTGCACATTTTCGTTGAACATGACATACACATGCGCGCCTCCGCGGCCTGTTACTCGTTTCGTCAAGATCGCGAAACATTATCTGTTTCCAGTGTTTTTATCCCCCCCCATGTGATTTATCCAGTTATTTTCTGGCGCCTTACCAAGTGCATGGACAGCACGCTTTATGGATTAAAGCCAGAACTGTTTACAATTTTTTATATACATTAACATCAGCAGACTAAACCAGAAGCTGATGCGAGCTGTTAGTTCCAACATCTCCTGCTATTTATGGACTTCCCTACACCTTATTCTAGAACACGGACAATGGAACATTTCACTGCCTCATGTAATTCTTTTAGAAAAGATATCAACTATTTACACGTATAAACTTTACTGTATGTGTCATTGAAACATATTCCAATTAGCCCAGTTAGTTTCAGATTTAAAGGAATGCAGTAAGAATATTATAGAGATAGTGACCAAGGAGTTTGCAGTTGACCTTGGAATTTTTTTTTTGCGCTGGGGAAAGCCGACCGTCCTTATTTGTGACCAGTAACAGACGTATTCCAGTTAAAAATACATCAGGCTGAAGTGCAGTCGTGTTTTGTGCATGTGAGTCAATAGAGTTGTTTTCTGTACCGTTCAAGCTGTGCACAAATTTGATTTTAGGCTTGTTATGAAAGAAAAAAGAGAAATTACGTCATACGGTGATGGAGGGATTCATGTTTTTAATAGGGTTGTATGTTTTCCCCCTGCCGTCGTCACGAGTGTTAAGGGACTCTACCCAAGCTGTACAGGGTCAACTGCATTCTTTGAGTACAAATGTGTAATATAACTGAATCACAAGACTATAAACAGCTGCACTGCTGCGCCTTCGTGTTCCATGTTTGCTCCATTATATGACAAGTACTGTGTGTTTGATCAGTAGTTGATCTGTCATTTGTACTCCAGATACGGATTACCAATTTAATGCATTACGATTTTACATCCCTAAACAATAGTGTTTTGTACTAGTGTATTTACATCGAACTGGCAGTAGAAACTCTGGACTGTGAGAAGGATCAATAAATTCTTCTGCGCATTTCGTTAAATATAGTCTAGTGTACAGTGAAATGGTTTATTTAAAAGTTATAGCTTACTTACTACTAACAGGGGAAATAACACAGGGTGATTCATGTAGAACGCTCGGCGCGTTGAGGCCTATAATTCCGTAACGTGTGTACTCAACGCCATCTGTTGAGGCCGCGGCAAATTATTCATGCACAGCAGGAACGGGCAATGCTTCTGAAGCAAGTGCCATCTGCTTCCGATCTTCGTTCAAGAATTACAGGCAAAAATGGCCCGGGCGTTCTGTATGAATCACTCTGTATAAAGTTAATGCTGTGTGGTAAATTTAGTTTTGATATTAATATAAACTGTGGATAACGATGGGGCCTTTGGGACCATAATTGTCTTCGATTCACTGTGAAGTATTAGTACCAAATTTAATATAAATCGGTCGAATACTGGCAGAAATGAAACGTGTGGGAGTGATGTGCGTGGAGTTACAGCTGTGCGCTGGTGGAAAATAGCTCATAAAGTCCGTCTTTTGTTTCTAACCGCGATAAATACGCCGATGGGAAACTAAATTTCAGCTGTCACATTTTCGTATTGGTCACAGATAAGTTTATACAGCTGGCCAGCTTGTTGAAGAGCTATCAATGATATGACCAGCTGACATCTGGAGGACCGGGGTTCAGTTCGGTGACATGGTGGTGTGTCTCTCCTTTCCATTACTGAAAACGAGGAAAACAGGTTGCCCTTCTGCCAGGGTTAAAGCGGCTAGAGCGTGAACATGACCACCTGGTGTACAGATCTGCTGTAAATAGTGTTGTACCTCCACGCCAGTTGCGTCTGCATAAAGTGATGTTCAAATATGGGGGGGGTCTGCCACTGCTTTTTAATACGTAATTTGCCGCCTGGGGCATTCGGATTAGCTCCTGAGGCGATCCGGTCTTCTGCCTTGTGGGGTTCCGAGACAAAGACGGAAGAAGCGTGAGCCTAACCATTGACAGGCGTGGTAATACATGTTCATGGATTGGTGCTGAGATATGCTATGTTATACAAAACCGATTCCAACGCAGACGCTACTGACAGGTAGTAGACTTATATAGGACCAAAGCCTTGCTTTACGCCCTAGTTGTATTCCTGAAAAAGGGGGATTAAATAAAAAAGCGTAAGCCAAGAACAATATTCCCATAAGCTGAAGAATTAAATGGAAATAAACCAGCCAAAGGGCGTTAAACAGAAAATGAGAGGGCGTAAATTAAGGAGTGGTGTAAATTGGTAGGGACGTTAAAGGAAAAAGGCGTAAAACGAACTAATATCCCCATAAGAAGAAAGAAATAAATGTAAATAAACCAGCCAAAGAGCGTTAAACCGAAAATGAGAGGGCGTAAATTAAGAAGTAATGTAAATTGGTAAGGGACGTTGAAGGAAAAGGCGTAAAACAAAAATAACATTCCCATAAAAAGAAAGAAAGAAATGGAAATAACCAGCCAAAGGGCGTTAAACCGAAAATGAGAGGGTGTAAATTAAGAAGTAGAGTAAATTGGTAAGGTACGTTAAAACACAAAAGGCGTAAAACAAGGTCTCGGTGTACAGTAATTCGTTGATGCAATGAGCGCGCAGATGAACACACGATGTCTAAATACTTCGTTCAGTGTAATCAGCAGACGCAATATTGCCGGACTGTCGCGACACCACCTCGAACTTCTGCATTCCGGGTAATTAGACGAGCTTTGAGGTTAACACAGAGGATTTGTTTAGGATTGAGCTGTTCTGGGGTGTGACGCCGTGTCGCTGGATTTGTGTTTCCAGTCGTTTGGAAGGAATGGATTCCTTCATGTTTGAGGGTTGGTGGTTTCGAGAATACCGTTATATTCTGAAGAAGGACTCTGATATATGGAGTTAGTTTATACGTCATAAAATGTTGCAGGAGGCTTTGTAATAATGAGTTAGTTTTGGGGCAGCCTGTTGCCCCAGTGGTCCAGTGGGGCGCGCCCTGCTGTCCTTTGTTCTAGTGCAATTTTCTTTACGGCTGACGGCTGTGGGGTCGCACTGTCTGTTCAGTACGAGCAGGCCTGATCGACTTTACTGCAGCAAGTACAGGAATAGAGAAACATACACAATAAGGAGCTAATGCTAACTCTAACAAACGAAACCATTTGGATGAGCTAAGAGTAGAGAGAAAGGCGATATTATTAAAATGACAAAGTCAACCCTAAACAGGCCATGAAGGCCCAGACGGGGAGTAGAGTTATGGCTCTACTCTTTCTTTAACCTCGGCGCTAGATGGGGGTGGGTGGTCAACTCCACACCCCGGCCGCTTTACCCCCGGGAAAGAGACCGGTACCCATTGTAGAAGAGGCTGGGTGGGCCCCAGGGCCGGTCTGGACGTGTGTGGAACATCTCGCCCCCACCGGGTTTCGATTCCCGGACCGTCCAGCCCGTAACGAGCCACTATACGAGCTGAGCTATCCAGACTGGCTCTTGGGCGTGCGTAGTAGGTACCGGGGTTTTTTCCGTAGGGTAATGTGGCCGGAGCGTGATGATGACCACTCACCACCTAGTGCCGAGGTTAAGAATGAGTGGAGATTTACCTCTACTCTGCCTATACGCCTTCATGGCGTGTACAAGGACAAATTTTCCTTTTTATTTTTCTGGAAACAGTATGCAAGGGTGTAAATTGGGTCTACATATGACACGTTGTAACCTAATGAGTGTCTTGCGAATTCGGTGATGGACATCGCTTTACTAAAAGCCTGGATTGCCTTGCGCAGAGGAGGAACTGCGAAGTGCTGGGGAAATGAGAAACGTTTGGCAAGAAACACAGAGTCGCAGATGGCTGGGAATTCTGTGGCCCACGAAACACACGTGGAGGACAACGGCCCCTCAGTTTTTAGGCGCGTTCGCAAAATTGCGAGCAGCGACTATTAGCTTCGTCATGTCTGTCTGTCTATCTCTCTGTCTGTCTGTCCGTCCGTCTGCATGGAACAACTCGGCTTTCACCCGACTGATTTTCGCGAAATTCGATATTTGAATATTTTTCGAAAATCTGTCGAGAAAATTCAATTTTCATTAAAATCTGACAAGAATAACGGGTACTTTACGTGACGACCTATGTACATTTATGATAATATCTCGCTGAATTCTTCTTAGAATGAAAATGTTTCAGACAAAAGTTGTACAGAAAATCAAAACACACATTTTATATTCCATAAATTTTTCCCGAAATCGTGCCGTTTATGAGATAATGTGGAAAAATATGGTAGAGCCAGACAGGCCACAGATGACAATATAATACGGCGCATGCGCTTTGCATGCTGGATAACTAAGGCTGCAGACACATCCTCAGAATATGTAATACTTATTGCTTTCCCACGGCAACAATGGTTACGCGAACGCGCCTCAATATTACGTTATACACACATTTACGTACTTTGAAAACACCAGACGATGGATGAAATCCGTGAAGCTAATGATCTGAAATCGATTATGGCATAATTTGCTGTCCTGTGTTAGTGAAAGACTGGAAAAAACACGAGGAATCTCAGTCAGTATGGCCGGCATCCTTGGAGAGAGACTTAAAGCCAGAACGATCCGAACAGAAAGCAGGAAGACATTCAGCATGATTGCGCTGTTAAAGTTTGACTAGTGGTGTACAGGCTGGCCAGGTCCGCTGGTTACCTCAGAGTTCCAGCTGAGTGTAACAGCTTGCTAGTGGCACGAGTTTCTCTTCCTTTTTCATGGGAGTAAGATAATGGTGGACACCCTGCATGTTTATTTCTGACGCTGTGCGTCGAGCCGTGACACGCGCGATCTGAAGCAAGTGACTCTCTTCCGGTCACGTGCAAGAATTCCAGCAGCAGTGTTCGAACTTGTGAGCAGCTGCGATTGTGAGAGGTCTTTATTGCTTTGCTCTTTGCGCTGAGGTGAACAGCTCACACTGGCCGTGATTAACTGAGCGGGCGTGGGCTCTGGCTATATTTTTAACCCTGTAAAGCGCAGTGGTTACTATATGTACCACCACGTTTAACATTCAGCAATTCTACGTTCTGCCCACACAGTGTATTTATGTGTTTTGTGTGGATCTCAGAACAAACAGCGATTATTTCACTGTACAACATTAACTGACTGGTTTGTATAACTGAGACGGAGTGTGTTTACTGCGCGGTACGGACTGTATTTATGTGTTTTGTGTGAATCTCAGAACAAACAGCGATTATTTCACTGTACAGCATTAACTGACTGGTTTGTGTAACTGAGACGGAGTGTGTTTACTGCGCGGTACGGACTGTATTTATGTGTTTTGTGTGGATCTCAGAACAAACAGCGATTATTTCACTGTACAGCATTAACTGACTGGTTTGTATAACTGAGACGGAGTGTGTTTACTGCGCGGTACGGACTGTATTTATGTGTTTTGTGTGGATCTCAGAACAAACAGCGATTATTTCACTGTACAACATTAACTGACTGGTTTGTATAACTGAGACGGAGTGTGTTTACTGCGCGGTACGGACTGTATTTATGTGTTTTGTGTGGATCTCAGAACAAACAGCAATTATTTCACTGTACAGCATTAACTGACTGGTTTGTATAACTGAGACGGAGTGTGTTTACTGCGCGGTACGGACTGTATTTATGTGTTTTGTGTGGATCTCAGAACAAACAGCAATTATTTCACTGTACAGCATTAACTGACTGGTTTGTATAACTGAGACGGAGTGTGTTTACTGCGCGGTACGGACTGTATTTATGTGTTTGTGTGGATCTCAGAACAAACAGCGATTATTTCACTGTACAACATTAACTGACTGGTTTGTATAACTGAGACGTAGTGTGTTTACTGTGCGGTACGGACTGTATTTATGTGTTTTGTGTGGATCTCAGAACAAACAGCGATTATTTCACTGTACAACATTACTGACTGGTTTGTATAACTGAGACGGAGTGTGTTCCTGCGCGGTACGGCTGAGTCTTTATAATTCAGGTTAGTTTCCTTACCGCAGACACTCGAATTCGATCTCAGGCCAGTCTGTTTCAGATTTGTGGCGGACAAAGTGGCACTGTGACAGGTTTTTCTCCGACTACTTCTGTTTTCCCCTGTCGGTATCATTCCTCCATTGCTACATACAAGGATAAACGGACGAAGCCTAGGAACCTTTAAAAATAAGCAATACCCTTTGGGAAATCGGGGAGCTTTGGATAGGAAGATGCTTTCACTTTTTCTCAGTCTTTAAAGGGTTAAATTCCAAATCAGTTGACCCACTGACAGTATTTTCAGAAGAATTTTCTTCCAGAAAGTGTAACGACTAGTTTTAACTTCCTCAGACTAGACATTTAATCCTTCCAAACAAAGTACAGTTGTCCATGCGCATTCAATGAAGGTGTATGGGGGCGTAGACGTGCAGCACCACACATTCTTAACTTCGGCACTTTATATAGGTGAGTGGTCAGCTTCACGACCCGGCCACTTTACTCCAGAGAAATAGCCCCTGGCCGTCACTACATAGAAGGTGTGGTGGTGTTCGGAACTGGTTCGGAAGTTTCGGCGAAGAAAAATCTTGCTTCTGCCGGGAATTGAGCCACGATTCTTGGATCGTCCAGCCTCACCCGTAGTCACTATACTGACTGAGCTATCCCGGCTCCTATCTAAACAATATGTAGCACACGAAGTTATTTCATACCTCACAGTAAACACAACTTCGCCATTGCAAAGACCATCTATAATTCTCTTCACAGAAATACTTGCTGTTTTTTTAATGACAGTCGATCTGTACTGATCACCAAATATCATTCGGGTGATCTAATCAAGAAGAATGAGATGGGCGAGGCATGTGGCACGTATGGGTGACAGGAAAGATGCATACAGGGTTTTGGTGGGGAGATCTAATGAAAAGAGACCACTTGAAAGACCTAGGCGTAGATGGGAAGATAATATTAAAATGGCTCTTCAATAAGTGGGATGGGGAGGCGTGGACTGATCTGGCTCAGGATAGGGACACGTGACGGGCTCTTGTGAATGCGGTAGTGAACCTTCGGGTTGTATAAAATGCGGGGAATTTCTTGACCAGATGAGGAACTGTTAGCTTCTTAAGAAGGACTCTGCACCATGGAATTAGTTATGACAATTATACGAAACAAATAAATAACCGGTGGGGGCAATATGGAGACTTTTTTGTGTTAAATCAAGCTGTATATATAGTATAATGTAAAGGTAGAGCAATCCCATTACAGACCTGGACAGGCCCTTAGGGTGCCAGGAGGTTGAGGCTCACAGATTTATAGACAATCGGCACATGAAGGTGGTAAGGTTGTCAGCCCTACACACCGGCCGCCTTTACCCCCCACGAATTATTCCTGGTACTCATTTCTGTTAGAGGCTGAGTCGACCCCAGGGCCATAGTGCGACTGGAAGGATTATGTCAATGAAAAATTCCAATTACACCATCGGGAGTCGAACCCGCGACCTTCCGGTTTGTAGCGCAGTGCCTCAACCAACTGCGCCACCGCGTGCCCCCTGCACGTGTAGTTACTAATGAAATTTAAAAGGTTAAATCATCTTGTAGAATGCATGGTTAGTCATTAGCGGTAAATGGAATTTCTCTTTTGCTAATTTCATACTTCGCTGTAACATGTTCACTTCGGAATCTTTTTCTACGAAGGAAACATTCTTAGAATTAATTAGAAACGGGATCTGTTACTCTTAAAACAAACTGCCACGTGGTAGTCTTACTAAGAGGTCTATCAGTGGCGGCTCGTAGACATTGTTTCCTGACGCTCGCAGCGAGGCCCACACAGGTTGTGGGAGAATATAGAGCAGTCTGTGACTAACGCTCTTTGTTGAGTCTGACTCAATTTGGCAAACGTCAGCGGCACCGTCAGCACCAGGATCGCCCGCCCAGTTGACGTGACTCTGCTGCAAGACACGTCTGTTTCCTCCTAGTCCGTAACTGGTCGCATGACAGAGCCCAGTGCTGCGGTATGCATGTGCAAAAGTGGAATATGTGTGTCTGGTAAATAATAACTTTAGTGCATGGGTGTCCAACCTGCGGCCCACAACCACATTTGTACATTATGTATCATTTCATTCATCATTCATTCTGCAGTCTGTCTTACGACAGGTCCGTAGCCTCTTCCAAAGCGAGTTCTCCACACAGCGTGATCTAGTGCTTCCTCTTTCAATTTCCAGTATCCTGTCTTTTCCTTAAGGTCATCCAGTAGCTGCTTACGTCTTCTTCCTCGTCTTCCCGTCATTTCTATCCTTCCCTCTAAATTTCCTTCAATCACGTGTTTCAGAAGGCAGTTTCTACGCAAGATGTGACCAATCCAGTTAGCCTTTCTTCTTTTTATTGTATGTACGATATTCCTCTCCTCCTTGACTCCTCTCCTCCTCCTGTAATACTTCTTCATTTTTCACGTGATCGAATTTATGTATATACTATAAAAAGTATAAAACGTAATAAAAAGTATATAAAAGTATAAAACGGGATAGCTCAGTCGGTATAGCAACTTGCTACGTGCTGGACCATCCGGGGTTCCAACCCCCGGTGGAGTCGAGATTTTTCGTACCCGTGCAGACTACCAGTGAGGCCCGAACCCACCCCTCTTCTTACGCAATGGATACGGGGTTGCTTACCCCGGGGGTAATGCGGCGGGGCATGGCGTTGACCACCCATCCCCTTCTAGCGCCGAAGTTGTGTAGGGGTAGAGATAGACCTCAACCCCCCCCCCCCCGCCCGTACCTCATGGCATGTTATATGGTGATTAAGACATTTACTATGAAAAAATTACACGATAAATTAAGCGGTTAGGTGTTTTTACACTTGAGCCCACTAACCAGACCACTCTTAACGGTCATGGCCCTTGGACACCCCTGCTTGAGATGGTGAATGTATATACATATGTATGTATATACACAGCGTATGTACTTACCTACCTACGTATGTATGCATGTATATATGTATGTGGGCTATGTATATATGTATATGTGTACATATTTATGTATGTATCTGTGTATGTAGATTTATGTCATATGACTTCGCCATATATTTTAAATGTAAGGGCATTTTACTTGGCAAAAACATGTTGAATGCAATTATATCATGGAATATTATCACTGTAATTTTAATTAGGCAAATAAGTCTTAACAGGTGGGGTGTTACTTTTCGAAAATTCTATACATACACGATGTTTCTTTTATTCTGTTGCTGAGCACGGAAATTGTCACGGTACTTCCTGCTTAATGCAGGCTTTCTGTGCTCTGGGACACGATAAAAGACACTTTGTAATAGATTTTGATAACCAAATCAAGAGATTGTAACTAGCATTCCACAATTCTCCTCTTCGTGATTCAAATTATCGTGGCACTCAGTGCTGTGTTGCCCTATGCAGTTTGACAAATTCCACTAAAGTATGCCTTGACATGTATGTTCCAGGAGCTGGACAGAATGCAGCGTTGCCCTATGCAATTTGCCAAATTCCGCTAAAGTATGCCTTGACATGTATGTTCCAGGAACTGGACGGAATGCAGCATTGCCCTATGCAGTTTGCCAAATTCCACTAAAGTATGCCTTGACATGTATGTTCCAGGAACTGGACGGAATGCAGCGTTGCCCATATATCCATGAGATGAAAGAACGTTTGCTGAGCAGCCAAGGTTCGAACCCAGAACAGAAATTACTGGAAGGAATGGACAAAGACGTGCTTGAGATTCATGGTGACCCCGCAGTGGGCACAGTTGTAAAGGTACTACTATCTGCTTCACAACGTATTGACTTCGCAATGTCGCACTGCTCATGATATTACATGTCATTAGAGATATCCTTTATTGTATTACTCTTTTCAAGGTGACAGGATATCTAGATAAAATTCTACATCCTACCTTACGTTTTAAGGTTGGTTCACATGAATCAGTTTAACGTAATTTATATTACGAACCATAAATGCTTTAAACATTTTGCTGGCACTTTGATATACAGAAAATGCAATTTCTACTAACTTCAGTGTGAAACACTACTAAATTCCTGACATGTGTTACCCTTTGACTTCACTTTAATGTCTGTTTGACTGCTGTGTGAGGTAGGTTTCATTGTTGTTTGTTCATCTGAACTGTTATACTGCAGCAGGAGTTGAACTGAAGAGGCTCTTAGTGAACTGAGTCTTCCACACACCTGCTGCAGTACATAATATGGCTGAATTTGAACTTCTTACATCGACCTTGTGTAGGGTTTATGTGTTCTGGGATGTGACTTGCGTTGGTGAGAGGTTACCAGCATTTTGAAAGAATGTAGTGTCCTGAACTTTGAGGGTCCAGCAGTCTACCTACATTTGAGTCATGCATACTCTGTGTATCGAAAGAATGTAGTGTCCTGAACTTTAAGGGTCCAGCAGTCTACCTACATTTGAGTCATGCATACTCTGTGTATCGAAAGAATGTAGTGTCTTGAACTTTAAGGGTTCAGCAGTCTACCTACATTTGAGTCATGCATACTCTGTGTATCGAAAGAATGTAGTGTCTTGAACTTTAAGGGTTCAGCAGTCTACCTACATTTGAGTCATGCATACTCTGTGTATCGAAAGAATGTAGTGTCTTGAACTTTAAGGTTTCAGCAGTCTACCTACATTTGAGTCATGCATACTCTGTGTATCGAAAGAATGTAGTGTCTTGAACTTTAAGGGTTCAGCAGTCTACCTACATTTGAGTCATGCATACTCTGTGTATCGAAAGAATGTAGTGTCTTGAACTTTAAGGGTTCAGCAGTCTACCTACATTTGAGTCATGCATATCTGTGTATCGAAAGAATGTAGTGTCTTGAACTTTAAGGGTTCAGCAGTCTACCTACATTTGAGTCATGCATACTCGGTGTATCGAAAGAATGTATGTCTTGAAAAACTTATGGAACCGTTCACCTAGTGACACAACATTACATACCTGAAAACCTGAATCCTCAAATAATATTGCTGTTTCCCGGTGGTTTTATACATTGTAACAACCACGATCTTCATACTGCAACAACAAGCAGTGTTGACCGTTTATAAAAGTTTTTAGTGACTTTAAAACTGTGTTTTATAAAAACATCATACACGACTAGACTTTATATGCTCACATTTCAAGTGTGTTTTACATATGGACATAGAATTTTAACGTAGTGTACCCCTGAAGATGGTCAGGTACCTGACCGAAAACATGTCGGTTTGATGTAATACTACTTACAAATTTTTATAGATTGTGCATCTAGTTGGTCTTGGTTTTTGATATAAGTAGATAATAGAACTGTCAGCTTCACTGAAGTAAAGTGAAGAAGTAGGTGTTCATGCATACAGATGTGAAATATTGTTAATAAACATGAATATAAGGTTTAGTGATATTTTGTTTTGCTACAGAACAAGTTATGACAGGTGAAGAAATACAGAGAAAATATGAAAAGTAATTAATAGAAGAATCATAGGCAGTGATGGATCTGTTGAAGAAAAGTAAATTATTACTGGAAGATATAAGAAAAACTGAATTTTAACAAAATTATCTAGCAGCTTCAGAAGACAATAAAAGCATATCAGAAAATGAGAATTATGTCATTAATGAACTGTGTTGGAAAGGCTGTCGATAGCTGATGTACCAGTGAGCCACTAGGAAATAAAATAGTTGTTAAAAAGGAACTCACTTTTTTGACTTTTTGAGGGAAGAAAGGGAGATTAGGATGAAGTTTCAAGCAGTTAAAACTTTACAAGTGTTTTTATCACCCTTTGGGTTTCTTGTATTTGTGTGCCAAAAACGCATCTCTAATACTTGTACCAAGAATGTATAATGCTGCAGAAACTGGTAATTCTCATAAGCAAGAAATCATAACTGACCACATTTCAACAAAAACTGTCTTTCACACAGTGACCAAATACAGTAAGTGGTAAAGTTGTCCCTGCCCACTCTATGAAGTTATGTGGGAGGAGTAGTGGTACAGCTCCATGCATTCCTAAACTTGGCACTAGATGCCAAGTTTAATGCCCTGGCCACTTTACCTCCAGAAAGAAATCCTGGTACTCTTTAAATTTGAGGCTGGGTGGGCCCCAGAGACAGTCTGGATGTTTCGAGAACAGAAAATGTCTTGCTCCTACTGGGATTCAAACCCTGGATCATCCACCTGTAGTGAGTCGCTATACTGACTGAGCTATCTCGGCTCCAGTGATCAGGTATATGACGCATATTCTGTAGCTTGTGTCATAAGGTACTGTCCAGTGGCAGTGTTCTTGTCAGGAACACGATGGCCATGAATGTGCAGGCAGACTATGCACCTGCTGGACGGCGTTATATGCAACACCTTGCACTCTAACAGTCTTCCCTGTAGCATGCTTCTCACTTTACAGAGTATAAATTTATTCTATGTGTCTGTGGCTGCGGCTTGTGTTAACTGAGTCATGTTCTTGTGTTGTAGCTCAACCCTGATGGTTACGGCTCCCACACCTCACCCACACACCACTGCACTAGGCAGCACCTCTCTGATAACTACGATGAGGAGCCTTTTCTACCTAAAAATGCAAAGTGAGTACATCAGAAAGCACTTGTATAATAGTAAAGAAGACATGGTACATGTATATGTTTTAAAAAACACTGTATTCTTAAGATTACAACATTCTGTGATCTGATACTCTGCAGTGTGGTTGTAATCTGTTCTTAGGTCTGATTTTTGTAACACAATGCTTTGTGGCATTTTTTAGACCTTTATCACGTACGCTTGTGGGCCGGGATAGCTCAGTCGGTATAGTGACTTGCTACAGGCTGGACGGTCCGGGGATCGAATCCCGGTGGGGGCGAGATTTTCGCAGCCGTCCAGACCGGCCCTGGGGCCCACCCAGCCTCTATACAATGGTACCAGGTCTTTCCCGGGGGTAAAGCGCCGGGCGTGGAGTTGACCACCCAACCCCCATCTAGTGCCAGGGTTAAAGAAAGAGTAGAGCTATACCTCTACTCCCCTCTGGGCCTTCGTGGCCTGTTCTAGGGAGACCTTTACCTTTTTACATGACGTACACTTGAGCAGCACCTCTAATAAGGCGTGATTACTTCCTTCCACATTCTTTCTAGTTCGTTATACACATGTCATTTTACTACTTTATGCTGTAAATTGTGACATACTGACAGTGTAGTCATATCAAACACAAGACTAAACACTTAAGATCTTGATGGACTTCTTCATCACATTTCTGTTCTAATAAGGTGTAACTTCATAATTGTCATAGTAACTTTGTTTCAGCAGCCTCAAACGTTTTTCTCACAAGCAAATATAAGCCCATGGATTAACTATTAAAAATTTTGGCTCAGTTAACATTGCTGTAATGTTCAGCTCCATGAGGACTTATATTTATTGTATCATCATATGTTTTAAAACATGTTTACTCAAAATTAAAATGACATTCTAAATTGTCTATATTTTATGTGCAAAATATAAATTTTTATACTTTTACATAAAGAACAGAGATCTGATTAATCATGGAGATTCAAGTCTTCTAGTATGTGACGCTGTGTCATTGGGTGTGTAATGTTTTGGAGGGTTGCAGTGGATTTATCTTTGGGGTCAGATGATCTTGTCGGGAACTAATTGCCCAGTGACACAGCTTCACATCCAAGAAGATGTGAGCCTTAAGCAACACCTCAAATCTTGCAATGATTAAACACCAGTCCTCACTGTGAGAATCATTAACAATCAAGTCCCATAGTTTGTGAGCTGTTATGACAGAGAACATTTATTTCTGCCAGTTTACATGCATTCTTATACGTTTTTTCATACATTATACTTCTGTGTGTTTTATTTAATGATGCTGTCACCTGCTGAGATCATATAGTGTTGGTGGTAGATGAATAAATGAGTATGGAGAAATGGTGCAATGATACTGACCGGGGAAAACTGAAGTACTGGGAGAAAAACATTATACAGCGTTGGTGGTAGATGAATGAATGAGTGTGGAGCATTGGTGGAATGATACTGACAGGGGAAAACTGAAGTACTGGGAGAAAAACATTATACAGCATCGGTGGTAGAAGTATGAATGAGTATGGAGCATTGGTGGAATGATACTGACAGGGGAAAACTGAAGTACTGGGAGAGAAACATTATACAGCATTGGTGGTAGATGTATGAATGAGTATGGAGCATTGGTGGAATGATACTGACAGGGGAAAACTGAAGTACTGGGAGAGAAACATTATACAGCGTTGGTGTAGATGTATGAATGAGTATGGAGCATTGGTGGAATGATACTGACAGGGGAAACTGAAGTACTGGGAGAGAAACATTATACAGCGTTGGTGGTAGATGTATGAATGAGTATGGAGCATTGGTGGAATGATACTGACAGGGAAAACTGAAGTACTGGGAGAGAAACATTATACAGCGTTGGTGGTAGATGTATGAATGAGTATGGAGCATTGGTGGAATGATACTGACAGGGGAAACTGAAGTACTGGGAGAGAAACATTATACAGCGTTGGTGGTAGATGTATGAATGAGTATGGAGCATTGGTGGATGATACTGACAGGGAAAACTGAAGTACTGGGAGAGAAACATTATACAGCGTTGGTGGTAGATGTATGAATGAGTATGGAGCATTGGTGGAATGATACTGACAGGGGAAACTGAAGTACTGGGAGAGAAACATTATACAGCGTTGGTGGTAGATGTATGAATGAGTATGGAGCATTGGTGGAATGATATGACAGGGGAAACTGAAGTACTGGGAGAGAAACATTATACAGCATCAGTGGTAGATGAATGAATGTGTATGGAGCATTGGTGGAATGATACTGACAGGGGAAAACTGAAGTACTGGGAGAAAAACCTTTCCCGTTACAAACTTCATCCACCACAAACACATAAACTGGACTGGATCGAACCCAGTTTTCAGTGGCGAGAGACCTGAACTAATGGCCTTATCCATGGCACAGTCTATGTTATATCACGTTGCTGCTTGTGTACATAAAGAATTATATATGCAAGGTGCAGTGAATCTTACAAGAGGAACTTTTATTGCTAGCAAAAGTGGAGGAAAATATAACTGTTACATGTGTTCACCTAACAAAAAGCTGAATACACCTGGTATCATTTAGTGGTGTCATGGCAGTGAAACGCATGTTGTCTTCCATAAGTAAGAGCTGTATTATATAAGGTAAAAAGAACAAGAGTGGGGAAGTATTAACAAAGGAATAAAAAAAGTCTGGTGTGGTTCAAGCAACAGGTGCTGTAGAGGACCCAGTGGCGGGTTACCATAGACTCCAGTTTGTGTGTAAGAGTTCTGGTTTGTTGTGGCATTCTGAGCAATTCACACATTTGTCTCAGTTCTGCCAGTTTTCTTCTATGTAGTTAAATAATTTTATACATAAAAAAGTAAATTTCACCCTGTGAAGACACAGAGTGGGAGTATAGGTACAGCTCTGCTATTTCTTTAACCTCGGCGCTAGATTGGGGTGGGTGGTTAACACCGTGCCCTGGCTGCTTTACCGTGGGAATGACCCAGTACCCATTGATAGTATATATGTATATTACATATACACACACATACACATGCCAGTCTCCTGTAAAATTGGTGGTACTGGGACTTTCCCAGGGGGTAAAGTGATTGCGGCGTGGTGCTCACCACCCACTGTCTTTTAGCGCCAAGGTTTCAAATGGGTTGGAGCTATACCTTTGGCTTTCCTCTGTGCCTGTGCAGGCATGTCATGGGGTGACCTTTACCTTTACACACACTTGCGCGCGCACACACACACACCACACACAGGTATTTTTGAATCACAGCTTATGCTGCTGTAACTTTGCTGGGTGTGTAAAGTTATGTAATTTTCGGTGGGTGTTTTTCCTGCAACTGGGCACACAGTTTCTGTACTACAGATGTGTAGTTAGCTGTTGGTGGTGACAGGAATTATGTGTGTTGTTTATAATACCTGTCATGCTTTTTCCATCTTTCTTTGTTCAAAATGCCAAAACGTACTTCCAAATTTATAGGTGACTTGCAGAAGGAGTAACATTTCTTTGAGACGTGTTGTATTGAGGTGTTTAGGTTTGGCTGTTCACAGCATAGCAGTGTTATTGCAATCAGTTATGGGGGGGGGGGGGGCAGTCAGACTGTCAGGATTCCATCAACAGCACCAAACACACAGCCAGTATGTCAGCAGCAATTAATTTATCAACTGTTGCTTCATTTTTAAAATAATAACACTGAGGGCAAAAAATGTCTTGTTGCAGCTAAAGAAGCACCTCAGCTGTGCATGATTTGGGTTCTACAGCTGCAGGTTTCAGTTTAGAAATGATTTGAAAATTATTAGATGCAAAGACTAGCCTTGCGAGGACATACGAGTCAGGGATGTTAAAGTTTAGTACCATTGTTGGCTGACAAACATATGGAGGATGCAAAACTAATTTCATGAAGGTGCCTCCGAAAGGAAGGACATGTGAAGCATTCTTGCGGTAACGAGGTATTCCTTGCCCATGCAAGTGGTGAAAGAGGAAACTCCAGACCTTACATCAGTTCTGGGAGAAACATCATGAACGTATATTTGTGTGTAAACGCTAAGCAGTAATTTACGTGTTGAATTTAATGTGGCACAGGCTTTGGAATTGTCAGAAGGAGAGATGAAGGCAATGTTGTGCTGAGGATACGTTTGTGCTGGTAAAGGGCACGTAAGATTCACAGTTCTTTACAAACAGCAGTCATGTCCTGCCCATTATATCTTAGTTCTTGTGGGTAGATAAATAAGTACATTTACATACTACATATACACAAGTTATCCTCAGGTTTCAAATCTTTCTTTCTTTTGTTTCGTAATTTTGTCAATGTCAGAGAACTAAAAGAAACCAGACATGTGATGGCAAGAGAGTTCCCAGGAGAAATTTAATATTTTTCATAACATGTATTGTCAATAATCAAATCACAATATTCAGTCAAACAAAATGCACTAATTGTTTCCAAATGTTATATATTGCAATTATCTTGTTGGTCAATCTTGCGTGTCTCAGTCCCGTGGTATCGACACATGTAAGACTGACTAACAAGATATTGTAATGTAAAGTATTTGTTTCCAATGTAGTGCAGTTTGTTGGATTGAATATTGTGATTTCACAGGAGAGGTAATTGTTTTTTTATGTAACTTAAACAAACCACATTGAAATGTGGGAAGGGAACTCTGGAGAAACTGATTGTTATAGGAAGCCGACACTGTACCGTTCTTAGCAATTGTGACTATCGTTAAATAACGCACTGAAAAGTTTCCTTCATCTGCATGAATCAAAATGATGTGAAGTGGCTTGAAGTTGAAAGTACTGGAGAAGTGGTGGCATCCCAATAGCGGTGATATATGTCAGTTGCTTCGTATGTTTGATGTTTCCCCATATTGTCAGCATGGAGTCAAATCAGGTGTGACTGAGATAAAGCATGAGATATATTGAGGTATTAATATTATTGACACTATACTATTGTTCTGTTGTGGTAAATTATTATTATATTATTATCACTCTTTATGCAGGGGTTTTTACACTTATATACCAGAAACAAACCATGTTTCTATGGTACATAGTGTTGCAGCTATTCTGTAGTTACAATTTATGGTGCAGGTATGTTATTTCCCATGTTGAATGTTTGGGTGATTATATCAAGGAGAAGAGCTGAGAGCATTATGTGCGACATGTAAGGCAGCAGAGAATGCATAGATGGGAGCATGGACTGGCTTGATCTGGCTCAGGATAGGGGCAGGTGGCGGGCTGTTGTGAGTGCGGTAATGAACCTTCGGGTTCCATAAAATGTGGGAAATTTCTTGACAAACTGAGGAAATATTAGCTTCCCAAGAATGACTCTGCTCCATGGAGTTAGTTAGTTAGTTAGTTAGCTAGTTAGTTAGTTAGTCTGTAGGAGCTGGATAGTGTAGTCAATATGGTGACTAGGCTGCCGGCTGGAAGGTCCGGGTTTGAATCCCAGCAGGAGGCAAGACATTCTTGTTTTCTCCAAAACACCCAGCCCCCGCTGTGGGGCCCACCCATCCTTCTGTTCAGTTGGTACTGGGGATAAAGCATCCGGGGTGTGAAGTTAACCACTCACCTCCATCTAGTGCCCAGGTTAGGAATTAGTGGAGCTGTATCTCTGCTCCCTCTATGTGCCTTCATGGCGCGGACAGGAACAACTTTGCTTTTGATGTTAGTTTGTACTTAACTGACGTGTGTCATACAGCAATATAGTAATGATAATAATGATATAATAATAATCTCATGGAACAGAGTCCTTCCTGAGAAGCTAACAGTTCCTCATCCGTCAAGAAATTCCCCGCATCTTATGGAACCCTAAGGTTCATTACCACATTCACAAGAGCCTGTCCCTATCCTGAGTCGGATCAATCCAATCCATGCCCACATCCCACTTCTTGAAAACCCAGTTTTTATTATCCTCCCATCTACGTCTAGGTCTTCCAAGTGGTCTCTTTCCCTCAGGTCTCTCCACCAAAGCCCTCTGTCTCCCGTACGTGCTACATTCCCCCCATCTCATTCTTCTTGATTTGATCACCCGAATAATATTTGGTGACGAGTGCAGATCATTAAGTTTCCCCGTTATGTAGTCTTCTCCCAAATCCCCTGTTACCCCGTCCCTCTTAGGCCCAAATATCCCCCTCAGCACCTATTCCCGATCACCCTCAGCCTATGTTCCTCCCTCAGTGTGACAGACCAAGTTTCACACCCATACAAAACAACAGGCAAAATTATAGTTCTGTATATTTTAAAATAATAATACAAATAATTGTAATATTAATAAACTCATGGGCCTACAAATATTTACACCACAATAGCAAACTTTACGAGCTAACGCTCGGAATGTTGTTTACTCGCAAGAATCCCTATAATGACGAAACCATTTTAGGTAGCAGCTAAGTTTAGACTTTCACTCGGCAGAGTGAGGTAAAGCAAGAATTGTGTACCTTTTGTCCGCCCGGCATCGAGGTCCGCCCCTGAGGTCACGCACCCCGGTAGAGTGTAACAACCCCAAACTGGGGGATCGATACAGCGACATAGCCGGAACACCGACACACACCTCGCTTGCTACGTGGTGCAGTGTCGTTTAACAGTGCCACTTTCTACAGTACACTGGTTGCTATATGTATCACGTACTATAACGTTAAATATTGCGACACCTTGCAGCTAGGGTTGCCAGGTTTTTAGGGTTGCCAGTTTTTAGGTTGCAGTTTTTAGGGTTGCCAGGTTTTCAGGGTTGCCAGGTTTTTAGGGTTGACAGGTTTTAGGGTTGCCAGGTTTTTAGGGTTGCCAGGTTTTAGGGTTGCCAGGTTTTCAGGGTTGCCAGGTTTTCAGGGTTGCCAGGTTTTCAGGGTTGCCAGGTTTTCAGGGTTGCCAGGTTTTAGGGTTGCCAGGTTTTAGGGTTGCCAGGTTTTTAGGGTTGCCAGGTTTTTAGGGTTGCCAGGTTATTAGGGTTGCCAGGTTTTAGGGTTGCCAGGTTTTTAGGGTTGCCAGGTTTTTAGGGTTGCCAGGTTTTTAGGGTTGCCAGGTTTTTAGGGTTGCCAGGTTTTTAGGGTTGCCAGGTTTTCAGGGTTGCCAGGTTTTCAGGGTTGCCAGGTTTTAGGGTTGCCAGGTTTTTAGGGTTGCCAGGTTTTTAGGGTTGCCAGGTTTTAGGGTTGCCAGGCTTTTAGGGTTGCCAGGTTTTTAGGGTTGCCAGGTTTTCAGGGTTGCCAGTATTAGGTTGCCAGGTTTTTAGGGTTGCCAGGTTTTCCTTAAAAAAAAAAGAAAGATTTTTGTCGACAACAAAATTAGTTTTAAAAAATAAAAAAAATCCAATTGTCTTATATTGTAATTGTACTTATCTTGACATTTTGCCCTTCTTAACAACTGTTTATCCTGTTTTACATACTGAAGGAACTCTTCACATGTAAAAGAGAAACCTACGTTACAGGCAAATTAAAAATTAAACAGTAAAATGAATCCAAAAAAACGTAAAGCTTACGGAAAAACGTAGAACCTGGCAACTCTACTTGCAACATGGTGCCTTTATCTGCTTCTTAACATGAAACGCTGATTGGCCTTTGTAATGGTAAACAGTGTGTTTTTTGCGAGGTTGGAATTGAATGTTAAATGCACTACAGGCTTCAAAGAGCTAATATTTGATTGTAAAAGTAAAGTTGTACCCGTGTACGCCATGAAGGCGTATTGGAAATTGGACGTATATCTCCACTCATTCCTAACCTCGGAACTAGACAAGTAGAAGTCCCGGCCTCTTTATCCGTGGGAAATTCGCCCACGGCAGCCCTTGAGTAGGAGTCTGTGTTATATAGGCGGTATGGCGACTGGTTTACGGGCTGGAGACCGGGGAATCGTGGTTCGATTGCTAGCAGTGGCAAGAAATTTTTCTCTGGAGCCCATCCAGCCACATATTCAATCGGCACCACGGGTTGTCTATCCGATGTGAGGTGGCCGGGGTGTAAGACTATTTACCTCTATCTAGTGCTGAGATTAAGAATGCGTGGAGCTTTACCTCCACACCAATCTAAATTTGCTTTTATAGATTATAAATATCAGACAACTCTTTGTGTTTATAGCACTACTAGCATTTAGGAGTTCATTGGTTTTTCTTTCGTTATTTAAGGATGCTATTCCAACGACAGAGGTTATATTTCGTCGCATAGTATACAGAGATTATGAAAGGTGCATAAATACAGGATCCTTATTTTATCTGACAGCTATTGTTTGTCACTTTCCTCCGCTATTTCGCCGCGCGTGTGGGCCACGTTACTACGATATGCGAGCCGACAGGAAGGGGTAGCAGTTGTCATTTTAAATATTAACCCTATGTTTAGAAGGGGATAGTTAAGTCTCAGTGACAATAGCGTAACACCACTAAGATTCGAATCCTGTACCATCCATATATGATGTATACTAACACGTCGACAGGCATTCTTTACGCTCGATATACCAAAAAATTGTATATAGTGTGGATAGCTTCCCCTATTTTTTCTCCATGAGATGGTGTTGGGCTACTTGTTTAAAGACATACATCAGGTCTTATTTTGTAGTTCGGACAGCTTTTCGGCAATATTGTCAGTCCAAGGGTGACAAGCAACTCTGCACTCTCTCTTGAAATCAGACGGCATTTTGTCGTTCTTATTTATTTAACGACACTCTCAGTAACTTGGCCTGTTTACACTAAAGCCTGTGAAATTGGCCACCCTTGTAAATCGGCCACCTGTCACGGTGGCACACTTACGGAATCTGCAAATTTCCATGATATTATACATGGTCATTACTCCGTAACTTGGCCACATATTTATCTCAATCTTGGCCACAGTTTCACATCCAGCGCTATGCTTTCTGTACAGGCTCAACCTCTCTATGTTGGCCGACATAAAGAGTTGTACAGTGCTTGTATCCTACTGTACGGGCCCGAAATCCTCATTCCTTAGCAGAACTGCCTGTTTCATCCAACCTCCGTCCTTTCTATACAAGTATGGACAATAATTGGAATTTTCTAGTAACAACTCATTACTGTACTTAAACTCCCAATTCATTGACAGTGTTACGTACTGCTGTCCAGCTCGACCACCTGTCTGTGCACTTTGCACTGTACATTGGCACAAGTGACAGCGCACAGTTCAATTTTCGTAGTGTCAACATAATAAGGTGAAAATTGTTTTCCATAAGTTGGCCACCTGTATAAGTGGGACGACTTTAATGGAAACAAAAGTGGCCAACATAGGCGGGATTCGCAGATTAGATGAATAAAGAATTGGGAGGGAAGTGGGAGGAATCTAAAGCATTCCGGAATTTGCTAGAGAGACTGAGAAAAATTGCGAAAAACCCTCAGTCAGGATTGTCGGAACAACCCTCCGTGTAAAGAACAAACACGTGGTCTCTTGAAGCAACATGCCTGGCAACACGGCGTCAAGACCCAAAAGACAGCAGTCCGTGTCTTCACTCAAAATGTGGACAATAGATACGATCGACACGCAATGTCGCGTGCGATACCTAGCGATGATAACGTGTACTAGACTCATGCTCGAGACGCCAGACGCCATGTTGGTACAGGACATGTTTCTGTCTGCCTTCGTACAGCAACATGGCAGTGAGACAAAAAACGAAAACATATTCAGCTCTCTGAAACGTGAAATTTATGTAAGTCCTTCTTTAAAATTCAAATTCCTACCTTGGAGAGAACACTGCAGCTCTGTTATAAGGAACAGTTAGGTAATGATGTTTGGGGAAAATTTCCCTGTTCATGGGGAGAATATTTTTAAGCACTGTATGCCCTGAATGAGGAACGTGTTAACGTTAGAGCAACATGGTGCTTATTGTAATTGTCGTGTTTCAGAGTTTGAAACTTTTATATAGAGTGGACATTTATAAATAGCCATTCAATGTTAAAGTTTGAATAGGCAGCGTCGGAACTGTGCCATTGAACGGGATGGATAGTTACAGGCTACGTGACAGAGGGAACATCTCTTGAGGATTTTTGAAAGATTCGTCCAGAAAGCAAAAATTCATGTCTGTTTCAAGCAGTCAAATCTGGGTTCCTGTGGACAGAACACAAGAAAATAATATTTTTTCTTACAAAAAAAAAAAAGGTAAAAGGTAAATTTCACCCTAGAACAGGCCACGAAGGCCGAGAGGGGGAGCAGAGTTATAGCTCTACTCTTTCTTTAACCTCGGCACTAGATGGGGGTGGGTGGTCAACGCCACGCCCCGGCCGCTTTACCCCGGGAATGACCCGGTACCCATTGTATAGGACGCTGGGTGGGCCCCAGGGCCGGTCTGGACGGATGCGAAAAATCTCGCCCCCACCGGGATTCGATTGCCGGACCGTACAGCTCGTAGCGAGTCGCTATACCGACTGAGCTATCGTGGCCCACTTTTTCTTACAAAATCAAATCAATATCTGTCCAAACACAACTAATTTCTATTTATTATATAGGACTACATGTTTCGACGTATCTCAGGTCATCCTCAGGTTCACAATTGTTCTTTAAAGCATACTGAGGAGAAATATACATTATGTAAGTCCATAAAACAAAATTATTAACATTAGTAAAAATTGTTACGGCCATAAACAGTAACAATATGTGTGGATACAACTCCCTAAACAGGCCATGAAGGCACAGAAGGAGAGTAGAAGTATAGCTGTACTTTTTCTTTAACCTTAGCGGTAGATGGGGTTGGGTGGTCAACGCCACGCCCGCGCTACTTTACATCCGGGAATGACCCGACGCGCTTTGTATAGGGTGGGCCGGAATATCGTAGTCGGTATAGCGACCCTCTACGAGCCGGATGGTCCGGGAATCGAGTACCGGTGGGCCCGAAATATAATTTTAATCAGAAGGTCTAATCTTCTTGTTTATATAATTTCATCTAAGACATTCTAACATTCACTAACAAACAAATGGTGAACACGAAGCAGCAAATACAGTGACCACAAACACAATACAGTTAGCGACATTTTATCCCCTAAATTTTAAAGAGTGCCGTACGTCTATAGATAGTGTAATAAACAATTGAGTCCCTGAAGATGAACTAACATAGTTCGAAACATGTTGGACTATTTTTAATATAAACATTTCAAGTTTTTTATTTCTATTTTCAAATTTCTAACGCACTACTCATCAGTACAGTCAAGTGGCTTATTTCGACTGAAGGGTAAATCACGTAAGACTTTTAAAATCATTGCGTCTACAAAGTCTCTGCTTTTTTACATTTTGACTTGGGGAGAGGGTTGCAGCGCGGCAGCCTCCCCCCCCCCCCCCCCATCGGCGTGTCCCTGGAACATTGCATTTGACTAAGATTGTCAAAAAGCGGCCGTGTAGTGACTTGAGGCATTATGCTGTCGTAAGATATTACAATAGTAGCTGTCACATTAGTGGATGTTTCGTTCGAGTTTCGAAACGAGCGCCTCCTGGTTACAAGCCAGAAGTGTTTAACCTTAGAGTCAAGCTGTCCGGCTGTGCCACACAGTTAGTGGAAAGTGGAATTAAATAAAACATGAGGTGACTTCACACTTCGCTTGTGAAGAAGTCGCTTGCACTGCCTGCTGTACAAATCGATTCGACAGAAACAAAGAACTCTACAGCCTCTGTCGAGCTGTGTGACCTCCGACCCCTGATGTCAAACTGGAAGGCTAGAATGGAGAAAATCACGCAACAAGGAGATTAATGAGTTTTTACTTTTCACTTATTAAAGCCCAGTGGTTACTATATGTACCACCATGTTTAACATTCACAAATTCTACGTTCTGCCCACACAGTGTATTTATGTGTTTTGTGTGGATCTCAGAACAAACAGCGATTATTTCACTGTACAGCATTAACTGACTGGTTTGTATAACTGAGACGGAGTGTGTTTACTGCGCGGTACGGACTGTATTTATGTGTTTTGTGTGGATCTCAGAACAAACAGCGATTATTTCACTGTACAGCATTAACTGACTGGTTTGTATAACTGAGACGGAGTGTGTTTTACTGCGCGGTACGGACTGTATTTATGTGTTTTGTGTGGATCTCAGAACAAACAGCGATTATTTCACTGTACAGCATTAACTGACTGGTTTGTATAACTGAGACGGAGTGTGTTTACTGCGCGGTACGGACTGTATTTATGTGTTTTGTGTGGATCTCAGAACAAACAGCGATTATTTCACTGTACAGCATTAACTGACTGGTTTGTATAACTGAGACGGAGTGTGTTTACTGCGCGGTACGGACTGTATTATGTGTTTTGTGTGGATCTCAGAACAAACAGCGATTATTTCACTGTACAGCATTAACTGACTGGTTTGTATAACTGAGACGGAGTGTGTTTACTGCGCGGTACGGACTGTATTTATGTGTTTTGTGTGGATCTCAGAACAAACAGCGATTATTTCACTGTACAACATTAACTGACTGGTTTGTGTAACTGAGACGGTGTGTGTTTACTGCGCGGTACGGACTGTATCTTTAAAGCCCAGTGGTTACTATATGTACCGCCAGGTTTAACATTCACAAATTCTACGTTCTGCCCACACAGTGTATTTATGTGTTTTGTGTGGATCTCAGAACAAACAGCGATTATTTCACTGTACAGCATTAACTGACTGGTTTGTATAACTGAGACGGAGTGTGTTTACTGCGCGGTACGGACTGTATTTATGTGTTTTGTGTGGATCTCAGAACAAACAGCGATTATTTCACTGTACAGCATTAACTGACTGGTTTGTATAACTGAGACGGAGTGTGTTTACTGCGCGGTACGGACTGTATTTATGTGTTTTGTGTGGATCTCAGAACAAACAGCGATTATTTCACTGTACAGCATTAACTGACTGGTTTGTATAACTGAGACGGAGTGTGTTTACTGCGCGGTACGGACTGTATTTATGTGTTTTGTGTGGATCTCAGAACAAACAGCGATTATTTCACTGTACAGCATTAACTGACTGGTTTGTATAACTGAGACGGAGTGTGTTTACTGCGCGGTACGGACTGTATTTATGTGTTTTGTGTGGATCTCAGAACAAACAGCGATTATTTCACTGTACAGCATTAACTGACTGGTTTGTATAACTGAGACGGTGTGTGTTTACTGCGCGGTACGGACTGTATCTTTAAAGCCCAGTGGTTACTATATGTACCGCCAGGTTTAACATTCACAAATTCTACGTTCTGCCCACACAGTGTATTTATGTGTTTTGTGTGGATCTCAGAACAAACAGCGATTATTTCACTGTACAACATTAACTGACTGGTTTGTATAACTGAGACGGTGTGTGTTTACTGCGCGGTACGGACTGTATCTTTAAAGCCCAGTGGTTACTATATGTACCGCCAGGTTTAACATTCACAAATTCTACGTTCTGCCCACACAGTGTATTTATGTGTTTTGTGTGGATCTCAGAACAAACAGCAGCCGTTCAGACCACTCTGGTCACGCCTGTTGTTACACGATCATGAACCATCTCTAGCATCATTTGCTCTGTGCTTCAAGTCGCTACTGATGTCGCTGCTTCCGGCATCAGGGCAGTTTTTATTGGATTTCCCATCTCCTAGGCATCTCTCTTCGTCTGATTTCTACCCTCTTGATCTGTCCGGCTTGGGAGACCCTACTGGTAGCAATGCTACCGAAGCTAATAGTAGCTTTTCGCAATTTTGAAAAAGCTCCTCAAAATTCTTCTCAATTTAACTCTCCAAACGTCACATTTTCTGGCGGTTTTCGTGTTCAAGATGAAGAAACATCGGGAAACATAACCGGACAGATTATGTGGAATATCTGGATGTATAAGATTCAAGGAAATGGTCTGATGAATACAGGATTTGAAGGTTTTGTGTCCGTACCCACAATCCCAGCAAGTGAGCGGCCGCAGACCCACGCCTTAGACCGCGCGGCCACTGGGATTGGCAATTCGAACCCACGATCCTAGTAAGCGAGCGGCCGAAGACCCACGCCTTAGACGGCACGGCCACTGGGATCGGCATATTCCACTATTGCTTCGTAATAATCTCTCTTCAGACGCCGGTACCACACACCGAAGTACCAAGTCATTCTGTGTCATCCCACTCCTCCAGCTAAGTAAAACTGCATCATGGTCACTGCATAGTCACTGTTCGTAGTAACTGGACTATTACTTGACAGAACAGCGGCAAAACTCCCACGATTTATCGAGATCAGTTTTCTGTTTTATTTGACATCAAATCCAAAGTTATTCAACGTTATTATTATCAGCTGAAGTGGGTTGTGTTGTGTCGTGTAAGATAAGTTGCGAGGTATGGGAAAAGGTCTAGTCGTTCCGTGTTCTTCGTGGTAGACCTAAAAGCCATCAATTTGCAGGAAGCCCGATGTAACCTTGTGACGTCAAACATCAAGGTGGTCAGTCCTCTGGCTGATATTCAGGCCTGTTAGCTTCAGAATACAGTCTAGTCTGACCTGTATTACATTACTTTCCTTTTATCCCGTCCAATGCAGTGTTTAGATTTATTTAGTAAGCCTAAGCCTAAAGGCCGTGCCACGGCTCAGGCAGTTAGTCGCCGTCATCTCACCGCGGAGGCCCGGGTTCGATCCCAGGTCGGACCATATGGGAATTGTTGTGGACAAAGTGGCACTGGGACAGGTTTTCCCCCCGAGTACTTCGGTTTTACCCTGTCAATTTCATTCCACCGGTGCTCCGTTACTTGGAAAGATGAAAACAAAAATTGATCATCTTTATCTTCATCACAGGATTGACACAATAAGCCTCAAGGCTGCGGTGCGTCCGTAGCTTCTGCTGCGGGGGCCCTACTCAACAAAAAAAAAGAACCCTAACCTATTTTTACATCCCTCTCAATTCGCTATGACATCATTAAACGGCAGAAAGGCTTGCATTAAGTGTGGACTCGTTATGGGCGAGGTCTCGTCTTTGAAATTTCGTTTTAGCGTTACTGTAGCCGCAGTGCGATGCTTTTCCCTGCGGCCCGCTAGAACTACAAACTTACGCTGACATTCCCGGATCTAAATCCATAGGCTGTTTCTCGCGCATGCGCTGCTGAATTCTGTGATGGCGATATTAATAGCTTGTGCGAGGTTTCGGACGGTACCCGTTCCGAATTCCGACTGTCCACTCTTGATTCAATGAATGGACGAAAATGCGGGGATTATTTTTACGACTCACCAATTACGATTACACCGCTGTGAAAACCTCAAAACTCGTACAGTAATATCAACATGGCGGACGCGCGATTGTGTGAGGCGGGAGCGACACTAGCGACATTCACTCGTATGTGCGATTATAGGCATTTGACAAATATGTAAGTTTTGTTCAAGCAAGGGTTTTTGTAGAACGTAAAATAACAATGTGGCGGTCTTGCGAAAATTGTATTTAGGTTTGTGTTTGAAGCGGTAGCTAATGCATGACTGAGGCTAGGCACGCGGAATTATGGGAAGGAGATCGGTTATTAATGTACCTATTACTTATATGTGAAATACAGGGCATACACAAAAGAATGGTGCGGTATCAAAAGTGAATAAAAAATTATTTCTCACCTTACACGGGCACAACATACACCGTCAGCGGCGGCAACTGTCCAAGTTTCTCATTTGGTAATTACAATCCTTCAATGTGTGCACCCTGGGTCACACGACACACATCCACACGGCAATCAAACTCATCCCAGACCCGGTGTAGCATGTCCGCTGTAATGGCCTGCAGTGCATGCGTTATCCGATCACGAATTTCATGGATGGACGTGGGCAATGGTGGTACATAAACGCTGTCTTTAACGAACCCGCAAAGAAAGAAATCGCACGGTGTAAGATCTGGCGAACGGGGTGGCCAAGGGAGAAGGTTCTTGTCTCCATTTGCAGCAGCACGTCCGATCCAGCGCATTTCCCCTAAACTGGCCCTCGCGGCCACGCAGTAAGCATGAGAAGCGAACTGCTGGTAGCGCATGAGAAACTTGGACAGTTGCCGCCGCTGACGGTGTATGTTGTGCCCGTGTAATGTGAGACATAAATTTTTTATTCACTTTTGAAACCCACCATTCTTTTGTGTATACCCTGTACTGTTTGTAAGCCGAGATATACAAATATGATGGTGGTGCTGTGTTTTGAGGTTAGGTACGACAAATTTGAGGTGTACAGAATCCGTTCCTAAGTTAAGTTATTCACAGAAATAAAATAGAATCGCAATTATTGTAGGCCATTGCTAGGTGTGTGGAACAGAATTGTATACAGCAGTAAAGTGTTCTTTGAGTTCTGCACATAATTGGCTTGTTTCAAGTCGTGGTCTTATTAAATGTGACTTTACTGTCTGTTGGACGGTTGCCAACATAGCAGAGGAAAGCACTGCCAATTCTTATACGCTGAATATACCCACTACAGTGTATCACGTGTCACAAGTCTGATCGCTGCCGTCAGAAATTCAAATCTCCACAAACTTTCGAAAGTGCAATGCCTTTAGAAGTTGAAATGCAACACGCGGTCTTCGGTCTTTCTGCGATGTTGATCGGCGTAAGTAGTAATTATACACCTTCCTTCGCACTTGATTGTGAAGCAACTACCCATCAACTAGTGTAGTTATTGATCAGGTGACCACAGACATCGGCCACGGCCGCCTTAACCCCGGTGGTTGATAACAAGCATTTCTGACTTCAGTCTGCTCTTAATTTACAGGGCATACATAAAAGAATGGTGCGGTTTTAATAGTGAACACGATTAAAACCGCACCATTCTTTTGTGTATACCCTGTATACATGAATGTAATTCTGAACAACATAACAGTACTGTTTAATGTAGCACACCACCGCAAGCCCTGGCTTGGCGCTGTCTGACACCAAAGCATAGCATTTTGTGCCCAGTTGATAAAGTGTAAATAAAGTTTTCAGACGAAACTGCACACCATGAAACGTCGTACGATTGTAGGTTAGGTACCGATTTTGCAGATCATGGACAGTGTCTCTGACCACAGTGGTTACTGTATGTACCACTTCTTTAACACGAACATACTGCACTTGGCTACACCGTATACCAGCAGTTCCCAAACTTTTATGTGTGTGACCCAAAAGTAGCAAACGGTATGTGACCAGCGACTTTACCATGAAAGCGGCAAAGTCAGTGGTAAAGGTAAAGGTAAAGTTCACCCTAGAACAGGCCATGAAGGCCCAGAGGGGGAGTAGAGGTATAGCTCTACTCTTTCTTTAACCTCGGCGCTAGATAGGGGTGGGTGGTAAATACCACGCCCCGGCCGCTTTACTCCCGGGAATGACCCGGTACCCATTTACAGGAGGCTGGGTGGGCCCCCAGGGCCGGTCTGGACGGGTGCAGAAAAATCTCGCCCACACCGGGATTCGATCCCCGGACCGTCCAGCCCGTAGCGTAGTCGCTATACCGACTGAGCTATCGCGGCCCCACAAAGTGTGTTCATTTAAAATGTAATTGCTCCAGTATGTTTAAAATTAATAAACACTGATTAAGTAATTATATTTTCTCGATAATTATGTTTGAATTTAGATACAAATTTTGATTTTTTCGTAATTATCGCCTTCTCCATAAAATCCTCTCGTGACCCTACGTCAGACCCCCCCCCCCCCCCCCCCCCCCCCCGCGAAACTGATTTGGAACGCGACCTGAGGCTGGGAACCGCTGACGTATATGTTATGACGTGACATGTGACAGTTCGTAACATGTTATTTAGATGAATTTCAGGTTTATAATTATTACTTATAGCCGCAAAATGCTTAAAAACATTTGATTTAATGTAAAATGGAAGTGTAAGGGATAAAATACGTAAAGGAAGCATTTAATTCTGTGGTAACAGACTTCAAAGCTGTGGCGAACAAATTATCCATACGTACAGGAGCCACCTCAAAATTCTAGGCGCAGTTGACATGAAGCAAATTTGATACTGAGGAGACAAAAACATTTGGCGCCAACGTACAAAATTTAGTGGCCAATGCGACCTGGTGGCCGGGAATTTTGTGATAGCACTTCGAGATGGACTAGTGTTTAACCCTTCAAAGAAAAAGACTGACCTGTATTTTAACATTCAGTCCGTACCGCGCAGTAAACACACTCCGTCTCAGTTATACAAACCAGTAAGTAATGTTGTACAGTGAAATAATCGCTGTTTGTTCTGAGATCCACACAAAACACATAAATACAGTCCGTACCGCGCAGTAAACACACTCCGTCTCAGTTATACAAACCAGTCAGTTAATGTTGTACAGTGAAATAATCGCTGTTTGTTCTGAGATCCACACAAAACACATAAATACAATCCCTACCGCGCAGTAAACACACTCCGTCTCAGTTATACAAACCAGTCAGTTAATGTTGTACAGTGAAATAATCGCTGTTTGTTCTGAGATCCACACAAAACACATAAATACAATCCTACCGCGCAGTAAACACACTCCGTCTCAGTTATACAAACCAGTCAGTTAATGTTGTACAGTGAAATAATCGCCGTTTGTTCTGAGATCCACACAAAACACATAAATACAGTCCGTACCGCGCAGTAAACACACTCCGTCTCAGTTATACAAACCAGTCAGTTAATGTTGTACAGTGAAATAATCGCTGTTTGTTCTGAGATCCACACAAAACACATAAATACAGTCCGTACCGCGCAGTAAACACACTCCGTCTCAGTTATACAAACCAGTCAGTTAATGTTGTACAGTGAAATAATCGCTGTTTGTTCTGAGATCCACACAAAACACATAAATACAGTCCGTACCAGCGCAGTAAACCAACTCCGTCTCAGTTATACAAACCAATCAGTTAATGTTGTACAGTGAAATAATCGCTGTTTGTTCTGAGATCCACACAAAACACATAAATACAGTCCGTACCGCGCAGTAAACACACTCCGTCTCAGTTATACAAACCAGTCAGTTAATGTTGTACAGTGAAATAATCGCTGTTTGTTCTGAGATCCACACAAAACACATAAATACACGTAGAATTTCTGAATTTTGAAACTGGTGGTGCGTAAATTAACCACCGGGCCTTAAAGGGTTAACGTCGACGCACCGTGACCTCACAAGGTCGCAAGGACGTCACTCCGCCCGTGCGCCGGGTCGTGTGGATCCCGGCCGGGATGCGCGCGCAGACTCATCTCTGCTCTGCAGTCTCTCGAAGGAGCTGAGTGGCCTGCCTACCGAGCCAGGGGCAAGTCGTGAAAATTTGTCGTTCGGGATGGTAGGCGGGGGCGACGTGAAGGTCGCCACCGTGGAGGTGGAATCCGTAGACAACATGGCGACACTTCCGGTGTCCAGAGCTCACGGAGGAAGTGATGTCACTGCGGAGAAGAATAACGTGACCAACAAGGAGATGGAGCTGAAGAAAGTGCGGCCTCAGCCCCACACTAGGTAACGGATATAAGCGGCATTGACTAGACCAAGAAAGTAATGGGTTGGGTCCCTCTTTAGGCAACTGATACACGCGGCATTGACTAGACCAAGAAAGTAATGGGTTGGGTCCCTCTTTAGGCAACTGATACACGCGGCATTGACTAGACCAAGAAAGTAACGGGTTGGGTCCTACCAGAGCGACAAGGGTGAAGCCGAAACGATAAAATTTCTTTAAAACATTCTGCCATATTCTTGATTTCAGACTTCCTCCGCGATGTTGATGAGATCTCTGCTCTTCTGGGATATCACGCAGCGTCGAGTGGTAATCCTTGACCTACGTTTCGATATAACCTATCGTCCCATCTTCAAGGGTCAAGAAGTACGTTGTCCCGAAACGTCGGTCAAGGATTACCACTCGCGCTGCGTGATATCCCAGAAGAGCAGAGATCTCATTCTGTCGTATTGCCCACTGTGTCTAAACCCCAGACCACCGGATCTAAATTTCTTACAAATATTTGTACCAGTTTCACTGTGGTTTCGGTACAGTCCTGTTCCCGTATCTTGAGACTTGCGGGGTGTCAAGTGGGTAAAGACGGAGGGAAAGGGAGGCCAGGATATGAGACTAGTACCTGTTTTATGGCACGAGATGTCAGTGAAAAACTAACTCCATGCAGCACAGTCCTTCTTGAGAAGCTAACAGGTCGTCAGATATTCAAGAAATTCCCCGCGTTTTATGGAACCCGAACGTTCATTACCGCACTCACAAGAGCCCGCCACCTGTCCCTATCCTGAGCCATATCAATCCAGTCCACGCCCTACCATCCCACTTCTTGAAGACCGTTTTAATATTATCCTCCCATCTACGCCTGCGTCTTCCAAGTGGTCCCAATACATCGGCCGCTAGAACTCATATATATATATTTCTGTACCGTGTAACGTAAGTGGTAAATGTTTTCACACAGACAGCCGTCGCTCAGTCATAAACCCTCGACAGGCGAATACCCACCCCTTGCTACCGCATTCCTTAAACACCTTCCAAGTCTCTAGTTACCAGAACTGAACTATATATCACAGCTTTTGTTGTGACGACAACGAAGTTTCGGATAGAGGTGTCATAACATGGACTGTCATGTTTAAGGCTGTCCATGTTATGGACTTTACATGGGCTGCAATGTATTTTTGTAGGTATGCGTCAAAATTTCGGAGGAAACGTTTGCTTCCTTGTTCAGGGTTCTTCGAAGCTTTCATATCTATAGTCCAAACTACACGGTCTCACATCCCAGAAGACGGCAATCTTAATATTTACAACCGTGAGAACCGCACATATATATATATGACGATTCCACTAAGGCGTGGGTCTCCGGCCGCTCGCTTGTTGGGATTGCGGGTTCGAATCCCGCCGGAGGCATGGATGTCTGTCTGTTGTGAGTGTTGTGTGTTGTCAGGTAGAGGTCTCTGCGACGGGCTGGTCCCTCGTCCAGAGGAGACCTACCGAGTGTGGCCTGTCTATCAGTGTGCTCGTGAAGCCTCGATAATGAGGAGGCCTAGGCCCCCAAGGGGCGCCATATATATATATATATTTTCTGAAGTTTATTTCTTTTTCCACGGCTTGACAGTGGCTCTGTCTAGCGACACAACACAGTAAACATTTTTATCATTCTATTCAGCAGATGAAGGGAAATCAATTTCTGAAATTTAGTGGCTCAAAATAAAAAATTTGGAGATGGGGAAAATCCGAAGCAATAATCTTGTATATTTATGGTTTATAAAGACGCAGTCGCGAGTTTACACTATAAGGCGTCAAATGGCCGGACGGTTAGTGAAGGGGGTAGCTGTGACCTGTTTAAGCTAATGTGCTGGCATTATCCGAGGAAAAACACGGAAGTTTCTGCACGAAATGTCTTCCTAGTATATGGAGCACTGAAGACAGACTTTCAGAGTGCGAAGTGGCGATGCTAGCCTGTGGAGTCCGACGTTCGATAACAGTGGTCTCAGTAATCATATCACGTCGTCACCATAAAATTATTTTTAGCTTACGTGGCAAAATGCAAAGCTGAAAACTTTAAATTTCTACGAGTTTCTTCAGGCACCACGTCTCACCAGTTGCATGTGTCAGGGTAGCCCGTTGCAACACTACGATATGTTCCCGGGCCTTACAGGGCGTGACTCGCATGTCCTTTCAACCCTTTAAAACCCAGTGGTTACTATATGTACCACCATGTTTAACATTCAAAAATTCTAGTTTCTGCCCACACAGTGTATTTATGTGTTTTGTGTGGATCTCAGAACAAACAGCGATTATTTCACTGTACAACATTAACTGACTGGTTTGTATAACTGAGACGGAGTGTGTTTACTGCGCGGTACGGACTGTATTTATGTGTTTTGTGTGGATCTCAGAACAAACAGCGATTATGTCCTGTACAACCATTAAACTAGTGGTTTGTATTACACTGAACAAAAAGTTGTGTTTCTGCCGCACGGATGTATTTATGTGTTTTGTGTGGATCTCAGAACAAACAGCGATTATTTCACTGTACACATTAACTGACTGGTTTGTATAACTGAGACGGAGTGTGTTTACTGCGCGGTACGGACTGTAGTTATGTGTTTTGTGTGGATCTCAGAACAAACAGCGATTATTTCACTGTACACATTAACTGACTGGTTTGTATAACTGAGACGGAGTGTGTTTACTGCGCGGTACGGACTGTATTTATGTGTTTTTGTGTGGATCTCAGAACAAACAGCGATTATTTCACTGTACAGCATTAACTGACTGGTTTGTATAACTGAGACGGAGTGTGTTTACTGCGCGGTACGGACTGTATTTATGTGTTTTGTGTGGATCTCAGAACAAACAGCGATTATTTCACTGTACAGCATTAACTGACTGGTTTGTATAACTGAGACGGAGTGTGTTTACTGCGCGGTACGGACTGTATTTATGTGTTTTGTGTGGATCTCAGAACAAACAGCGATTATTTCACTGTACAACATTAACTGACTGGTTTGTATAACTGAGACGGAGTGTGTTTACTGCGCGGTACGGACTGTATTTATGTGTTTTGTGTGATTGTGTCAATGAAAGAAAATGTATTTTCCTATACAGTATAACACACTGGTCTTTGTAAGAAGGACACATTATTCTTCCCTGTGACTTATGGACTAAATTCGTATGTATTATTTAGACTGAAACGTCGCGGGTTCGATTCCCGATAGTGTCATTGGAATTTTTCTTGACATAATCTTTCGGTCGCACTATGGCCCTGGGGTCGACTCAGCCTCTAACAGAAATGAGTACCAGGAATATTTCCTGGGGGGTAAAGGCGGCCGGTGCGTAGGGATGACAACCTTACCACCTTCATGTGCCGATTGTCTAGAAATCTGGGAGTCTCAAACTCCTGGAAACCTAAGGGTCTGTCCAGGCCTGTAATGGGGTTGCTTTTTTTTTCTCTTTTTTTTCCAATAGCTCGACAGCCCCTTGGGGGCCTAGGCCGTCTCATTTTTCGAGGCTTCACGATTACACACTTTTTGGACACATTACACTCGGTACGACTCCTCTGGACGTGTGATCAGCCCGTCGCAGAGACCTCTACCTGACATCACACAACACTCACAAGAGACAGACATCCATGCCCTAGGTGGGATTCGAACCCACAATCCTAGCAATCGAACCTTAGACCGCGCGGCCACTGGGATCGGCATGGGATTGTTTTACCATTATTATTTAGACTACTGGTTCTTAATCTCTATTGCAGCTGGGTTCTAGAACACATTTTCGCACCCATATCGAAAATCGTTAAAGTAGGCGAGCTTCTAAACATAATTAACGCATTGCGTAATTATAAAATAAAAGAAATGGAATTCAATATTTATTTTAACTTCCCAGTAAAGTTAAGAAATGAAAAAATTGCGCTAGTTAATTATGTTTGTCAGTTTAGTGACTCTTCTGCTTTTGTCTTTGTTCAGTTGTGTTTGAGAAAGGAGAAAGTCTACTGGAATAGTCGCACGGATGTCACGTCTCGCAATTTAGCTGTTTCTGTCTGGCCATTGTTTCGATGTGTGCGTTGGGTGACGAAAATCGTATCTTGCGCAAGGAGGCGTGGCTCATGCACATTTGCGGAACAATTTCTAAAATAATTTTCCATCTCTCACACCCCCATACGAAGAACTGATTTAGACGAATCAGGTTCGCGCCATGGCTCTCGCGACAAATCGCCCGTATCTTACTGCTGAGACACGGGTTCGATTCTTGGCCAATCCGTGTGAGATTTGAGGTGGACAAAGTGGCACTGGAAGAGGATTTTCCTTCGAGTACTTCGGTTTTCCCCTGTCAGTATCATTCCACCATTGCTCTATATTCATCTTCATCTAAATACTTCTCTTATCAGAAGGACAAGGGGGGAAGTCTTCAAACAATAAAATGCCTTTTTAATATCATCCAACAAATGCACTAATTGTCACAGGTTCATAATAATATACAGGGTGTTTCATAAATCCCTCCGGGATTTCGGAGGTCTGTAGCTCTGGAGCCAAATCACACACGGGGGATAACAGCATGTCAGGGAAAAGAGTACATATCCAAGTTTTGAACCTATCTTACAAATGTTCAATATGTCCCCCTTTGGTGACTCGACAGACGTCAATCCTGTAATCTAGCTCCTGCCACACACATTCCAACATATGAACGTCGATGGTAGCAACTGCATCCATAATTCTTAGCCGAAGCTCCGGTAAATCTCCTAGCGGAGAAACGGGTAACTACGCCATCGCATCTGTCACGAAAAAAACTTTTACATTTCCTCTATCCGTTGGCATGCTTTTATCTCTTATATGTGAGTTTGCTACTGCACGGCCAAGCCTCTAAATCCCGGATGGACTTATGAAACACGCTGTATTTAAAAACATTCCACTGCTACAAGTTTCGGACCATTTCAGCCCATCATCAGAGAGAACATCAGAAGTTATTGCATAAAATATTTACATAATACCACGCACTGTTATGTAATTATTTCGTGCAATAGTGACAGATATTCACCCTGATGATGGGCTGAAAGGGCCCGAAACGTGTAGCAGTGGATTGTTTTTAAATATATTATTATGAACCTGTGAAAATTATTGCATTCTTTGGCTAATATTAAAAAATCGAATTATATTTCAGGGTATGGGAAATATAAAATTCAATGCTGCTTTTGATATCCGGGAGCACTGGGCACAAAGTACTGTCACATTGACGTTGAGATTTCAAGCTAAGTGAGATAACACAATTACTTTACAAGGCCTAGACGGACAGAGACCAAGTACACATTGTGAATATTTATAAATTGAATGACTTTATAACTGTAAATTGTAAATTTGTAAATTAGAACAGTTGACAATGCTGGGACTTCTGTAGAGAGGAAGATCGGTCAGCTTTCGAGACGGCACACAGGGACAACAAGAAGGATACTTCACTGTCTTCTGTATTGCGTTAGCTGACAGAACAAGGTTCTTTGTAACAATGTAATCATTACCGCTTCAAATTTTATGTCTCTCTAACGATGTTCAAGTGTGGCCGAAACGTGTAGCAAAAACAGTGAATTCTTTATAAATCAGAACTGTTTTGTACAGATTTCGTTGTTCTTGTTTTGACTACATGAAGCACATACTTACCTACCTAGTTTCCCTACTATAATTTTGCCTGTTTCTTTGTATGGGTGTGAAACTTGGCCTTTCTTATTAAGGGAAGAAAATACATTGAGGATGTTCGAGAATTGGGTGTTGAGGGAGATATTTAGGTGTAAGAGAGACGAGGTAACAGGGGAGTGGAGAAGACTACATAACGAGGAGCTTTATGATCTGTACTCATCACCAAATATTATTTGGGTGACCAAATCAAGAAGAATGAGATGGGCGGGGCATGTGGCACGTATGGGACACAGGAGAGGTGTATACAGGGTTTTGGTGGGGAGACCTGAGGGAAGGAGACCACTTGGAAGACCCAGGCGTAGATGGGAGGATAATATTAAAATGGATCTTAAAGAAATAGGATGTTTGGGCGTGGAATGGATTAATCTGGCTCATGATACGGGCAAGTCGCGTGTTGTTGTAAACACCGTGACGGTTTCCATAAAATGCGTGAAATTCCTTGACTAGCTGAGGAAGTGCTGAGTTCAAAAGAAGGACTCTGTTTCGTTGAATTGGCTCATTAGTTCAATAAGGCTTCTTTATTGAGGTCTGTCTATCATCATTCATTCATTCTGCAGTCTGTCTTACGACAGGTCCGTAGCCTCTTCCAAAGCGAGTTCTCCACAGGGTGCGATCTAGTGCTTCCTCTTTCAATTTCCAGTATCTTTTCTTTTCCTTAAGGTCATCCAGTAGCTGCTTACGTCTTCTCCTCGTCGTCCCGTCATTTCTATCCTTCCTTCTGTCTATCAGTGCTAATAAAATACAATGCATTGTTAGTAGCTTATAGACGTCTTTCTTCAGGACTAACACAAAATGGAGAAGCAAATCCATTAATAATAATAATAATAATAATAATAATATTATTATTATTATTAAAAAATAGCTACGTCACTGCCAGGAGCGATTGCATAATAAATTATTATTATTATTATTATGCAATCGCTCCTGGCAGTGACGTAGCTATTCTTTTTGGCTCCCGGGGCGAGTAATCACAATGGCCGTCCCCTAACAGAAATTATAAACTTTAAAAAAAGTCACAAATATGCCTATAACATTTGTTGAATTTCCGTTTATTTGTCTAAATAATTTAATATTTGTTGAGCGCCTAAGATATTTGTTTTTATTTTAAATATTAATTTTGCAGCAATTTGGATTCTGATGCCCGGGGTAGCTGCATCACTGGCCGCCCCTCAGCGCGCCCCCTTCAGTTACGGCCTCAGCTCCTCCCTCATCAAGATCTCATACATACAACATACATACATACATACATACATACATACAAAACATACATACATATACATATACATACATACATACATATACATACATATACATACTACATACATACATACATACATACATACATACATACATAATACATACATACATAATACATACATACATACATACAATACATATACATACATACATACATACATACATACTATACATATATACATACATACATAATACATACATACATACATACATATACATAATACATCATATCCATACATAATAATCATACATACATACATACATTACACATACTACATCACATCACATACACATACATACATACATATCATCACATAACATACATATATACATACAATACATATTACACATACATATATATACTACATACTACATACTACATACATACATATATACATTTCATGGATCCATAATTTTGTCACAAGACAAGAGGATGTGGAATAAGTCAGAGTAAAGCCGGGCGTAGCCACAATGTAGACAAGTTTTATCGGAGGGTTGACGTGACGTTAGGAAAGGGAATACGTAGATGCTGTTACAGAGTTGCGTCAAGTGGCTGCAGATATCTGTGTGAATTTGGAACGAGCGTTATAACAGATGGCGTGTCGTGCCGGGGCTTCACGAGTAACGCGAGAGAGATCGGCCCGTGTTTGTACTGCTGCCACTGTGCGGACTGTAGCTGCCTTGGTGACGACATATCTTACTGCTGTAACTTCTGCTATGTGTTATGAAATATGAGGACTCCGACCAGGGGCGCAGCCAAAGGGGGAAGGGGGGGCTGGCGGCCTGCCGCCCCAAATCAAAATTTACAACAGAGTTTTTGTAGATAGGATGATATCAAAAGTTTTGCGTGATTTACCCTTCAACCGAAATCAGCCACTGGAATTGGCTGATGACTGGTGCAGTAGAATTTTGAAAAAATAAAATTAAAAATCTTAGGATGTCTTAGATTAAATTAAGACACCAAAAAACATTAGACCCTGTGATTTAAATTTAGTGATTGAGTCACGGAACATGTAGTTATATTTGTATGTATATAAATGCAGTTGCAGACAGTGTTATGTTACAGTTATATTTGTGACATATTTTTATAACATAATTTTAAAAATCAAACATAAATTACATATAGCCCTCAGGGCCAGCCACACCCTCGTCCAATGAAAACTTGTGTGTGAGCATCTGACCCGACTGCTTCATGGTGCTATCTGCAGCTGGATAGTGCTGCCATCTGCTCTGGCATTTCAAAGCTCCGATACGGAGCCCCCTAACGTTTCATATTCAGCCTTTGCGAATGGATTCCATTGGTTAATGAACCTTGACCACCTGTGGCTAAACCAATCCAGTTTCGTGACGTATCATATTTCGTGTAAAGACTGAATTCGACAGGTTATTATGCAACTGTGTGGCTTTGAATGATCCCAGTCTGATGGAACTGCCAACAGCCTTTCTGCGCCTCATAACCATTCAGCAGTCATTTGCGTTTATGGATCCTATTTTTTTGAAATCACAAAAAAACGGGACGCGTAATAACATTTAGGTCGGGGGGGGGGGGGGGGGGGGTACATAACAAAATTTGTAATGCATCACAACATGAAAAAGCAGATTCATTTATTAATATAACTACAACATGATAACTCAACATTCATTCATTCATTCATTCATTCATTCTGCAGTCTGTCTTACGTCAGGTCCGTAGCCTCTTCCAAAGCGAGTTCTACACAGTGTGCGATCTAGTGCTTCCTCTTTCAATTTCCAGTATCTTCTCTTTTCCTTAAGGTCATCCAGTAGCTGCTTACGTCTTCTCCCTTCCTTCTAACTTTCCTTCAATCACGTGTTTCAGAAGGCAGTTCCTACGCAAGATGTGACCAATCCAGTTAGCCTTTCTTCTTTTTATTGTATGTACGATATTCCTCTCCTCCTTCCCTCTGTGTAATACTTCTTCATTTCTCACACGATCGGTCCAACTGATCTTCTCCATTCTTCTCCAGCACCACATTTCAAAACTTTCCAGATACTTCCGATCTACTTTCCGAAGTGTCCACGTTTCAGCACCACACAAAGCTACGCTCCAAATGTAGCACTTTACTAGTTTCTTACTTAGATTTAAGTCCAGTTTGCTGGTGAAAATATTCTTTTTCTTGTTGAATGCTGCTTTTAAGATATACAGATAAACATATGAAATAATAATAATGATACTCTTATACTATTATTATTATTATTATACTCAGACACTCAGTTCACTCCACATATCCGTTCCCCACCCTTCACAGTCTCAGTCCACACTCTACAATCACTAAACTACACATCTTTCCCTCTATCTCCTTTCCTTCCTGTTAGTGGCTGGTTTAATGGCTGTCCTAGTACAATAGGTGTTTCCTCCCACCGCGGTGCACCGTGGGAAAGTCGTAACGTTGGTACGCCTTGTCAGACATTTCTTTTCATGACTTCGAAAAACCGGGGACCTGTGGTGTCGCGAACCAAATTTTGTGGGACAACGGGACAGACTTTTTTGAAACGTATAAAAACGAATGGGATCCTGATTCGCCTTTCAATGCTCAATTCGCGCCATCATCATCATTGACTTTGTGAGCAGAATTGACGTCGGCTTGGCAATATTATATTTACATAATCAGTTTTTGTAATTTGCACTTTCCAGTACTTAGCACATAAGATTTATTAAATTGTTTAAATACAGCATAAATCAGAATAAACCAGTAAAGTGCTACATTTGGAGCACAGCTTTGTGTGGTGCTGAAACGTGGACACTTGGGAAAGTAGATCGGAAGTATCTGGAAAGTTTTGATATGTGGTGCTGGAGAAGAATGGAGAAGATCAGTTGGACCGATCGTGTGAGAAATGAAGAAGTATTACACAGAGTGAAGGAGGAGAGGAATATCGTACATACAATAAAAAGAAGAAAGGCTAACTGGATTGGTCACATCTTGCGTAGGAACTGCCTTCTGAAACAGGTGATTGAAGGAAAGTTAGAGGGAAGGATAGAACTGACGGGAAGACGAGGAAGAAGACGTAAGCAGCTACTGGATGACCTTAAGGAAAAGAGAAGATACTGGAAATTGAAAGAGGAAGCACTAGATCGCACCCTGTGGAGAACTCGCTTTGGAAGAGGCTACGGACCTGTCGTAAGACAGACTGCAGAATGAATGAATGAATGAAATCTTTCCCCTTTCTCTCTGTAACATTTAACAAGGATACATGTTTATGATATTCTTACAGATTTAGCAACTCTTATGTCTGTCATATGCAAATGCAGTACTTATCTAGCACATTAAATTTCAAAAAGAGGTCTGACAAATAAAGAACATAACAAAAATAAGGGGTAAAAACTGATAATATGAATATCAAATTGTCAAAGACATGCCAGGTAGGTAAGGTAAATAGTGAATAATCATGACGGCGCAAGGCACAAGTTGTGGAAAAGCTGTTGGCTATTCCAGTGAATACTTATGATTGGTTAAGTTTTGCACATTTGTTGGTCATGAAGCCATATGTGGTGAATTTTAAAAACTAACTGTTGAACACTTAATGGAGGCCATCTATGGAGAACTTTTAAAACTGAGGAATATGTAACGGAGCCATCTATCGAAAACTGTTGAAACTCTGGAATACACAATGGAGCAAAACTAAGCTGTGGGACACACTAAGGAACCAGCTATGAAGAACTTTTAAAATTTACAATGGAACGCAACATTTTAGAGGTCAATTTGGTTGTTTACCAAGAAAGAATGAATATCACCTAATCTGCGATGTATTTCAAAAGAGGAATGTAGTGGTATGATTCTTACTGAACGCAAGTTGTATATTTGCAGTGTATGTACGCTACATGACATAGTCTGTGTGTCGTATATGCACTTCCTTACATTGCCATATCTACAAAACATCTAATTATTCATAGCACTAGGGGAGGCACATTTTTGCTGGGTACGTTTTTACATATACGTCGTATAATCAATTCGAAGTATACATGTCTACGATGACTGGTCTTCAATATCGACATTAAATGTGTGTACCTACAAAACGTCGGCACCCATATACCAAAGTCCACGGTGTAAAGACCATTACATGCAATTACAGACATAATTAACATTGACCAACGTATCAGAAAGTCTTTGTGCAATTTGTTTTTCTCTGTTTTGTTTATTTAACGATGCTGTCAGTAGCTTCGAATGTTTGGATGAATAGTGAATAATGAATCAGGGTGTGACAGAAAGCGTCTGCGACTAATTTTGAGATTCTATCCTGGCCTTTGTTGGAAGGACTGAGGAAAATAAACAGATCGCCTCAGCATAGTCGTGTTCGGTCCGAAAATTGAAGCCGGTACCCCCCGCACACAAATCAGAAAATTACAGCTTGAATCGTCTTATTTGACTTGTCTCCTGTTGGTCCACAGATCGCCGCCTGTGAACGATATAACGCAGAACCTTTTAACGGACTTTGAGGTTATGTTTGTGTTGCAGGACTTCCTTATTCATCATCATGAGCTTCATCTACGCGAAGCTGCTGGTGGTCATCTGCATTGCTTACGTCATCTCTGAAGTGGTGACAAATAGGCTACCTCTCCACTACTACGAGGTATGTAAAGGGGAAAGACTGGAAGGGAGATATTTGTGTTGTGTTAAGTACTGTACATGTAACTGGGAGGGAGATATTTGTGTTAAGTACTGTACATGTAACTGGGAGGGAGATATTTGTGTTAAGTACTGTACATGTAACTGGGAGGGAGATATTTGTGTTAAGTACTGTACATGTAACTGGGAGGGAGATATTTGTGTTAAGTACTGTACATGTAACTGGGAGGGAGATATTTGTGTTAAGTACTGTACATGTAACTGGGAGGGAGATATTTGTGTTAAGTACTGTACATGTAACTGGGAGGGAGATATTTGTGTTGTGTTAAGTACTGTACATGTAACTGGGAGGGAGATATTTGTGTTGTGTTAAGTACTGTACATGTAACTGGGAGGGAGATATTTGTGTTGTATTAAGTACTGTACATGTAATTGGGAGGGAGATATTTGTGTTGTGTTAAGTACTGTACATGTAACTTGGAGGGAGATATTTGTGTTAAGTACTGTACATGTAACTGGGAGGGAGATATTTGTGTTAAGTACTGTACATGTAACTGGGAGGGAGATATTTGTGTTGTGTTAAGTACTGTACATGTAACTGGGAGGGAGATATTTGTGTTAAGTACTGTACATGTAACTGGGAGGGAGATATTTGTGTTGTTGTTAAGTACTGTACATGTAACTGGGAGGGAGATATTTGTGTTGTGTTAAGTACTGTACATGTAACTTGGAGGGAGATATTTGTGTTAAGTACTGTACATGTAACTGGGAGGGAGATATTTGTGTTAAGTACTGTACATGTAACTGGGAGGGAGATATTTGTGTTAAGTACTGTACATGTAACTGGGAGGGAGATATTTGTGTTGTGTTAAGTACTGTACATGTAACTGGGAGGGAGATATTTGTGTTGTGTTAAGTACTGTACGTGTAACTGGGAGGGAGATATTTGTGTTAAGTACTGTACATGTAACTGGGAGGGAGATATTTGTGTTAAGTACTGTACATGTAACTGGGAGGGAGATATTTGTGTTGTGTTAAGTACTGTACATGTAACTGGGAGGGAGATATTTGTGTTGTGTTAAGTACTGTACATGTAACTGGGAGGGAGATATTTGTGTTGTGTTAAGTACTGTACATGTAACTGGGAGGGAGATATTTGTGTTGTGTTAAGTACTGTACATGTAACTGGGAGGGAGATATTTGTGTTGTGTTAAGTACTGTACATGTAACTGGGAGGGAGATATTTGTGTTAAGTACTGTACATGTAACTGGGAGGGAGATATTTGTGTTAAGTACTGTACATGTAACTGGGAGGGAGATATTTGTGTTAAGTACTGTACATGTAACTGGGAGGGAGATATTTGTGTTGTGTTAAGTACTGTACATGTAACTGGGAGGGAGATATTTGTGTTAAGTACTGTACATGTAACTGGAGGGAGATATTTGTGTTGTGTTAAGTACTGTACATGTAACTGGGAGGGAGATATTTGTGTTGTGTTAAGTACTGTACATGTAACTGGGAGGGAGATATTTGTGTTGTGTTAAGTACTGTACGTGTAACTGGGAGGGAGATATTTGTGTTGTGTTAAGTACTGTACATGTAACTGGGAGGGAGATATTTGTGTTAAGTACTGTACATGTAACTGGGAGGGAGATATTTGTGTTGTGTTAAGTACTGTACATGTAACTGGGAGGGAGATATTTGTGTTGTGTTAAGTACTGTACATGTAACTGGGAGGGAGATATTTGTGTTGTGTTAAGTACTGTACATGTAACTGGGAGGGAGATATTTGTGTTGTGTTAAGTACTGTACATGTAACTGGGAGGGAGATATTTGTGTTGTGTTAAGTACTGTACATGTAACTGGGAGGGAGATATTTGTGTTGTGTTAAGTACTGTACATGTAACTGGGAGGGAGATATTTGTGTTAAGTACTGTACATGTAACTGGGAGGGAGATATTTGTGTTGTGTTAAGTACTGTACATGTAATTGGGAGGGAGATATTTGTGTTAAATACTGTACATGTAACTGGGAGGGAGATATTTGTGTTGTGTTAAGTACTGTACATGTAACTGGGAGGGAGATATTTGTGTTGTGTTAAGTACTGTACATGTAACTGGGAGGGAGATATTTGTGTTGTGTTAAGTACTGTACATGTAACTGGGAGGGAGATATTTGTGTTGTGTTAAGTACTGTACATGTAACTGGGAGGGAGATATTTGTGTTAAGTACTGTACATGTAACTGGGAGGGAGATATTTGTGTTGTGTTAAGTACTGTACATGTAACTGGGAGGGAGATATTTGTGTTAAATACTGTACATGTAACTGGGAGGGAGATATTTGTGTTGTGTTAAGTACTGTACATGTAACTGGGAGGGAGATATTTGTGTTGTGTTAAGTACTGTACATGTAACTGGGAGGGAGATATTTGTGTTGTGTTAAGTACTGTACATGTAACTGGGAGGGAGATATTTGTGTTAAGTACTGTACATGTAACTGGGAGGGAGATATTTGTGTTGTGTTAAGTACTGTACATGTAACTGGGAGGGAGATATTTGTGTTAAGTACTGTACATGTAATCTAGTCTACCTGCTTTTGAAATAAACTTAATGTTATAGTTGATCTTCCTCAGGTCATTTGAAGTAGTGGACCTTTGTTGTTGTGGGTATGAACATACGATATATTGCATATGGTAGACTGTATTGAATGGTAACACAAAAACGGCTACGCGTGCTGTTGTGTCTTTAAGTCTGTCACTAGTCAGAAGTGGTAGCACTTGTAGTAACGAATGGGATCAGAAGGTGACAGCGGAAAGGGGGAGTGGAACGGTTGTTTAGACCGGTATTGCAGTGTTCAGATTTACCGGTGAAAATTAGTAGCGTATTTCCAGAGGGCAGCAAAGGTCATTTGTATTGTTTTCTCAAGTTGTGACCGAAGGCGATGGAGGGGTTGGCACGACTGCTGCTTCGTAATTGGGAGATTCGCTTCATTCATTGGATTTGAAGGCAGCAAAATGCTGTGCCGAACGAATAAGATTATTAGATTTTTTTATAAAGACTTCATTTATTTTTATCTGCATTTTGTCGTCGGTGGGGCTTTTATTTCCTAAAACACCTGCAAATGACAGGAATCACTAGCTCCGTCTTAACCATGTCAGCTCTACACTTGCTCCGAAGTTGCGCTGTGAATTTCAATTTCAAGCAGTATTTTGTATAAAACAATCATCAAACAACTGAGAACGTCAATGTTTAAAGTGTTCTCGACATGTTTCGGCTAAGTTTTACTGATTCTCAGGAGGAATTTTCTTCATGGACACACAAGACAAAAATATGTATACATTCAGTTGTTACATTGGCACACCCAAGGGGGGGGGGGGTTGCGGGGCTGTAGCCCGCAACCCCCAAGCGAAATTTAAAAAAAAACGCAGAATTTGTAGACACGATGATATCGAAGGTTTTATGTGATTTCCCCTTCAGCCGAAATCAGCCACTCAAATCGGCTGATGACAGTACATTAGAATTTTGAAAAATAAATTAATAAAATTAAAAAAACAAGAAGATAAAACACTGTGATTGAGTCATGGAACATGTAGTTATATTTGTTGTATATAAATGCAGTTGCAGACAGTTATGTTGTACTTACGACATAATTTTTATAATAATTTTTAAAATCAAGATTAAATTATATATGGCCTCAGGGTTAGCCCCCCCCCCCCCCAGTGAAAAATTCTGGGTGTGCACTTGGCATATAGTGTATAAAGCAGACGAGATTTGTTTCTTATAAGCTAAATGTAAGTCTCGATGTTTGGTGCCTCAGTACCGACTGGTGAACGTAATGCTTGAATTTGACCATTTTGAAAACGATAGTTGAACGAAGCCTCTGGTGCAGTAAACACGTGACTTGAGCTTGGGTAACCGACGCAGGAACACGCAGTTCTAAGTGTGAATTTGTTGCGCATGTGAACATCATTCGGAAGTCAATTTACGAGTGTTTAACTTAATCCATTTTCTATGCACTAGATTGATTATACAGTTTTTAATCCAACAAACTGCACAATCGACAATAAATAATCATTCGATAATTATGTCCTCTCCACGTTTCGACCTCTTATAAAGTCATCATCAGGGAGGGTTATATAAAGGCATATAAGTATAGCAAATTCTGTCAAAATTTTACGTATGTAGAGTTAAAACACTACATTTTCGAAATTATTGTAAATGTATAAATTTTAATAAATTTGCAAATATTTTACAGTTCTAAACAATATTTAATCTGAATTTCCAACAGACGTTTGTCAATTTTTTGTAATATTTATTTAAGGGCGGGGTGGGGGCGTGGAGGTAATACCCGTATGTTCGGTTGGTGTTCATGCCATGGTGGATCATTGAGTGCAGATAGAGGAGAGTGTTGCTATGCGTGTGAAAGTATATTGAGTGTGAATTGCTTCAGCATGTTGCCTTATGGTTCTTTTTAAGATAGTTAACAGATGAATACCGACAGTAATTGTTTGCAGACTTCGGTAAACATTGGCAAGTCGCCTCACGTTAACGGATCGTGATTGCCGCTATTAAAACAGTAATAATGCAGAAACACAACGTTAATCACCCAACGAGTGGCATTCACAGTCACGAACTGAAAATACAAATTACAAACCAACAAAATACTTTTACTGACTGAGGAGTTTGCAGTTGACCTTGGCAGTTCTGTGCGCTATGGAAAGCCGACCGCCCCCTGTCTGTGACCAGTAACCGATGTATTCCAGTTAAAAATACATTGGGCTGATGTGCAGTTGTGTTTTGTGCGTGTGAGTAATACGGTTCTCTTCTGTAGTGTTCTATATGGTTAGAGCTGTGCATAAATTTGACTTTAGGCTTGTTATAAACGAAACAACTAACAAATGACGACGGTGGGAAAGAAGGTCATGCAGGGATAGAGACTGATGTTTTTGACACGATTTGTATGTTTTACTCCCGACCGTCGTTTTGAGAGTTAAGGAACTCTACCCACGCTGTGCAAGTCAACTGCGTTATCTTGAGTAAGGGACTGTACGTTGTTTATAAGGAGACTCCATCGGTTCAACCAAATTGGTAAAATAAATAATTTGACACCTCATTACATTTATATAAAAATTCAGTGGCCATAATCGACAGTGTGAAAAAACTGAAAATGATGCAGTGAAATACAGATTAAAACAAAGAACAAAAATGTTTGTATGTATGTACTGCGAAATAGACGCAAAATGGACGATTATACAAAACTCATTTGTAATGTCCAAGTACTGATATAAAACAGGAGATTCTGTGCAAGAAAATTAGCCGTGTCTCCCCGGAATGTCGCGGGGTCGATTCCCGATGTTGTAATTGGAATTTTTCATTGACATAATCCTTTCGGTCGCATTATGGCCCTGGGGTCGACTCATTCCCTAACAGAAATGAGCACCAGGAATATTTCCTGGGGGTAAAGGCGGCCGGTGCGTAGGACTGACAACCTTACCACCTTTATGTGCTGATTGTCTAAAAATCTGGGAGCCTCAACCTCCTGGAACCCTAAGGGCCTGCCCAGGCCTGTAATGGGATTGCTTTTACCTCCCTATAAACAGTGCATTTTTTATTTCTAATTTCTGTAACAGAATAAGGAAATACACGGTAACACGCAACTCTGTAAAATTGACAGTATATTAATTTTATGTTAAAAGTAAGCGTGGCAGCACTACTGTTGTCTGTTGTCATCAGCTGCAGGGGTTTCGTCAGTCGATCTCGGCTTTGCCCCCGAATATTTCCTGAGCAAATTTCTTGTTCGCGACTGGTACTGCTAGTGTCGCAGCTACATGCGACTGTTGGGATTTTAGAGAAAACGTTTACCGAAGCAAGCTTGAAATAAACTTGCTTCAACGGAACTTCCTCCATGACATACGAAACATTTATACCCCTTTGTTTGAGGGAAATGACGTGAAACGAGCGCGCTGAATTCAGCCTTGTAGGCGAGTTCAGTATACGAGTATGTAAGAGGGCTGTTGGCGCGCGCCTGTGTTACTCGCGGTTAGGTGGATTCAGAGGCCTGCGACTCAAAATAGAACACACAGCACAGCACTATCATCTCACTGAACAGCTCTAACCTCCAATTTTAGTTCTTGTTGTGCTTTTTCTGTTGAAGGCAACACAGTATTATATGACAATACATGCTGCTGGTACAGTTATATGACAACACATGCTGCTGGTACAGTTATATGACAACACATGCTGCTGATACAGTTTATATGACAATACAAGCTGCTGATACAGTATTATATGACAATACATGCTGCTGATACAGTATTATATGACAATACATGCTGCTGATACAGTTTATATGACAATACAAGCTGCTGGTACAGTTTATATGACAATACAAGCTGCTGGTACAGTTTATATGACAATACATGCTGCTGATACAGTTTATATGACAATACAAGCTGCTGATACAGTATTATATGACAATACATGCTGCTGATACAGTATTATATGACAATACATGCTGCTGATACAGTTTATATGACAATACATGCTGCTGGTACAGTTTATATGACAACACATGCTGCTGATACAGTTTATATGACAATACAAGCTGCTGATACAGTATTATATGACAATACATGCTGCTGATACAGTTTATATGACAATACATGCTGCTGGTACAGTTTATATGACAATACATGCTGCTGGTACAGTTTATATGACAATACATGCTGCTGATACAGTTTATATGACAATACAAGCTGCTGATACAGTATTATATGACAATACATGCTGCTGATACAGTTTATATGACAATACATGCTGCTGGTACAGTTTATATGACAATACATGCTGCTGGTACAGTTTATATGACAATACATGCTGCTGATACAGTTTATATGACAATACAAGCTGCTGGTACAGTTTATATGACAATACATGCTGCTGGTACAGTTTATATGACAATACATGCTGCTGGTACAGTTTATATGACAACACATGCTGCTGATACAGTTTATATGACAATACAAGCTGCTGATACAGTATTATATGACAATACATGCTGCTGATACAGTATTATATGACAATACATGCTGCTGGTACAGTTTATATGACAATACATGCTGCTGATACAGTTTATATGACAATACAAGCTGCTGATACAGTATTATATGACAATACATGCTGCTGATACAGTTTATATGACAATACATGCTGCTGGTACAGTTTATATGACAACACATGCTGCTGATACAGTTTATATGACAATACAAGCTGCTGATACAGTATTATATGACAATACATGCTGCTGATACAGTTTATATGACAATACATGCTGCTGGTACAGTTTATATGACAATACATGCTGCTGGTACAGTTTATATGACAATACATGCTGCTGATACAGTTTATATGACAATACAAGCTGCTGGTACAGTTTATATGACAATACATGCTGCTGGTACAGTTTATATGACAATACATGCTGCTGGTACAGTTTATATGACAACACATGCTGCTGATACAGTTTATATGACAATACAAGCTGCTGATACAGTATTATATGACAATACATGCTGCTGATACAGTATTATATGACAATACATGCTGCTGGTACAGTTTATATGACAATACATGCTGCTGATACAGTTTATATGACAATACAAGCTGCTGATACAGTTTATATGACAATACATGCTGCTGGTACAGTTTATATGACAATACATGCTGCGGGTACAGTTTATATGACAATACATGCTGCTGATACAGTTTATATGACAATACATGCTGCTGATACAGTTTATATGACAATACATGCTGCTGGTATAGTTTATATGACAATACATGCTGCTGGTACAGTTTATATGACAACACATGCTGCTGATACAGTTTATATGACAATACATGCTGCTGGTACAGTTTATATGACAATACATGCTGCTGATACAGTTTATATGACAATACAAGCTGCTGGTACAGTTTATATGACAATACATGCTGCTGGTACAGTTTATATGACAATACATGCTGCTGATACAGTTTATATGACAATACAAGCTGCTGGTACAGTTTATATGACAATACATGCTGCTGGTACAGTTTATATGACAATACATGCTGCTGATACAGTTTATATGACAATACAAGCTGCTGGTACAGTTTATATGACAATACAAGCTGCTGGTACAGTTTATGTGACAATACATGCTGCTGGTACAGTTTATATGACAATACATGCTGCTGATACAGTTTATATGACAATACATGCTGCTGGTACAGTTTATATGACAATACATGCTGCTGGTACAGTTTATATGACAATACATGCTGCTGATACAGTTTATATGACAATACAAGCTGCTGGTACAGTTTATATGACAATACATGCTGCTGGTACATTTTCTGAAATATTTTACCGATATTCCTGTAACTTTGGGATAGGGAGGCCTGGACTGGATTGATCTGGCTCAGATAGGGATATGTAGCGGGCTGCTGTGAATGCGGTAATGAACATTCGGGTTCCATAAAATGCGGGGAATTTCTTGACTAGCTGAGGAACTGTTAGCTTCTCAAGAAGGACTCTACTGCATGGAGTCGGTCACTGAGTCAGTCAGTCGATCACTCAATCAGTCAGTCAGTCACCCAGTCAGTCAGTTTTCCTGTAACTTATTGCAATGGACATCACAACATTACATTTCAATTTCGACGTGATCCTTCCCGCTATGTGTGTAGACTCAAACAAACAACACTACATGTTCCGGCCTACAAAACATGTTGTGTATGAATAATTATTAAGTACAGGTTATGTTGGACGGAATATATATTGTTGTTTGTTTGAACATTGCGTTTTAATATCTCACATGCTAGGCACGATAGATAAGTTGGCCACTTTTTTTTTTCCTTGGCTTATTCGGGGACGGGTAAATGACAATTGAAATGATACACACGCTATAGTCATGCTGTCTCCGAAGCACAATAGGCTTGCTAAAATTCATGAAGTAGGTGTCTTCCTGAAGCATATACTGAGTACCTGCCATAGCCTCGTAAGTTGGCTGGGGTCTCAATTTCATTATTACAGAACGGAGTCAAGCAGAGACAAATTTGTCGGGTCCCCCATCATCTGCAGAGGTTCGCTGCTACCACGGAGCATACGAAATCGGCCTCATTTCTGTATTTCGCCCATACGACCTTTAATCCCACTACAGGATGCTGTGCTAACACAACATTATATATGTTACTGTGTCATCTAAAAAATCCGCGGTTACCTTCGTCCTGTAAAGGAAGACCTGGTCTGAAGACCGAGTGTGGATTAGAGCATCCGTTGCGAGGGTGGTCAGGTCTACATTGGTCAGACCGAACGATTTTGACACTAGAGTGAAGGAGCACAACAGGAATATCCGCCTTGCTTGTCGTGTTCTTCCTGTTCTGCATTCTGCTTACCCGAACTCTCTACCTTATCTACTTAAAATTTTTGGTCGAATTCGCCCCTGGTTTCTCTGCTTCACCCCATATTTCTCTCACTGCCCTTCATCTATCGCGCACGTCAATGAATATTTCGCCCTTTTGAGAGTAACCGACCGATTGCCCTAAGAAAACACTGGTTTTACTGCATTGACTTTGATCTCATTCATCCCAGATTTCTCTCAATCTTTCATTTCTCGTACACCCTTAAAAGTCTTTGGTCTTCCCTTCTCAGTCTCGCGCGTGAACCTCTACCCCCAGCCCAACTACACTCCCATTAACCCGCTACCCCTATGCCTTTTCGTATATAATGCCTGTTTTACGCCCAGCGTTTCTTGGACTACTCCGAAGATGGAATGAGCAAGCTCCCCCGAAACATAGGTACCTATACGTCATTCTACACAACATCGTATGCCAGAAGACTGGAATCTTCATCAGTACGTCTGTAAGGACCTCAAATCTGGCGTAGTTTGTAAAGAGGTGGCAGTTTTTATTCTCTTAAAAATAATCACCCAGATATCCAGAAATAGTTTCAGTAAAATCGTGACCAAGTTCTAATCTGAAGAGCTTAATCGGATCTAAGTTGGCAGAAAGTCTCGCAACATCAGTTTTCATTTCCTGCAGTCTCCAAATTTATTCCTTTTTTTGTAAAGTCTACGTCGGTATTTTTTCTACTATCCTTTCTGTTCAGGTGCGCACCCGGAATTTTTTCTTGGGGGGGGGGGGGGGGTTAACACTGAGGCTATATATAATTTATTTTATTTTAAAAATTATGTTGCAAAATTACGTCGTAATTATAACATAACACAGTCTGCAACTACATTTATATACATACAAATATAACTACATGTTACATGACTCAATCACAGTGTCCTATCTTCTTGTCTTTTTTTTTAATTTTATTAATTTATTTTTCAAAATTCTAATGTACTAGTTATCAGCCGATTTCAGTAGCTGATTTCGGCTGAAGGGTAAATCACGTAAAACTTTTGATATCATAATATCTACAAAATCTGTGTTTTTTTTAAATTTCGCTTTTGGGGGTTTTGAGGGGGGGGGCTGCAGCCCGGCAACCCCCCCCCCCTTTGGTTAGCCCCTGTTTCTGTTACATATCTACTGAAAGCTATATGGAATTATTTTAATTTTGCCTTAGTTCTGCTTTCATTTACTACTTGTAAGTAGTGTTGTCGATGTAACTCTGGCCGTCTAGCAGGCCTGCATTTTCAGCAGTGAATGATGGCGGTCGTCCGGCCCGTAGCAGCAACGCGCCAACACCGAGATGAAACTATTGATTTTGTGTGCTACAGATGCTGGACCAGGTCCCGGACAGACGCTCACTTTCTCACTCCAAGCAAATCCATACGTCCTTTGCACATAGTGAGCTCATAATAACGAGGTCATGTCCTCCTAGTAGTTGTAATTTTGCAACTGGAAGACTGTTGAATTGATGTACTTAGCCCTGTAAAACTTGAAATTGTTCTAACTAAACAGCACTACCACCAAGACGTCTGTTTGATATTATCAGATTCCTTATTTCATAATAGTACTTGCTGGTAAATCCCCGCTGGTGTCATTGTAATTTTTCATTACCATAATCCTTCCAGTCGCACTATGGCCCTGGGGTCGACTCAGCCTCTAAAACAAATGAGTACCAGGGATATCTCCTGGGAGTTAAAGGCGGCCGGTGCATAGGGCTGACAACCTTACCACCTTCATGTGCCGAGTGTCTATAAATCTGGGAGCCTCGACCTCCTGGAACCCTAAGGGCCTGTCCAGACTTGTAATGGGATTGCTTTACCTTTACTTGCTGGTAAATGGTAGCCAGAGTAGCGTAGCGTACGTGTCCGGGGTTCGAATCCCGGCAGAGGCAAGATATTTTTCTCTTCTCCAGAACGTCCAGACCGGCTCTGGGGCCCACCCAGCCTCCTGCTCAGAATGAGTGGAGCTATAACTCTCTTCCCTACGTATGCCTTACTGTTTACTTGCGGGTAAAGATTATACAGATTTGGGATAGCTGGTGACCCGATTACGGGCTGGATGGTCCGGGGTTCGAGTCCCAGCAGAGGAAATATATTTTTCTCTTCTCCAAAATGTCCAGACCAACCTTGGAATCCATACAGCCTCCTATTCAATGGGTAACGGCGTCCTATCCCGGAGTTAAAGAGGTAGGGGCGTGAAGTGTCGGTGTTAGGAGTCAGTGGAGCTATACCTCTCCTCCCTCTATATGCCTTCAGGGCGTGCACAGAGACAACTTTACCTTGTCGTATCTTTTGCGTGGGTATTATCAAGCCTGGATTAGCCAGGGCACAATTGTAAAGTTACTCCATAGCCCAGAGGTATTTTGTAGTAAAATAGATATACCTGAACTCGTATTTGTATTAGTCCCAAGTTCTTTCACATTCCGTTAACACATCTTGACTGCTGAGTAATGCTGGTACACCCACAGACTGGTTACCCTGACCTAGGAGCTCAGTTTTACCCAGTTTCTCCAGATTGGTGTGGCATATTTTCTTGAAATACTAAACAGATGCCTTGTTCCATATCTTACCTCTTAACCATTCATTATCATATCCTCACACTTTAAAAAATGAACAATCCATGTGTTGTCTCTTCCCATGAGGTTTTGCAGCTAAATCTGTGATGTATTTTGCAGGGTTTGTTCCATGTACCTCTGTCGGACCAGCATCTTTTTTCTGCTGTATGTTTTTCAGCTAAACCTGTGATGTGTTTTGCAGGGTTCCTTCACATACCTCTATGGGACCAGCATCTTGTTCCTGCTGTATGTTTTTCAGCTAAACCTGTGATGTGTTTTGCAGGATTTTTATCCCGTACCTCTGTTGGACCAGCATCTTGTTCCTGCTGTATGTTTTTCAGCTAAACCTGTGATGTGTTTTGCAGGGTTCCTTCACATACCTCTATGGGACCAGCATCTTGTTCCTGCTGTATGTTTTCAGCTAAACCTGTGATGTGTTTTGCAGGGTTTCTTCACATACCTCTATGGACCAGCATCTTGTTTCTGCTGTATGTTTTCTGCTTCCTTCTGCAAGAAAGTGCTTGCTGCACAGCTGGGGACACTACCCCTGCTCCCCCACGCCCTCCACCGCCTCCCCCAACAAACAAGAAGAAGAGCAAAGAGAAAGAAAAGGAGAAAGAGAAAGAAAAGGAGAAGGAAAAGGAAAAAAAGGCAGGTGCTAAACAGCAGGGACAGGAGGCTAAGGGTCAAGCAGGACGCAACAAGGGAGGTGTGTTCCAGGTAGGATATGCAGCACCAAGTTTCAGACTGGGTGGGTGCCTTGCAAGGTCAAGTTAGCATTAAATTATATGCGGGGTACAGCTGGTCCTCGTTATGGTAGGTTATGAGGAATATCTATGTAATATAAATGTGTGAACTCAATTATGTGTAGGAAATGGGGGTGTATGTTGTTTTTCCCTTCTCCAGTCTCAATAATGCATGTATTTGCATTTCTGCACCTGTATGCTTGGTTTGTCGCTGTTCTGTGCACACCAGAGATATTAGTTGGTGCCGTTGGCTGATATTGATGCTGTGAAGACTAGATTTATCAGTTGGTATTGTGGGCAAAACCAGAGTTACCAGATGGTGTCACGGGCAAGACCAGAGTTACCATTTGGTGTCATGGGCAAGACCAGAGTTACCATTTGGTGTCATGGGCTGTTCTGCAATGTGTCTGAGTGAATAAGCATTTAGTGTATATTAATACAGATGAACGTAAAGTTAGATTGAAACAGGAAGGAGCTGTGGCATCCTTGGTGGGGAGAGATCATTGGATACAATATATTTTACAGGAAATCTGAAGTGATAGAACGAAGATTTACCTGTTGCTTGGAAGGACTAAGCATAGTTAAGCGGTTGATATTCATAGGAGTAGAGCAGGTTATGAACTGCTTCATGATACAGTCAAATGGCTGACTATATGAACATGGAAATAAAATTTATTTTCATGAAAGTAGCTTTGACCAGGTGACTTACCAGCAGTTTTTGGAGGAAGCCTTGGCATACAGTTATTATAATCATCAGCCTTGATCTGTTAATGCTGTTACAAAACAAAATTCTTCCATCATTTCATGTATCTTCCCAAACTTTCTTTTCATTTTGTTTCGTGTTTCAGAATCCTATATGTAATCATGTCATCTCATCCCGTCAACATATTTTTTACAACTACTTCCTCATTCTCTTGTAAATTCTTTTATCAGTTAAATTTTTAGCTGTCATAATTTAAATTTTTTACTATTCAAAAGTCTGTATCCCACAGTTGTCCTCACAAAATGCATTTCCCTCAACAGTCATTACTGGCTGTGGTTCTCCAACATGAGATAATGTTGGTCTAGTAAGTGTCTTGCAAGTCTGTATTCTTGTATAGAATGTGTTACTTCATTAACTGTAAAGCTCTTCTGTTAGGCAAATATTCAGTCAGAACATTGACATCAATTCAATGCATTTGATTTATATCTGTATTCATATATAAGAACGTTTGGTCTCTCAGAAGCCAGATTCAGACCAAAAAGACCTGTTTTCATTTTTGTTTGGTCATTTTATATATTTTTATTGCTAGTATATTTGTAAGGTCAGTGATATTTAGTCAAGAATGCATTCTGTTAGCAGTAGTATTGTTTCTGAAATCGAAATGGGCATCTGTTTTATGTTATCTATTTCTTTCGCAATGTAGAGCTAGCATATTACTCAAGCGAAGGATTTCCACCCTGTTTACAAAATTCAGTTGTTTGTTCACAAGAGTGACTCTTTGCTTTCACAAGAACTGACATAGGTCCATCTTCGTTTTGTGATGCTATTCATGTGTTTGCACATCTATCATAGTAATTGCTGTAATTGCTGTGAAAACCACATGCATTTTCAAGGAGTCTGCTATGCATAATCTGAACAATATTGCTTTATATATTTATGGTAACATAGCCCAGGCATTGTAGTGACCAGGCTATGGGCTGAAGTACTGAATAATTGGTTTTTAATTTCTGGAACGGACAAGAAATTTCTCTCTTCTCCAAGATGTTGAGACTGGTTCTGGGACCCACTCAGCTTCCTGTTCAGTGGGTATCAGGGACACTTTCCCCAGGGCAAAAGGGCCAGGGCATGTGTAGTTGTCAGTTTGCTGGTTCCTTTAACATTTCTCAGTTCTGTGGGACTTGACTTGGTAGGAGGAACATCTGATTATTCTGCCTGAGGAGGTTAATTTCCAAGGCACTATAAAGAAGCTTACTACATATATGTATCTTGTAACTGCAAAAATAAGCTATAAAATGAACTGTTGACTGCCTGTAGACAAGATAGTGTAAGGTATAATGGTTAACCATTTTGCTCTTGCATGACCAAATCAAACACAAAATGCAAAAATGTATCTGTTGGTGGAGCACTTAATAGTAGGTAATAAGAATTAATTTGACTCAATTACTAACAGTTTTTTAATTTTTCTTCTATAATACTTCCAGAGTTATACATGTAGTTATAAAAATGCCTGCTGTACTGCAAAGCACTCTTAAAATGTAGCATCTTTATTCTGTTGCAACTGGCCAAGCATTGGGTCCAAGGTGAAAGCCTCAACAAAAATACCAAGGAAGATGTGGTAATGTGTGTCTTGGTCAAAACTATTACATGCCTGAGATGGCATGATAGATGAGTATGGAGCAATGGTGGAATGGTGAATAGCAGGGAAAAATGGGGGAGCTCAGAGAAAATCCGGTTCAGTGCCACTTCATCCACCATGAATCTTACATAAAGTTTCCTGGGATTGAACCCAAGGATCTGCAGTGAGAAGTCAGTGTCTTAAACACCTGAGCTGTGACACACCCCGGGAAGCACAGTGTTTGTTTAATGTTTTGTACGAACTTCGCACAACAGCAAGTATTGTTCAAAGGAATTTGTATATTATTTGAAATAAATTAACATGAGATATGTTTAGTATGGATAGCCAGTTGATGTACCAAAATAACTTAATTTTTTTTATTGACGGTGAGTTTAATATAGTGTGGTAGATTTCATTGCAATATCTCTGAATTAGTGACGTGACATGAATTAACTGGCTCTTGTATGTGGTTTGAATTTCTCATGGCAGTGAATACAAAAGTCAAGGTCTGCTGGGATGTGATGGGTAATTAGGTACTAACATTTTGGAGCAAATTACTGCTTCCATCTTCAGGATAAAATAATTGATCACTGAAGATGCAGGCAGTAGTATGTTCCTCTGGAATGCTGGTGCTTGTCTGCCTGATTACACAGTGTCATTTTCCTCAAGACCGTAATTTTAATTAACTGGAGTTTTTCTAAAGTATATTTCTCCTATTAATCATACAGTCATAACCAACACATCACTTTTTAATGTGTGTACAGGCTACTGGTTTCGGCTCAAAGAGCTATCATAAGGCGACGCAGAAACCATAAATTAAAAACTCCATATGTTTTGGAAAGTGGAAGATCTTCCTCTTTTTACAATAGTGACTGTAATGAATACATAAATATGTATATCATATATAAATGCATTGCCTAAGAAAAATAAAAATAAAATGTAAAATGTTAAAATATAAAAGATGTAAATGTAAAAAGTGAGCTGTAGAGTCAGACTGTAAAGATATATAATATGTGGGGCAGTAATGATAGAAACTGGCATCAATCCTGCACATTACAGATGGATGATCGTGCAAACTGTTAGACTGATCCACATATCATATATCTTTACAGTCTGACTCTACATCTCAAATTTTTACATTTACATCTTTTAATTTTAACATTTTATTTTTCTTAGGCAATACATTTATATATGATATACATTTTATGTATTCATTACATTCACTATTGTAAAAAGAGGAAGATCTTCCACTTTCCAAAATGTATGGAGTTTTTAATTTTATGGTTTCTATGTGGCTTGATGATGGCTCTTTGAGCCGAAACCAGTAGCCTATACACGCATTAAAAAGTGAAGTGCTTTTTATGACTGTATGATTAATGACAGAAAATATACTTTTGTATCTGCTTACCAGTGGGGATGTTCAGTATTAAAATTGTAGTTTTTCTGTTGTGTGACAATGAAGCCATGTTACTTGTCACTTACAGCTCACATTCAATGTTTCCCCAGCATCTCAGTGTGACAGGCTACGTACATAACAATAATTATGCAGACCCAGTACATGTCTGCATTTGCGGGTAATTCCCAATGGCATGTATGTTGTAGGAACACAAACCCTTACATGGCATGGCCCCTTTCTGAAGCCTTGGTGCTGTTACTTGCTTGTTTTGTTTGGGGTAGCCTTGCAAGCATGAGTGAACTAACAATGACATTGATCTGTGGGGCTATGGAAATGTCCTTCATTTAAAGAACATAGTAGACTTTTGTGTGCCTGTATTTTAAGAAGCAGTAAGACGGGTATACTCATCCAGTTACACACTTCACATGCACATGTAACTAATTTCTGAAGGGAAATTTTTCTGAGACACTATATAAAAGTTGTACTGTCTGGTCTGTCAGCAAGGAGAAGAGAGGAAGTAAACAGAAACATGGGTTTTGGGACAGAACTCAAAAAAAATTACTTTCATTATTGCATGTATTTGTAGTTTACGCATCTCTTACTATCATTATTGTAAATTTTTAGTAGTGAAAACAACTTGTTAATTAATAACATGTTCTATGCGCATCAAATTTGTCAGATATAACCTCCAAATTTGGCACTATCTTGTTTATAATTTTTAACACAAAAATAACATTCAAAACGTAATGTGTAGGAATGTTTGTAATTTACCTTCACCTCAAGTTTCACCTGCCTGAATCCAGTGGTTCAGTAGTCATTGCCATCAAAACGATAGGTTAACAATTTTTTGCATGGCCTCCATTCAGTTGTTTTGAATTCTGTAAATGAACGTTGTAACAATATTGGCATATTTTTCGAATTTGTATTGCTAATCACAAATTAATGACCCTGAATTAAGGGGTGCTGTTATCTCCCCACTTTATAGTTGTTTGCTTCCACATTTGTTATTACTGACTGTATAAGTTCAAAAAGTAGCACTTGGGGTAGGCTACAAAGGCATAATCTTCATATGAAGTTCTATGAAAGTCGACTGAATGGTTCCAAAGTTGATGAGTGAATGGGTGGGGGGGGACACACCTGGCATACACACTAAATTCATGGTCTTGACAATGCACGATTACTTTTACTTGGAAATAGTAAAGTTTTGGAGTTCACAAAACCCAAAAATCTTCGGGAATCCGAGAGGTGATTCCTCAGTTTGCTCCATCCATCTAAGAGCATTCCAAAACATGTGGAAACACAGGAAAACTGGAACCTTCGTACGTATCTTCTACATTTTGTGCCAAATGTATTGGTGTGATGGAGATGACCAGAAGTACAAACTCACAGATCTGGCTGATTCATGGTATTACTGATTACTAGTCGCTTCAGCACCAGACTTGTCACATGTTGATTTGCACATCCATAGTCCCATACTTTAGTAAGTATGAAGGCAGTTGAATGCTACATTGAAGAATGAAACTTCTTTGATGTTTCACAATTACTGTACATGTTATTTTCAGTGTCTTGACCCAGACTGGATGGTTTTATGTTCTAAGATGTCTGAGAATGACAAGAAACACTTGTTACTTGTAAAAGTGCCATTAGTTTGCACGTGCTGAAGATTGTAATACTGTTGCTGGGAACTGCATACACATGTTCACTACAAGCCCTCGATAATTCTACAAATAGTCTAGAAAATGATGAATGAAAAGGACTGGGAAGATATTTTATGAAGAAAATTATGAATTGTAGAACAACCTTCAAGGGTTTAATTTGGAACAAAATTATTTTTAAATTCAGTGCAACAAACAGAACACTACAGAGCCCAGTACCTGACCCTCACTGAGTTATGAAGTTTCCCAAGTTGCTGGAAACTTATGTGCTGGTTTTAAGAAGCTATTGAGCCAACATAACTGAAACTGCAGTTTGGTAGTACAAACGTGTTTGTGAACAGCTTGATGATTGAAGAGTTACACTAATCTGAAAATAATTTCCAGACAGCAAAAAAAAAAAAAAAAAAAAAAAAAACTTCCTGGAAGTGACCAGACACAGACTGGAATTTAGTATGTGATACTACATACTTTCACACAAGAAGTAGAGATGCAGCTGATACTGATGACTTGTGCACATTAGGATGAAGGGCAATTGGGAACCGTTCTTAGATATCATCACCATGACACAGAGCTGTCAGTGCAAGCTGAATGACTGCAGTTTGCAGAGCTAATGAACAGTGAAGCATCAGTGACTTTAAGACATACACTGTCAGTGGATTGATACTTGAACAAACATTATTGACTGCAGTTCTGGCATGGCTTCACCTTGTCCTGAGATCCAGTTTGGCTACCTAAAGTGTACTGGTTTTCCTCACCAGAAATATTGCATCCTTATTTGGCATAAATATTGTAACAGTAATTAATGCTGATTTAAAAAACATTGTTTTGCATAACAGTTGATCCCAACGGCATTTATTGCAAATATAAATATATATTATTGCAGATCCAATCAAGAGTACAGATTTCATGTTGTAGATAATCAGAAATTCTGGTCCTGATAAAGATAATGAAAGTTCAAATATATCCTCTACTGCCATATAGTTATTTCATGTGTGTGTTTTCTTAAGTATGGTGTTCAGTGATATGTTTTTAAAGAAAGTTGTTGATATCCTATTTTGGCTTCATGCAAAGTAACTGCTAGATTAGACAGACATGGAACAAAATGAAATTTTTCCAAATTTTAGGGCACATTGCCAAGAGCACATTTCATGAAAATGTGTGAAAAAGTGACTGACAGGCAGACACATAGACACTGTCTGAATTACCGTATTTTTCGGTGTATAAGACGCACTGGCGTATAGGACACACTCCATTTTTCAGACAAATTTTTAGGTGAAAAAAGTGTGTCTTATATGCCAAAAAATATGGTATGTGTTCATTTTTTGCACTTGCTACAAAGAATATGTAAAAACCTTCGTATTTTGAAATAGTAGCACCGTTGGGTGTATTATGAAGTGCACAATAAGATACAGGGGATTTGAAATGAAAGAAAGTGGTGGGGAACATGTGGATGTGTTGTAAAACCTGGAGTAAAACAGGAAATGTTGTTATGTGGACACATCATTCATGCTTATAAGTGCTTCATTATTTCACCTTATTTGTGAGCTGCTTGTTTTGATATGTTGCATTTCTTTGGTTGCTGGGGCTTCCAGAGTCATGCTAGTTCATCTGGTCATGTGACCAAACAACGTGATTATCAGCAACAAGCTATCTCTCGTGGTATTTACATCCAGACAGTGACCAACTCTCTGCTGCTGTAGACAACTTAGAGATGTGGTGTCAGTTTTGCAGTACTTCTTGTGCCTGTCTGCTACTGACTTAGTGATATATACTGTGGCTGTTGCTACTGACTTAGTGATATGTAGCGTGGTTGTTGCTACTGACTTAGTGATATGTAACAGTCTGTCACTGCTGACTCAGTAACACCTTAAGTGGCTCTTTGCTGCTGAATAACAAACACGTCATGCCACCTTTTCCTTCTAAATCATCTACGAGGTTTACCCAGGAAGTAAAGATACAACACGGGTGTGAGGGGAAGGGAAATCACCGCAGACCATCCTGCTCACAGCCCAGACCTCGCTCCCAGCGATTTCCATTTGTTTTTGCATTTAAAGAAACATCTGGCCGGTCAGAAGTTTCACGAAGATAAAGAGGTGAAAAACGAAGTCACTACGTGGTTGCATGCATAGGCGGCAGAGTTCTATGACATCAGAATACAAAAGCTCGTACCCAGGCTAAACAAATGCCTTGACAAAGGTGGAGATTATGTTGAAAAATAGCTAAAGGTATGTGTTAAAGAGTTTTTTCACTCGATTTTGTTAATAAATATTTTTAAAAAATGTTATTGCTTTTGTATCTTTACTTTCTGGACGTCCTACTTATACCAAATATATGACTTTTTTTGACATGGATGTTTGTTGCTTCATCAGATATACAATAATGGATGTTAAGAGTTCACCCCTACTCTTCTTCTTTTTTTGCACTAATACACTAATACACTAATCTACAATTTAATCACAAGGAGCTCATAATTCACATTATCCTTTATGAGTATACTAATAAATGTGGGTTTAATGTGCAGGGAAGATGATAAGTAAATTTTTAAGCATCGTTTTTCTTGTGATTTCTATATTTCACTATATATTTCAGGACGTGCAACCTTGTTTATTACCTTATTCTGCTAAATGTTGAGTATGGTTGTAGCATCATCATGAAGACTGAAATATAGAGTGAAATATAAGAAAGATAAGTACTTGCCTTCCTGTGAAATAACGTGCTTTATATTGTGACCCAAACTTGATGCTGCGAAACTTTTATGTGTTTCATTAAATATTCAAGAGTAAACATTTTCTCATTAAGTATAAGCTTCTCATCTCTTAAATACACATGGAGACACATGTTCTTTTCATAAATAGTCATTAAATTTAGTTCATGTGTCGTTTGTTTTTCTGTTAAAATCGTGAATGAGTCTTGCTTTCTTCCCTGCAAGATGTTGCAAAAAATTTCATATCCTTCAGCATCTTAATTTCGGTCTAAAAAGTTGTCAGCTTCACTAATCTCCCCTTTCCATCTCCTAATTTCAAGATCACAGCTTCCTGTCTTCTTCAGTCATCTTCCATATCCGTTCAATTGTGGTGATCCAGTCATCATTCACATCTTCATCTTCATATATTATCACATTATTCTTCCTAGCCTGTTCACTCTGCTGCTGATATTTACAAATTTCTCTTTCACATTAACATAGCACTCCTTCATAACCTGCACAGAATCATTTATTAATTGAAAATTTTTCCCAAAGTCACCAAACAGCATTTTAAAATCACAAATTGTATTAAAAAATTCCTTCAAAGTTAACAAACAGTATTTTAAAGTCACAAATTGTGTTAAAGAATTCCTTCAAAGTCACCAAACTGTATTTTAAGATCACAAATAGTGTTAAGGAATTTCTTCAAAGTCACCAAACAATATTTTAAAATCACAAATTATGTTAACAAATTCCTCAAAGTCACCAAACACTACTTTAAATTCACAAATTATATTAAAGAATTCCATCAAAGTCACCAAATTGTATTTTCAAGTCGCAAATGGTGTTAAGGAATACCTCAAAGTAACCAAACAGTATTTTAAAATCACAGATTATATTAAAGTATTCCTTCAAAGTTACCAAACTTTATTTTAGAATCACAAATTATGTTAAAGAATTCCTTCATATTCATGTTTAGATAACATAACTGTTACCACTTTTTCAGCAGATCCTGCTTGCAGTTACACTCCTGAGATCACTATCATCCTTGCAATTACATACACTTAATAAATACACTGTTTGTCATTGGAAGTCATAAGCATATTATTTTTCCTTACTTCTGCCCTTTTCCCACAAGAACATACATTCCACAAGCTCGTACGTGCTGTATATATCTTAACATCCACAACCATCATCAGAGCTCATTTAATGCCAACATAGCTTCGTGAGAGCAATTCTGTGACATTACATTACTGAATCTGGAGTATGATGTGGCTTGACACTGCTGACCCAGGAATATCTTTGTGACTACTACTGACGTAGGAATACTTTTTTGAAGGATTGCTGTTGACATACAAGTACTTTATATCATATTCTTCTTATGACTCACCAGTACTGTCTGTCACTGACTTGGGAACATTATAGAATATGCTAGTGGTTGTTTCTGTTGCATGAATACCTTAAATGACCTCTTGTTGCCGACTCAGTAATATATAGCATGAATTTTTGCTCCTGATGCAAGGATAGATTCAGTTCATTTCCAGACACATTATTCTCTTTACAAGTGGGGTTTCTGGGGATGTGGTTCAATGAAGCTAAGCACATGCATGATGTAGTTCCAACTATCGAAAGCTAGCATGACTCTAGGGGCCACCAAAATCTATTTTATTTGCTGTTATATTTGATTTGGCACTACTGCAGCGGGAGGTGTATCCTCGTAAGATGAAGGACTTGCTCAAGTTGAAACAGCAGCTGGAACAAAACTCGGGCCTTGTGCAGGCCAAGGTGAGTTCTGCTTGTGTTGTGGCACGCACAAGACACCCGGCACTCTATGGAACTCTCTCACATGAGATGTGTGGGACTGCATTAACTAAAACAAGACTAACTTCAAGGCACAGGACGTTTGTTTGGCTAGGTCCCTATGTTGCGTTTCTTATATTGATCAAAATTCTGTAATCATAAAACGAAATACTGGTATCTTGGACTATTGGGCCAGGTAGAGCAGTTTTATCCAGTTTTCTGGCTTATATCAGCAGTATTAATAACATATTTGTTACCTTGTTTATGGTATGTTTCATATATATATATATATATATATAACTGCAACGTTTCTTGTTCTGTATGGTTATGAAATTTATTATTTGACTCTGAGGAAAAGCGTAGACTGACAGTGTCTGAGAAGTAACAGGATAATGAAGAAAATTATGTAATTTATCTTCAGATATGTTCTATGTGTATGTTGTTACACTATTAAACAGGGATTGATGATATTGTTTACACTGCTATTGTATATAAGGGAAGTAATTAATCATGTGTATTTTTGTTGGAATATGTCAAGGGATGAGATGACTTTGGATTCTGGCAAGTTCGTATTCAGATTACTGTTGTGGAAATAGAGTGCAAGAGTGTGAAAAGGATTGAAATGGGTTTATTTTTTAGTTTTGTGATAACGATAATAAAGATACGAGTAAAATTACATAAGAGTATGGAATATTTTGATGAACTGTAAAGTACTGAATGATGACCCTCTACTGTGAAGTTGGTACTGGAGAGTTACACAGGGTGCGGCTACTGATGTGAGCTTGTTTGTGTGTTTGTGTTATGTTGGTAAAATATATTGTTTTATGTATAGTGTGTGTTTTTATAGCATAATGGGAAGGCCATGTCTGTTTATCCATCTATCCATCTGCATGTTCCAGCTGTAAAACCATTTAATGCATGTGAGTGCAATTTGATTAATTATGTTCCAAAGTAAAATTTGTTGATAAAATTTTATTTTGAGCCATACTGATCCAGTATAACCTCAACTTTACATAAAGCTGAAATTAAACTTTGTCATTTTTCTTAACAGCAGCACACTCTGTATAAAAATTTTTAAGTGCTGTGAAATATCAATTTTATTAATCCATTATGTACTAATAATGAGTGTAACCGATGGGGACACAGCGTAAGGCTGAAGAGCTACTTCATGATCTTTATACTTTGCTTCTTCTATGTATTTCTTACCATTTATTTGAATCCAAAAAATACACTTGTTGGGCAATGTATATATACATATACACCTTATTACTTTACATTTTTATTTCAAATTTGTATTTCAATCGGAGCCTAAACCCGTCGGAGAAAGTATAATATAAAGTAACAAGGTGTTATATATATATATATATATATATATATATATATATATATATATTATTGGCTAAAAAGTGTATTTTATTGGAATCCAGTAAATAGCGACTCCATAATTTTTGCTAGACATTTTAAAGGTAGCATTACCCTATTGGGCAGTTAAACAGGATTTCAAGAGCATGAAATATGTCACTTAAAGGTCTATAGTTGTTTATGTCAATAATATTTGCTGGAAAATATTTTTTTAGTCTTTATCCCTTCAGTAAAATGGGAAGCAGCCATATAAGATTACCATGTTGTGTGTGTGTTTTCCCATTTCATATTTTGAAACATCACCCAATTATTATAAGACATAGTATAGATGTTATGTCATTGGAGTTCACCTAAATTACATGCTATTCATAATTTTCTACCATCACCAGTAACAGCATAGTGCAGTTACACACAAACTTGTAAGATGGAAGTGACTCTTACAACACCAAATTTAGTGTCTGTAAATTATATAAGGGGAATAGATCTTTGAGAAGTATGCAAATTTTTGAAGGTAATATTTCTGTAGAATGTAAAATAACAGCATGTTGACTATGTGAGGATTATTTCTTTCTTGGTTTAACAGCACATGAAGATAAATCATAAGTATGCCTACACAGCATGGACAAAATGTTGCAAAAGGTCTTGATGTGAAACTGAGTTTATGTCTGACAAATATCATGCATACAGAATTTGTACTTAACCAGTAAGTTTGTCATAAATAAAATAACAATAATACTAATAGATATGAATGAGCAGAAATCTAGGTGACAAGGAGGCAGGCTTCATATATTCTGCTCAGAAATACCTGTACATGGTGTATATTCAGTGAAATGCAGGTACCCTCTTAAGTGGTTCTGCTGGGCAGCATGACATACATATTGACCTTGCGTCTGTGGCCTGTTGATAAATAAATTTAGATAAAAATTTCGTAAAGCAGGATACATGAAGCATAATTTGAGACTGTTGTGATCAGTGTGGGCTGTTACTGTTGCTCTGATCTTGGACGTTGGTCAATGTCTGCTGTCCTGTACAGAATACACTGTTGCAGAAACTGGGCATGTTTCTGCCCTTACATAAGACATCCAACAGCTCTTGTGTAACCTGTGTTTTCTTTTTGTGTGTTTGAAGCTTTGTGCGCAGAGATTGAGAGTGAGATAGAGTGCTAAGGATTGTGGTTATGAGACAGGATGCTGCATGTTGAAGAGCTTAATAATTTGTATGCATCACTGTTTTTGTGGAGATTCAGTTGAATAAGTTACATTGGTGGGATGTGGTAGAAAAAAAAATGATTATGCAGAACTGGTGAACTAATTTCATATTACTGTTGGGGAATAACAATTTGAGTCTTGCAAGCTGAGGAAGCAAAGCATATAGCAGGGGTGATGAAACCGCGGCTTGCGAGCCACATGCGGCTCTTTGACATATAATGTGCGGCTTGCGGAAATATGTTGGCTGAGCTCCTTTTTGCATTACAATTCATATAAAAGGTAAATAAAAAATTTTCAAGCTTCATAATTATTTACCGGGTATAAAGTGAGAGTCCACTGGATTAAAACATAAGTTTAATATTCATGGCGAATAAATATATTTAAGAATTTGTGTAACAAAATGTGCATGTAACAGTAAAAACGTGTGTGTAATATTTATTCATGTCTTGCGGCTCTCAAACATCTGAAGTTTATCGTATGTGACTCTTACGTTAAGCAATTTTGGCCACCCCTGGCATAGAGGGAGCAATATGTAGCTGGTGTTATACACTGCGTTCTGTAAATATATTCCAAGTCTCAAGTTACCAGTTCCCAGCAGCACAAGGGTAACTGTTTGTTAACTGACTTTACATCTTAGTATTTAGTCATTATGTGGGTGTGTGAGGTGTGGACAAAGTGAACTGTAAAGACTAAGTATCTTACTGATGCACATGTGTATGTATGTGTGCACAGATGCACACATACAGGTGTGTGGTACAGATATTACAACTTAACAGTTTTCAGAACCTGTAGTATTATTAAATTACATATTTAAATGTTGCCATAACCATTTGAATCATAAAATTCATACAAGTAATATACAAAAATTTCTGTCCCATCTAACAGAAAACACTGTGTGTCTGTTACAAATACCAGCCAATTAATGCTGTTCAGCAAAGTAATTATTCTTTATTCTGAGAATTTTTATAAACCCATTGATTTAGTATCCTGACAGGATGAAGAGTTTCTGCATATCAATGCTTGAAGCAATAAATTATGTAAATATATGGAAATTGACTTCCTATGTCACATTGTCTGCATTGTGAAGACCAGTCATTTAATGCATATAGAGAAATGATTGCTCTGTGTTCTGAGATTCATATGAAACACGTAAATACACCATGTGGACAAAATTCGGAATATGAATTTCTAAAGTAGAGTAAAAGGAGCTGGTATTTAAGTATCTTTGTAATGCTACTTTAAATCAAGCCTTTTCATTCACAAGTCTTGTGAATGTACATGGTAAACATTGAATATTTTGATGCCAGCGTATTACATATTTGTCTGAAAGCATTGAAGTTTGGAAGTTTCTTTGTGAAAAATGTTCTGATCACCTATCCAAAGAGTCTCAAGCCTGTGTAAATAAAGAGTAGAGAACCTCTACAACAGAGGATACCAAGGCTCAATTCCATCTGCAGTATCTTAAAGAAGAGTTGAATGGGGATGGATAGATGGATAGACGGTATGATCACATGCATCAATGACTTTTTCACTTCAAGGTACCCGAACACTAGTTGAAATCTCTGAACCGGATGACTAAGTATATTGATTCACATGTTTCTGAGATGGAAGAACAGTTTTCTTATTTCAATCAAAATGTGTAAATAAACTAATGCGTATTTTGAAATCTTTAGTTATCATGACTGAATATTAAATTTACCCTCTTCTGGAATGTGACACCATGTAATTTAATAGAGAGGACCTTCTGAAACATTTGTGCATATCTGTAGAACAACACAGTGTCACAACTAAGAAGTCTGGTACAAATTTGTATATGTATTTCTAAAAATTTGAAAGTTACGTGGCACATTGGTGACATCTTTTGGATAGGGTGTTGCAAACTGTCATTGGAAATTAACTTGTCTGGTCCTGAGTCCAACACATGTGTGTGTCAGCATTATGTGATTATATGGTTGGATGTGACTGTGTTCAGGGGGTCCTGCGGAACCTGCGCAGTAGCAAGGACGTGAACCTCAATGATGGAGATGGGGACAGTCCCTCTCAGGAGAAGCTCACAGGTTCTGACTCGCAGGACCTGGAATCTGGTCACCAACATCGGAAACGAAAAACTTCACAGAACATTCACAGCCATGGCAGCTTCTTCCTACGTGTTGGTGCCATTGGTGAGTTTATGCATGTAAGAGGTTCTTCTGGGCTGTACCACTGTCACACCTTTAGTACCACTACCATTAGCAACAACAAACTTTTCAGTGTGATCCAGTCTACTACATTTCCTGTTGTCATTTCCAGACTGTCCTCTCTCTCACACTGTAATTTACTTTTACTTCACTGAATCCATGCCTTCTTCACAATGCCAGCAGCAAGTATTATATATTCTTATCCAGCGTTTACAGACTAGAATCTCTTCTCTCAGTTTCTTTTTAGAATTAACTTCTGGAACTATGAATTCACATTGAGTAGAATTCATTTGAAGAAGGTTCAGTTCATGTGAAACTTTTTACGATGTCAGACAACCGAAAGAGACAAGTTTTGAACCCGTGATTCTAAGTTTTTTAGCTGTTCAATACAGTATATTCCTTATGCCATGTCACTACAGTAACTATTTAGAACAGAATCTAATGAAGTTTTGGGAGTTAAACCTGTCTTGAACTGCAAGTGTGTTCAAAATATGGCACTGTTTTTAATTACATTTTACATCTCAGATGACTCTGCCAGAATTATGTTGGTTTATTTATTTTAAATACAAGCTGTTTAGGGTAGTCACATGACACAATACGATCTGTCTGTCTTTAAATGTATCGCTTCATCCTACTCTTGCTGTAAGTCGCGTATTTCATATAACCAGAGCACTGGTGTTTATCCGCCTCTATGAACTACATGCGGTATTTACTGAACTTGTTGTTTTGCCCATGTGCCCGTCTGTGTTCTCCCACTTTTTGTGTTTCGGTACCACAAAATCACACCTACTTCTTAGTGTTGCTGCCATTCTAACTTGCCAACTGTCTTGTAGTGTGAAAAGAAAACAGAGTTTCAGAGAACGTACTGTTTCTATTCTCAGGTGAAAATGAGTGAAGGCATATACTCACTCAGGTCTATTAGAAAGAGTTGATGTTTGAGCTAGTGACTGAATTTAAGGTTTTCTAACAGAAACAACTAACTACATGCCTCACCACCTACTTAACTCAGTATGAAAACAGATCTAGAAGCTGCAGAGTCTTCTGGGGATGTGATGCTGTGTTATTGGGTTAGTAGTTGCCAATGTTTCAAAGATCAAGCAATTTGAGACTCTTTAAGCTGAAGATAAAGGCTCTATAATCCTTTGAAACTTTGAGAAGTACTGGTTCAACCACACAGTGACACAAAACTTGTCTCTTCAGCAACACTGCAAGAGAACCTTTAATCTTCAAACAGATCCAGTTTTCAGAACATTGTGTTCAGTTCACAGTTCTAGATACGAGTATTTGAAAAATTTGGAAACCCATGAATTCTATATGTGAATACACCATTGTCAGAATCCATTAGAATTTATTTCTGTTTCTCTTTACGATATTTTAAGTTGCTTTTCAAGTTAATTTTGTACGTAACAAACAAATGTTCCTGCTAGTGGTAGTAGAACTGTCGTTCTGGTCTGTAAGACGTTAACACGAAACTGCAGTAATATAATGGGGTGTCAGTGTGAAGAGCATTTGGATTGGGCACCATGATCTAATGTGTACAGCATTTCAGTCATGTTCCAGCATTTGGATCAGGCACCATGATCTAATGTGTACAGCATTTCAGTCATGTTCCAGCATTTGGATCAGGCACCATGATCTAATGTGTACAGCATTTCAGTCATGTTCCAGCATTTGGATCAGGCACCATGATCTAATGTGTACAGCATTTAAGTCATGTTCCAGCATTTGGATCGGGCACCATGATCTAATGTGAACAGCGTTTGAGTCATGTTCCAGCATTTGGATTGTGTGCTGTAATCTAATGTGTACAGCATTTAAGTCATGTTCCAGAATTTGGATCAGGCACCATGATCTAATGTGAACAGTGTTTTGGTCATGCTTCAACTTTTGGATTGGGTACCATGATCTAATGTGTACAGCATTTGATTCTTGTTCCGGCATTTGGATTGTGTGCTGTAATCTAATGTGTACAGCATTTAAGTCATGTTCCAGCATTTGGATCGGGCACCTTGATCTAATGTGAACAGCGTTTTGGTCATGCTTCAACTTTTGGATTGGGTACCATGATCTAATGTGTACAGCATTTGATTCTTGTTCCAGCATTTGGATTGTGTGCTGTAATTAATGTGTACAGCATTTAATGTCATGTTCCAGCATTTGGATCGGGCACCATGATCTAATGTGAACAGTGTTTTGGTATGCTTCTAACCTTTTGGATTGGGTACCATGATCTAATGTGTACAGCATTTATTCTTGTTCCAGCATTTGTGATTGTGTGCTGTAATCTAATGTGTACAGCATTTAAGTCATGTTCCAGCATTTGGATTGGGCACCATGATCTAATGTGAACATGTTTTGGTCATGCTTCACCTTTGGATTGGGTACCATGATCTAATGTGTACAGCATTTGATTCTTGTTCCAGCATTTGGATTGTGTGTGCTGTAATCTAATGTGTACAGCATTTAAGTCATGTTCCAGCATTTGGATCAGGCACCATGATCTAATGTGAACAGTGTTTTGGTCATGCTTCAACCTTTTGGATTGGGTACCATGATCTAATGTGTACAGCATTTGATTCTTGTTCCAGCATTTGGATTGTGTGCTGTAATCTAATGTTTACAGCATTTAAGTCATGTTCCAGCATTTGGATCAGGGCACCATGATCTAATGTGAACAGTGTTTTGGTCATGCTTCAACTTTTGGATTGGGTACCATGATCTAATGTGTACAGCATTTGATTCTTGTTCCAGCATTTGGATTGTGTGCTGTAATCTAATGTGTACAGCATTTAAGTCATGTTCCAGCATTTGGATTGGGCACCATGATCTAATGTGAACAGTGTTTTGGTCATGCTTCACCTTTTGGATTGGTACCATGATCTAATGTGTACAGCATTTGATTCTTGTTCCAGCATTTGGATTGTGTGCTGTAATCTAATGTTGTACAGCATTTAAGTCATGTTCCAGCATTTGGATGGGCACCATGATCTAATGTGAACAGTGTTTTTGGTCATGCTTCACCTTTTGGATTGTGGTACCATGATCTAATGTGTACAGCATTTGATTCTTGTTCCAGCATTTGGATTGTGTGCTGTAATCTAATGTGTACAGCATTTAAGTCATGTTCCAGCATTTGGATGGGCACCATGATCTAATGTGAACAGTGTTTTGGTCATGCTTCACCTTTTGGATTGGGTACCATGATCTAATGTGTACAGCATTTGATTCTTGTTCCAGCATTTGGATTGTGTGCTGTAATCTAATGTGTACAGCATTTAAGTCATGTTCCAGCATTTGGATCAGGCACCATGATCTAATGTGAACAGGTTTTGGTCATGCTTCAACTTTTGGATTGGGTACCATGATCTAATGTGTACAGCATTTGATTCTTGTTCCAGCATTTGGATTGTGTGCTGTAATCTAATGTGTACAGCATTTAAGTCATGTTCCAGCATTTGGATCGGCACCATGATCTAATGTGAACAGTGTTTTGGTCATGCTTCACCTTTTGGATTGGGTACCATGATCTAATGTGTACAGCATTTGATTCTTGTTCCAGCATTTGGATTGTGTGCTGTAATCTAATGTGTACAGCATTTAAGTCATGTTCCAGCATTTGGATCGGGCACCATGATCTAATGTGAACAGTGTTTTGGTCATGCTTCACCTTTTGGATTGGGTACCATGATCTAATGTGTACAGCATTTGATTCTTGTTCCAGCATTTGGATTGTGTGCTGTAATCTAATGTGTACAGCATTTAAGTCATGTTCCAGCATTTGGATTGGGCACCATGATCTAATGTGAACAGTGTTTTGGTCATGCTTCACCTTTTGGGTTGGGTACCATGATCTAATGTGTACAGCATTTGATTCTTGTTCCAGCATTTGGATTGTGTGCTGTAATCTAATGTGTACAGCATTTAAGTCATGTTCCAGCATTTGGATCAGGCACCATGATCTAATGTGAACAGCGTTTTGGTCATGCTTCAACCTTTTGGATTGGGCACCATGATCTAATGTGTACAGCATTTGATTCTTGTTCCAGCATTTGGATTGTGTGCTGTAATCTAATGTGTACAGCATTTAAGTCATGTTCCAGCATTTGGATGGGCACCATGATCTAATGTGAACAGTGTTTTGGTCATGCTTCACCTTTTGGATTGGGACCATGATCTAATGTGTACAGCATTTGATTCTTGTTCCAGCATTTGGATTGTGTGCTGTAATCTAATGTGTACAGCATTTAAGTCATGTTCCAGCATTTGGATTGGGCACCATGATCTAATGTGAAATGTTTTGGTCATGCTTCACCTTTTGGATTGGGTACCATGATCTAATGTGTACAGCATTTGATTCTTGTTCCAGCATTTGGATTGTGTGCTGTAATCTAATGTGTACAGCATTTAAGTCATGTTCCAGCATTTGGATTCGGGCACCATGATCTAATGTGAACAGTGTTTTGGTCATGCTTCACCTTTTGGATTGGGTACCATGATCTAATGTGTACAGCATTTGATTCTTGTTCCAGCATTTGGATTGTGTGCTGTAATCTAATGTGTACAGCATTTAAGTCATGTTCCAGCATTTGGATCGGGCACCATAAATCTAATGTGAACAGTGTTTTGGTCATGCTTCACCTTTTGGATTGGGTACCATGATCTAATGTGTACAGCATTTGATTCTTGTTCCAGCATTTGGATTGTGTGCTGTAATCTAATGTTTACAGCATTTAAGTCATGTTCCAGCATTTGGATCAGGCACCATGATCTAATGTGAACAGCTTTTTGGTCATGCTTCACTTTTGGATTGGGTACCATGATCTAATGTGTACAGCATTTGATTCTTGTTCCAGCATTTGGATTGTGTGCTGTAATCTAATGTGTACAGCATTTAAGTCATGTTCCAGCATTTGGATTGGGCACCATGATCTAATGTGAACAGTGTTTTGGTCATGCTTCACCTTTTGGGTTGGGTACCATGATCTAATGTGTACAGCATTTGATTCTTGTTCCAGCATTTGGATTGTGTGCTGTAATCTAATGTGTACAGCATTTAAGTCATGTTGCAGTATTTGGATCAGGCACCATGATCTAATGTGAGCAGTGTTTGAGTCATGTTCCAGCTTAGGGATTGAGTACCATGATCTAATGTGAACAGCATTTGGGTCATGTTGCAGAATTTGTATTGGGTACCATGACCTAATGTGAACAGCGTTTGAGTCATGTTCCAGCATTTGGATTGGGTACCATGATCTACAATGGGCTGGAATGTGGAGCATTCTTTGAGATCCCGTTCACATCACCATGCTACCAGATCTTGCGGGGCATCAACCCTGTGCTGCAGATGATTTTCACATTCATGCAGATGTACTTCATCTTTATGAACTCACGGGTAAGTTCCATGATGTCTGTCATGACAATTTAATGTACATTTAAGTTACATTACAATTTACCGTTAATAACAAACCCAAGTAGTGGGCACTGTGAAAAGCAAAGGAGTTATACCTTACACTTCTGACTTGACCTTCTCCAAGCAGTTTTGCCCCTTTAGGCATTTAAATAGGATTCCAAGGTTGTGAAGTGTGTTGTTTTAAGAAGGTGTCAAAGGGTTATCATAAATTCATAAGAAGGTGTAATTTTGAGATTGAAGTACTTTGGTGTTGGCAGGGCAACTTGACATGCCATTTCATTATCATAAATTATTTGTTCCTATTGTTAGTTTAATATTATTATCATTGTTTTGACACAGTAGTTTTACACAATTTCACTGTCTCTTTGCCAAGTAGTGTTATATTGAAGATTCCTTTTTTTGGGATATGTTGCTGCATCACTGGGTAATCAGACTCAGACCTTTTGAAGGCACAGTTTTCCTTCGAAAAGTCAGTGATCAGTCACCCCGTGATGTGGTAACATATCCCAGAAAAACAGAGCCCTCAACCACACCACCATGAAAACCTTAAGACTTGCATAGCACACTTTCTCAGATTTCATATGGTGAATTTATTTTCATTTTTTTGTCATGCAGTAGTTTTGTATATCCAATTAGCATGATGTTTACTGAGGCCTAGTAACAACATTAGCTGCATATGTCTAGTTAGCATGACATATTTGAGCTCAGATATTTGAGTATTAATTCAATGAGTTTTCTTCTTAGCATGATGTTTGATTAGACCAGTAACTGTACACTAATTTGACATGCATTAATTTGACTATTCCAGTTAACAGTGCAGGAAGTTGGTATGTGTGTTGCAGTTGAACATACACCGTTTCAAGGTGCTGGCACGCTTCGGACTGATGCACATTGTGGCCACCAACCTGTGTGTGTGGATACGGACGCTGGTACTGGAAAGCATAAAAGAGATCAGCAACAATGATAACCGCAAGTACCTGTCAATAACTGCTGGCACCACTGCTGCCACCACCACCACCACCACCACAGCCATGCTGATGCCAGACCAGCGCCTTGGTCAGTGTCCATTTGATATTACTTTTCTAGTCACAGACCAGTTAGAATCATTAACATTTGTATTGATTTAAATGTCTATATATCTCTTCCACACTGTCTTATGCTGAAGTGTTGAATACATGGCTGTTTACCTTCACAATTATCTTTGTGCTTAGACGCAAAAAACTTCACCTTTTTCCTAAAACCAGCTATTTGTGGCTCAAAAAATTTGTTAAATAACAAATGATGAAAGAAATTCAGCCTGTCATATACTATAATTTCTCAGTTTGTGTTAATGTTCTTTTAATGTGTCAGAATTTTACTTAAATCTTTAGAATCCATATGTAAAACCTGCTTTAACATTACATAACTCTGCATGGCCTTTGTCATTGTGACACTGTTTTTCACCTGTGTGGTAGGAATGAATGTTTAAGTATTATACAGATGAAATTAAGACTTAAATTTAAGGGTTAAATAATTACTTGGTTGTTTCATTTACAGTTTGAAAATAAATTGAACATGACAGCCTAGATTATGTGAGATATTGTGTGACGTATGAGGTTGCTAAACTGCTTCACTAGTCTCCACTTTTGCACTTACTTTGCTTCTCTCATTTAGTACTGAAAGTTACTGAAATTTCATAACTTTGGGTGTTTGAAAATGCAGACATAAATTACTGGCAATTGCGAGGCTGATGAAAACTATAAGGATTGCAGAAATTAATGTCTGAATTTAAAGTATTTGAAAAAATCAGTACATAGCTATATCTCTAAAAGCCTGTAGTGTAAACTGTGCTCTCTTTGCCAAGCCTGGGTGAAATCTGTTGGAAAAATTATTAAATATTTCAGTGACCACTAAGGTGTGGCTGCTTCAATTACAATAGTCATCATTAACAGTGAATTTGTTAAAGTCCTCATGCAGGTAGATGAGAGGAAATAGCTCATACATGTCTTGGTAAGTTCTCTTCCTGCCTCTTGTCTTTTATTGTCTTGAGTGTGCAATAGAGAGCAGCACTTAGCAGGAGGCTTATGCTTTTTCACACAAGGATTTTACAGTATTCTGTCTTCCCTTTCTTTTCTTTTTTTGAATTGCTGTACATTTTTACATTTTGCTCTGTGTACATAGCTTCTTCATACTGCACACTTCTTTCTCCTATTTCTACATAAATCTGTGAAAATAATGAGAGGTTGCCAGTCATTTTTCAACACAAACCAATACAAATATATGGAGAACTGAGATGTGAGGTTCTTACCACAGCAGATGTTAAGATTACGTTTCGAAGGAGAACATCTTGTTGTGCAAAATATTAACTAAAGATGATAATTTCAGTTTTACACAAATTCTTGTCCCTGTATTACGAATGTACGACAGTAGACAGATTACATGTTTTGGCTTGCTGATATTAACACTTTCACTGCAGGGTATTTAAATCCCCAAGGGTGTTAAATTGCCAGGGATTTATTGAATGTTAAACAACTAGTGCGTCGTCTTATAAATTATAAAATATAATTATATATAAAATTATATATAAAATGCATTTATTTTTTCTAGTTGTCAGCTAGGGATTACTAAAGATGTAAAATATGTTTCCGGAAAGAACTTATTGTGTGCGTGGCCTATGTAAGGCAAAAGAGCAGAGTAAATTTTAGATCGACTAAGGTCGACGCTGGCAAATTAAAACATAAATACTTAAAACGACCATGGTCGACTTTGGCAGTGAAAGTGTTAAGCCATCTTCAAGTCTGGCCCACCAGTATACATGCAGAAACTTGTTATTTTACACATACCATGTATGGAATATTGAGTTCCCAGACTTTTAAAAAGCATATGGCAAATATAGACACATATATAATGGTATTGTTATTAATTAGTTGATTGTAAAATGATTTGTGAAATGTTCAAAATCCAAGCTAAGTGTCTGTCATTTATTTTTTATCATAATAACTAATTTTAGCCTTTAGACTACCAGAGTGGGTATTTAAATTTTAGTAGATGGTTTACAAAAAACATGAGGATTATTTGAATAGGAAAGGATAAATTGAAATAAAGCGGCATTTTGTGGAAAATAAAACGGAGATTATGCAGCACGTCTTGTTGCCTGAATATATAAAATGAATTTCTAGGGATGTTTCCCTACGTGTCTTCACATACGCGAATACAGGTCTTTAATGACTAGTTCTATATTTATCTTGATATAGAACCATTATATGTTGTTATGGGGCGCGCGGTGGCGTAGTTGGTTGAGGCACTACGCTACAAACCGGAACGTTGCGGGTTCGATTCCCGATGGGTGTCATTGGAATTAATTCATTGACATAATCGTTTCGGTCGCACTATGGCCCTGGGATCGACTCAGCCTCTAACAGAAATGAGTACCAGGAATATTTCCTGGGGGGTAAAGGCGGCCGGTGCGTAGGGCTGACAACCTTACCACCTTCATGTGCCGATTGTCTACAAATCTGAGAGCCTCAACCTCCTGGACCCCTCAGGGCCTGTCTAGGCCTGTAATGGGGTTGCTTTACCATTATATGTTGTTATAATGACAAATTCTACATCCAATGATTTGTTACCTATTAAGGATCTCTAGAATGTATGATAATAAATAAATAAATAAATAAAAGGTTAAAGCATTAGTCGAATTGTGTCTGTGTGGTAGTTGTGATCTTTGTAATGATTACAGTTACAGTTTAAAGAACATGTTACAACTACCACATACGTTGACACTACTGTTTCATAATTGGATAATAACAGAAAAAAACTAGATGACACCTGGCTTGCATTTTAAACCTTTCATAGACCAATTTACATCAAATTAATAACAAGAGAATTGTATATGTCCACATTTACCACAAACTGTATAAAAGTTTGTTATCTCAACCTTCCCTACACACATAAACAATAATGGTACCAACAAATGCACACAAATATACTACAATTATTTTTATACACACATTGAACTGCTACATGTTTCGGCCAACCATGTGGCCATCTTCAGTGATATAAAATACAAAAGTTAGGTACATTAGAAGTATAAAAGGAAACTATAAAAGTATCAGAACCATTGCAAAGGTGTAATTACAATCGTACGAACCAATAGTTTAAAAGTACGTAAATATAAGTTATTATGATAAGAATGTGTTGATATGGTTGGATGGTATACATAGAAGTTTTCCATTAGTAATTCACCATCCGAGAGAAAGGGTCATGTTTTGGATTGTATGGTAAACCACGCTGTGCTGTATATATATTCGATTAATGCACGCATCATGGATCATATAAAGCTTCTCTATACTGCATGTGTCACAAAAAAACTCCTGTGTTTATTCTTGTGGGCCAAACCTGAAGATGGCTTAATGTAAAAAAGCCGAAACATATCGACTGTCGACTTCTGTATATTTGTAATAGAGGAATAAAAATGTACGTCAAACTAAATTATCTTTTTCAGTTAAGATTACAGTTTGTACAGTTTGCTGTGATGTGATATCATGTAGTTTGGTGGATAGGTATCAACGTTCCACAGGAAGCTGCTGCATCCATCTTCAGTGTAGAAGTGTTTGGTACCTTCTTCCAACTACGTCGCAGCACATCACAGCAAACTGTTGTCTTCTTGTGTGGAGAATTACCATCAACACAGGATTAGAATGAGGCCTTTGCTCGTCTGTGATGTTACACCTCACAGATTGGTAGTCAGTTACCGACATTTCAGCACAACCTATCGGTCTCATCATCAAGGGTGAAGCAGTCCAAGAAGAATGGCTTGACTAGTCAAAACCTTTCAATGAATTATTTTGATTTTTTACTTCTTCGTAAATGGTTAAATTGATAGGATTTTAGTTCCCCTAATAATTTAGTTTTGAATTATTGGAACTCAAAATTGTGTTAAAATATTTAGTGGGACTGCTAAACACTGTGTTCCACAGGCCTAGAGTTAATGGGGATTCCAGAGGGTGGCTTTGGAGATAATGCAAATAAGGTACATTGAGAAGGAATTCAGCAAGGATTTGATTGGAGGTAATGTGGCAATGTGTTGGATCTTGGAAGGCTGTCACACATGCAGGAAACATCAAAAGATCTCTGGGGTTTAGTTAAGTCTTCAGGGTTATAATCATTTTTATTACCTGCTTTAAGTTTCAATACCGTGTCACTTCACCCACAGAATGTGCTTAGAGATTCCATTTTGGTTCACAAAATAAACACCAGTTGTTTCTCCAAACAACATTAAATGCTGAGGTATCTGTTCTTCTGGAATATGATGCCATGTCACTGATTAATTGGTTCCACACATTTTGATAGCAACACATTTGACTCAATATGTCAGGAATTATTCACCCAGTAGCACAGAATCATATCCCAGAAAAATGTATACATCAGTTACAACACTGAAAAGACCTAAAAAAAACTCACAATATTAACTGCTCTTTGTAACAGAAATGTGGTGTGTTTTCTTGGAGGTGGGACCCAAACTTGTGGATTCTGTTTATATGATGCTGGAAATTTATGGTGTCAATGAAGTTTATTTTCTTAATTTTTCGAAGCCTGAATTTCATGTAAATGTATAAAACTTCAGTTTATACTTCACAGAAAACACTGCAACTTCATTATGAAAACACACTGGTTAATGCTGTTCAAGGAAATAACCGCTGTTTATTGTGAGGATCTTGAGAGACACATAAATACACTGTGTGGGGAAAATACAGTTTTTGAATGTTAAATCTTATAGTGCATATTGTGACCGCTGGTTATCAAAATTTAGAAATGTCATCACTACCTGTCAGTGTTCTGCATGACAGACTGTTAAATTGTCCCACACAGAGAACTTACGCATGCTGACAGCTGCTCCCTCTGTCGCTGCGGCTACGACTACTACTGCCACCACCATGGCCCAGCTTACAACCAGCATGCTGGCTACCTCATTGGCAGCACTGCAAACCACTCTGTCCTCCACAAGCAGCAGCACGACCACCACACCCAGTATTACCACCACGGTCACACCCAGCACTACGACTACAGCTAGCACAACTACGCCTATGCCTTATCCCCATATCTTTGGCATCGAGGATTACTCTGTTGGTGAGGGCTGCATTCTATACATGTAGTCTAGCCAACATTATTAACACACCGTGGGTCTTACAGGCAGTCTTTCTCATTGCATAACTGCACATGTCAGATTTTTCCTCTGTTTTGTTTCCTTGCATGGAGCTCTAATGTAGTTGCATGATGAAAACAAATTATTGCTGTATTTGTGTCAGAGAAAGACATTTCCTTTAATAAATACGTGCTTTCTTAAGACTAACAGAATTTAGTTCACTAAACCTGACAACATCTAAAATGATCATGTCTATACACCTAAGCATTAACTGTTCTGTGTTATATGTTAACTTGTGGTGGATACTGTACCTGAATCATTGCAATGTTGTTTCCGTAGGAGTGGTGGTATATTTTAAACACTGGGTGCAATACAAAGACAGTGTGATTTTGTCTTTGTTGTGTACAGGATTTGTGGCCATTGAACGTAACTTCTGAGTCCATGTACTATTAGCGTCCTTGTCCCATTTTCTGTTTAACCCATGGTGTTACCCTTATTTTCTATAGTCCGTAAGTCACTGTTTGTAAAGAAAGTTAGGGAAAGTATTGCATTTTCTGGACCATAAGAGGCATTCTAGTGCCTTCTAAAAATCTTCATGCATCTTGTATTCCAGTGCACCTTTATGCTCCATAAAATGCAGTAGTTGCATATCTATTGACCCAATATATGTAATGCAGATTGGCCGTCTGTGTCAATTACAATCTCAGTTGCTTTGTTTCATCCAAGTACTGTATTTTTCTCATATACATACAGACTACAGCACTACAGCATGTAATTCTTTTAAGGAGCCTATTGCTTGCAAAATGACAGGTTTTATCTTCTGTTACTTTTAATTGAGAGTTAAATGTAAAGAAATAGCCTGATTCCATTTTCATAGCTGTTGAATACTCAGGTTGAGATCTGGAGACTGAGGAATATTGGCTCGTAATCTGGGTATCATTCCCAACAACTTGATTCAGCTCCATTATTTATTAATGTGTTGCATATATTGTGTAGTGTTGAATGACAGGGTGATTAGTAAGCAATGAGTTATAAAAATGTGGAAGAAAGTGACCATGACAATAAAATGCAAATTAGTTCATGGGTTAATACAGTGGACTTAATGCACAGATCACCACATATTCAAATTCCAATTTACTCACTATTTTATTGCTTGCAATTGTAAAATGTTTAGTAATAGTAACAGTAGTAGTAGTAGTAGTAGTAGTAGTAGTAGTAGTAGTAGTAGTAGTAAGGGTTGCCAGGTTTCTCTTTAAAAAAAGGAAGATTTTTGTCAACAAAATTAGTTTTAAAAAATACAAGAAAATTCAAATTGTCTTATATTTTAATTGTACTTATCTTGACATTTTGCCCTTTTTAACATTTGTTTATCCTGTTTTACATACTGAAAACAATGTGAAGCTTATGGGAAAAACGTAGGACCTGGCAACCCTATATTATTATTATTATTATTATTATTATTATTATTAGTATTAGTAGTAGTAGTAGTAGTAGTAGTAGCAGTTGTTGTAGTTGTATTAGTATTAGTAGTAGTAGTAGTAGTAGTAAGTAAAGAAAATAGTTGATATGTTGGTTGGTTAGTTTAGTTAGTTAGTTAGTTAGCTTTATTTTAGGTTAAAACTGTGAGACATTACTATGAAGTCCCAAATTATATTACTGTGCATCACAGTTATTGCATAAAAAGAGACGCCATCACAAACACCAATCAGTTTCTAACATCATTTAATAAATGTCATACATGTTTCACTCAATATACATGATAATCAGGGAGACATTTATGGCTCAACAAGGAGCACTGCTGAGGCTTACATTCAGTAATGCATAGTTACAACATGGTAAAATGTTATGGTATTTTACGGTATTCGTTGAATATAATTTGCATAAAAATATTGTTGTAGTGTTCCATTTTCAACTGTGTATCCATCTCCTACATAAGTCACAAAGAACGCACACCCAGCTGTGAAGCCAGTAACCATCTATTATTACTTCAAAATGTTTTAACTCATTTTGTGTAATATGATGCTAATATCATGATATGCAGTGTATGTTTTGGAGGTCATAACTGAAGTTTTGAATATTTGTTGTTTGTTTAATGCCTCCATATATTGCTTGTGTTGACTTCTTGGCCTTTCATATATCACCTATTTTGCCCACTTAGGAAGGGTGTAGTATCTCAGGTGGGGCACTGATAGGGGGAGCATGAGAATGGTGGTCATCAGGGGAACTTTGTAGGGCGTGAAGAATTCAGTCTGTGGACAGTTCTGATTGGAGGTCGAACTCTGAACAACATGAATCAGAGACCAGTGTCTTAACCATGACCACCACTTTCCATTAGCTTTGAATATTGTGTAGTTGAGTTCAAGTCTTTCAATGCAAGCAGTGATTAGCCCACCACAAAAGCAATCACTGATACTGCCTCAGATTTAGGTCAGGTGCCAATTAATGTTAATTTTATATGCATAGTTCCTTTCTTATTATTTTTTAAACTTTTAAACAAATCTCAGCCTAGACAAAACATTTAGGTAAATTTTACATTCCAAGTTTCTGGAGTTAATGGTTTAATGTTATGTAACTAAGAGATTGAACTAGTGATGAAACTATTTTATAGTGAAATAATACTGAGGAATTCATTTGTGTTCCTGCTGAAATAATATTATAACTTCTGTTGGACTTCATAAAATAGTAGAAGTCTTCTTTTCCTGCCAAATAATTATATGCATCATAAGATTTCATGTAAGTGCACACATTCAGATGTAGTCACTGCATTCTGAGTGTGTTAAATAATAATGTAGTTCATAGGAATGATGTACAGATGGCATGCTTGTGTGATGATTCATCCTGTTAAGTCACATACTCATCTTTATAGTCTAACACATTGACATTGTTTGAGTCTTCCTTTTCTGCTATTTTTGCACATTTGCTTCACTACATACTTCTAAGTGCTTGGTAAAATAAACTGCTTCTTTAGCTGCCTGTTGGCCGCATTAAAAATTTCTTCCAATTCTTGACTCTAAGTTAAAAAATGTAAAGTGAAATTTTTAAGTTCCTGCTGTTAGCACTGTTCTTATTTAAACAGTTTTTTAAAGTGAATCACAGAGCACCAATGTAAGTTGGTAGTTGACATAAATTGATACCAGATTTTTAGACACTAACAGTGTAGCACTTTACTAACATAACTCCTGAACCAGAAGATAGTGTTTCATTATCTTGCAGAAGAAATAATAATAGCAGTTAAACTGAAGTTTGAATAGCCAACATATAGTTGTCACATTAATTGAAATGTACCTGATTTAAACTATGGTAAAATCCACTCACAGTTAGTTGTATAAAGGTCAAAATATCAAGATCTGTGATTATACACGATGTTTTGATTGATAACAGAGCAGTGCAATAGAGAAGCCAAAATTGGATACGCTTGAAGTCTCAATGTTGCCCATGTTCCTTGTGTATGTAGTTGAGCCAGCGCAGTCAAAAGTTACTGGGGTGGCACCCTGAAGACTAAGCAGCTCAATGCAAAGAAGTCCTTCTTGCAAATGTAATGGTCACTTAGCTACTCAAGAAACTTTAAAAATGTATGGACTGCAAAAGGTTGTTACTGTGTTAACAACAGTTTCATGTCTTGAGCTACATGAATCCATGCCACACCCTCGAATCCTATTTATTTATGATACGTTTCAGTATTATCTTCACATCTATGCCTAAACCTTCTAAGTGTTCTCTGCCCCATGTGTGCTACATTTCCTGCCTAGCTGTCTCTCCTTTATTTGATCATCTAATAATATTTGGTGGTGGTGGTGAAAGGTAAAAATTATGAAGCTCTTCATTGTGCACTTTTCTCAAACCTCCTATCACTTGCTCCCTCTTAGATCCAAATGTTTTTCTCAGCACTCTGTTCTCAAACACAATCAGTTTATATTCTTCCCTTTGGGTGAGACTTCCGGTTTCAGTGCCATAGAAAATGGCAGGTAAAATTACAGTTTTATATGCTTGAACATTTCAGATTTTAGATAGAGATAGGCTTACAGAAGGTTTTCACCAAATGACAGCAGACATTCCCTAAGTATTATCTGCTCTTAATTTCTTTGTGAATGCAACTTTGATTTATTACTGTTGCTGTTACATTTCTAAAGACAGTAATGCAAAAAATCTAAGTCACAGAAGGTATTTGAGGTGGAAACATCAGTCTGTTTATTCATTTGCTTTAAGTTATTGTCTTAATGTAGTTGTGTTTTAACTGATACAAACTTTATATATTATTGTATATTATGTTTACTGTTGTTTGCTGTTAAAAGTGTGATGTTATCATTAAGTTATGATAATTAACCTGAAACTGTGTCCATACCAGTCAGGATGCTTTTATCTTCAGGAATAACTCCTGCCTGTTGTACACATATATTATACATGTGTTTGTGTTTATTTATTTGTATTTTAACTTTGTTTAGAAGGCTGTTGTATTCCTGTGTCTGTCTTGGACTAAAATTTAGTAGCATGGCATTAAGTGCACAGAATACTTCTATGTGGTTGATTTGGTTCTCAGCATAAAGAATATCCATTCATAAACATCCTTACCTCACTTATCTCTACACTGGAGATGCAGTATATCTTGTTGGTGGTATAAACTGAATTTTTAAACATTATAGGGATGAGCTTGTGAGAATTATATTGATGTTTGGTTGGTAGCTGCAGTACTGTAACACAAGAACTTGTTAAGTTCTTGCTTAACTGAAAGTGTTTCTATTGCAGGGTCTGGCATCCCAACTGAGGCGGAGAACATGGGTAGTCTGTTTCCCGAGGCCCTCACCAGCAATGCCACAGGCGACTCTGCTCCCATTTGTGGCCGTGTCAATATCATGGGCTCCATTGTGCAGGACTCTGCCCCATACCTCTTCCCATTTATCATAGAGTACAGCCTGATTGGGGCAGCTGTCATATACGTGATGTGGAGGCACATAGGGCGTAGTCCCAGGTCAGCAGTTCTGTTCATACCTTCCATGCTAGCAGTGTAATAAGTAGTAACTCTTAATATCATGCCTTGAATGTCTAGACCAGTGGTATTCAACCTGGGGTACACGTACCCCTGGGGGTACGCAAAGACATCTTAGGGGGTACGTAAAATTAAAAATAAATAAATAAATGTATTATTTCATGATAAACACTGAATAATCAGGGCCAGATTTAGGATTAGCCACAAGAGACCCGGATGTAATGACATGTGATTTGGGAGCGCCATCTTTTTCTCTCTTTCTCTATCCTTTATGCGATTCTTATCTGGGCGGCTAGTTTCATTTTATTCCACATAGTGCATATAATTTTGCTTTGCTAAAATACCTTTGTTGCTTTATTAATTTTTATATGATAGGCAATAACATATTTTTTAATTAATAGCTTGATTCTCCTTTTTCTCATTTAAAACTTATTATTTAATACATTATTTTGGATGTAATTTATTTAACTTATCTTAGGTGTAGATTGTAGACTATGTATAACTTGAATTATGCACCAACAACTTTGGGGGTACAAAGTCGAAGAAAAATTATATCTTGGGGTATGCGAACAAAAAAGGTTGAATACCACTGGTCTAGACTCAATGGGAAGCCACTTTATTTCATAGAATAACATGGTACATATTTGAAACCCCCTGCACTAAAAATGAAATATTGTTTTAACCTTTATCCTGCTGGGGTAGGTATTTAAATTTTAGTGCATGGTTTATGAAAAACATATTACTTGAACAGACGAAGATAAAATTATGAAATTAACAGCATTTTGTGGAAAATTAAATAGAGATTATGCAGCATGTCTTAAAAAATGCAGTCAATTTCACTGTTGCCTAAATATATAAAATGAATTGCAAATGTAGGTCTTTAAAAGCTAAAATGAAAGTTAATCTCATTTGGAATGTTCATGGACATTATCATACTTGTGGAACCAAGCTCTTCTTGCTTTCACTAAACTGCTAAATCATGTAGCCATGTGATCCAACGTGCACGAAATTACGAGTGTTGTCGGTTTATGGACAAAAAAAAAAATCAGTAATGCCTTATAATTTCTGTTAATCTGTTAGTTTAGAACTTAATGTATCAGTAAAAATTAAATTCTTCATAACAGAATTTAAAATTCTGCCATAGTAGACATCCCAAATATAACTTGTATACATGAATGCGAGGTGTAAATATTTTTTATAAATTTTGATTTGAAAAATGGGAGAGGGTGGGTTTCTTTAAAATGACATGCAAATTTAAACATTTTATGTACAGTTATTTTTCTGAAAATTGAAATTATGAAGGGGGGATCACCTTATTCTTGGGTAAATATTTTCACTGTCTTCTGTGACTAGCATCTTCCCATTCCCTGCTTGTCCCTCAAGGAGTTGTGGTACAACTGTGCCAGTGCTACCATATTCACAAGAAGACAGCAAGCAATTCCTCAGTCTCCATGCCAGCCAGAGTAAGTGCTGGTAGATTTTGTGAACCCTGCTTATGATGTTTGTTGTTCTGCAGGTATGTCGCTGAAGAGGACTTGGAGCACCGCCTGGAGGTGATGTTGTCTCGCCGGGCTGTAGCCATGGCACATGCCCAGCAGCATGGACGTGTGGACTGTGTTGGGGCTAGTAAGGGCCTCTTTTTTGGGCTGCTGCTTCTTGTGGGATCACTGATTTGCTTGATCCTGTTCTTTGTATTAATACACCACCCTGAGCTCGGGACTCTTGCCATCTACCTGGCTGATGTGTCCCACTGTGTCCTCATGGCTCTCAGCATTCTGGCTATCATTGTGGGTTTCATCCGGTAAGACATACCAATGTGACATCATGATATTACAGCCCTCTTTATCGTCTGATGTACATGTATGCCTTGTTTTATGCCCGTTTGTTGTACACCTTTTTGTTTTAATGCCCCTTACCAATTTTACCACCACTTCTTAATTTGCACTTTATCACTTTCAGTTTAACGCCCTTTGTTTAGCCTCATTTTTTTATGCTAACCCCTTATTTCTGATGGGAATATCATTTTTGATTTACACCCACTTTCCAGAAACACAACTAGGGTGTAAAACAAGGCGTTGGTGTACTACAGTTTAAGGACAGGTGTGCACTTATTCCATTCCATTCAGCTCAGCTTAACTCAGGCATTTGTCCACACACACTGCTTCAGGCCCATTTCAACTACTGATGAAAAGGAAGCATAGGCCCTAATTTTTGATGCACAAAATTTGTTCCAAGTACAGAGAATTTTTTTTTAATGAAAGACTGAGCACTGCAGAACAGGCAGCATCATCATTCACTATGCAACAGTGATGTTATCCACCCTATGCCAGGCAGATAATGCTATAAGCAAGTCCTCTCTGTAATACTGGGTGTTAACAAACACTCCATGAGGGGGTTCTGCTTTAAGCTAGGCACTCTGTAGAATGAACACAGAATTTCTCCATCTGTTTTATGATTTAACAAGGAATGACAAAATGATTTTCAAATACTTCCATGTATCATACTGCAAGTTCTTTCATCTTGTGGTTATAGACTTTTATCCCTAAAGAAATAACAGACATAATTCTGTGACACACTTTTTCAATGAAGCAATTAGCAGACTTTGAAGTGAACACTTGTTTCTTTAATTTTGTGGTTAGTTACAGTATATTTGTTGTGCACAATAAGCATAATTGCATTTGCTTATGCTGGGTGGGTTGATCTCATGTTTACAAACTTCAAACACTGGGTGTGTTCCATCTTTTTGAATTTCACACAATTTAATACAATTGATTTCATCTTGCTCTGTTTATTCACAAATATTGAATTCCTAATTTCTTTAACACTGATCTCCTGGAAGAGTTTGGAGGTGTGGGAAGTTTCAAAAATTTGAACAACCCACTTTTACTGATTAGTTGAAAAAGTGAAAATAATTAATTATAATAAAGGCAGAAATTTTAAAGGAATTTAAATGTATTGTAATGCAAAGTTATATAAATCATTGGATGAGTACTGATAATTGTTACATCAGCCTTAAACGTTTGGTTTGCTCGAAAAAGAACCAGTTTTTCCTCTGTATTTGTACCGGTATGTAACTGATCTGCACCCTTGTTTACCCTTTCACCATCTGATTCTTTGAGGCAGGTTCTCTTATCAGACCTGGTCAGTATTTTGAAGTTAGTGTTCTGTTGCATGTGATTCAGACATATGCTAAGAGGTGGCAGCATCGTGCAAAAATTTAATTGTCAGCATTTTCTGCTGATGTTGTACAACTGTGCAGTGCAGCAGGATAGTTATTATGTTAGCCTTAACCCAATCATCTCAGCTGAATGCTCTGGTCATCATTTGTAAGGTTCTACATAAATGCTTGTAGTCAACCACTTCTTTTATAGATGGCATTCACTTATACATTTTTCAGTCTTACAAACCTGTTGCTTATGAAAATCCCCCTTTACTTAAGCATCTGTTTTGAGGTTTACCACTCAGAAACAACATATTTGGACAATATACATGGTAAGTACATCCCAAGAAGGGACAATTAAATTTGTGTGCTGAATTAGTTTTAAACCAGAGGTGATTCCATTAAACAGTTATTTTGCCTGACAAAACTGTATAATTTTACCTCTAGTTTTGTATTGGTGTGAAACTTCGTCTATTACAGTAAGGAAATAATTCAGACTAAAGATGTTAGAGAACAGGGTGCTGAGGAAAATACTTGGACCTAAGAGAGGAAGTGAATGGCGGTTAGAGAAAACTGCATAATGAGGAGTTTCATAATTTGTACTCTTCACCAAACATTGTTGGGAGTGATCAAGCCACTGAGGATGGGGCATGTAGCATGCATGAAAGAAATCAGGAATGCATACACAATTTTGTTTGAGAAACCTGAAGAGAAGAGATCCCTTGGAAGACCTAGGTGTAGATGGAAGAATAATATTAAGTTATGTCATAAATAAGTAGTGAGCGATGTGGATTCATCTGGCTTAGGATAGTTCATTGCCAAGCTTTTTGAACATGGCAGTGAACTTCCTTGAGCAGTGGAATGACTCTTAACTTTTCAAGAAGGGCTTGGCTCCATGTGTTTAGTTAATTGCTTACTGCACAGCAGAAGCACAAGTAGTCTGAATTTTAACTGACAAATTCTTGCACTGTAAATTTTGAGAAACACCATGCAGGGTTCAGATAGTTGCAAAGGAAATGTGAAACCCTAAGACATGGGTGATTTCTTTACAACATGCTGCAGAAAGCTGATGCCCTCCTCAGTCAAAAAGAGCAGTGATCACTGATTCTGTGTTTGTTACTACACAGGGTCCAGAGCCTCAAGTTCCGTGCCGAGCAACAGAGCGACCTCAATGACATCCTGCTACGTGTGTCAGCATTTGGCTTGTTTGTATATGCAGTGTTCAGTGTCATTGCTGGGTCTCTTGCATTTACTCATGAACCTAACCTCCTGGTGATGATAACTGGCCTCCTGTCCATCGTGCAGGTCAGAGTTCAATCATTGTCTCAGAACACTAGCATGACACAGGATATTTAAGAATAAAAATCAGATAACACAGTTGAATTGGCAGAATACCTGCCATGTATTTGGGATATCCCAGATGTTATGATCTTGGCCTGCACAATAACTGTCTTGACGTACTGTGGTTTTCCTCAGTCTCTCAAGATACATGCAGGCTATTACCTTGACTCAGGCCACAACCACTTCCTTCCACATTCTTCAACTTCATTACACACTAGTCCAGGATAGCACAGTTTGTATAGTGACTCACTACAGGCTGAACAGTCTGAGGATCGAATCCCGGTGGTTGTGAGATTTTCCACACCCATCCAGACCAGCCCTGGGGCCCACCCAGCCTCCTGTACAATGGGTACTGGGTCATTCCCGGGGTAAAGTGGCTGGGGCGTGGCGTTACCTACCCCCATCTAGTGCCAAGGTTAAAGAATGACCTCTACTCACCCTCTGCGCCTTTGAACTTTACCTTTACCTAGTCGTGCTACCATTCCATTCTATATAATCTGATGTACTGACAACGATTCTAAGTAAAGACACAGTGCAAAGAGAAGTCTACCATTGTATTCAAAATTGCATGGTTCTATGACATTTTCTGCACGATGAGGTTGATTGGCTTGACAAATCTGATTCATGGCATGTAAATTAAAATGTTGGTATTACTGTCCATATTGCCATGAGGTGAATGTGAATGTTCTACTCTTGCTTCTTCATTTGGTTCTGATTATGGCTCAGAATTTACTGTTCTTTGTCGATATATGAATCATTATCCAGTTTGCATCCATAACTGCTGTCATGTCTAACGGAATGGTCATCACAAGCACACCTGTTAGCAAAACATGAAAGATTGCCTGAAGTTGTTCCAGCTACCACCTATGAGAAATACTGTGATACTGTATGGTTAATAAAATTTATAGCATGCAGGTAACATCTAGAGTCCAGTGAAAGTTTTTTTTTTTTTTTGTAGAAGAGAAATACCAATAACAATTATACTTTCCTAGATCAAGCAACTTGAAGTGGGAAGGATACGTATTAGATAAATAGAATCGTAAAGTATTTATTGAGCTTTGAACTAAAGTGTAATAGTTTCCACAAGGGCTGCCCATTCATGATCAAGAAGCTAGGGAGCCAAATTACTGTATTTACAAATATTTTGAAAATGTTACATTGCACATGCAATACTTCAAACACTCATATTGGCTGGGTGTGCCTAGGTGGTACTGCAACTACTGTTTATAGCTGATGTGGCACGCCGTCGTGTCCACCTGCCAGAGCATGACCGCAGCAAGCCCGGGCGCCAGGTGGTAACATTTCTGCTCATCTGCAACGTTACCATGTGGGTGATCTACACATTTGAGGCACAGAAGGTCATCGCCAACCCAGTTCAGGTTTGTAGATAGACCAGTAAAAGTGTAAATCTCAGCAGGGTTCTTGGTTACCATGACTGCGTTGTTCTGTGGTTTTCTGTCACACTAGCAAAATGCCTAGGTGCATGTTCAACTGTATCACAGCCGCCACCTCCAATGTATTAACACGGTATAGAAGAAAGTTTATTTAGTTCTGACTACTGCAGGCTATAACAAGAACCTTATGTGATTGCAGTTGAATTTCTATGGGTTCCTGGCCTGGGTGATTGTTCAGCGGGTGACATTACCACTGTGCATCTTCCACCGGTTCCACTCAGCTGTGACACTGGCAGAAATCTGGAAGACTAGCTACAAGGCCCGCCTGGAGTAGCGTCGAACCAACCGGTAATTCATTTGTCACGGCAGCTATATCACGTGCAAAAGAACAGAACTTTGTCTTCGATTTCTTTTCGATTCGGTGTTATAAGGTGGGATAAATTCCTCAGCAGTTTTATTATCCTTGTAAGAGTTCGTTCTGTGTAAAGTGTGCTGTGCTCGACAGGCACCACAGTGTTGAGAGAAGCTGCTTCTGATGATGTGGGTCTGGCTTCACTCCACAGTACTCAGTATTGCTGAGCGGAGTTATTCTGTCTGACCACCTGACCTGTCATTTGGAAGAAATGTCACTGTGCATGTCTGCTCCCATGTTTGACACAGAGAGAGAGAGAGAGAGAGTCAGCTCACAGCGAAAGCATTTTTAACTAGCATTTAATATTAATAAGCTTATTTATTATAATTACTAATATTGGCAGCTCAGTCATGTAGCAGTCAATATTGGTGATGTTTGGTGTAGACTGCATCTGATACTGCAGTGTGGTTACGCACACGTTGCAGCTGAGGCATTTGCCAGATTCAGTCGCAAAGTTTCAGACTTTTACCCTGTGGTTCTCCAAATACAGTATATAAAATATAACAGCTCTGTGAGGCATATGGTAGCATGATGCCCTGAAGAAGCATCACTGACACCTTATTAAATGTAACTCCAGCTTTAAGAGATGGGGACTGGGTACTGCTGTTAATTTCATGGCAGTAGTATCGGTTTCACTGTGGCGAATATCTTTTTATCAATTCACTCTGTACAGTTATGTGTATACTCTCAATTTGTGGACCACTTTGTTCATATACATAAGACGAAAGAGTTTTTCTTTCTCACTTGGCTTTTAAATTTATTTCAAGATTGGAAACTATAGTACAAAAAAGATGGAATACATAGAAATTTGCTGTTGTATTTTTTAAATACACAAGATATCACCGCTTGTACATTGATAGCCCATTTGTCGTCAGTGTGTTCATTGTATAGAGAATTATATATATGGGCCCATTTTCTGTGTACTTTTTTGGAAATGTTGCCTCAAAGACATTTGAAGCACATTTTCAATGATTGACCAAGAAACCTTGTGTCGCATTTCTGTCATTAATTTAAATATTTCACTGCCGTACTATTACCTACTATTACCGTATTGCTACTGTTCAGAAACTGAGTGTGATTTGTAATGACACTTAAAATCCCATTAGCATATGTCAGCAATCTGATTCCTGTTCACTTGGTGATGGATAGACAGGGCTGCTGTCCGCTGGGTTGACACCTGTTTGTGACGTGAGGGGACAAACAGCAATTAACACTGTCATATTCCAAATTTGGTTGGATTTTAGTACAAGCAATAGAATGAATTTATTCTGTGTTTCAAGTGACTTGGAGAGGGTCACCATCGGAGACTGTGACATGGGCCAGCCCAGTACAGGGCCGTCTCTTAATTCAATTGCTCAGTTCTGTGTGTGAACAAACGCACAATTTGAAGTAACAAATGATATGACTGCTCACAGTAAGCCCTCTTTACCTCACAGTAAGCCCTCTTTACCTCTCCCTATGTAAACTACAGAACTATTTGCATAACTCCACATTTCGGTTTGTTTTAACCCTCGTTTTCAAACAAGAACATTACGAAGCTGTTATTTACATACATGAAATCGTAAAGATTTTTTTTGCTCGATTTGGTGCGTCTGATTGAATTCATGTTTCACTTCTTGTCTCAGTTGAAAATTAGTTGGTATATTTTAAATCTTACCGTGTGATATTGGTGAACGCTTTCTTTTACAAATAAATTACCGTAGCATTTGGAGAGATGGTGCAAGAATTGGCTACCATGTAAACAGTACAGGTTGTGTAAAATTGTATCTCCCTCCATTTCTGTAATAATATTGTAGAGATTATTGTATTTTTCTCGTATTTAATGTGGTGTGTGTGTGTGTGTGTGGGGGGGTGTGTGTATCCTACATACCTCACTGTTAAGTCTCATAAGGAACTGGAAGAGGTGGAGTTACCATAGATCCTTATTTAACTGGACATTAGAACATATTTAGTTTTCACTCACCACCAAAATAGAACTCAACTACAGTTTTTTACTTTTTATAAAATAATGTGTATTTTTCTGTAAACTTCCAGTTTCTTTCATACAATTTTGTACAAAATTTCATTACATATAAGTATTATACATGTGCCAGAATAAAGTTATTAGATGTGCTGTCTGCTCTTTCTTAACCATGAATATCCTACCAATAAACAGGCCACAAGCAGCCCATGGCTGTAAAGTTGTAAAATTCAGAGTAAGTGCCTTGTTGGAGAATGGGATCTGAAGGACGGAGTTTAGTATCTGGAAAGGAATGAAGACTGTCATAATGAAATTTAAAAATGTGTTAGTGCAAGAAGAGTAGGTATATGAAAGAAACGCACAAAATATTCACTTTAAGCCGCTTGATGGGAATTAGCAGTTCACCACATTCTTAGTTACCACTTTCACATACTAACATTCAACATGATGGTAAGAACTGTCATGTAGTGGTCTTGAATATGACACCCTGCAGTCCAGGAGGTGGTTACCAAACTTTCAGAGGAACCTGCCACCTCCATCCTCAGGTTTGAAGATGGGGGTGGCAAATTATTCCATAACATTCATAAACCACATACAATACTACATGGCCATACTCCAGAAGACCGCTTTATGCTACGTAATCCATCATAATGCATATCAAGCCAATGCACGGCACATTAGATCTAACATTTTGGTCGCGACAGGGAGGTCATTTAAATACACCGATAAAAATATACAGAGTTATTATTTTGGTGTTTATTCAATCACTAAATCAAGTTGAAATATAACCATTACCAGCCATCAATTTAGTAACCAGTATTTGATTCTACTTTAAAAATAAATTTGTCCTGTATTAATTAACAGCTTCAATTAAAGTTCATTAAAATGCAGTTATTTCAGCTACTAATGTGTGTATTTTACACCACATACAGACATTTAATTCACCATTTTTAAAATGTCAGTTTGTTAATCTCTTTCTGTATGAATACTAGCTCACAGTCTTGTCTGTGGAGGATTAGAGTGTGATACTGTTGCTTGTCTTTGAGGTCCATGTGCCACTTTATCCATCTGGCTGCTTTAACAACACGGTCTCACAAATCCCACGTGCAAGTTGCCCAGGCGACTAAATTTTGTACAGTGACAACTAATATTTGTGGATCCTCATTATGGAACTTGCTTCATGTCACCCTTTTGGTGCCTAGAATTTTGAGGTGGCTCCTAGATTTTTGGAAAATGTGTGCACCCCTGGTTTGCAGCTTACCTGAGCCTTGTGACCACCATGGTGAATAGGTACATGCTATCTGAGGTTATCAAGTAACTACCACAGAGTTGTATATTTTTATCTGAGTATTGAAACAAGCTCCCAGAAAATGATTGCAACTAAACGTCATAGATATAATATACAAGTAAAATTCATAGCTTCATGTGTACTGTCATGGTTATTTAATACACTGTGTCGAAGTACACAGTGAAGGAAGAAACAATTAAAAATACAATGTGTCTTAGTACCCAGTGAAGGAAGAAACAAAGACCAGTTGTTTTGCAGAATGTAATTGTGTCAAACCATGAACAATTTATTTGGATGGGCCATATTTTAACTGACCACAATCACCAGTCACTTCCCCTTTAACTGCTTATGGTAATACCAAGCATGCTTGTTGCCTCATTCTCACTTATTGCAGAGAATGTGAGGTCCCTATGACTAACTGTAGTCAGTATGGAGATCAATTTATGATACACATCCTACAAACAGTTAGCACAAGCAGTGTTACATGTTCAGATGCAGATTTCCTGATGTGCCATGGTAACTGGGATAGTGGCAATTGCTACCCTGCTTGCCATCAACTGAAACTGTTCCAGCACAGAGCAAACAGCGAACTCACACAAAAAGGCCCTGTATTTTATAATTCATTCTTGGTAACTTTCGTATCAATTTTAACAACAGAATTTATAGTATGGACATAAGATATATGATACTTAAAATGACAGGGGAAATATTGGTGGCTTTATTTGTGACATCAATATTTTATAAACAGTCCCCCATTGTTTTGCTGTTTGAAGTAACAGATTTGATTTTACAGTACATGTCGATCATTCCGGCGCATTTTTACCAATCTACGAATAAAGCGCAAAGTCATGTCCCACTGACTACAAGTTGGGTATTTTGGTTATCATAATTTCAAATAATACTGACATTTCACTAATCTATTTCACTGCATCAAACACAAGTTTATACAACGATGTCAAGTAGACTACAAAAGTTCTTCGTTATCACTGTGTAATCTCTGGTGGACTTGGATCACTTATCCGTGGAAGTGGGGAACATGCGTGCCTTTGTTCCATGCCACGGATCGGATAGATGATTCGTGGCGCACTCGTTTAGCGCTGGCAGTTGGTATTGAGCAGACTGAGCACATGTTAAAATGTGTGATGAAAATAGGTTAAAGTTACAAGACGAAATTAACAAGCAGGGTGAGGTTGTGCGAAAGTTGAAGTCAACTCAAGGAAGTAAGGATAAGGTGAGTATAGGAGATTTTGCAGTATGAGTTCTGTATGATGTAACTGAAAAGTTTCACCTTTATCCTATTGCATTCTTACACTTTCACTGTAATAAAATTCTCTGAGTTCTTAAGATTTACAAAAATGTGATAATGCTTTTCAATCTGCTTCGGTAAGAGATACATGTATACAGGCACGTCAGCGTTAGAGGTTACGTTTCCCACCGCAGTTGGGCTGTAAGAAACTTAAATCTTTCAATATGATTTGAAAGATACCACCTGCAGAAGAAAATTCCTCAGCTTTACAAATCCAGAATTGCCTGTTCCATCATTAAGTACCAAAAACGCGTAGGTGCGTGTTTAAAAAGTGAATTAGAATTACGGAATAAAACTCGCCCCGAAAAGGGGCGCGACAGTCGTAATCACGAAGCCAGCTAGTCGGTTTCGGATGCCACAACATCCCTACGTCCAGCAAATGTGAACCCGTTTGTGCGAAAATCACCAAAATATTCGTGTATACAGAGGCTCCATGTATCAGTATCTTAAAGGAGGTGGCGTTCTTACGCATTGGCGTCATTCATCAAGAGCTTCTTCTCAATAGCATTCCCAACTTGTGTACCATCTTGTAATAAGCTGACGCCATCAATGTTCATGGAGATGGTTTTGATTGCAATGTGAGTGCACAGATAGATAGTATTGATGCTGAGGATTCCGGTCTGTTGAGATGTTATGTTGCATCTTTGGGTGAGTGGTTTCCAACATTGCCTTCATCTCCAGGGTTAAGGAGTCCAGTTTTTAACTGTTCTGGGACTGTTTGACCCTTGAAGACATACACGCTGTGTTCCTCTGACATGTTGTGAACCACTGATCTGGTGACACAGTGTAACATCCCAGAAGGCCTGAATTCTCAGCAACACTGCTCTTTGAACTTGAAATCTTGCAGTATGTTGGTGCTTGATTGTAAAACACACCAGCTGTATGATATGGTGACCATCCCTAACATGCTGACTTTGTACATCTCTGCATTTGTATAGCCATCATCGGTATCTGTGAGAGAATACGTTATATGTCTTTGGATGGTAGTTGGGTCAACGTCATTACAAATGCAAGTGATCTTGTTTTGTTGGTCATTCTTATGTGACAGGATCTTGAGATGATGGGATGGTTCTGTTTGTCATTATTTGGACAAGTGACAACCATACTCACGTGCCCTCCTGCACAGCAGTACTGACACCTCAATGTTCTATGAGGCTTTTTGATGTTGCCATGGATTGTAGAAATTGTGCATCATCGTTATTCAGTTGCAGTTAGGAAGAGTCCTGTGTGGTCTCTACTGCATAAGCAGTGATATATATCAGTGTAATAGAACCTGATAGATAATTTTGGGATAAGATCATGGACTCTCATTCTGGGGTTCTGAGATTGATCCCCAGTCAGTTTGGTATGTTTTCAAGGGTTTTAATACCTGTTGCCTGTGAAAGACTTTATCAGAATTGTGTGTGTGTGTGTATACTTATATATATATATATTTGTGAAGATTGTAGGATAACAAATGGCGCATTTTAGGGAAATATATTTTGAAATGGATTGAACTGCCTATTGGTTAGTGATAGCTGAAACTTCCTTTGCCATGCTACTTAAATATGCTGTCTTCATCCACCATGAAGAGTTAGGATTGTTGGGTTTCTGGATTTTGTCCATTGTCTCATATCCAAAACAGCAACAGGATTTTGGAAACTGGTTATGTTCCTCTTCTTAGGTACAAAGGTGTGGGGACTCCTGAGTACTGAAACAGATCCAGCTTCTGGAATGTTCTGTTCTGTTCAGAGTATTAGACAATGGGCAAAGTTAGGAAACCCAGTAATTTTAAATGTAGTACGGAACGTCGCGGGTTCGATTCCCGATGGTGTCACTGGAATTTTTCACTGACTTAATCGTTTCGGTCGCACTATGGCCCTGAGGTCGACTCAGCCTCTAACAGAAATGAGTACCAGGAATCTTTCCTGGGGGGGAAAGGCGGCCGGTGCGTAGGGCTGACAACCTTACCGCCTTCATGAGCCGATTGTCTAAAAACCTGGGAGCCTCGACCTCCTGGAGCCCTAAGGGCCTGCCAAGGCCTGTAATGGGATTGCTTTACCTTTACCTTTACGTGTGACCATGGAAACTGTTAATTAAATTGACTTTCATACATTTTATTTTATTCTGATGCTGGACCTGTAATTTTACTATATTTTACTCCGTTCGGTATTCCAGAATATTTTAAGCACTGAGTGCTGTCTGCTGTGTGTTCTTCATACACATGGTTATATTTATAATATGGTGGTGACTGTACTAACTGGGAATTTTATGACTGGATTTATCAGAGTTGAACTCAAAAAAAATTGTTTCTTTTAATATCAGGTACATGATGTGTATTATCTGTGCTGTGTATGAATTTATCACACATCATTAAACCACTGTCAGCTTCATTTTTGAAGACTTGGTTACCTGTTCTCCCTAGTCAACCACATCTCAAAGATTGTACCTAAATTGTGTGTTTCATCTTTTCATCAATCAATGGCACGCATGTACCTCTGTGGCCTTTCTTCGACCAAACAGTGCATTTGTTTATTGATATACACCAAAGTATGTCTAAAAATAAGATAACACTGAAGCAGTTGGGACTTGCCATTTAAAAGGGAGGTCAGGGTATCAGTCAGAGAAGTCTTTGACGGGTTAAATATCCCATTGGGCCCCACTGGTCATTTTGAAGTTTTTGTTGCATTTTTCAGTTCCTGCAGATAAAGTTAAAGAGATCCATTTGTTTCTTGGTTTATCGTTACACTTTCTGATGTTATACAGCATTAAATGGTAGTGAAATTATGAATTTGGATGGACCTGAAGGAAAGAGCGTATTGATGTTTATGGTATAACCCAGAATTTGTGTGATAAATTGGGCAAAAGCATGTAAAGAACAGTCAACGTTATGTTCATCTGGTGACAGTTTGACGTGGGGGGGTGGCACAGGTGTTCGGTGTACCTGTTACTTTACGTGCTGTAGTTCTTAAATAGCTCAGCAGACCCAGTAACATTATTTTATGAGTGAATATTGTGGAACCTGAATGTTGAGAGACATAATGAGCATCATTGACCAGGCTGCTGTTCTGGGAGCATTTAAGATTTGCATTTGGAAGGTACACTTTTTGAACCTCAGGTGGGTCACCGGCTCTCTTGAATCTATGTTTGCATTGTTTTGTTGTCTGTTTGGACAGATGTTAAAAAATATTTGAAATTTTGCTAGTCAAGATTAATATTTTGGTCAGTGGCTCTGGTTCTTCCAACAACTCCCACTGGTTGACCTTGCAAAACCTTTGCAATTTGTGGCGCATTAAACTCAGAAATTGTCTAACTAAACGTGTTGTATTGTGACTTAAAGTTGTGGATGGTAGCACATACAGTACAGCGTCCATAAGTGCAGTGTTCTGTTTAGAGCAGCGGTTCCCAACATCAGGTCACGACCCAAATGAGGATCGCAGGGGTTCTGACGTAGGGTCACAAGAGGGTTTTATGGAGATCTCGATAATTATGGGGGGAAAAAATCAAAATTTTTATCTAAATTGTATGAGTTATTTAAATAAAGACTTGTTTCTTGCATGTTTTGTGTATTTGATGTTGTCCCAAAAAATGCTGGATTTGACAAGTAACATTAAAAATTTAATATTTTTTTTCAATGAGTGGCAGCATTATGTAGTGTTCAAGAAAAGGCATTAGTATTAGTTCATTGATAGTAAATATCACTGATTATTGCCGTTTCCTTGCTAGGGTCGCGGGTCGTATACCATTTAGTACTTTAGGGTCACACACATGAAGGTTGGGAACCGCTGGTGCAGAGCATTACAGATTGCAATCACTTGAGATTCTCAGGACTAAAAAAAAAACAGCACCTGAACACTTGAGTGAAAAATTGATACTGTTGTTTCTTCGAAATATGTGAACCACTCATGAAGCAACACACTGTCACATCCCAGAAGACCTAAATCCTCAGACTCAACACTGTGGGAATTTGTAGTCCCACATGCTTTATCCTTTCATATACTAAATTACAAACCTCATGGAGCAGAGAGCTAATTGTAACTTAGCTACACAAGAAATTCCCTGCCTTTTATGAAACTGAAGGTCCATTACAGTGCTCACGAGAGGTTGCCACTGGACCTCATCCTGAGGCAGTTGAATTCAGCGCATACGCTCCATTTTAATATTATCCTCATTGGTGCCCAGATCTTCCAACTGTTTTCTTCTCTTGAGGGTTTTCCATCCGTTTAATTCCACTATTTTCTGCATCTTGTGGTCACGCCTGACTGATGCCCACTGTGTGCATCAGAATTGCTGTGTGCTCTCTCACACTTCAATGACTTTCACCTGCATTCTGATGTGATTGGTGTTTTGTGAAAGTGTAACTGCATGAAGATTCCAGTGACTGAGAACTTTCTCTTGATTACTGACTTGAAACAATGAAGCCAGATTGTGGTACTATTGTGTGAATGGCAGATTAGCATACACTATTGCACAAGCACATGTGCACACACACACACACACACACACACACACACACACACACACACTCTTTATGAATATGGGCACTTGTCATTAGAGGTTGCAGTGACTTGTCCTTGACAGTGCGATAGTTAATAAGCTCTTGAAGAAATTTTACCATTGCAGAAACAGGGGGACCATCATCATTGTCAGAAGGGCCCACCATTGAACCCTACTCAGAGACATTTGAACCAATTACACATAATCTCTTGACATCTGTCTTCATGACGCTCCCAAACTAAAATGTAGTGCACATTTCTTGCATCTGTCAAACATGCCACTTGTCCTTTGCATCGCAATCTAACTGTATGAGTTAAAACTGGCCAAGAATATCTGATGTAAATATGTTACAGGTTATCGTCATGAGTGTTAGATAAGTAACATCCATTGGGGTTCTGATGTTGCATACAGTGTGGTTACAATGTAAGATTTGTTACAGTTTCCAGCTGTCTTTCAATGCATGTGTGTGTTGAAAGACAGCTGGAAATTGCAATAAATCTTAAATCCAATGTGGTGTTATATTCTTATTTATTGTTTTGCTATAGACATTTAAAACAAGGAGTAACAAGCAGAAATTCTGTTTCTCAACAGAATTGCCATGACAGGTGAGATATGTGTTGTTGCAATACAATGTACATCCCTGTTTGATTCCTGTATGATACAGCTCATGGCTGTGTGTTTGGACCCACCAGTGCACCTCCCCTTTCATCCTAATAGGCAAATTAGTTTGTGACTTCTGCTTGGATTTATTGTTTATTATTTCATGTATTATTAAAAGGAAAAAAACACGAAGAATCTGGTGGATGAGATTGTACGGTGCTCAAGCGGCATGTAAAGGGACAGTCAGGTACCCAACTATGTGCACTTGGAAGATGGTTATGTGTTTAAACTGTGTAGGAAGATGAGAATGTGTGATTTAAATGTGCTTCTTCAGATGACTCAATTAAAATTTGCCAAGACTAATCATAAAGTAATAGTAAATACTTGTACATAAATGTGTGGTTGCACAGTGTTTCACAGCTGTGATGGGAAACATTGTGAGGCAGCACTGATCAGCTGTCTTTGACACTAATATATTGTTGCACAGTGTTTTACAGCTGTGATGTGAAACACTGTGAGGCAGCACTGATCAGCTGTCTTGGGACTGTTTCTCAAGCAGCTGTTTCTTTTTGTTTTTAATATTTTTCACTGCTTCACAATCTTTGATCAGTGGTGTTGCTGTGAAGATAAGCATCTTTTGGGCCGTGATGCTATCGAATGTCATAGATATGTACCAACGTATAGTAGGAACCTGCTTCCATCACCTATCCTTATGATAGGCAGTGGTTTACACTGATATGTAATCATGTACTGGACTACGTGGTATCACCTTCCAGAAGTCAGTTACTTTTACACTCGCTGCAGTGATGACTCCTGTAGTGTGTATGCACCTCTGGAAGGTGTGGAAATGTGAATTGTGTTGAACTGGCTCAGTTATCCAGTGGCAGGTCTTTGTGATCATAGTGATGAGCATTTCAGTTCTGTAATTGCAGGGAATTTTTTGATCAGCTGAAAGCATGTTATACACATCGATACCGTATGTACATTCCAAATTACTCTGCATCTGTCAGTCTTCATTTCAGAGTGACTGATTTCTCTCTCTTTTGTACTTGTCAAGCAATGTGTCCCATCATCTACATTAGCCTCTCAGAAATGTAAGAGTATTTCCTGTGCACATTTGATCCTCATTGGGTTATTTCATGCTTTTCTTTGGTTAAGACGCGGTGTTCCTGAGAAGATATTTGGCCGTGTTGTTTGACTTCGTTGTGGTGATGTTGTTTGGTGGTGGATTGCGGCTCATGCCATTCCTGCTTGACTTGCCAGTATGGCGCTGTCTCGCCAACGCTGCTGGACCACAGGTCAGTCGCAAGGTGTATGTGGGAAGGGTGGACTGTTCAGTAAGTGTTCAGGGTTCAGTTGCATGTGTGGAATCAGTTTCAGTGTTTCATTATACACTGCAGTCACCATGTTCAGAGTGAATGAAGTGTAAGTAGGAAGTGGACTGGTAAACTGGGGTAACGGTGGGTGTGTGTAATGAAGATGGTGGCTGGAGTGTGTGGCAGAATGCTGGAACAGCTTGAACCTTGCTGAATTACAACTAACTTCATAGAGCTAACAGCTCCTCAGCTAGTCAAGAAATCACATTTTATGGAACCCAAAAGTTCATTACCATATGCATAAGAGCCTGTCACTTTTTACTGTCCTGAGCCATGTGAATCCAGGATGTGTTCTCTCATTCTTTTCCATTTGAGCATTATTCTCCCATCTATGCCTTAGTCTTGCAAGTGGTCTCTTTCCTTGAGGTTTCCCTACCAAAACCCTGTAGCCACCCATCTTCTTCCCCATATGTGCCACATTCCCCACCCATCTCATCCTTCTTCAGTTGGTCACCTGGATAATATTTGGTGAAGACTAAAAATTATGAAGGTCCTCACTTTGCAGTTTCCTCCAGTCTCCTGTTACCTCCTCTTATGCCCAGACATCTTTCTCAGTACCCTGTTGTTGAACAACCTCAGTCTGTGTTCTTTCCTTGATGTGAGAGGCAAAGTTCCACACCGATGTAAAGCAACAGGCAAAATTATAGTTCTTTGTATTTTACTCTTGGTATCTTGTATAGAAGATGGAAAGACGAACAATTTTGGACCTAATGGTCCAAGATGTTCCTAGAGTGTAATCTGCTCTGAATTGTTTATGCATGCAATTTTGATTTATTAGTTGTTTTTTTCAAAATATTTTAACTCTGCTACATTTTCAAAGAATGGCCATAAGGGAAACTCAAAAATAATAGATTGACAGTCATTTAAATACTGTGCATTGTAAAAGGACTAGCGGGAAAGTAATGCCGCCTGTTTCTTATGTTGTGCTATTCACAGGTTAGGCATGTGAAAATTGCACAGAATTTCACTAGAATATTGGTGAAAGCAATAGTTGTTTTTCAGTACACTGTCTGGGTTCCTCGGCAGTCTTTCACCTGTGGACAACAGCTTGTATTCCTGCCCAGTGAAGGTTGGTTTCTGTCCTCTACAGCCACTGGTGCACAGTGTTGAGTGATGTCTCATTGTCCATCTACTGGTGTTGATGCAGGCTCTTTCAAAGGGCCAAATAGGTGAAAATCTCATGGAGCGAGTTGAGGTGTGGCAGATGTGTGTCCAAATTTTATGATAGCATCACTGATGTATGGGGAACTTTGACCTCTATGTTAAAAAACACTAAGAATTGTGAATTATTGTGTTCATCGAGTTTATCCCGCAAGAAAGATGGCAGAAGTTTTGCTTCTCCATGACAGTGTCAGGCCACACACAAATGTGTGCACCACTGAGGCCATCACAAAATTTGGATGGACAGTGTTGCTACATCCACCATACAGCCCTGACCTCAAACCATCAGATTTTCAGCTGTTTTGTGTTTTTTTAACGCAGCTTACAATGACATGCGGATGCCACGGCACTGTAGAACGCCGTGCGCCAGTGGCTGCAGGGAGGGACAACATCTTTTACTGAGCAGAGACACATGCTGTTGGTTGAAGGTGGAAGAAGACTGTTAACAAAGATGGAGACTATATGGAAAAATAACTGTACCTTCAAGAGATGTTGGAATGAGGGTTCTGTGACATTTTCACATGTCCAAGTTGTAAATAGCATGAAATAAAAATGTGAGGCCTTACTGTGTGATTAACCTTTATACATGGCAACCTTCTACTGACGCTTAGTCCCTGTTTCATACTAAGATCATGTACAGTGCTGCTGCATCTGCACACATGATAATGTCTGCATTTGTCCAGAGGTGGTTCTAGTTTGCTTATGTCTGTTGGCATATGGAATGGCAGACTGTAGCGTAGAGTAAGGGAACAATTAGTGAAAGTCACGGCCAAATTTGAGGTACTGTTATGTCGTTTGTCTGAAGGGACTGAATAAAACATTGAATAACCTTAGTCAGGATAGCCGACCTGAATACAAGTCAAAAGCATTATGTCTTGACGTTTTGTGTTTCCTTGTGGGTTCAGTAGCCACTAAAGCACAGAATTGTGAACAGTTCATTCGATGTTTGTACAGAAAGATCCAGGACATGGAATGAAGTTTGAACTATGCTGTTCATAATATAATAAAAGATAAAGCAGTCCCATACAGGCCTTGGCAGGCCCTTAGGGCTCGAGGAGGTCGAGGCTCCCAGGTTTTTAGACAATCGGCACATGAAGGTGGTAAGGTTGTCAGCCCTACGTACCGGCCGCCTTTACTGCCCAGGAAAGATTCCTGGTACTCATTTCTGTTAGAGGCTGAGTCGACCCCAGGGCCATAGTGCGACCGAAACGATTATGTCAGTGAAAAATTTTCAGTGACACCATCGGGAATCGAACCCGTGACGTTCCAGTTTGTAGCGCAGTGCCTCAACCAACTGCGCCCACCGCGTGCCCCGTTCATAATATAATAGCCTGTAGTAAAATGTAAAGGGCCGTGCCTCTTACACACAGCTGCTGGGGAAAAAAATATGGGTTGATGATACTACATACCAGGAATGTGCAGGTTAAGGTGCTTAGGCAAACATACGGACTGTAAGTACAGAAAGCAACTGTCAGTGCAGCATACAAATACAGTTGTTAATGAAAGTCTTCCACTTGTGTGTCTCAGAACCCAGTGACATCAACACAGTGGTCAGCAAACCCATTGTAATTAAGGATATAACTACAGTTGGCCTTCTCAGAAAGCCTAATTTCCTGAACATATAAATAATTTTCAGATCCACAATGGGTCAGTCAGTAGAATGACTGCATTGTGGGCTGGATTATTGGGGTTGTAGTCCTGGTGTGGGTAGATTTTCCCTTTTCCACCAAGTCCAGGCACGCTCTGGCATACCCAGTCTCCTCTGCTGTGGCCAGCCAACAGTTAAAGGAGCTGGAGTGTCAAGGTGCATTCGCTGCCATATACCATCTTCCCTAGGTTCTAGGGTGCATTTTGCTTCAGATTTTAAAGTTTCTGAATTCAGGGTGCATCTGACATTTGATGGCATCTAAGAGTTGATATCACAAGTTATATTTTGTTCGAAAGGAAGCAGGGAAAATCATGTCTGTAACACAAGTTATGGGATGGTAAACACAAGTGTAGCAACAAAGACAATTCCAGAAGTATTTCTATGTATATCCGTTTGGAATGTTGTGCGTGACAATGTACGAAGCATGATGCGGACTTTGAGACTGAAAATGCTGAGTAGTTCTAATGTTAACTAACACACTGTAATGAAGATAGATTAGTGAGCATTCACTGTTACACCCTTGCTCATTGTTACCCCTTAAAATCTCTCTTACATTCAACACTCAGGAGGGAGATGTGGATGTGCGTATCGACATCATTGAACATTCAGTGCCTGTACTAGAAATGATGCATTTCAAGTGCACTTGGTGATACAGAAGATGATATTCTATGGGGCTGGATGTACAAGTGAAAAACACGGTGAATAGATGCATTTGTTTAACATGGATTTTCAGTTTTGTTCTGATCTGCCTTTGTGAATGTAATGAAGGTTTATGCTTTAACTGGTAATTGCTATTGTAATATATATACTTTTTTACCAGAAAACCTGTTACTAAATCAAGGGTGCATTTTGCAACAGGTGGCATCCTATAATTGAGGGAATGTGAGAGTTCCAATGATCACAGTATGTGGAGCTATACTTTACTTTACCATGTATCTTCATGGTATGGTTCATACTTAAGTACAGGAACAACTGTATCTTGTACCGGTTCTTGCTTAAGTACAGGAACAACTGTATCTTGTACCGGTTCTTGCTTAAGTACAGGAACAACTGTATCTTGTACTGGTTCTTAAGTACAGGAAGAACTGTATCTTGTACTGGTTCTTAAGTACAGGAACAACTGTATCTTGTACTGGTTCTTAAGTACAGGAACAACTGTATCTTGTACTGGTTCTTAAGTACAGGAACAACTGTATCTTGTACTGGTTCTTAAGTACAGGAACAACTGTATCTTGTACTGGTTCTTAAGTACAGGAACAACTGTATCTTGTACTGGTTCTTAAGTACAGGAACAACTGTATCTTGTACTGGTTCTTAAGTACAGGAACAACTGTATCTTGTACTGGTTCTTAAGTACAGGAACAACTGTATCTTGTACTGGTTCTTAAGTACAGGAACAACTGTATCTTGTACTGGTTCTTAAGTACAGGAACAACTGTATCTTGTACTGGTTCTTAAGTACAGGAACAACTGTATCTTGTACTGGTTCTTAAGTACAGGAACAACTGTATCTTGTACTGGTTCTTAAGTACAGGAACAACTGTATCTTGTACTGGTTCTTAAGTACAGGAACAACTGTATCTTGTACTGGTTCTTAAGTACAGGAACAACTGTATCTTGTACTGGTTCTTAAGTACAGGAACAACTGTATCTTGTACTGGTTCTCAAGTACAGGAACAACTGTATCTTGTACCGGTTCTTGCTTAAGTACAGGAACAACTGTATCTTGTACTGGTTCTTGCTTAAGTACAGGAACAACTGTATCTTGTGCAGGTTCTTACTTAAGTACAGGAAGAACTGTATCTTGTGCAGGTTCTTACTTAAGTACAGGAAGAACTGTATCTCATGCAGGTTCTTACTTAAGTACAGGAAGAACTGCATCTTGTGCAGGTTCTTACTTAAGTACAGGAAGAACTGTATCTCGTGCAGGTTCTTACTTATGTACAGGAAGAACTGTATCTCGTGCAGGTTCTTACTTAAGTACAGGAAGAACTGTATCTCGTGCAGGTTCTTACTTATGTACAGGAAGAACTGTATCTTGTGCCTGTAAGTTTTTTTTCTTCAGATTTGACACCAGAAAGACAATTTAAATCTACTGCAGCTGTGGCAGAACAGTGCGCACTGTATGGTGCAGCGTGCAGCGTAACCCTACTAGAGGGTTTTTGAAGAGCATGACCACTGACTTGAATTGTGTTTTAATGCTGTTGTGGGCCTCTTAAACATGTTCTGTGTCATTAAAATTATCTGCTGTAGGATAAGTTGTAGTTGTTTGCTTTATATTTCAAAACATAATTAAGTTTACACTTTACATCAGTGAATATAAATACTGCAGTCTTGAGTAATGTAATGCTGTGTAGTCTGGTATATAGGAAACATTTGTACCTGTCTACCTGACTACACAAAATTACATGCCAGATGACAGCAACCTTATAAGTGTGCTGTTTATGTACACTTGAGCGAGCACTGCAGCTTAACTGAACGTTTGTTCTGTTTATACCTTAGCTGCTAGGTGCTAGCAGACCAGGTACTACCAGGTGTCTACATTTTGAATTCTGTCACTGATGTAATTTTCTGTGTTATGATTGGCAGTGCATTTTTAGGTTTAATAGGCAGGGGTCACAGTAACAGCAGTAAGATTTTTTGGGGGGTTGGAAATTGGCAATTGTAATGAAAAGAGCTTGGATAGTGTATTTTGACTAGGCTGCGGGCTGAACGCTCGTGGCAGGGGCAAGAGATTTTTGTCTTCTCCAAAATGTTTAGACCTGCTCTGGGGTCCAACCAGTCATGTGTTCCATGGGTACGGGGGAAAATGGCTGGGGCAGGGAGTTGACCACTCACCTCCATTTGGTGTCACGATTAAGAATGCGTGGACAGGGACAATTTTATCTTTTATCTTTTGCCTTTTATTTGTAGTGAAACCTGTGAGAAAGTGCTCAGTACAAGTGTGGCAGTCGTTGCTGTAATGAACTTTGGTTTGTGCCTGACGATGTAAATGCGGCCACTCACATGACCATGATGTTTCAGATAGCAGAGGAAGTGAGTCGTCTGCTGGAACTGAAGGCACAATTGGGAGCTGTGGAAGATGGTACTGGACCCCACAAGTTTACCCTCAAGACGCCAAAGGGCACACGTGATTATGGACCTGCTCAGATGGCAATCCGAGCAGATGTATTCAACAAAATCATTTCTGTATTCAAGCGTCATGGGGCTGAAACTATCGACACACCCATCTTTGAGCTGAAGGTGATGTAACTTGGCGTCATGTCTGCTGTGGTGGGGTCAGATAAACTTGGTATGTAGCGGGTTTGGGACTTGTGTGCTTGTGAAAATGTAGATGGAGGTCTGTGGAACTGAAACACTGTTTATTTTGCAGTGTTGCAAGGAAGTTATTCTGCTGATTGTGGCATTAGTTTTAGCAATTCTTATTCTAGTGTCTTGATGCATTATTTTGCAGAGTTTCTTGTTTGAAGAAACATATTAAGGTTTGGGGTGACATGTCGTGTAAACGTAGGCAGTTAGTCGGCATCGGATAACCGTGGAGAGTTTGTTTCAGTGGTAGGCCAGTTTGTGTGGGATTTGTGATGGACAATGTGGCATTGGAACAAGTTTTTCTCTGGGTACTTCGGTTTTCCCGTGTCAGTATCATTCCACCATTGGTCCATACTCATTTATTTATCCATCACTGATGCTGTACACAGTGGTCTGCATAAGGTGTGCCACACTTCAGGTTGTTATTATGTAAGTCATTTTGATTACAAAATGTGATGTCAGCATAGGCTCGATTTATCATCTGTTACATCACTAAGAGCATTTTAATATTTCAAGATACTGTATGATACTGTACTGTATCAGTCTGTATGAACCACTTTCAGGGTTGCTCCTACCTCTGGCAAACACTGCTCACTCATAATTGTGTTTTCAGATGCACATAATTGTGCATAAAGAGGGGGTGGAGGTCATTTTGAACAGTAATCAGTGTAACATAGCTGTAAATTGACATTTTTTGATATTATGTAATGAAAACTTTTTTCCCTTCCATGTTGTAATTCCCCCCCCCCCCCCCCAATGGCTCGACAGCCCCTTGGGGCCTAGGCCGCCTAATTTTTCGAGGCTTCACAATCACACTTTTTAGACACACCACACTTGGTAGGACTCCTCTGGACTAGTGATCAGCCCGACGCAGTGACCTCTACCTGAATGTTGTAACATAACTAGCTAAACTAACATAAGTAACTCAGTAATGTAACTAAAAATTTGATGGTTTTCTTTTGTGGTATTATCTGACACGTAATTTTTTTTTGATGTTTGCATGCAGTAGGGTAAGAAAATTGCTGCCTTTGTGTTGTGGTGTTATTGGACACATGCACAGCAGGTTCAGACTTAATGGATATTTGAATTTTGTGGTGTTATCTGGCACAGAACTTTCTTTTTATTTATACAGTATAAGAAAAGATATGGATTGTAACATTTACACTTACAGCCATATACTTATATTAAAATGCTTGTAGAGGTGTAACAGTTGATAATTGGGCATATGTTGGTATAACATTTCTTACTCAAAATTACTCATAAAATAAGATCCTGAAATTTGTCAGATCATATGCAGATTACTCTGTATAATCCTAGCAATTGACAGAGTCATTAAATAACGTGCACACACTCATGACATGTATAAATGTTTACTGGCATGAGAAATGCAGAAGACTTCACTGATAACATGAATGGTTGTGTGTGTCCATGCAGGAAGTCCTGACTGGAAAGTATGGTGAGGACACGAAGCTGATCTACGATCTTGCTGATCAAGGCGGAGAGTTTTTGTCGCTGAGGTATGACCTCACGGTGCCGTTTGCTCGTTATCTAGCTATGAACAAGATCAGTAACATCAAGCGGTACCACATTGCCAAAGTGTACCGGCGTGACAACCCAGCCATGATGCGGGGACGGTATCGGGAGTTCTATCAATGTGTAAGTGAGAGCTCTGATAATTGAACAAGTTGCTGCTTGGGGACTGACAGTATTAGTGGCAGGAACACAGTTTCGTTGTAGGTCCACTTAACAAATGGAGCCCCATCTAATATTTCTGAAGTGACGATTTAAGATGAATGTGCAATGAAGGAAATGAAAATTTATGTGGTTCTTGGGATTGAATACACTAAGCGAATAGTATATTACATCAAAATGTAATGTAGTTTAATCTGTTGCTTTAAAATTTAATCTAATGTACTTCCACAAAACCTACCCACCACTCCCAAAAAAAGGAGTACCCCAACCATAATTTGAACAACAACCATCATGAAAACCTGGTGTCACTGTTGTTGATTCAGCAGGTGGTGTAGCTTATTGAATTTGCAATGTTGGCAGGACTTCGACATAGCTGGTCAGTATGACCCCATGATCCCAGATGTGGAGTGTGTCCGCGTTGTGAGCGAGATACTCACTTCCTTGAAGATAGGGGACTTCATTATCAAGGTGAACCATCGACAGCTGCTGGATGGGTTATTTGAAGCCTGCGGTGTTCCATCGGACAAGTTCCGTACAGTGTGCTCTTCTGTTGACAAGCTGGATAAGGTGTGCTAAGTAACGTGTGTGTTAGCCCTACATAGAAGGAAATAAATTGTATAGAGCAGGGGTGGCCAAACTTGCTTAACGTAAGAGCCACATACGATAAACTTCAGATGTTTGAGAGCCGCAGGTCATGAACAAATATTACACACCACACGTTTTTACTGTTACACGCACATTTTGTTACAAAAATCACGAGCATTAACCTTTAGCGGCCGGACTTATTTCTCAGCGTTGCCCTTTAAATCGAGATAAGTGGCCTACTTTACGGCACAAGCCCTGTGTGATCGGGTCTGCGGTCCCCGCGTTGGCCGTTAAAACATTAGCGCTATCGTTAGAAAAACTTTAATATTATTTTATCTGGAAGAGATAAAATGGTGGAATTACTTCCATTTTGTAGAAATTGGAACAGGCTTTTAGCAGAGCACATTAGAAATTCAGCATGTATCCTTACTGCCTAAATAAACATAATACAATTTCATATTCTTGTGAATTTGAATTTTATGTCGTCATTTTTGTGGCTGGTCGAGACATTCCTTTTACCGGATTCTTTTTTCTCGTTTTCATGAGACATATTCGTGCCTATCGTTCAGCAGTAATCAGTTCTTATTAGTAACACTAAATGATTGTTGTTAGTCTAAACAGTGTAAGGTTTGTTCAGCGTCATTACAAGATTGACCGAGAAGGAAAAAATCAGCCCACCTTACTATGCAAAATACTCAACACCAAGAAACGATGTTGTGATGACTCACTTCACTGTTACAGTATTGCCTTTACTAACCAACACAACTCCTAATGAATGCACACCCAACTGAAATAAAACACTGTTCCAATAACACTTCGCTAGACTAAACACTACACATATTGGCTTCTATCGGTACCAACAACGCTTAGAGAAAAACAGAACTACGCGCCGAAAGATTTCCAAACCCACAGACATACTTATACGCGTTTTTGAACCTAAAATGAAGGTTCAGAAAACAAAGAGAAGTTCTCGTCTTCAAGAAATTATTGAAGAGTGTTTTAAATTTAAGAAAAATATAAAAGATTTGTTTGATGTTTTATTTGGAATAAGGCAGCAGAGATATAGTACATTTTTGCATACGAAAGTAAACGTCGCCTGATATCATTTTCTTAGAACGAAATTGAATGCAACGCCTGCCGTAATAAAATAATAAACACAGATTAATTTATGGCTTGCACACCAGCTTACAGTACGTATCTTTGTAATTTTAGACCCGCCTTACCTACAGAAATTGCTCTTTTCATTGGCTCCGAGAAACAGAAAGTTGACAGGCGCTTGCTTACTCCACGTGGAGTGAAAGGGCCATTGTATGGTGTCCCTTTGAAATATAAAGCCCAATTATATGAATCACTGTAGGTCAATTTATGGCCAACACGATACTGTATGCAGAAGGCAGAAAAACAACTTCCAAGGCAGTTCGCTTTGCTTATGAAGCTCAAAGCTGATAAAGCCTCTTCAATGTTTAAGCCTGAGTTCCTGCCTGGGGTAAAGTGGTCGGAGCGTGAAGCAAACCAAACATTTCATCTAACGCGGAATTGGGAGCTATACAAGTTCCCTACATGTTTTTAAAGCTGTGGGAGCTCTCTTGAGCGGTCCTAGGCAGCAAAGGACGACTGACGATTTAAAGGGCCCCGTCATTTATATAGGACGCACGGACTCTAAAGGTTAAACTTACGTTTTAATCCAGTGGACTCTCATAATTATAAAGCTTGAAAATTTTTTATTTACCTTTTATATGAATTGTAATGCAAAAAGGAGCTCAGCCAACATATTTCCAAGAGCCATACATTATATGTCAAAGGGCTGCATGTGGATCGCGAGCCACGGTTTGGTCACCCCTGGTATAGAGCATGTGAATTAAATACGCACACCCCTTCTTGTTCATCCCCAAGTCTCTGATGGATATTGATGATGTTTCTTGTCTAATTTGTGTATTTGACCTTTTATGGGTACTGTTTATGGCACTAGTATGATGATTTCTGTTGCAACTGATCTGGCCAACTGCCATTCATGTTAAAATATTCCACATAGTTCCGTGCCAAATGGCGGGCACATATGACACTTTTTCCTCTTCTAAACCTCCGACTGCCCTACCACTACATTGTGATTTTCTGAGGTGCATGCTGGGCACCATACATTTACATTATTCATGCTGTATGTTGTAAACAAAAGTGTAATGGTGTATTACAGCATTTCATATTTTATATATTTGTACATTTATATTGTTTTTAATTGGTTTAATGATTTAAAAAACAGAATAAATGTGAAGTATGTAACCCCTGGCCCCCCCCCCCCCCCATACATTACTATGTACAAAAGTGATATTTCCTGACTTCAGCCAGCACACACACGGAGCGCATTCCTGTGTACGTCCTGAGTAGGTTAATGACTTGCTCTCAGTTCTGTACTTTTAAAACCAAGCAAAGTCAGTTGAAACTTTAATGCTTGTGACTCATATTATTTGGGAGGTTCACAGTTTGAATCTCAGGCAGAGCACTGACTGAGCATTTCCGTGGGTTTTCTCAGTTCTTGCAGGTAACCACTGGGACAGTTCATTACATAAGCTAGAAACATTTCCTTCCAGATACTTTCGATTTCATTTCCATTTCATCACACTACCATGCAGTACTATACAGTCACACCTAATGACACTGTTATTAAATAAACTGTAAGTAAATCCATAGATTATGTAGCAATGAATGGTGGGTTTGCTGTGAATTATTATTATTTGACAATGATGTGGAATTGTTTTGGCCTATTTTAAGTTTGTATCCTGTTACTGAAGAAACTTACAAAAATTGTGAGAAACCTCCATTTGCATATGCAGTCCATGAGTTAAGAATATAATGCAGGCACCTGAGTGTGAAGTGCAAGATTTTACCACTGTAGCATGCAGGCAGTTCTCATTTAATATTGGCGTAGATTCCTGAAAATCTGAGTGTGGGGTAAAGCAACAGCAACACAACAGCTGAGCTGCTGAGTCTGTCTGTCATGAAATTCCTGCTAGCTGTCAATGAAAACAGCTTTAATCTAAGTCCAGGCAGCATTCATCAGATCTTCATCATTGAAATATAACAGTGTTTAAGCAAAACAGCATTGTTGGGGACAAAGTTAAATGAGAGCTGCCTGTAACGTTTAGTGACATTTATGTTACAGACAGTCATTTAAGATGTGAGTTTCAGAATTTAGGCTGTTTAGGTGTTGAAGGTTTCTTTGTCTCAGGGCATCAAAACCTTGTGAACAATATGGTTCACTGGTTAACATGCGTAATATGAAGTGTCCTGTCCACTCAATTTAGTGTGCAGGTTTGCTACGTATACTGTGTAGGCACTTACAGCAACTTCCTTTGCAGTCTACTTGGGAGGAGGTATGCAGTGAGATGGTGAATGAAAAGGGCCTGTCTTCGTCAGTGGCAGACCGCATTGGTGAATACGTTCGTCTAAATGGCAAGGTGGATTTGGTGGAACAGCTCCTGCAGGACGAGTTCCTGGTGGCTCAGTCCAAGAGTGCCCGTGATGGGTTGGAGGCCATGAAGCTCTTTCTTAAGTACTGCACACTGTATGGGCTGCAGGATCAAGTTAGCTTTGACCTGAGCTTGGCTCGTGGGCTCGACTACTACACTGGAATTATCTATGAGGCTGTTTTACTCAGTGAGTAGAGAGAAATATGTACTGTATGTGTGAGTGTTACTGTCAGTTCCTCTGTAATTTTTGCTTCAGCGGGAGGTAAGAGGAATGCTCAGCCAGTTCATTATTGGAAAACGAAATTGTCAATGTGTGTGTTGGTTGGAATAGCAGTGTGATCAACCCCAGGTGAAGAGAAGTGTTTATTGCAGACATATGAAAGAAATTATTCTCAACAATTTTGGGAGGAAGAAGGGGAGTGCTTACACTCTATTCCAAATTATGTGAAAACACACTTCACTGCCAGGAAATAAGAAACTCTAGGTTTGTATTGTGATCCTCTACATCATGACCTGACATTTTGCAGGAACATACTGCCTCAATCCTTTGGGTTGGAGTGCAGATTTATATGTCATTGTTCACAGATAATTGTTGTGTTCAGTTACTGTGAACCCTACGTGACACACAAGAATGATTTAATACTGTATGAAAGTAAAATCTAGGTGATTAATCCATGTTCAGCAGTACAGTATTCACTTAGGTTAGTAATTTTAACTGCACGCAGTGAGTTTTTTTTTTCTGTTGCTGCTGCATTTGTTATTTTGAAAATACTAAGTATGTGACATGGATTTACGACTCCAATCATTTCAAATAGGAAACCTGATGGTCTCAGGGTAGGATCCTGGCTGCTCATGCACATTTTTCTGAACGTAATCCATAGTCAGACTTTTCAAATTTGATTTTTGACCTCTGTGAAAGGTAAAAATTTTGATATATGAAGAATATGAGGTTGCTGCTGTGGCTCAGAGCCTGTGCTAAGCTGTAGGTCCCTATGCTGACCGTCACTCATATGACGACCTATCACTGAGGGCAGCAATCTGTCCTGTGGGTGCATACAATATGGGCAAGATGGCAGAGGGCAGCATGGTCAACTCTGATCACATATAGGGCACTAGACAACAACGCATGTGTGAATAAGACCACAATCACCTCAGTGTCCTGTCAGCCTAAAGCAGAAGTAAATAAACCTTTGTTGTCTTCAGATGCTTTTTATGTGTGCAATTTTCTTGATTTGTCTTGTCCATTTTAATCTCAGTAATACTGATTACTTTTGGTTAACGAGTTGCCTGTTTCAGTGGTTCGACTATTGTTTCAAGCGTTACTGTAAAAACGAAGATGCAAACGGACTTCAAGCAGAGCAGCTGCGTGCCACCATTCAGCTTGTTACATGACAGTACCCATTCTTGAGTGTCAGACAGAGCATAGTGTATACTAATACAGTCTAATTTACAAATTTCATCCCTCGACAGCTTGGGAAGGGTGACAGGAATCAGACTCGGACTCCACTCTGAAATAACTCAAACTAGCAGAACAGAGTCTATATTGCCTCTTCATTTTATTTATATGATATTATATATTATATTTGCATTAGAAATGTAAGTGGAAGGTGTTTGAAATGGTGTTTACAGTAGTTGAACTGTTCAATTGAGTGTAGTTGCCACCTTCTGAATATTCTTAATGTGGATATGTAATTTACATAGTTCAGGAGTCATGATAGTTCAGTCTATATACTGACTAGGCTATGGGCTGGATGGACCAGGGTGTGTTTCCTTGCAGGGGTAAGACAGTTCTCTCGTCTTGAAAATGTCCAGACTGTGTCTGGGACTCGCCCAGCCTCATATGCAATTAGTATAGGGGGTTGTTTCCCCGGGGAAAAAGTGGCCTATGTGTGAAGCTGACCACTCACCTCCCTCTACGCTGAGGTTAAGAATGAGTGGAGCTGTATGCTGTATTTCTGCTCTTGTATATGCCTTCGTGGTGTGGACAGGGATATATTTACCATTTTTACCTTTACGCATAGTTCATGTGTAGTCCAGTAGATTGGTGTGACATTAGCCATATAGATGTATGCTCAGGGGGAACTTTGAATCTCAGCCAAGCTGCTAGAAATACGATGAGAATTCCATTGTCCTCCCAATTGTTACGTACTGTAGGCAGGCATGGCTGGAAAAACTAGATGTGGATTGCAGCTTGGTTACCAGCCTGTAGCCACTGCTGTTTGTGTATAAGTAAAAAGGAAAACATGAAGAGATATAAAAAATTAATTTCTTAGATACAAATTGAATTTGAAGGTCAAGTGATGGGGTACAGGGGGTGCCTCATTTACATTCTTCTAGTGACATGAAAAATGGCATACTTGCAGGAAATGTGTAAATCATAAATTTAGTACTTACTTTCATGTTAACCTGTGCGATGAGCAGTACATAATGTAGGTAAATTACTAAAACAAGATCAGAATATTTTTGTAACATACAATTCCAAAAAACAATTTGTACAGTGTCATGATGAGAGTGAAAATTATTTGTCACACACGCACCTGAACTGATCTACATTGTCTGCAATGATATGACTGTTTTTTACTCTTATGTTGAGCTTTCCTACTGGTAATCCAAGTTGTTTGTCGAAGGACGTGACATGTGTTTGAAGGAAATGGTTTCTCCTTCTGCTTGTGTTGCCATCTTGCTCTATCAGACACACACATTCAAATAAAACAACTCAGAGGCTCCAGGAGATAGACTCAGTAGTAGTAATGGCTGTCCTGAGAACAATCACACATTGAAACACAACTTAATGCTTGCAAGATAGTGAATGACTTGTTACAGTTGCCAACCATTGAAAAGGAAAAGTGACTAGTTACAGAAATACTGGTGCAAAGGCAAAGAACTTCAAATGAAATGACATGTTGTTTTGGGAAACAAAACCATTGAAACTGCAGGAAATGGGACTAAGCAGTGTGTATTCCGGAAGTGTAAATGTGAGGTTTCACTTTGTTTGTATTGTAGCTTCATGACTAAACTTCAAGCACTTGCATGGCCAACTAACGTAATGTTGGTTTTCTTCATCAGGTGACACCACAACAGATCAAGGGGAGAGTATAGGAGTTGGTAGCATCGCAGGAGGCGGACGTTATGACAACTTGGTGGGGATGTTTGACCCAAAGCACAGAAATGTGCCATGTGTTGGGGTGAGCATTGGTGTGGAACGTGTGTTCTCTGTGATAGAGGCACGCATAATCAGCAGCAAGACCAAGGTACGAACGACAGAGGTGGAGGTGTATGTGGCGTCTGCACAGAAGAACCTTCTGGAGGACAGGATGCGACTCTGCAAGGAGCTGTGGGATGCTGACATCAAGGTAACATAAGCACTGAAATGTTGGAGGGGACAGAGTTGTGTCTAATCTTAAAAAAACATGGAAACAAACCAGCTGGTTCAAGTGCAGAGGTTTATGGTTTGTATTTTGGAGGTTCTGGCTTTGAATGTCAGCCAGGACACTGAGTATTATTGGCTGAGACATGCTTCTTGGTTTTACACAATCCCATCATGTATCGACGTAGTATGTTATGTGGCAGTGACTGCTTCCTTTGAAATCCTTTCCAGTGTGTTCTTTATGTTCATCCAGTCATCTGACATTGTACAATGTGATTTACAACATAATGTCTTATGCATTAGGTCATTCCCAGGCAGAAATGACATAAACCTAGGCCTGTTTCTGGAGAGCTATGGATTTATCTCTACATAAATGTTAAGGATATAAGAATAGGTGAGCACATACATACAGCATGTTTTATTGGTGAATTCACAATAAACATGTACACAAATCTGCTACATCTTTGACAATGTATTGGTCATCACCGTACTGGTCAATGGATTGGTTGTGGTGGTCCACATTATTGGACAGCCAAACCTGTACACCTCATCCCCCTTAGATTTTTGTCGGTGGTAGTACCTGAAAGAGTTACATTGCTGTGTTGCATTTTGGATGCAACCTTGGTGGCCTGTAATGGAGGCTTATCCATTGATATGTACAAGTGGCTAGTTCATGAACAGCTTCTTACAGTAAAGTGCCCAGTTGTACTGTGTTCCGTGCTAGCACCAGAAATAGTGAGCCCACTGCAGCACGTAGTTACTGGACTAGCTTGGTAACATCTCACAATGTCACAGTGTATATTAGTGTTTATTTTTGTTCTTCAACTACGCTTTAAAGCCCAACAAGGGCAAGGAATTCATTTCTTCTTTACAATCCCCTGGTGCCCACCCATACTCCTGTTCAGTGGGTATGGGGAACTCTTTCCTGGGCAGTAAAGTAGCTGGAGTGTGAGGCTAGCTACTCACCTCCATCTAGTGGCAAGGTTAAGAATGAGTGCAGCTATACTTCCACTACCCCGTATGCGTTCATGGTGCATAGAGGGCATCTTTACCTCAATACCACACATTGTGTGTCAGTGTGCCCTTGATTCTTTGCGTAGTATGTTATTACGTCCTTTTATTTTTGTAAGTTGTGTGTTAGTGTATCATCTTATTCATCATTGAGCATGTTAATGTGTGTATTTGTTGAGAATTCAGGTCTTCTGGGTTGTTAAGCTTTGTCACAAGATTAGTGTTTCCCAGTGTTTCAAAGGAACACGCTGGCTTTATCTTCAAGTGTTGAGGGGCCCAAGACACCTAGGTACTACGTTCCTTCAAAACGTTGGGAAAGACTAACCTAACAAAACACAGATTCACATGTCAGAAGACCTAATCTGGTGCATACATTGCTCTTTACGCTGCTTGTCATTGTGTACTTCATACTGTATGTTAGTGATAGATGCAGACGTGATGTACCCAGGATATGTTACGAAATGCAGTGCCCCTAGAGGTCTGAAGTCAGAGAGCATTTCTTTCAAATAAAAGAACCTGTACTGTATACTGACGTTTCCACCAAGACCTTACAAGTATTTTGCAAAGTTTAATTTAGTTCCGTGTGCATCATAGACATGTCGGACGTAAGATCCTGTGGTTCGGCACAAGTGCATTTGTATCAGTGCTGTGCTGTGAAGGCATGAGGAGGAGTGGAGGTACAGTTGTGCGCATTTTTCACCTCGGTAGTACATGGAGATAAATTATGTTCACCATTTGTTTGTTAGTGGTGTATGGTGAACACGAAGCAGCAGATACACTGACCACAAACACAATACAGTTAGTGACATTTTATCTACCCAACTTATATATTTTAATGAGTACCATACGTCTATAGCTGGTGTAATAAACAATTGAGTCCCTGAAGATGAACTGTAACATAGTTCAAAACATGTTGGACTATTTTTAATATAAACTGTATTAATAGCATATAATAAAGAGTGTACATTTGTCGGATCACAATTTTATGTAATCAAGAAAATGTACGGTACAAATAACATAAAAATTATGCTCATACTACATGGTTCTTATCATTTCAGGCAGAGCATTCATACAAACACAACCCCAAGTTGCTGGCACAGCTACAGTACTGTGAAGAAATGGGAATTCCTGTGGCAGCCATCTTAGGCGAATCAGAACTGGCGAGGGGAGTTGTGAAGCTCCGTCATGTTGTGACTCGTCAGGAAATAGAGGTGCAGAGAGAGAGAGTGGCTGAGGCTGTGCGGGACTTGCTGACTCAAATAAATGAACAGAGCTGAGTGTCGATGTAAAGACTGCAGTTCATTTCTTGTACCGCTGTGATGTGATTAGAAATACGTTTCTGTAGAGAGGGTGACAGGTCACTTTGCCCTACTGGTATGCCGCGACTGATGTCAGATGTGATGACGCAGACTGCAGCCTAGCTGTTCTATGCCCCCCCCCCCCCCCCTGCACTGCTTTGGTAATTGTGGTACTGCCTTGAGTTAGTAGTGTTACAGGTATGGGAGACATGTTGCTTATTTAACTGAATGAAGAATGGTTGGTGGCATGTGTGTTTCGAAGTCGTAGTGGGAGTGATATTGCAGAATTTAGGGAACAATTTCAGAAAACTCTGACCCTAAAGGACATTGTTGCAGTGACCCGAATGTGTGGTTGAAGTTGGTATGCCAAGTTCAGATTATCTCTTCTTCATCAGTTTCTTCAGCTACCACTGCACCATTACGTGTCCATTCTTATGACAGTTTTTCCAGGGTTTCGTATCCTTCCCATATATTTAAAAGCACTTTCCTGATGTTTAAAATTTTGGTTCCTTTCTCATCTCCTTACAAAGATCAATATGTTAATGCTGGTTGGGAAAATAGATTCTGTGTATTTTATAAATCATAGAAGACCTATAGATACACTTTGTAGGCAAAATACAGAACTTTTGAATGTTACTGATGTTGGCACATTTAGTAACCACTGTGCTTAAAAATAAAATGTCTCTTTGAAATATCAGTGCATCTGAGTTTCTTGAGGGTGTTGTCTAATGATGCTGTCAATTGCTGAGATTATATAGTGTTGGTGATAGACAGATGAATGAATGAATGAGAGGGAATGAATCAGTATGGAGTATTGGTGGAATGATGTTGACAGGGCAAAAACTGAAATACTGAGAGATAAAGCTATCTGATTGCCACCTTATCCACAACAAATCCCACATGGGTTGGCCAGGGATCACACCCGGGCCTCTGAGGGGCCATGACATGGGCCCCTTATCAGAGTTTAATTTAAAAACTTGGAACATGACTATCCTGCTGGATATAAGCGTGCATTTCATTTAAACACATTTTACATCAAAATATTTGTTATCATCAACAACAAGACCTTTTGACAGTCCATGTGGTGTTGCAGGTAAAATGATGAAAATTCTTGCATAGTTCATATACACATTATAATTTATTTCGTTCAGCATACAGAGCGAATAGTGGACTGCTTGTATCCTAGCTTTCTATTGTTTTCTCCCCTGCCAGGAGAGAGCAACCTTCTCACCAAGACAGAAGAAGTTTGGGGCTGGCCTGTATCAGTGGCGTTGGCAGAGTGTGATGTTAAAGTGGATTATGTACACACACATTCACTACAAACAATATGAACATGCCAGATATCAACAATATTCACTAGAACTTTGTCCGTTGTCACAAATACTCAGATCAACACTGTTTCAGAAGCTTCTTCCAAAACCTGTTAATCTGAGTATTTGTGATAATGGACAAAGGCCGAGTGAATGTTGTTGATATTAGTGATATAAAACCGTTGCCAAAAATGTGTATGTTACAATTATAAGTATGGTTCTGATTGGTCAGTAATTATGGGCACTTCACTTGAAGAGCAGCAAACCTTTGGAGTGTTATGTCAGCTTCCATTGAAGGGATTTAACTGAAAATTCATATGTGGGACTCTACACACATACCACACAAATGGTGTAAGTTTGGTTGCAATTGGTGCATACTTGAAGAGCAATGCAGCTTTCTGGCAGTATCTGAACTTCCAATGCGGTGCATTCGTTGGTTGAATGAGTGAATATTAATACTAAGATGCACGGTAAACAGAAAGTAAAATTTCCAATGGAGGGTTTTTCCAGAAAATTCATATCTGGGAAACTACACACATTAGCTACCACCAATGCAAGTTTGATGTTATTGGTCAATAATTAAGGTTATTTTTCTTGATTCAAATGTGGAATGCTATGCATATTTGCCAGAGACGATGCCAGTTTGGTTGCAATCAGCCAATAACTAAGGTCACTTTACTTCATGGGTCTACAACCTTTTTATGGCAAAGCGTCACATCCGGTATTGTGGGCTGGTTAGCTGGCCGCGCGTGAAGAAAAATAGTAAGTGGTATACCTAACCACCTAAATTATTGAGTAACTTATAGTATATACATAATATAGAAATGTGGCCGCGGGAGAGGGACCCAAGCGTTACTTGAGCATTGTGGATTGTTGGCAGTATCTCAGCTTCCATTCGAGGGATTTTCTTTCCTGCTTTTTCCGTGTAGGTGATCACTGCCTTCTGTGTACAGGTTTTCCAACCAACATGCCCGTAACGATGATTACGACACCTACGCCCCAGTTCGGTACTAACAGAACATGCCTCACTGCGTCAATCGGTAACAACATCCATTACTATCCAACCTTCCGTATTCTCTTGTAATTACCAACAACCAACACGTATGTCCTATTTACTGACAAAAACGTTTCAATGCTAACTACTGCATTATCTTCAGTATCATCCTAACACACAGCCATTTATCGTATGCTGTATTATTTGCATATTTTTCACTGTTTTTCTTCCTGTTGCACTTGTGATATGAAATCTGTTCCATTTACTTCCTTCATTGTAACTCCCTCCTGTAAGATTGGCATTTTCACTTTTTGGATGCTGCCCGCCACAGGACAACCAACAAATGAACAAGTTACAATAATAGAAATGGAACACATGTAGTAAACAAGTAGCAACAAGAAGAAACAACTGGGTGCAACAGTGCAAAACATCAACAACACAGTAAGCGCAAATAATGCAACCACCTACAAATGGCAAGATGTGTAACTAATGATGATGATGCAACAGTCAGCACCAAAATGCAGTCAATACACAGAACACATACAATTGTATGGTGTCAGTAAGTACAGTACAGAATTATACCAACTACACGGTATGTACATCATAATTTTACTGCTCTGCCCCCACACTTTATCACTGTCAGACTCACGAATAAATGTGAAATTCTGACATGGCAGAGTAACTTCTCTATATGATGGACAAAAGCATGTTGAGGTGAAGAAACATTTCTTCCACAGCAGCCCAAATTCTCCTTACTGAAATTGGACTATGGTACAGAAAAAACTTAATATTCATAATGATTAAGCACAGGTGATGTAGGGATATCATCAACGAGAAATATTCTTGGATCACAGACATTTGTATTGAAATTAGCAACTTTTACACATGTGGGATACTGGCAGGATTTATATTCCTAGAAAGGATAACACAGCATCCACATATAGTCAGTCAATATATTCTTCAATAAAAGTGTTGGTACAACGAGTGTGTGTAAGTGCTGTCCGTCCTCAGTGAGTCGGGAAGTGGAGAGGTTGCTGCTGGAAGTGGAAAGCGGCGAGATGTACCGTGCTCTCCTTCCATGTTGTGTCGGGACGGCGGTGCGCCGATGATGTCCCGAGAGTTGGCTCGCTGTTGCCGTGCGTAGGCTACACGTCAGTACAGCGAGTGATGAGTGATGGCCGCTGGTTCCCAGTAGAAGAGTCGGCCGCAAAGTGGGCGAGTTGGGCGCATAGTGGCGCGGTCCCACCGGCCGAGTCTGCCGCTTGTTGTGTGACTCCTCTGTGTGATGAGTGAGCGAGTGAGTGCTGGTTGTAACCAACCAACCAAAGTGCTAACTAAGGGCGGAGACTTGCGCGGAGCGCAAGTCGACGTCCCTTGGTCTGTTTAGCCATTCCTGCGTTTTACCGCATTGCTAGACTCGATAACAGACTCTTTATTCTGAACTGAGGATTTTGCTTACGCTAACGATTTTAAGGTCTCGATTAAGTCGGGACCTGGCACACCGAAGGCTACAGCTCTGGGAGCGTATAGTATTCTAAGTGGGGGGAATGCTTTGGTTGGATGGCTGTCTGGGATTTGAACCCAGAGAGGCATCTTCACAATTAATTTCGCGAAGGGTCTAAAAACTACGCACGATTAATTTAGTCCTATCGGGGGGGGGGGGGAGTGCGGGCCGTGCCCCGACTTTTTGTTATACCCCGGCATTAGCCTTACAACTGAGGAAAATCACGGAAAACCTCAGTCAGGGTATTCGAAAGGCGCCTAGTTTTAGGTGCTAGGCACGATTCAGTGTCGTTTTGGCCACTAAGGGCCTCGACATATCAACTGACCTGTCCCCGTAGCTTGCGCTAGGCGACTTGGGTCAGCCCTCGGTCAGCGTAAATGTCTGCCGAGTTGCTCAACTAAGGGGTTCACCACACCAGCTAACTTTGAGTCGAAGCTCTCGGTTACAGTTCTGATGTGTTCAGCAAATAAAGGAACTTCCAAATCCTCGTGAATTTGCACGTTACTCATGTACCAAGGTGCACCAGTAGCAATGCGAAGACACTTGGATTGAATAACCTGCAGCTTTCTGAGGTGGGTGCAGGCAGCAGACCTCCAAATGGGGCACGCATAGTCCATCATGGGCCGTATGAACTGCTTATACAGCAGAACCCCGTTCCTGATGGACAGACCGCTTCTCCTGTGAAGGAGAGCTAAGCAGACCCAGTCGTTGGGCAGCTTTCTTCTTGCCCTGGACGATGTGAGGCGACCAGGTCATCCGTGTATCAAGGATAACTCCCAGATAACGGGCTGTGTCGACCCATTGGATTGGCTCTCCTCGGAGCTGCACCGGTCGAGGTCTGGAGAACCTCCACCCCGCCTTCGCAAAGAGCACAGCATTGCTCTTGGAGACATTGAAGGTGATCCTCCACGCTCTCAACCACCTCTCTAGATCACTGAAGTATGCTTATAAGTAGCTAACAAGCAGAGCCGGGCTGCGGCAATGATTGCCGTGTCATCCGCGTACAATGCCAGCTCGACGAGGCGGGAAGGGACCGGCATGTCATTGACATACAGACTGAACAAGACAGGAGAGATTAGTCCCCCCTGTGCTACGCCAGCCCGCATGCCACGACGGGTGAATGTGGCCGTTTGGAAGGACGCCTCGAACGTCTTTGTGAAGGTAGGAGGATATGGTTTTAACCAGATAGGAGGGAAAGTTAAGGGCAGTTAGCTTGAAGGGGAGCCCATCGACCCAGACGGTGTCGAAGGCCTTAGCCACGTCGAGAGAGAATGTGCCTGTTAGCCACTTCTCGCCAAAGTTTCTGGTCACCCTTTCAACAAGGCGGACTAGCTGGAGAGAGGTGCTATGTTTGGGTCTGAATCCAAACTGCTCATCTCGCAGAAGCCCGCGCCCGGTTACTTCGCTTAAGATCCTACTAAGTAGAATCTTCTCAAACAAATTGTCAATGGTGTCCAGAAGACTTATGGTACGATAGGAAGAGGGTAGTGCTGGGTTCTTCCCAGGTTTCAATATGGAGACAATGCGGGAATGCTTCCATACTGATGGGAAGTACTGCGCTAAGAGAGCCGCGTTGAATATGACAGCGAGGAGAGAGACAGCACGCTGCGGAAGGTGCTACAGTGCCCTGTTCGGAATACCGTTTGGGCCCGGTGCCTTGCTGGCCTTGAGACCCCGGATGGCATCCTGTACCTCCGCGGGGTTGGTTAACTTGGGCTCGCTTGCAGGTGCATAAGATTATGCTTGCAGCGCCTCGCCAACCATCTCAATAACTGCCGGACACGACGGGTCGTTTACCGGCTGAAACTGAGCCTCAAGACTGTCCGCCAGGGCTTCGGCTTTCTCAGAGTCTGAGAGAGCAAGTCCGCCCTGCGTGACCAGGGGTGGAGAGGGAGTGGACACTCTCATCACCCGCTTTGTCATCTTCCACAGCGATTGGTCCTCGGGATCTAGGCTCTCCAGTGTGGCACCCCACTGCTCATTCCGCCACTCGTTTAGCTCGTGCGTCACCGACCGCTGAAGGCGGTTGACCTTAGATTTTAGAGCAGGGTCCCTAGTAATTTGCCACTGTCTCCTCAACCGGATTTTCAGGCGTTTTCATCCTGAATACGTGCCGGTATTGGGGGCCGTGGGTCGCCACGAAGGCGTCTCCTGGGGGTTGACGCTGCTAGTGCCTCAGTGATAGCGCTGGACACTTCCTCCACACACGTGTCGATTTCCACCCCGCTACGCAGTTTCGGGGTGGACGGAAGTTTGTCCTCCAGGCAGGCCTGGAATTTTACCCAGTCGGTCCTTCTGAAGTCCGGGAGGTTAAGAAAGGATGATCGACACCTCGTGTCGATCAGTACAGCCAAGTGATCTGAGCTTAGTGCAGAGCACGTTGTCAGATACACTGGGATGACTAGGTTTTTAGTGATTACTACATCTAGGACATCAGGGGTAGCAGAGGAGATATATGGGATAGTGGTAGGTGTTTCCGGCCCATAAATCAACAGGAATGATCGTTGGCGGAATCACGCAGGTGCCTGCCCCTTGTCGTGATTAGCCTCGAATTCAAGTCCACGTGCTTGGCGTTCAGATCCCCCGCCATCAGGACGGTGAGCCCTCCGCTCAGGCAGGCAGGTAAATCCGCATCGATTAGGGGCCGGGAGGGCGAAAGGTATGCCGCAAGGATTTTCACCGGTCCGCTAGCCAACATCACGTGTATGGCAGTTGCCTCCAACTGGGTCAGGCCGGGGACTAGTATAGCGTAGTGGTCTATACCCCGGCGGACCAGTATTGCTATTCCGCCGCCCTCTGTAGGACGGTCTGTAAGGTGGCAAACATAGTTTGCGAGCCGAAAGATTTTCCCTGATCTGAGATGAGTTTCAGTCAGGAGGCATATGTCAACCCCGTGTTTACCAAGGAAGTGATCCAGCTCCATCTTCGTGCCGCTCACGCCATCCGCGTTCCAGCAGGCCAGCCGAAGTGCCTTCGCACTGTGTGCCTTAGGGTGTGCTGCCATATTCAGCTACAAAAAGGATGACAATTTTCAGGACAGCCCGCGAGCGTGCTGCTCCTGAAGGGAGGGTGGGTACCGCTGTGAGGAGCAGCCGTGTCAGCTCTACACACGCGTGTACAGGAAGGTTGTCGAGCAGATCAGAGATCTCCTCGATTGGAGACTGGTTGGGAGGTGGAATGGGAGTAGGATTAGGCTTCTTAGGTGGAGGCGATGGTTTACCAGTCATCGCTTTCTTCGTTGGGGCCTGTTGAGGGGCCGCAACGGCAGGTTGGGTAGCCTGAACACTTCTCCTGCTTGAGGTCGCTTTGCCCTGTTGAGAGGCAGCGGCCGGTTTGGGGGTGGGTATAGGTTGCGGAGGGGTGGTGGGTTTTACTACCCGCCCCCCTCGCACCACATGAGACCACTCAGGGCCTAAACTCTTCTGTTCAGCAGAAGGCTCGGCGCCGGTCGCTTGCGCTGAAGCCCAGCGACCGGTTGCACCGTTAATGTGGACGCGAGGTGCTGGCGTCCGCTTTCTAAGCGCGGCCTTGTCTTCCTTCCACTTTGCACAGCCCCGGTAGTTCGCCGTGTGGTTGCCCCCACAGCTGCAGCATTTAAGCTGCTGCTTAGTGGTAGAGCACTCCCCGGAGGGGTGCAGCTCACCACAGGCAACACATCGGGGTGCGAATCCGCTGTTACGCTGCGTGTGGCCGAAGCGTTGGAAACGCTTACATTGAAGCGGGGCCTTAGGGGCTACGTATGTCTCTACAGAGACTCTCAAGCCGCAGAGTTCTGAAAGGAATCGCACCTTCTGCACCTCTGGGCCTCTAGCCAACGACACCACGAAGTGTGGAGTGGGGGGCCGATCGCATGCGGTGTCCTGTTTGCGTCGCCCTGAGCGGAGCTGCATGACGCCCTGGACACGGATTCCCAGGGCCTCAAGCTCCTCCCGGACGACGTTCTCAGGCATCTGTCTGCCGAGGTTCTTCATCAGCAGACGTACACAACGATCCTCTGGGAGAGAGAAAGTGTGAAATGTCACACCCTTGCTCCCATCAAGGAATCGGAGGGCACTGACTGTGGCTCTGAACCCGTCGGCAGTACCCGGCACAATCATTAGTTTCTCACCCTTCATCTGGGCGGACAGACTGCTGGGGCACTTGGACCGTAGCCACGCGAGAAACCCGCGCGTGTCGGTGACTCCTGAAACAAAGACAGGGGTTTCATTGGGCCGCTCACCTGCTGGAACGGCTCCAGCCTCAGTTGCGCCAGCTGGCATGCTGCCCAGAGGCCCTGACATGTCGACAGACATGCGCCTGGTTGCTGCCTCAGAAGAGGCAGCAGGTTCGTAGGAGTGCGAACCAGTGGCTATGGGCTTGGGCTGCCCACTCGACTGACGGGGGTTGGAATCCCCGGCTAGAACCGCAGCGTATGCTGGCTTACCTGCCGTGACGTCTAGCTGCCGGCTGGAAGAGGATGTAGGAGCAACGGAGGTGCCCTTTGCGTCGGGCGCTGGGCGCCTAGCGGCCAGGGAGGTCAGGCCGTCTGAGCATGATAACTCAGCTTTTCTCTTCCCCGCGATGGGCAGCGGAGGTGTCACGATCCTGGCTCCGGTGGTGGTGGCGGCGGTGGCCTGACGCTTGGAAGGCGTCAAGCGAGACGTTTTGACCGTGCATACAGCGGCCTTACTTGTCTTGTTGGCGGCAAGGGCCGTCCTCAGCTTTCGCAAGAGGACTGGGTTACCCTGCACCGATGATATAGCCCTCATAAGGGAAAGTTCCTCCTGCTTCAGCATTACGCCTACAGCAGGGGGGCACCGTACTCCTCACGCTGCGCCGACTTCCCAGTGGACCAGGGCAGCACGCTAGTGACCTCTGCTTTCTCAGTCGCTTCTCCTTGCAGTGACTATGGTGGCTAGGCTCGGTTCTTAGAACGTCTTCACTCCTCAATCAATACCCCTCTCAGATCTCTGATCTGCTCGACAACCTACCTGTTAACGCGTGTGTGGAGCTGACACGGCGGCTCCTCACAGCGGTACCCAACGTAACTTCAGGTGCAGCACGCTCGCGGGCTGTCCTGAAAATTGTTATCCTATTTGTAGCTGAATATGGCATCACAACCTAAGGCATACAGTCCGAATGCACTACGGCTGGCCTGCTGGAACGCGGATAGCGTGCGCGGCAGAAAGATGGAGCTGGATCACTTCCTTGGTAAACACGGGTTAATATATGCCTCCTGACTGAAACCTATTTCAGATCAGGGCAAGTCTTGCGGCTCGCAAACTATGTTTGCCACCGTACAGACCGGCCTACAAAGAGCGGTGGAACAGCAATACTGGTCCGTCGGGGTATAGACCACTACGTTATACCCGTCCCCGGCCTGACCCATTTGGAGGCAACTGCCATACATGTAATGTTGGCTAGCGGACCGGTGAAAAAACTGGCGGCTTACCTTTCGCCCTCCCGGCCCCTAATCGAAGCGGATCTGTCTGTCTGCCTGAAGCGGAGGGCTTCTTGTCCTGATGGCGGGGGACCTGAACGCCAAGTACGTGGACTGGAATTCGAGGCTAATCAAGAGAAGGGGCAGGCGCCTGCGTGATTACGCAAATGACCATTCCTGATTGATTTATGGGCCGGAAACACACACCACCATCCCATATAAGTCCTCTGCTACCCCTGATGTCCTAGACATAGTAATAACTAAAAACCTAGTCATCCCAGTGTATCTGACAACGTGCTGTGCACTAAGCACAGATCACTTACCTGTACTGATAGACACGAGATGTCGATCATCCTATCTTAACCTCCCGGACAGTAAGCGGAAGTAAGCGGGAACGGGCTTCTGCGAGACGAGCAGTTTGGATTCAGACCCAAACATAGCACCTCTCTCCAGCTAGCCCGCCTTTTCGAAAGTGTGACCAGAAACTTTGGCGAGAAGCGGCTAACAGGCGCAGTCTTTCTCGTCGTGGCTAAGGCCTTCGACACTTTGGGTCGACGGTCTCCTCTTCAAGCTAACGGCCCTTAACTTCCCCTGCTAACTGGTTAAACCATATCTACCTACCTTCACAAAGACGTTCGAGGCGTCCTTCCAAACGGCCACATTCACCCGTCCTGGCATGCGGGCTGGCGTATCCCAGGGTGGACTAATCTCTCCTGTCTTGTTCAGTCTGTATGTCAAGGACATGCCGTTCCCTTCCCGCCACGTCGAGCTGGCATTTTACGCGGATGATACGGCAATCATTGCCACGTCCCGCAGCCCGGCGCTGCTTGTGAGCTACATAGAAGCATACCTCAGTGATCTAGAGAGGTGGTTGAAGGCGTGGAGGATCGCCATCAATGTCTCCAAGAGCATTGCTATGCTCTTTGCGAAGGCGGGGTGTAGGTTCTACAACCTCGATCGGTGCAGTTCCTAGGGGAGCCAATCCAATGGGTCGACACAGCCCGTTATCTGAGAGTGATCCTTGATACACGGATGACCTGGTCGCCTCACTTCGTCCACGTCAAGAACAAAGCTGCCTAACGACTTGGTTTGCGTCGCTCTCTCTTTCACAGGAGAAGCGGTCTGTCCATCAGGATCGGAGTTCTGCTGTATAAGCAGCTCATACGGAACATGATGGACTATGCGTGCCCCATTTGGAGGTCTGCTGCCTGCACCCACCTCAGAAAGCTGCAGGTTATTCAATCCAAGTGTCTTTGCATTGCTATGGTGCACCTTGGTACATGAGTAACGTGCAAATTCACGAAGATTCGGGAGTTCCTTTCTTTGCTGAACACATCAGAGCCCTAACCGAGAGTTACGCCTCAAAGTTAGCTGGTGTGGGGAAACCCTTAGTTCAGCAACTCGGTAGATATTTACGCTTACCGAGGGCTGACTGAAGTCGTCTAGAGCAAGCTACGGGGAGAGGCCAGTAGATATGTCGAGGACCAAATGTGGCAAACTCGACACCGAATCGTTCCTAGCACCTATAACTAGGCCCGTTTCGAATAACCTGACTCAGGTTTTCCCTGATTTTCCTCAGTTTTAAGGTGAATGCCACGGTATCATAAAAAGTCGGGGGACTGCCCGCTCCCCCCCCCCCCCCCCCCCCCCCCCCGATACGGCTAAATTGCTCGTGTGTAGGTTCAGATCCCGAGAGAATATAATTGTGAAAATGCCACTCTGGGTTGAAATCGCATGGTGCCATTCAACCAAAGTATTCCTCCCACTTAGAAAGACTATACTCTGTTAGAGCTGTGGCCTTCGGTGTGGCAGGTCCCGACCTAATCGAGACTATCAATCGTTAGCGTAAGCAAAATCCTCATTATCTATAAACTACCATTGTAATGGTATATTTCGACTCAAATCCAAAGTCCTAATGCGGAATGGAACCGGAAAATTTAATGCTAAAGAGGCAACCGAATGAAACAATTTAATACGCTGGGGAGAAATGGATTCAAGGGATCAAGGATAAAATAAGTTAGAATGTAAAAGGGACCGAAACAAGAAAAACTGGCATGATAGAACAGGAACAGCTAGTAAGATAAAAAAACGATTTTTATAATTGCATTATTTCTTTAATGTACATGGCATATGTTCATATACTGTATTGCACACCAGTAGTAGTCATTGTAGTGCCCTCTGAGATGAGGAAGGAATAAAGGAATTTAGGACGAAGGCAAATAATAAAAGAGGAATGGCATTAATATAATAGAAACCAAGAAGAAAAAAAAAGTGGATAAATGAAGAAGGATTCGATTACGTGGAAAACAAGATGTGGAAACCTGCAAGAAACAAAAGAGGGAAGCGAATAAATTACGGTTGTGGAAGCTAGAAGTAAGATAGTACTTTTATCAAAATGAAGTAAAGGAAGTAAAATGAGATGAACCAGAAATTTTGCACCAATGAAAAATCAATGAAAGACTATAAGTGACATGAGAATAGAAACAAAAGAAAGGTACAATAAATTTGAAACAAAGAATGGATATGTAAAGGACAAGAAAAGGGGTGGAATCTTGTTCTCATTCATATCTAGTGGGCACTGCTATTATTCTGCATGGGAGAAAACCATGACACTGAGACAACTTACATTCATGCCTACAGGCAGTGTTTAGGAAGTGTAGGAACTCTGTGCTGTGTGCATTTTAGGGACAAAAGAATTAGAAGTTTAGCTGCGCATCACAGACTGAGTTTTGCACACTACGAGAAACTTAAGTAATTATGAAGCCAAGGTTAGGTTAGGTTAGGTTGGGTTGGGTTGGGTTAGGTTAAGTTAGGTTAGGTTAGGTTGGGTTGGGTTAGGTTAGGTTAGGTTAGGTTGGGTTTGGTTGGTTATGTTACGTCTTCCAGACGAGGGCTACACGCACCACACAATAAATCATACTGTCGGCTTCGTCGATGGTGAACCTCGCGCCCACACCAACACCATTGAGGGAACTTGGAAACATGTTAAGGTTTTTCTCAACGCCTACAACCGAGAGACAAACTACGCCTATTATGTCGCGGAATATACGTTCGTATCTCTCTTCCGCGCACGTGTCATTGACCCATTCAGAATGTTCCTTTCTGTCATCTCATAAACCGACTGGTCGCTCCACCCTCGATTATCTGTGCTCCACCGTGCACGCATCTGCCCCCTATCCCACTCCCCAAACACGTACGTAACATTGCTCCTCCTCCATACATCTGCCCTACCACTCAGTCTACTTGACGCGCAGTGCATTCCTTCCTACTCACAATCTTGCTATTGTTGTCATGCTAAACGGCACCAGAACCATTTTATTTTTGGGGGATGGCTTTGATCAGTGTAGACATATTTTCACTGAGCAGACACGTTTTATATGGGGGGTCGTCTTGCATTCGAATAAATACGGTAAACGAGTACAGTAGACTGTCCTGACAGTCCTCTATTAATGTCTGTCATAGACTGTATTCACACCCCTCTGTAAATGTCCATAATTAACTGTCCTGACACACCTCACTTAATAACTACAATAGGCTGCTGACTCTGCTGACACGCTGAAAATTATCCTTCACACCCTCCACCCTGTCCAGCGAAGCGCCTGGTGGTCCTAGGCGTTTTGCGATGTAACCGTTTCGGTAGACCAACCAACCAGCCAAAGTGCTAACGCGCAAGTCGACGTCCCTTGATCTGTTTAGCCATTCCTGCGTTTTACCGCATTGCTGGACTCGATAACAGACTCTTTATTCTGACCTGGGGATTTGTTTACGCTAACAAATTTAAGGTCTCGTTTAAGTTGGGACCTATCACACCAAAGGCTACAGCTCTAAGAGCGTGTAGTTTTTCTAAGTGGGGGGAATACTTTGGTTGGATGGCTCACTGGGATTTGAACCCAAAGTGGCATTTTCACAAATAATTTCGCGAAGGATCTAAAACCTGCACACGGATAATTTAGTCCTACAGGGGGGAGGGGGGAAGCGAGCCGTGCCCCGACTGGTTTGTTATACCCTGGCATTCAACTTACAACTGAGGAAAATCACGGAAAACCTTAGTCAGGGTATTCGAAACGCGCCTAATTTGTGGTACAGTGTCGGTTGGCCACTAAAGGCCTCGACATATTTACTGACCTGTCCCCGTAGCTTGCGCTAGGCGGCTTGGGTCAGCCCTCGGTCAGCGTAGATATCTGCCGAGTTGCTGGGCTAAGGGGTTCCCCACACCAGCTAACTTAGGGTCGAAGCACTCGGTTAGAACTCTGATGTGATCAGCAAAGAGAGGAACTCCCAAATCCTCGTGAATTTGCACGCTACTCATGTACCAAGTTGCACCAGTAGCAATGCGAAGACACTTGGATTGAATAACCTGCAGCTTTCTGAGGTGGGTGCAGGCCGCAGACCTCCAAATGGGGCACGCATAGTCCATCATGAGCCGTATGAGCTGCTTATACAGCAGAACTCCGTTCCTGATGGACAGACCGCTTCTCCTGTGAAGGAGAGAGCTAAGCAGACCAAGTCGTTGGGCAGCTTTATTCTTGACCTGGACGATGTGAGGCGACCAGGTAATCCGTGTATCAAGGATCACTCCCAGATAACGGGCTGTGTCTACCCACTGTATTGGCTCTCCTAGGAACTGCACCGGTCGAGGCTTGGAGGACCTCCACACTGCCTTCGCAAAAAGCATAGCATTGCTCTTCGAGACATTGATAGCGATCCTCCACGCCTTCAACCACCTCTCTAGATCACTGAGGTATGCTTCTAGGTAGCTAACAAGCAGAGCCGGGCTGCGGGACGTGGCAATGATTGCCGTGTCATCCGCGTACAATGCCAGCTCGACGAGCGGGAAGGGACTGGCATGTCATTGACATACAGACTGAACAAGACAGGAGAGATTAGTCCCCCCTGGGATACGCCAGCCCGCATGCCACGACGGGTGGATATGGCCGTTTGGAAGGACGCTTCGAACGTCCTTTTGTAAAGGTAGGAGATATGGTTTTGACCAGGTAGGAGGGGAAGTTAAGGGCCGTTAGCTTGGAGAGGAGGCCGTCGACCCAAACAGTGTCGAAGGCCTTAGCCACGTCGAGAAAGACTGCGCCTGTTAGCCGCTTCTCGCCAAAATTTCTGGTCACCCTTTCGACAAGGCGGGCTAGCTGGAGAGAGGTGCTATGTTTGGGTCTGAATCCAAACTGCTCATCTCGAAGAAGCCCGCGCCCGCTTACTTCAATTAAGATCCTACTAAGTAGGACCTTCTCAAACAACTTGCTAATGGTGTCCAGAAGACTTATGGGACGATAGGAAGAGGGTATCGCTGGGTCCTTCCCAGGTTTCAGTATGGAGACAATGCGGGCATGCTTCCATACTGATGGGAAGTACTGCGCTAGGAGAACTGCGTTGAATATGGCAGCGAGGAGGGAGACAGCTCGCTGCGGAAGGTGCTTCAGTGCCCTGTTCGGAATACCGTTTGGGCCCGGAGCCTTGCTGGCCTTGAGACCCCGGATGGCATCCTGTACCTCCGCGGGGTTGGTTAACTTGGGCTCGCTTGCAGGTGCATAAGATTATGCTTGCAGCGCCTCGCCAACCATCTCAATAACTGCCGGACACGACGGGTCGTTTACCGGCTGAAACTGAGCCTCAAGACTGTCCGCCAGGGCTTCGGCTTTCTCAGAGTCTGAGAGAGCAAGTCCGCCCTGCGTGACCAGGGGTGGAGAGGGAGTGGACACTCTCATCACCCGCTTTGTCATCTTCCACAGCGATTGGTCCTCGGGATCTAGGCTCTCCAGTGTGGCACCCCACTGCTCATTCCGCCACTCGTTTAGCTCGTGCGTCACCGACCGCTGAAGGCGGTTGACCTTAGATTTTAGAGCAGGGTCCCTAGTAATTTGCCACTGTCTCCTCAACCGGATTTTCAGGCGTTTTCATCCTGAATACGTGCCGGTATTGGGGGCCGTGGGTCGCCACGAAGGCGTCTCCTGGGGGTTGACGCTGCTAGTGCCTCAGTGATAGCGCTGGACACTTCTTCCACACACGTGTCGATTTCCACCCCGCTACGCAGTTTCGGGGTGGACGGAAGTTTGTCCTCCAGGCAGGCCTGGAATTTTACCCAGTCGGTCCTTCTGAAGTCCGGGAGGTTAAGAAAGGATGATCGACACCTCGTGTCGATCAGTACAGCCAAGTGATCTGAGCTTAGTGCAGAGCACGTTGTCAGATACACTGGGATGACTAGGTTTTTAGTGATTACTACATCTAGGACATCAGGGGTAGCAGAGGAGATATATGGGATAGTGGTAGGTGTTTCCGGCCCATAAATCAACAGGAATGATCGTTGGCGGAATCACGCAGGTGCCTGCCCCTTGTCGTGATTAGCCTCGAATTCCAGTCCACGTGCTTGGCGTTTAGGTCCCCCGCCATCAGGACGTGAAGCCCTCCGCTCAGGCATGCAGACAAATCCGCTTCGATTAAGGGCCGGGAGGGTGAAAGGTAAGCCGCCAGGATTTTCACCGGTCCGTTAGCCAAACATGTATGGCAGTTGCCTCCAAATTGGTCAGGCTGGGGACGGGTATAGCGTAGTGGTCTATACCTCGGCGGACCAGTATAGCAGTTCCGCCGCCCTCTGTAGGCCGGTCTGTACGGTGGCAAACATAGTTTTCGAGCCGAAAGATTTGCCATGATCTGAGATGAGTTTCAGTCAGGAGGCATATGTCAACCCCGTGTTTACCAAGGAAGTGATCCAGCTCCATCTTTCTACCGCGCACGCCATCCGCGTTCCAGCAGGCCAGCCGTAGCGCCTTCGCACTGAGTCCCTTAGGGTGTACTGCCATATTCAGCTACAAATAGGATAACAATTTTCAGGACAGCCCGCGAGCGTGCCGCACCTGATGGGAGGGTGGGTATCGCTGTGAGGAGCCGCCGTGTCAGCTCCACACACGCGTTAACAGGTAGGTTGTCGAGTAGATCAGAGATCTCCTCGATTGGTGACTGGTTGGGAGGTGGAATGGGAGCAGGATTAGGCTTCTTAGGTGGAGGCGATGATTTACCACTCATCGCCTGCTTCTTCATTGGGGCCTGTTGAGGGGCCGCAACGGCAGGTTGGGTAGCCTTAACCTCTTTCCTGCTTGCGGACGCTTTGCCCTGTTTAGGGGCCGCGGCCGGCTTGAGAGTGGGTTCAGGTTGGGATGGGGTGATGGGTTTCACTACCCGCCCCCCTCGCACCACATGAATCCAATCAGGGCCTAAGCTCTTCTGTTCCGCAGAAGGCTCGGCGCGGGTCGCTTACGCTGAAGCCGAGCGACCGGTTGCACCGTTCGTGTGGACGCGAGGAGCTGGCGTCCGCTTTGTAAGCGCGGCCTTAACCTCCTTCCACTTTGCACAGCCCCGGTAGTTTGCTGTGTGGTTACCCCCGCAGCTGCAGCATTTAAGCTGCTGCCTTGGGGTAGAACACTCCCCGGAGGGGTGCGGTTCCCCACAGGCAACACACCGGGGTGTGTATCCGCAGTTACGCTGCGTGTGGCCGAAGCGTTGGCAGCGCTTACATTGAAGCGGGGCCTTAGGGGCCACGTAAGTCTCTACAGAGACTCTTAATCCGCAGAGTTCGGTGAGGGATCGCACCTTCTGTACCTCTGGGCCTCTAGCTACCGACACCACGAAGTGTGAAGTGGGGGGTCGATCGCGTGCGGCGTCCTGATCGCGGCGCCCAGAGCGGAGCTGCATGACGCCCTGGACACGGATTCCCAGGGCCTCAAGCTCCTCCCGGACGACGCTCTCAGGCATCTGTCTGCCGAGGTTTTTCACCAGCAGACGTACACAGCGATCCTCTGGGAGAGAGAAAGTGTGAAAGGTCACACCCTTGCTCCCGCCAAGTGATGGGAGGGCACTGACTGTGGCTCTGAATCCGTCGGCAGTACCCGGCACGATCATCAATTTCTCGCCCTTCATCTGGGCGGACAGACTACTGGGGCATGAAGTCCGTAACCACGCGAGAAACCCGCGCGTGTCGGTGACTCCTGTTACGAAGACAGGAGTCTTGTTGGGCCGCTCCCCTGCGGGAACGGCCCCAGCCTCAGTGGTGCCAGCTGGCATGCTGCTCAGAGGCCCGGACATGTCGACAGACATGCGCCTGTTGGCTGCCTCAGAGGAGGCAGCAGGTTCTGAAGAGTCCGAACCAGTGGCTATGGGCTTGGGCTGCCCACTCGGCTGATGGGGGTTGGTACTCCCAGCTACTACTGCAGCATACGCTGGCTTACCTGACGTGTCTTCTTGCTGCCGGCTGCTCGATGGTGTAGGGGCACTAGAGGTGCCCGGTGCGTCGGGCGCTGGGCGTCTAGCTGCCGGGGTTGACAGGACGTCCGAGCCAGAAGACTCAGCCTTCCTTTTCCCCGTGATGGGCTGCGGCCCCTTCCATGATGGTGGCACGCTCCTGGCCCCGGTGGTGGTGGCATGACGCTTGGAAAGCGCCACGAAAGACGTTTTGGCCGTGCAGCACCCAGCGGCCTTCGCAGTCTTCTTGGCGGCAAGGGCCGTCCTCAGCTTTCGCAAGAGGACTGGGTTGCCCTGCACCGATGATATAGCCCTCAGAAGGGCAAGTTCCTCCTGCTTCAGCATTACGCCTACAGCAGGGGGGCACCGTACTCCTGACGCTGCGCCGACTTCCCAGTGGACTAGGGGCAGCACGCTAGTGACCTCTCCTTCCTCAGTCGTTTCTCCTAGCAGTGACTATGGCTTCGTCGCAAGGTTCTGTTTCTTAGAACGTCTTCACTCCTCTGCAGCTAACACCGAACTCCAATCCAAACCCGTCACGGTAGAATGTTTCATACCACTGCTTTATACTATTCCTCACAGCCGGGTCCTGTCGGAACTTGGTCCAAAATCTCGCTGCACAGTAACAGTCTAACTAGATAGTCTGTGGTCACAGTGTACTGTGCACAGATTATTGCGACTGTGTTCGTGCGTACTCAAGTAAGTACAAAGACATCTCTGCTCCCGTCGCCGCTCCCCTGGCGGCCACCGATGAAACTACGCACCCGCGGCACGTACAAATAAACTTGGAGACACTTTCTCTATGTTGGTCGCTTGTTGAAGTCCTTGCCGCCATTCAAGTGTACCGATTTTGTGGAATGTGTCAGAGAATTATGACTATGACTCGACAAGTTGTATGCAGGTTTCATGCAAATTTTATTAATGATATGTTTACATAATTATCTGAAACAAAATAAAACTCTTCATGTAATGGTGTTTCCTTTTCTGGAAAGTAAATTTACAACATACACTTAATACCGATGTGCGAACATGTACAGTCACAAATATGTTACATAGAAGGCTCCATGCTGGTACTGCTAATGTATTGCTTCTCTCAGATTATCTGTAGCATGAAGCACAAATCTCTAATATCACCTTTATTTTATATGTCCTTAACAACACATTCTGAAATTTCTTGCGTTCTGAAGTTGTTATTGCAATTCTGATAAGCAGAAAACTAGGTAATTAAACTGGCATTATAGGGGAACATACAGCCCCCATGTTCAGGTTAGAAGAGGTTAATGTGTGTACAAACATGACACACACACACACACACACACACACACACAACTGTTAATAATAAATAGGTACAGCAAGCAGCCCTCGTTTAACATTGCTCCAAACACTGTTTTGTTTTAACCGTGACAAATTTTTGCAACCAATGATTTGATGAATGTTGCCCAGATTAGGGTTAACACTGTTTTCTCTGGCAGCTAGTGTGGGTCTTCAATGGGTAGACTGGCAGGAATTTTAATTTATTCTTACAAGAAGACATGCTCTGTTCTGCTTTGCTCTCTGTGATGTCCATAGTCCTCCACCAATTGCTTGCTAATTTATCTTCTTTGGCTCAAATAATGGTTACAAATGGACAGGATTGACAGTGCTATAAAAATAAATTTTGGCTCATGATTCTTCTGTATTTACAGCACACCAGACAAAAACTTTCTGGACTTGTACAGTGGTCGGTGAATAACACGTTGATTTTCTTCATTCCAATGGCAGGTGGTCTGTGAGAGAGATAAAACTGGGCTTATCCATTGCCACAGATATTTCTACATGCGTGTCATTACACTTGTACACAGTCACCTAATTTATAAATATTTATCACAAGATATTTTTAATATGATTCAGAAGAAGAAAAATACCTCGTTCATTACCGTATCTAACCATGGTTGTACAAAAAGAATGTACATAGGTCAAAAGAATGAATGTGCATTGATCGAAGGAAATGAACAAGGCTTGAAGCAGCTGTATTGACAATAATGCAGAATGCATTGCATTGTAATGAGCTCAGTGACAGCTCAAAAGAAAAGTGATAACTGTTGAATGAACAGCTCTGTGAATAGTGTTTGATAACTGCTGAATGAACTGCTCTGTGAATAGTGTTTGATAACTGTTGAATGAACAGCTCTGTGAATAGTGTTTGATAACTGCAGAATGAACTGCTCTGTGAACAGTGTTTGATAACTGTTAAATGAACTGCTCTGTGAATAGTGTTTGATAACTGTTGAGTGAACTGCTCTGTGAATAGTGTTTGATAACTGCCGAATGAACTGCTCTGTGAATAGTGTTTGATAACTGTTGAATGAACTGCTCTGTAAATAGTGTTTGATAACTGTTGAATGAACTGCTCTGTGAATAGTGTTTGAACTGTTGAATGAACTGCTCTGTGAATAGTGTTTGATAACTGTTGAATGAACAGCTCTGTGAATAGTGTTTGATAACTGCTGAATGAACTGCTCTGTGAATAGTGTTTGATAACTGTTGAATGAACTGCTCTGTGAATAGTGTTTGATAACTGTTGAATGAACTGCTATGTGAATAGTGTTTGATAACTGTTGAATGAACCACTTTGTGTATAGTGTTTGATAACTGCTGAATGAACTGCTCTGTGAATAGTGTTTGATAACTGTTGAATGAACTGCTATGTGAATAGTGTTTGATAACTGTTGAATGAACCACTTTGTGTATAGTGTTTGATAACTGCTGAATGAACTGCTGTGTGAATAGTGTTTGATAACTGTTGAATGAACTTCTCTGTGAATAGTGTTTGATAACTGTTGAATGAACCACTTTGTGTATAGTGTTTGATAACTGTTGAATGAATAGCTCTGTGTATAGTGTTTGATAACTGTTGAATGAACTGCTCTGTGAATAGTGTTTGATAACTGTTGAGTGAACTGCTCTGTGAATAGTGTTTGATAACTGTTGAATGAACCACTTTGTGTATAGTGTTTGATAACTGTTAAATGAACAGCTCTGTGTATAGTGTTTGATAACTGTTGAATGAACGGCTGTGTATAGTGTTTGATAACTGTTGAATGAACTGCTCTGTGAATAGTGTTTGATAACTGTTGAATGAACCACTTTGTGTATAGTGTTTGATAACTGTTGAATAAACAGCTCTGTGTATAGTGTTTGATAACTGTTGAATAAACAGCTGTGTATAGTGTTTGATAACTGTTGAACGAACCACTTTGTGTATAGTGTTTGATAACTGTTGAATGAACTGCTTTGTGTATAGTGTTTGATAACTGTTGAATGAACTGCTTTGTGTATAGTGTTTGATAACTGTTGAATGAACTGCTTTGTGTATAGTGTTTGATAACTGTTGAATGAACCACTCTGTAAATAGTGTTTGAAGCTAAGTGTTCAACCAGGATGTTAGACAAGAATGAGTGTAAGGTCATGCATCTCAGATGAATCCTCCAAGGCCAGAAGTTCAATTAAATAATATGAAAATATTCAGTTACTGCCTAACAGAAAACACAAATGTGGTTAATGCGGTCAGTGTGAGAAGTGTGTGAAACAGTGTAGGCAAAATACAGATATTAAAAATGTTCCAAATGCTGACACACAAAGTTATCATTGTGTTTGAAAGATTTAATAACGGTAATGCATATTTACCTCACCAGCTGATCCACTGTTCATAACAACTGTACTTCATGCACACTATTTACCTGTACCCTGAAGAAAGAGGCTGTAAGTTCTTCCTAAAGCCAAATAATACAACACATAAAATACATAACTCTCATCCTGCAAACAACCTCATCTAATTTAGCATTATTTGCAAGCACATAACACTAACAAACACCCAATTAAATAAGGGTCCAAGGAATGTCAGATCACCATGTTCACTGCACCATGAGTGTTGCATTTTACAAAAATTATTTGAAGTTTATGGGAAATCAGTTTTAAAGTTCATATATACACACAATTGCACTGAAAATGAGATATGAGGTTCTCATGGGAGTGTATATTAAAATTACAGTGTTCTGTGATGTGACACAAAACAAAATTAGGCAGACATCTGCCAGAGTTTCAAAGCAATCTGATGGCTCCCTCTTCTTCTAAGCTTAAGAGGGAAGCACCAGATTTCTCTGGAGAGAGGGCAATAGCAGAAGAAGGCCACGGTTCATGATGGACTGTAGCCCCAGTAGAAGAAGAAGAAGAATGTGACTACTGAACAGTAAATGTTCAACAAATCAGCACTGCAATAGGTTGTTCTCTAACTTTCTTCACTGTTCCCTTACTAATCAAATCTTCTGTACTACCTCAGGCCCGTCTGTCCCTACGCCATGAACTGTAGCACAGCCGTGACCTAACATCACCCCATCACATGATAATCCAAGTTTTCTGACATGTCACGCTACATCACTGGGTGAGTGAACACAAAGGCAATACAATCATTCAAAACACCAGGCACCACTTACCCAGTGACACGGCGTCACCATCCCGGAAGACTTGAATTCTCAGAAATACCGCTGTGAGAATCTCAAATTTCACAACTTTATCACATCTTTGCCTTGAAGAATGGGGCTTTCTCTGCCTGATCTTTCATCTTCCAATTATGCAGTAAGGAAGTCAATACAAAAAAAAAAAAAAAACAATGCTTTGAGTGGAATTATTCAAAACAATTTTTTGACTTGAATTAGTAAGTATGTGTGAGAACCCCAAAACACAGCAATCAGTTTTATATAACGCTATGACCATATGATTAAATGTGTGGGCATAATTAGTAGCCTTTGCTCAAATTGTAGGTTAAGTATTGGCACAGAAATTTTAAACAGTAACATTGAGTTATTTTTGGAACATTTATACTGATTTGAGCAATGAAGAAGTACTGGGCTCCAAGTGCTAAGTCAGGGGTTACCACACTTTTTATACTTTTTGGCAATGTACTCAGATAGAAGCGTTGGCTGCTGCTCCTGCTGAGATGGGTTTACCCATAATGCATTACGTTCACTATACAGCTGCACATTCTATGAATCTCACTGCATAAGACACATTATTTCCGGTAACAAAATTCTGCTTTCAACTCTCATTTTTTACAGCAAAAATTAAATAATGGACATGCAGTATTATAAAACGTCCACATGTTGTTATTATGTACAGTGTTTCTGTAGCATACAATTCTACTCTGATCTACAGGCACAGAGTAATTTCAGTGTCACACTGATCAACAGAAATTTCAACATGAGTATGTACAACCAACTGGTAAGACAGTAACTGTAAGTATCCACATAAATACAGGTCACAGCAACTAATTATATAAAACGTCTATCATTCACAACAGTCCTATTGCTTGGAAATTTCAGAGTAATGTGTTTCTGCAACCAATATTTCAGCCTTTCCCCCAGACGACACTCTATCAAACTTAACAATATTACGTACCTTCAACCAGTCACATTCATCCTGTGAAGACCAAGTGCCAGTACAAAAGAAATGTATAACAATGATTTCAGGCTTCCGCTGCGATGTTGATGAAATCTGTAGTCTTCTGGGTTATTACACGGCGTCATGTGGTAATTACATACCGACGTTTCGGGACAACATATCGGTCCCATCCTCACGGGTCAAGATTCCGAGTAGGAAAGGTAAATAATTACCACACGACGCCGTGTAATAACCCAGAAGAGCACAGATGTCATGTATAACAATCACCATCATCATAATATTTCCACATCTTAGTCCTAGTGGCCTGCTGCAGCCTTAGCAATGACTATGATGATGATGATGATGATGATGATGATGATGATGATGATGACGACGACGATGATGATAAAACAATGACAATAATAACAATAACAACAATATTAATAACCGGTAACAACATCTTTGGGAATCGTAATTCGATAAACTGCTTGCTGCCATAAAAGAATCCGCTCTACTGGCTAAATGCACAACCACATACTGTATGATAAATAACTGCCATAATCACAGCATTACTGTTAAAATTTCAACAGGAAAATTCGACTTATCCCACCTCCAGCCACATTTCCTCAGACAGCCCTTTCAGTGACACATTTTTATACATTACAGCCCTTGAAGGACAATACAAAATCACAATTACTGAATATGAGACCATGAACTTATATAGGCACCTTTAAGCTACTTCATAATAGGAGGTGTTCAGACAACCACTGCCACCTGGCGTACATATCAGTAACTATAAGAACGCCTTGCTACAAGGGGACAGAATAATATATTTGTACTTACAAGAAAAGTATTATTGAACTAAAAGAGCAGTATAAAATAAATAATGAATTCTTTCAAGACTCAGAAATACAATACTGACAGCGGCCTCCAACGGCATAAAGCATATTCAAATTTCTTAAAAATCCATCTAGTAGCTTTTGGGTTGAAATACATGGATGGGAAGAGAATGATGATGATGGTGGTGATGGTGGTGGTAGTCATGGTGGTATGATGATAATGATGATGACGGTAGTAGTGGTGATGATAATGATGATGATGATAATGATAATGGTGATAGTGATGATTATGGTGGTGGTGGTGATTATGGTGATGATCATGATTATGATTATGGTGGATGTGGTCATGGTGGTAATGACAATAATAATGATGGTGATAATAGTAATGGTAGTGGTGGTGGTGGTGGTGGTGGTGGTGGTGGTGGTGGTGGTGGTGGTGGTGGTGGTGGTGGTGGTGATCATCAACATCAATACAAGAAATGAACATGGTGTACAGGAAAACATACATAAATTTAATAAATTGTTATCTAGCTGTAACATATTCACAGAAATAATTTTGGAGTTAAACAGTGCCCACTAAAACTTTCAATGTAAAGAGAATACTCATCAATTAAACAATGAGCTCTGCACTTTCAGCTCTTCAAATATCTACGGCCCAACATACCTGTTACATTTCCCCAACCTTATAACCTAACAACTGAGTCACAACACACAATGGCTGCTGGAATGCAACAAGACTCCTGAGTCATCATGGTAAAAAACAAGATCGTGTCATTAGTTTATGAGATTTTAAGTTCCCACATTGGTGAATATTAAGATTGTAGTTTTCATACAAGTGATATAAAGCAGTTTGATAGCTAGCAAACATCTTGCAGTCACATCCCAGAACACTGCAGTACCAACATATGTGTGTGGTGCTGCAGTCTTTTGCTACAAGATTGATGGAATAGAAATCACAAAAAAAAAAAAAAAAAAAAAAAAAAAACACAGAACCAATGTTTCAAGAATTGAGGAAGTCCTGTGAATACAAATTTCTAACATTACCAGTAATCAGACACTTTTATGGCCACTCCCTCCTCAGTAATCACATTACAGCAAATAATTTCAAAGCATTAGGAATACTGGCAAGGCTTCAAAATATCCACACTAAGCTGCAGCGTGCAATAGTCTAACCTTACTATAAAACATCACACTGTGTTAGCTTGCACTCATAAAGGATTAATTGAGCTGACACAATTTTGATACAATTTATTAGTAACAACTACATGAATTGACTCACAAATTACTTTAAATTATCAAGCCAGTATTTATTTTGAATTCCTCTGTACTTTATTTTCACACATAGGACTGAAGATGGCTTAATTAGCAAGCTAAAACATGTAGCTGACACTAACAAGTTGTAACAAATCGAGGTGTGTTAGCTGAGGCAGGTCTATAAGGTTTTATTGTAGCCATCTGCATGGATAATTTCAACAGACAAACTTCATCTAAAATGCACTGTGTGATTCCCCATAAAATTCCTAACTTGAAGGGATTTCATACTTTTTATTTTCAATATTAAGTCTGAAGCATTTCCTTCCAATCATCGTGGCTGCACAATGAAGTTCATATTGTTGCAGAATGAATGCTTGCGTTGAGGTTACCTCTGTCCATACTACTTCGATTCTATATCACCTTCAAAGAATTTGATGAAAAAAATATACACTAAAAATCTATTATATAATTTTATTCACACACATGCTGATTCAGCAGAACTACCGCTGTGTTTAATATGTTCACTGCTATGGCAGTCAATGGTGTCCACTGCAAACCCTGTGCCATGATGGTCACTGGTGTCCACTGCAAACCTTGTGCCATGATGGTTACTGGTGTCCAATGCAGACCCCTTTGTCTTGTGCCATGATGGTCACTGGTGTCCACTGCAAACCATGTGTCGTGACGGTCACTGCTTTCCAATGCATACCCCCTTTAATCTTTGTGCCATCAACCATGTGCATGAGGTCACTGGTGTCCACTGCAAACCATGTGCCATGATGGTCACTTGTATGTCCAATGCAACCCTTTATCTGTGCCATGATGGTCACTGGTGTCCACTGCAAACCATGTGCCATGATGGTCACTCGTGTCCACTGCAAACCCTGTGCCATGATGGTCACTGGTGTCCACTGCAAACCTTGTGCCATGATGGTCACTGGTGTCCACTGCAAACCTTGTGCCATGATGGTCACTGGTGTCCACTGCAAACCTTGTGCCATGATGGTCACTGGTGTCCACTGCAAACCTTTACTTTGTGACATGGCAGCCATCAGTGTATGCTCTGCAATGTTTAGACATATACATTTTTGTTTCATTGCTGTGTGTTGACTGGTGGCATGATATCCAAGGGCATGTGTAGACCATGTTTTGTAGGCACTACAGCATGTCATTGTTGGAGGTAATAAACAAGAGCATGAAAACAACAAATTGTCATCAAATGGCAGCATCAAAAAAAGATTATTGGTCCAATGAATGAGCTGGCAACATGAATATTCATTGGCCAGCAGCCAGAGCGTTGTGTATAACAAACATACCTCAAACAATGAACAGTGTTCCAACATGACACTCACATGTACATAATAATCAAGTGCGGCTTATACTTAGTAATGCCACATCTACCCTTCCCCATAATGTGTCTTGAACCATCTGACAGGCTTTCATAAACTTGATGGACCCTAAAATTTTGTTTAGGTCACATTAGAAGGCAAAGGTAAAGCAATCCCATTACAGGCCTGGACAGGCCCTTAGGGCTCCAGGATGTTGATGCTCCCAGAATTTCTAGACAATCAGCACATGAAGGCGGTAAGGTTATCAGCCCTAAGCACCGGCCGCCTTTACCCCCCAGGAGATACTCCTGGTACTCATTTCTGTTAGAGGCTGAGTTGACCTCCGGGGCCATAGTGTGGCTGGAAGGATTATGTCAATGAAGAATCCCAATGACACTATTGGGAATAAAACCTGTGACCTTCCAGCTTGTAGCGCAGTGCCTCAAAAAACTGCGCCACCACATACCCTGAGGTCACGTTAGTGCAGAATGAAAAATAACTACATGATACCTGTGTAAAATATTTACGTTAAGAGTTTGATAGCAATTACTGATAAACTATTGCAGCTATGCATGTGGAACTTCATAAGGACATTAGGTCCTACACATGACACATGAAATGTTTTCTGTATGTTAAGAATACACTGCTGAAACCTTGAGGTTATTTCTGGAATGTCAGTAAGTCTATGGAGCAGAAGGACTGAGATGATGATGGCTGTTTGGCAGAGAGAAAGATGTTATGTTTCACATTTACAATATCTTTAATTTTTTTTTAGTAACGTAAAAAAATACAAATGTGAAATATGTAAAAATAGATAATGCCATATCAGTATTATTTAAGAAAAACCAGTATGACACCTGGCCTGCAAGTTAGAAAATAACAACATACTGCTACAGTAATCCCGAGGTTCACATGTACAGAGTAGTGCATATACCACACTCAACACAGAAATGCATAAAAAAATAATTTACATTCACAGCGGTTGACCCAACTGGTTGCAACAGAAATTGTACAGCGCCTATTATAAAACATAAATATCTGGCAATCATCCTGAAAGGGACATCAGATACAGCACGGCATTTCATAAATATACGTTTAATCAAGATAATCCAACTTTAAAAAGTGTAAATCAAATAAACATATATGACAGCAAGTGACATTTTTAATTATCCATGCAGGGTTGTGTTGAAGAAGTGGCATAGACGGTGAATCGTTTGCGTTTCAGAGCCAGCATTAACAGTGTTCATGCAAGTCTAAGCTCCTTCAGAATGCGGACTCACTGTTACCCTATGAAACTTGGCTCATAACCACAATCTCCAATTATCAAAAGAAAATGAAAATGGATGTTATATAATCTCAGATTATCATGTCAGTGAGCATTCACACCGTGGTCTGCTGTTTTGTTTGGTAGGTGAATAATTGGGTCAAAGTGATTTGAACCCTGAAGATGGATGTAGCAATTTAAGACTACACAATGTCACAGTGCAGGAGAACACAATCTGAACAGGGACTTTTTCATAATACAATTCAGTTTTCAATCTGCATGCCATGTATCACACTCAAAATAAGCTATCAAAGTACACACAAGGATTCACAGCAGTACCTCCTACTTTACTGAACTCCCACATGCCAGAATAATGCCTGTACACCATAAAAATACACTTGGATTCAAAATGTGGCAACCTTTCAAAATATATTTCCTACTTTACAGATTAATTCAACCACCATATTCTCACACAGATGCACAGCACAAACCCAGCAAATGCATTAAACTATGTGAGCACAGAATTATCCAATACGTGATGCTGAAAACTCAAATACATCATATGTGTGTATATTGATAATAAAAAATACAATAACATGATGAAGGGATGCATACAAAAGTAAAATTTGTGGCAACTGCAACAAGGCTAATTGTACAACTTTGTTCTTTCTGGGGAGTTAATTAGCAATATTTTAACATATTTTAAGTGATTAATTCAGAGAATTTTAATCACACAATAACCTATACCCTACAGACCCCCCCCCCCCCACACACACACACACATACACAGTGTGACTGCTAAATAAATACATAATACCAACAGAATGTTGGAGTTGGAATAAAATAATACTTGTGTGTACACTGATGGTTCATTCTGAGTACATTTCCTCCTGCATCCTTTGCAAGTGCCCAGTTATAACTGTCCAGCCACAGAAACTATACTTTTAATAAAGAAGAGGTGAAGAAACCAATAAAGAGTTAAAAGGGCAGCTCTTTTGAATTTATTACGAACAGCATGTGTCACACTTTGAAATTCCCAATATCCCATGCCAGAATTTGTGTGAAAGGATTAGGTGAAGGAATGTGAAATTGGGGTTACAACAACATGCACGGCTACAGCCATGAAAGCCAAACTACACAACTTGTCAGTACTCGCCACAGGGAACTGAACATGCAGCTATGTGGGTCAGTTGTACTGGGTAGCAGGTACCTGAGCCGCAATGTAATCACGTAGGTATCGCTGCACCAGGCCTGCCAGGATGTATGAAAATGAGCAGGGCTACACCCATGGTAGACAATAAATTGTACACGCATCATTAGTGCTTGCCACAGCAAACTCCAGATACTGTTACGAAGGTCAATGGCGTCGTGCAGCAGGGAGCTCAGATGCAGTGTGTTGCTGCTGACGCTGCTGCTCCTGGCCGGCAGCGATGTATGAGAAGACACACAGTACTGCATAGCAGATCTGGTCTGACTGCAAGAAAACATTAACATGTCACAGCATACAATGCTCCTGTAAACTGCTTTCAAAGCAACAAAGCAAACAAGTAATTGGAGTACCAACTAACCAGCTCATTGAAAATTCACACTGCAGTCTTCTGTGAGCATCTGGGTATTCAAGGAATTTCATCTTTCAGGGTCTGAGTTCCATTACTAGTATCACAAAATACGGAATCCAAGAATTTCATAGCATACAATATTAACAATATGATCTTCTGGGATGAGATGCTATGTAGTTGGGTAGTTAGGTACCCACTTTTAGGAGGGACCCACTGTCTCCATATTGGGGTATAAGAAAGCAGTCTAGTTCAGACCAGTGCCCTCATTTCTTCCTCATCTCAGATTTAGCATTTTACAAACCACTCAACAACACCTCCACATAATCGATATTATCCAAAGCAATATATTCAGATGATGATAATAATATAAGTACAGTACAGTACATATTTATGACTCTCACCATCATCAATACCTCATCAGTTTTATATGTCTGAAGAGAGGTGGCATCAGGGATGCCAATGAAACAGTCACAGAATGTCAGCCCATGATAAAGACACATAAAATACAACATTATGTTTTCATATGAGTGAGAAGTATGTTATTTAATGATGCTGTCAAATGCTAAGGTCATACAGTGTAGGTGGTAGACTAATAAAAATGAGTAAGTGGCATTGGTGGAATAATATTGACAAGGTAATAGAGGAGTATTTGGAGACAAACCTGTCCCAGTGCTACTTTGTCCACCACATATCTCACATGGACAGGCCTGGAATCAAACCCAGGCCCCCGCACTGAGAGGCTGATGGCTAACAGCCGGAGCCAAGGCATGGCAACTAAGTTCTCATGTATTATAAAATAAGAAAGAAACAGAGGCTAAGGCTTGAGTTTTCATTTTAATGATACAAAATTAGAATTTCAGGTTTCACACAAAAAAAAAAAAACTTAATCCACAGAACTTAGGGTATAAGTTTTCAATGTTGTTAGAGCACTTTAGGTTTCCATCCTCCCAGATAAAATTTCGTCCTAATGATGCCTTCACCACATGGGGCATGGTTTCTATTTATGTTACTTATACTGTATGGAAGAACTCCCTCCACCTACCAGATATGTAAGCCATGTGTCAGACCAGCTTACTTCAATGCTTTCTTCCACGTATTTGAGACTGCTGACTACACCACACATGCCATCAATGTTGGCAACCTTGAATTGGCTAACCTCAGTTGTATCATGTCTTCAATGCCATACAAGAAGGTACAATTTTTTTTATATATTATCTTCACCATGTATTTTTTAACAACTTACAAATTACACACCAACGAAATGCACTATATTTTCACTTTTATTCTTTAACCCCACCATTGACTTTAATGTGAATATATTTTGAAGTTGTTCAGATTCGCAGATCTTGTTAAACCATATGGATGCAATAGTTTTTTGTAGTTTTTTTTTTTTATGTTTTGAAAGTTAAAAGCTGATTTTGCTTGTTGGGCACTGATAAATTAAAGAATAAAAGTGAAAATATAGTGAATTTCGTTGGTGTGTAATTTGTAAGAAGGTATAAATTTAAGGATTACATTGACACATACAGCCCAATATGTCACTTCTGTTACATGAACTACAGAATCAAGTTCTTGGTGTATGTAGTACAGCACCCATTTCCACATAACTGAATTTTATGAGGGCACTTGCAACTATGTTCCAAGAGACAGTGCCTTCACAACATTTTTACATGTGTCAGAGGAATGTCCTGTCCCCATCTTCAGAGTGGCCAACTATGATCCAAGTGGACACTAAGGTAATGGGAAGAAATAAATCAGGTACTGAATGAAGTTACTTATAACTCCCAACCCTCTTTGGCTCAGTAGAATCCAACATACACACACACACTTTTTGGTTGTTATTCTGAACTGTCAGCCCATTCGTTATAAGTGAACTTACTACTTCATTTGCTCGTTTTTATCCATACAGTATTGAGATCCCATTTTTATAATTATTGGTATGAAAACCTTCATTTGCACACATGACACTTTCTTCTATGTCCACTAATAGTTTATTTTGCCTATCTTTTGTTTCACAGTTTTACCAGTAATCAAATATATTGCAGACATGCTATGTGATATTGCAATGATGCATGTGCATGATCAACCGATCTAGCTTTGCGTATTTTTGATACAATATGGCCACCAGCCCTGAAGAACTGGGAGACATCAAACTTCTGGATGATCAAGGTTACAGCTCAACAAGCAACCTGATCATAACACCTTAATGCACCACGAGGAGAATGGCATGTGACATCCTGTACAGCAGTGTATCATAACTTGGTAAACAGGTACCATTGTTTCAGAGTAACTTGCTACCTCCATCTTCAGGCACCCAGCAAGTTCTTCTCAAATGATGATACGTATTCACCTCACTACATAACCTCACATCACAGACAACTACAGACTAAAAGCAATGACAATATCTGAACTCAAGAACCATAAAGTTACAGCGGGAGTGGATAATATTACAGAATGCAGTCTACTGGTGTATGTACTACAGCAACATACATAAGAGGGGTAAGACTGGTAAGCTTGAATGGGAAACAAAACATGCATAAACACTTCTGTTGTGAAACCTGCTGGGACAAAGAAATAAGTGGGAGTAAAGTAATGTGATGGATTTTAGGAATGTGAAATATGAAGTGGCTGGTAACAATTTTATGGAGGGTTTCTGTGGTGATGGTTACATAATCAGGCCCACAAGAACAGGTAATATCACTATTTATTGAAACAGTCTGTAATAAGTACATGAATTGGACACAAACAACTCAAAAAAGAAACAAAATCAAAGTAGAACAAACTACAAACCAAAAACAACACAACATCTCATGCATTCAGGGGGAGGGCGCTGTATCATCCACTGTGTGACTCGAATGGAAATGACTCGATGCAGAGTGAGACTGAGTCCTTCAGCCTGGACAAACAACAGCAAGACATCATGCCATAAGTTTTGTAACCTTTTGAGTTCCATGTTAGATCAGCCTAAAATTTGGGGAATTTAAGGTTCTCAAAGTAATGTGCATTAATGGTGAAGTCTTTGGGGACATGACATGAATATCACTATTTCAAAAGCACATACTGCCTTCATCTTCCTCTGTAAAGTTGGTAACTATTTACTAGACTACAGAATGTCATGCTCCAAAAGACCCCCAAGTCTAAATTCAAGAAGCATTTTCCAAGTCTTTTTGTTTTCAAAATACAAAAAAGAAAAGTATACTGAACCTGGAGGTTTCATATTTTAATTACATATGCCTTAAAAGACGCCCTCTATGATATCCTCTAATTTCGAAAATGATTCATTTGTGGAGTACTGACATCAATACCTACAATTTTAATATTTAAAAATTAAATTTAAATCGGAACCATCCACATTTGTCAAGAGGAGCCCCGAGTTGAATTCAGTTCAACATAAACAAACCAAAGTTGCAGCAAAATTTCAAACTCAATGACATCATTAAAACAAACTGAATCTGTCATTTGAAAATAAGCGGCTCTTAAAGATTCAAATGCTTCAGTTCACACTGAGGAAACACGAAGTGTAGCTATGAATCAGAAGAGCTGTACACTGCATATGAAATACAGGGAAATGTTTTTAATCCCATGCAATAAATACATATAAGGATCAAATGTTACTCCCTAAACCAAGCCAGAAACTTCCTATATGCATATGTTTGCAACTGCTTTTTCAGCAACATATGGCAATAGAAGAATTTCTTGAATGTACCATTGGTTATATGGCAAACAATGTGGTTCAGTCATGATGGAGATTCTGCTAACATTACTCTGACTACCCAGACAGCCCACTTCTGTGGCCTCTGTGACCATGCAGCCTCACTCCTGCTGACTTCTATGCGTGGGGCCATCTGAAAGGTATACTTACTAAAAAAGATACAACACATGGAATTATCATAAGTATTAGTATGAAGTGCCTGTGGCAACATACAGACACATGCTTGGAATTTTTTAATGTACCACAAATTATTCGCATTTCAATGGTCAGTTATGCATCCAAATTACCTGAAAAGTATTGCCAGAAACATTTGTAAACATTCTGTCAACATTACGAGGCAGTTACGATATACAATATACCTAATAAATACAAGTGCTCCTAACATATGTTAATTGTCACAAATGATTTCCCAATGCTTGCCATTTTCATTAACACAACAGCTGTGACTATATGTTTATAGGTACTTTTTGGCTTCATTCTAGGAGTAGAACATGATCCTTATATTTATTGTATATACTGGTAATGAACCAAGGAAAAGTAAAGCTACTTATTATTTGGATCATACAAGGTCTGACAAACAATTTGACTCACAACTGCAGAGCACAAATTGCACATGTTGCATCAAACAACTGTTAACTGTTAAACAAATGGGATTCAGTTCAGTTAATTTTATTGTTGTGGTGTGTTAAAGGTACCTTGCTTTGTTTGTCACGTGTGCCAAATACGTGTGTGACAACCTGTTACAAAACTGAATAAACATTACTTTCTGATGACATACGTATTCAGCTCTACATTCATTCCTTATGGCACCGAGAGTCTTTACTGTGGTTATTTTGGCCCTCCTTGAAGCAGTTAGTACTACCAATATCACAACTTGTAAAGTAATATGCTTACAATTTCAATACTAAAGGAAGCATCCATTATGAATTTATTCCTCAAAAATGAAATGTTGATCTCAAGAGCCCAGACATTCTCAGAGAAGTCAGTAATTAAAGCTATGTATTGGAATATGATGCCATGTAGTGTAGTCTGGTAGACAGACACCAGTGTTTCAGATGGATGTTCTACTTCCATCTTCATGACAGTAAAAGTGAGAGCCCCTCTGAAATATTAGTATCACTCCACCAGACCACCTGGCATCAAACCCCAGAAGAAATAACCTTGTGTCATTTCAGGTTCTCACAACAGTGTTGCTGAAGATTCAAGAGTTCTGGGATGTGTTACTGCGTCACTGAGTGAGTAGTTCCCAGTGTTTGGAACTATCATTGTGCGTTTAAAAAAAAATCAGACACTACTCACCAATGTTACAGCATCCCAGAAGAATTGATTCTTTGAATATAAGCCTAGTCAACCTACCAATGGAACTTCAAAGTCTGAATGCTTATTACAGTGCATTTGTAAAATGGTTCAAGTCCCTTGCAGTAGAAGTGGATTTTACATCTTCACAATGTGAATTCTCACAGCATATTTCTAGCACAGTGATTTGGTCAAACAACACACATCAGTGCTGGAACATATATCATACTTGAAAGAATTGTCCTGTATGGCTTTATCTATCTGCAGAAACTAATATTTTTCTTTAAACAGTCTCACTTTGAATAAACTGGAAACGCTCTAAGCAGGGTGATGAAATGAGTGAAAGGCTTTCAGAGAAAATGTCCAGCCTTGTCAAACAGTTTTGTATGAAGTCATATGTCAAGCTTTTTTGCAGCTGACTCAAACTCATTAAGGTCAGTTACAATATGTCTAACATATACAAAAATTTCACTGTACTGTTTCTACATATTTCTACTAATTGTTATTATCACAACAGTATAAATCAAGTTAAGATTCCTTCAACAAGACTGATTAAGTTTTGTGCAAAATGCCTACCAGACATATCACCTTGCAAAAGCAACTGAATGTTGATAGTGAGTTTCACTTATTGTACAGACTTCCAGCGACTGTGTGATGACACAGTCATTGATGCTGGTGGGTTAGAAACAGCCACTCTACAATCTCCTGAACTCTTAGAGGAAATATGTGAACAACAACACAGCCAACCAAGCAAGCAACAAAACAAAACACTGCACCACACTCATTTATATAGAAGCAGGGATACACAGCAATACTAACAAGGAAAACGACCACATCCCCAGTGACGAATGGTACTTCTGCTTGTTTTCTGCATTTCCAGATTTTATTTGGTTTTTTTTAACTGTCAGACCTTATATATATATATATTATAATATATATATATATATATATATATCCAGTGCAATCTAAGCAACATCACTGTTCAACAACAACCATACTTCAAGAGCAGTGTAATACATTATGCTGTATGACATTATCTATCATCAACAGGCAAAGGGCCAAGTCATATCAGAAAACTCCACTGCATAACTCACCATGGAGGATTTGTACCTGCGCTGTATCATCTGCCTCGTCTTTGGATCTGTGGAAGAACACACAGCAACATTATAGTGGAATCTGAAGAGGTAAATAATATCTGCCTTCATTACATTCTGTGCCTACAAATTGTGTTCATCCTTTGTGTAAGAGGTAGGACAAGTTTATTTAATTTTCTACATGATCCATGTAATAGATTAACAATATATTATGCGTGACATCGGGCTTCCGCCGCGATATAAATGAGATATGCGTTCCTTTGGGATTTTACGCAGCATAGAACTACCATTCTACACTGCGTAAAATCTCAAAAGAGCGCAGATCTCAACAATATTTTACATTTATTCCAACTAACTGCACATATATTTACAAATAATTATTTACTAAGTCACAGTAATTTCTTCTACATGTTTCAGCCTGCAGAGGTGTGCTGCCAGTGGGCAGACAAGAGTGCAACTCTACCAAAAAAATATCGGAAACATAACATACAATAATAACCAGCACACATACTGTTATACAACATGATGTTAATTTTCTGGAAAACAGCAGTACGATAAAAACAACTGCCCAATGTAACAAAAATCAGAACCCATGACATGCAAATACGCAGCACGCTTCACAAATTACACACCAACAAAATGAACTATATATTTTTTTTCACTTTTTTATTCTTCAACCCCTACATATGTTTCAACCCTTACAGGGTCATCTTCAGGGGGCTCATAGTCTACATTTACTGTACATCCATTGCTACAACGGATTTCATAATTCGTGATTTGTTAAAAATGCACGGTGAAGATAATATAAAATTTACAGAGCACGTTTGTTACACAACAGTAGTCATGAAACCATGCCTCCGCAGAGTCTAATCTGGACCAGACTTTTATCGAACCTTTTCTGTACACCACCTACTACTAAAACACCAACAATCTGCTGGAGGAAAAATTTTAACTAACTGTAGCATTTATATATATTTTATCAATACTTACAACCGATTTTCTTCTATATAATAAATGCATGATTCAGATCTCAATCATATGGTAATAACTTGTGAAAACTCAACCTCTTTGTACCTCTAGATTTACATTCTTGCATCAACTGACGGCCTGATGATGACCAGTATGGTTGAAACATGTTGCCATTCTTAATGTGACACTGTAATTAGTTAAACCTAATAAAGTTGTGAGGATGGTAATAATCACCACCATCCTGTTAAATACTCACATCGGGATGCATGACATAAAATTAGTTTGCTACGGTTAGGTTTGATTTAGCTTAGATTATGTTAGGTTAATTAGGTCAAGTTATACTTTAGGTTAATTTAGGTTCAGTTAATTTGCAATGGGTTGGGTTAGGTTAGATTAGGTTGGGTTACTTAAGGTTATATGTTGTCCCAAAACATCGGGAACCCCATATCAACCCATGCCACACAACATCCAAAAAGACAGAAAACACCAGATATGATTGGTTAACTCAACAAGCAGGATGCCTATGATACAATGCCTTCCTCATACCTTCAGCCAATACATTGTTCTACTTAAAAGCACAAGGAACAGTGAGTGACTAGCTGTAACTTAAACACACCTGCCTTTTGACAGCAATTCTCCAATAAAATATAATTACAAACCAAGTACCCATCCCTTACGCCTTCAGATATGGGAAGATATACACCAATTATTTCATAAACACATATGCTGTTACAGCTATTCTCTTGTGCCATTATTATTACCACATTTCCTGCCTCATAAGGCACCACAAGTGATAAGATGCACCCTATAATCAGAAGATATTTTTTTCAGATTTAATGTCTTGTGAGTTGCTGGGTAATCTGTACCTGACATTGTGTGGCTGGGTAATCTGTACCTGACATTTTGAAGGAATGTAGAGCCTTTATCTTCATTGGTATAAAGCTCGAAACTCTAATGCAGGCAGACCATGATACTACATTACGTTTAAACATCAGTACCTGACATTTTGAAGGAATGTAGAGCCTTTATCTTCATTGGTATAAAGCTCGAAACTCTAATGCAGGCAGACCATGATACTACATTACGTTTAAACATCAGTACCTGACATTTTGAAGGAATGTAGAACCTTTATCTTCATTGGTATAAAGCTTGAAACTCTAATGCAGCGAGACCATGACAATGCATTACGTTTAAACATCAGTAACTGATTACCCACTGACATGTCGTCTCCCAGAACACAAGTCCCAGTAAATATTGTTTGTTTGTTTGTTTATTATTTATTTATTTATTTATTTATTTACAGCCCATCCAAAGACACTGTTGGTGGACCAGGATAGTGTAGTCGGTATAGTGACTTGCTATGGGTTGACCGGCCCGGGGATCGAATCCCGGTGGGGGCGAGATTGTCCACACCAGTCCAGACCAGCCCTGGGGCCCTCCCAGCCTCCTGTACAATGGGTACCGGGTCATTCCTGGGGGTAAAGCGGCTGAGGCGTGGTGTTAAACAACCACTTAAATCTAGCACAGAGGTTAAAGAAAGAGTACAGCTATACCTCTGTTTCCCCTCTGTGCCTTCATGAACTGTATCTTTTTTTTACCTTTACCTAAAGACACAGTTGATGGCTGAGTCTACAGAACACCAATACATTACACACGGCCATGTCATACTCACTATATTCCTCCAAGACAAAAATGCCACCCTTCTGCGTGAAGCACTTGCGAATATGATCCAAGCGCACGAAAAACTGTGAGAACAGAGAACACATTACATGAAATGAGGTGTTCAGAATGGTTAGTATTAAGATTATGGTCTTCTGGGATGTGACACCAATTACTCTGGTAATCACCAATATTTCAGAGAACCTTGGTGCCTCCATCTTCTTCCTCAAAGGAGGAAGCAACTGGTCATTCCTAACTGCTGGAACCTATCTGCCAGGCTCCACGGCGTCACATTCGAGAAAACCGTAATCTTAACACATTAGGTGCCAATCATCTCTGTGAGATATACAGTTGTAATTATTCAACAAGTATAAATACATTCTTCAAATTACACTACAGGATAAAACATCAGCACCATGCAATGGTAAGTTCTTTAACTCTGTTACGATTATGACATTATCTGTCAAAACAAGTGACTAGTGCATATGGGGTTTCATTATGGCTGTTGTCTTTCGGGTTTCTGCACTGTGTAGTGGTTAGGATTGTCTGAACATTTAACCACTAAATGGTGCAGTAACCCCAAAGAATACCATCATTTGAAGTGACTAATATTTCTAAGAAAACCTGCCCTTCCACACAGAATGCAAGGCTACGTTTAAAACAATCAGTGAGGCTGACATCACAATCACACAAGCTTCCCTGTGGAGCTACAGTCATCACACTTCATAACAACATGACAGCAAAGCTGTGTTCCATAACACAGTGTCCAGTTTCCACATGCTTTCTTTATGCTTGGACACTGAAGTTCTAACAGTCATTACTGTGGTTAATATTCTTCCTATTGTGACTGTCATTGAGGTTACCATATGCAGCAGTTCTGGTAATGTTACTCCCATCTTACAGACCCTTAAATTAAAAATTAAAACATACAAATTTGGGATAGCCTTCAACGGCATAACATACAAATTTGGGATAGCCTTCAAGGGCATAAACATAACTTCATGCTAACATACAAATTTGGGATAGCCTTCATGGCATAACATACAAATTTGGATAGCCTTCAATGGCATAACATACAGATTTGGGATAGCCTTCAATGGTACAACATACAAATCTGGGATAGCCTTCAAGGGCATAACATACAAACTTGGGATAGCCTTCAATGGCATAACATACAATTCGGGATAGCCTTCAATGGCATAACATTCATATAACATGTTGCCACAGTAGGCCTCCAGTTGCAACACACAGACAGCTGGACAGCCAAGACCAACCCTATATGGCTTTCCTTGCATGCTGTTCAAAGTGCACATAAGCACGGCCAGATAAAAACTGTTGTTATGCAACAATAAACATTTTTATTACACACAACATTTCCACATAAGCGCTCAAAACACATCAATGCAAACATGCATCAGCACAGCACAAACACACCAGAAGATCGCCAACATCAGTGGGTTTACATCACTGCAGCAGATGTGACCATGGGAGGACAGACCTCAGAGAAAGTACAAGGCCTCTATCAGATGGCAGATACTAACTAACTACATCCATGGAGCAGAGTCCTTCCTGAGAAGCTAATAGGTCCTCAGCTAGTCAAGAAATTCCCTGCATTTTATGAAACCCAGAGGTTCATTACTGCATTCACAAGAGCCTGCCACCTGTCCCTATCCTGAGCCAGATTCATCCAGTCCATGCCTTCTCATCACACTTCTTTAAGATCTGTTTCAATATTATTCTCCCATTTATGCCTAGGTCTTCCACGTGGTCTCTTTCCCTCAGGTCTCCCCATCAAAACTCCGTATGGACCTCCAATGTCTCCCATACATGCCACATGCCCCACCCATCTCATTCTTCTTTATTTGATCATGTGAATAATATTTGGTGAGGAGTACAGATCATAAAGCTGCTTGTTATGTAGTCTTCTCCACTCCCCTGTTACCTTGTCCCACTTAGGCCCAAATATCATCCTCAGTACTCTAATCTCAAACACACATACAAAATAATGATGGTAGATACATCAACAGCATTATACACACTATCCATACTATCCACATTATATGCATTATCCATAAGCTCAAGTATGCAGTGTTTCCCAGGACATGGTTGGTTACTTTGTCAATTCATAATACATAGGGGATAAAACTTTAAAAAGGAAATATCACTAAAATTTAAGAAATTAAATTTATTCATGTTATTAAGAAGTGACAAGGAATGAGGATTCAAATCACACGAAACCTCTGCTGCAACTCTGCATATCAATTTAACAATTAAACCTAATGCACATATTCGTAATAATACTGAGTTAACTTCATATGTTTGGGTGTTTGCTATTAGGTCGGTGGTGGGAAACAGACAGAAACAAACAAAAAAATTACATTTTTTGGTGAGTTCACAAATCAAATAGCAAATACTGGTTCGGCCACGTCTGTCCTTCTGTCTGTCCACATGGAACTTGGCTCCCACCGTACAGATTTTTGAGATATTTGACATACAGGATTTTGTTACTACAATTTGCTGGAACACACCAGTTTTTGTTAAAATCAGACAAAAATAACAGACGCTTAACATGACTAGCTACTTACACTTATGGCTACTGAGGTTACCAACGTTGTCATGGTTATCATGGGTACTGGTTACCAGTCCTCCTACGGTTATGCTAAAACACCAGAAGTTTTCCCACTCTACAGAAATTTTCTAACATGTTAAAGGTAATGTTACAGGTACGGTTGTCCCTCTGCATGCCATGAAGACATATGGCGGGAGTTTAACCTCGGCACTAGGTAGAGGTGAGTGGTCAGCTTCACACCCTCGGCCGCTTTAACCTCGATGAAGGCACCCCTGTTACCCACTAAAACAGGAGGCCAGGTGGGCCCCTGGGCTTCGAAGAAGACACAAATCTCTTGCCCCTTCCATGAATTGAACTGAGTCCTTGTTGTCCAGCCTGTAGCCTAGTCAATAAACCAACTGCACTACACCAGTTCCGTATCCTGAGCCAAATACAGCCAACTGATGTTCTCCTGTCCTATTTCTTTGTGACACATCACCATATCTCTCCCATCTGCACTTACATCTTCCAGGTGTCTTTTCCCTTTAGGCTTCTGGCTAAAATTTTGTTGTGCATCCCTCTTTTCAGACATGTGTGCTAAATGCCCTACCCACTGCATCTTCCTGCAGTTTGATCAACATACTAACACGACACAAACTATGAAGCTCCTCATAATGCAGTTTTATCCAGGTCCCTGCTACAGCCTCCCTTCTAGCTCGAAATACTCTCCTTAGCACCCTCAATTTGATTTCTTCATTTAATGTGAGACAAACTTTCATAACCATGCAGAACAGCAGCAATATTATGTTAATTTCAAAATTTTTAGGTAGCAGTCTGGGACATAAACCAGCTGGCAAACTGCAGTAGCCTGGCATCTTCACTACACACAGGTGAAATACTGACTGCTACGCACACAAGTTAACAGATTGTCTTTCAATAAATAACTTTGTGTTAAAAGTCTAAAACTATTTAAGGCAAAAGGTATTGGTGAAATTGCCCTTGGTGTATGCTTTGACAGCACATGGGTGAGCGGAGCTATAGGTCCACTCATTCTCAACCTTAGCACTAGATGTAATTGAGTGGTCAGCTTCACGTGCCGGCCGCTTTACCTTCGGGGATACAACCCCCCCCCCCCCAATTCCTCACTTGTAACACCCACTTTCCAGTCACCACTGTGCGGTCCCTTTCATTAAGCTGATTGTATCCCGACATTTTCCACGCCATTAATTGCTTTTACTTAGTACTATACAGCCCATTAGTGTTGTCATGTTGAAAGTCATGACAACATCAGGTCCTTGAGGTCCATATCAAGTGCCATCATGCCTAAAGTACACTGACCTTGTTCTAAACCCATCAAGACTTGCTCCAACATTGGAGTCCAATGTGACTGAGTCATATAAAGAACCCCTTTTGAGGTACATTTATGTGCATGGAATCTAAGAAGAACCAATTAATTTTGTTTTAACCCCCTTAGAGCACCTTTCAGTGAACAGTTCATGGCTTTACTATCCTGTTTAAATATGCAAACTACCAGTTCAAAGCTGAAGCCAAACTCATGACGTAGATCTTTGGCCTTTCAATGTGCCCACGAGTCAAGCTCATTATTATTTCTTTAACGTGCAAAATTCATTGTAAGACTGGGATGTGAATATTGGACAAGTCTGACAGTGGAACTCGAAGAGCAGAGAGCAGTACTAGCCCTAACATCTGAAGCACAGAGCAACAGAAGAATGCAGCAAGATGACTAGTGACCATCAGGACATGCGACAGTTACATGCAGAAGTTGGCAACTACAGACTAGTGGCATAGGAAACTTGAGAGATGGTCTGTTCTGAAATAAAACTTCCCCACTCTAACGTGGATTGGGAGTGCACGTCATGCTACCAGAGGTGAGAAATCTAAATTTCACAGCAGTCACTTCTACTGTGAGGAGGAAAACTACGGGACTAAGCAGACCAAACAGCACTCAGTACCTCAAAATCCTGGTACATCCACCCGATCAATTGGATGCGTGAAAACATGAAAATAAATGTCATTAAAGAAATACTGAAGCGAGAGAAAAAATACACTGTAATTCTAGATTGCAGTTATGTTAGTATGTGTGGCATCTATTTCTTTCATTTTACTCTTTTACGCTCATATACCTCAAAGTACATAAATATGCATCCAAGGACCATCTCAAAAGTTCCTAAGCTTTTGATCTGTTATATAATAAGAGTCTGTGTAAAAAACATATTTCACTTTGTTTTGTATTTCCCACTCACAAGATATAGAAAGAAAGAGAGATAAAGGGCATACGACATTCAAAGAAAGTAATTAAAAACAGAATGTAAAGTAACAGAGCAAGTTAAACGTTAAAGAGCATGACATGGAGCGGAATGTAGAGCATTCATGCAGAATGAAAACACCGAATTGAAAGGAAACAAAACATAACCTAGAAAAGGAAGACTACTACCTTCCCATATAAATTGAGGGAGGGCTGGAGGGGATGACAGTGTTCCACGAGAGGGGTAAAAAAATCATCACTGCAAAATGTTTTAATATAAGTTACAGAAAATAAACCAAAGAATGATCAATAATGGAAAATGACAAAAAAAGCATAAGAATGATGTTTACGACTATAGGGTGAGGGCATGTCTCTCGATCAATACAAATAGTAGTAGGAAAGTTTTGAGAGGTCCTTGCAGTTACAATCATAATAATAAAACACACCAGTATCATTGGTACATACAGACAGAAGAGCTGGTAGTGGCTGCACTCATGCAGGGCACAGCAACACACACTGACTTTAGAGGGTTATTGTGGTAAAGCAGACCAACTCGGTATGCAACCGTCTGCTGCTGCTTTTTGACAAACCATTGTTAAGTCCATGTTGTATTGACAGAGCTGTTAGTGCATTGCGGACACTAGCACTAGCAACAGCGCAATGCAAACACAACATGGCACTAGTAACAGTTTAGAGGGTGTGATGATATCTGCTGGTAATAACACAAATTTTGTAGGTCTCTACACTGCAACAAATACACAGGTAGTACAGTCATCTGGTAGCTGACAACAACTGGGAAGAGATAATTACAAACAGAGTGCAGCCAGCTACACAGTAATGTGGCAGGCAGTCTGTGGCATGGTACAACACAACCTCTAACAAAACCCTAACTTATTAATCAGTATCAAGATAATGATCTTCTGGGATGTGATGCTAGGTATAGGGTCATTATTTCATCTGACAACTATTAGTTGCTACTTCCTGTTGGCTCATTTTTCATATTAATGTAGCTCACTCAGCTCACCACCTACATCTGCATCTGAGTAGCAGAAAGTGACACACAATGTTTGTCACATGAAATAAGGACCCTGCTGCCTCATCCCAAATTTGTCACTCAGCGTATTCAGCCATAATTTTCATGAAAGGTGTTTCGTTGTGTGATACACTACAAATAAAAACTGAGACCTCTGTTCTCCTGGGATGGGAAAACCACTCAAAAACTTGTATTCTTCCCACTGGCTGCTCTCCAAAAGCTACTTTCAACATTTCAGAAGTGTTGGTAGCATTTTTCCACAGTTTAAAGCAGAATATGTTGCAGACACGCCATTCTTTCAAGTCTGCCATTTTCTGTGTACACCAAAATTGCCCACGGAACAACATACGCTTGTACTTAAACAAGATATTGCTCAACAGTCAGAAGTGCTATGGCCTTACATCAAGCAGGAAATAATTCGGCAGGCTCTACTCTATCTACACCTACCAGTTGTAGTTTGTGCTAGATGCAGTAGTGTCATCTTGCGGTCAGTCCAGAAACTACCCGATCACACCACGTACATACCACATCCATTATCATCCACAAATGAGGGAAATATGAAGAAAAAACATGTACCTTACACATATACAGAGACTGCACTCCAAGTCTAGCTGCTATGTACTTTGAAAATGTACCACAGATGGCGATAGTGATCTAGGAAAACTCATGTGTAAAAGCATAAATGAACACGTCCTGTCAGTTACACAGAGCTGTCAAACTGTGTTAAACTCTGTAGACCATCAACAATGTGTTAAGGGTTAAACTGATATATGACAAGACACTCTGACTTCAAATGCTGACCACAAACGACTAAAGTAATACAGACACCTGGACATACAGTAATACAGCAGGACACATGCACTGCAGCTGCATTCCTGCACAGTGTAATTCATATGAGGTACAAATTCAGCCTCAATACTGTTTGCTCAGACCAATAACAAACAGCAAAATGCCTGATTTTCGTAAGAAACAGTGTGACCACTATTTTACTGGAGGCCAGTGCATCTTAGTACATTCTCTGGTGTGTTCACAATGAGAAGTTCCATAAATGCACCCACTGCTTCATCATGCCTCTGTCTATCTGCATGTAACAGTTTAGAAACAACTGAATGGACTTCCATTAGTTGTGAAGCAAGACATCATGTTACATTTTGTACATCAATGCAATCTACAGCAACACATTCTATCACCATTAATGTAACTTCATTGCTGTTGTATTAATGGAGATGGAATCATTCCTGTAGAATTTCAGGGACTTCCATTAGGCTTGATACTGGAGAGTTTCACTAATAGCTGTCATCACATTCAAACTGTAGTTAAAATCACACAACAATAATGAATGCTTTACATGTAGATCCACATCCATTTCCACACGTATCACAAGATATTTACTGGAGTAAAAAATGTCACAAAAATTTAAAAAATTACGACCAGTACAGCTTTTCTTCAGGTGTTAACAGTTGTCAATATACTGATACTTGAACACAATGGAGCAAAGACGTCACATTTATTATGTGACGCACATATTTTCCCAACTTCTTTTACCTCCGTCATAAAAGCAATGGAATGCAAACTTTTGAAGTGGTACCATTATTATTAGTACCATCCAGTGAAGAGTCTTAAAAGAGTTTTGTAAAATAGCAGAAGTAAACTTTATTCTATTTTCACCGTGCATATTTCGAGTATAGACACCAACTAAATGCACTTGTTATAAAAACACTACAATACTCTAAAACTGTTTGATAAAAAGCCCTGACATGTTTCGGCTTACCAATGAGCCATCCTCAGGGGGTCACAACTGACTGTTCTCAAAACACATACATATGTTAATCCTCTGTAGAGGTATATGGTGAACGTCTTATCTCACTTTATCTTACTTACAATCTTACTTTTCACTTCGCAAGCCGATATGTTTTTTTAAAACACTCCCTATAGATTATGCACTATATTATTGCATATTATATCAGTGACGCAATAATATAGTGCATAATCTATAGGGAGTGTTTTAAAAAAACATATCGGCTTGTGAAGTGAAAAAGTAAGATTGTAAGTAAGATAAAGTCTATAATAGAAGTAAAGTTTATTATGGTATTCTTTTCAAGAAAATTAAACTTAACCTGAAGACTGTGCACAGCACTGTCACATGACAGATATTATCACTTACTTCATGCCTGGGTTTGCTAGGAAAACATGAAAGTGCAAAGAAGATTTGACTATTGACATGTCACTGCACTCTTTAAATCCTAAAAGGTTTTTTGTAGAAAATAAAACTTTTGATAAAAAATGGTAATAACTGGAACTACATTATAAAGAATTTATAACAGTTTTTTAAACTCAGTGAAACGTAAAATGAACAATGCAACAGCAAGTGACAGCATTAAAATTTAAAAGAAAGAGACCCATGGGATGACCAAGAACAAGAAGGTTCATCAACATAGTAGTAGACAACATCATAAAGAGAGGAAAGAGCTAGACAGAAACTGAAAAGAAACGAATGAGGGAAAATACAAGAAACTGGAGACATTTTTGTCCATTACACTGTATAAAGCAGAAACAGTGAAAAAAGAGGAAGAGGAATAAGAGCTGAAACTTGTTCAAAATGTACAAAGTTAACAACTTCTAGGCCTGTAACTTCACTTACAGAGGTTATGCAGGCTGTATGCAAACACAAGTGCCTGTACACAAACTTCCGTATTAGTCTCATTGGACAGCATTTAAATTACGCAGTACACTTAAATGTCCCAGAACATTTCTACAGTATCTATAGATTGTCACCACAGACGTGCTCTGCCACATCCTGTCGTCATGCCAACTCTTATGTCATGACCCTATGCTGCAAGGAAACATTAAGTTTCAAATGCTGCCAGGCTTGCACTGCAATCATCAACCAACTGCTGACCTCTACGTCAAATGGTCAATTTTTAAAAATAAGCATCCACAAGTTACGTAAAGTAATTAGACATCGAGCACATTCTCATTCATCTCATCTGCTCAGTAACGAGTGACTTGGGGCTCTAATGACTGAAGAAATAAAAGCTGTTACACACACTGTACTTGTAAGTTCCTCTTTCTAACACATTTATGTATGTTGGGGATGTCCATTCTGGGATTCATGTGACATACGTTTATGTAGGAGCTGGCACTGCTTCAGTTTTCACATGACTCTTGATACTGACAAATTACTTTGTATCAAAAACGCTACCACCAGCACCAGCACCATCACTGTAATTAATTAATTATCAGCCGCTTGGATGTTGACTCATCATATTAATAAACAAGATCTCAATTAAATTTATTATTATTATTATTATTATTATATTATTATTATCCTGTTAGTGGCAACAGCTGGTATTAATGTTTTTGACTAATGCAGAGCCACTGGCTATGCCAAACATATGCAGTCACCCTAATAGTGCAACTCTCACAAATTTCATACAAACACATTATGAAACACTGCTAACACAACCTGGTATTCAAGACCGATAACACTACAAATCACTGTAAATTTGTTTAGGTCATGACCGTCATGTTATTAGGGTGGTCAAAATTCAGCCACTGGATCCATAACACTGTGTGCCCATTAATATAATGAGACTGGGTTTTTTTCCGAGCGCCCTGCTAATAGATTAGCAAAAGAATATACGGTTGTGACCACTAGAGTGTGCTCTTTTCAATGAGCATCAGTAGCTGTCGTTTTATCGCCATCGAAGTAAGCGTGTGTTTGTTCCACGTGTCAAAATTTTCGACATGGAGCAATGTGCCGTGATTAAATTTTATTTAAAATCGGGGAAAACTGCCACAGAAGTGTACCAAGACCTGTAACATGTGTACGGTGATGACTGTCTGAGTTGTGCACAAGTCTTCCGATGATTCGCGTGTTTTCAAGAAGGCAGGGAGTCACTGGAGCAAGATCCTCATCCAGGTCAGCCAGTTTCTGCTTGGTCCAATGAAAACATGGAGAAAGCTCGCGCCATTGTGATGCAGGACAGGCGAATAACCACTAGGCTACTTGCTGAACGTCTTGGAGTCGGTAAGGAAGCGGCCAGGCAAATTTGGAAACAGATTTGCAGAAAAGGAAGATGTGTTTGAGGTTTGTGCCGCACTCCTTAACGGCTGAACAGAGGGAGCATCGGGTTGAATGTTGTCGCAGTTTCATCAAGTTTGTTGACCAAGATCATGACGTGTTGCAAAGAATTGTTACTGCTGATGAAAGTTGGTGTTTTCAATTCGATCCTGAAACGAAACGACAAAGCATGGAATGGCGTGGAACGAATTCTCCCCGGCAGAAGAAAGTCAGGTTGCAAAAATCGCGTGTCAAGACAATGCTGATCGTTTTTTTCGATGCTGCCGGAATTATCCTCCACGGGTTTTTTCCTGAAGGCACCACAGTGAACAGCCACTATTCTTTAGGCGTGATGGAATGTTTGTACATGTACGTGCACCATGTCAGAAACGAGCAGTTCCAAAACAACAGCTGGCTGCTATTGAATGACAACGCACCTGCTCACTGCACATTGAATGTGAAGCAGTTTCTTGCTTCCAAATCGATCTGTGTGATCCACCATCCCCCCTACTCGCCAGATTTGGCACCAGCAGACTTTTCTCTCTTTCTGAAGGTGAAACTGGCCCTAAAAGGAGGGCGTTTCAGCGACATTAGTGACATCCAATGTGGTGTGACTGAGCAACTGAAAGGGGATTCATTGCAGTACTTCCAGCGTGCTTTCGAGGACCTGTATAAACGATCTCAGTGTTGTGTGGAGTTGGAGGAGGTGATTATATTGAAAGTTTATAATAAGAACTTCTAAATATATTCATCCACTGTTTTTGTAATAAATGCAGTCTCATTATTAAACAGGCACACTGTGTATTAAAGCTTACTTGGAATTGGTTCATCTCAACAACGCACTTAGCAAGCAATATCCAAATACCCTATACACCATCAAAACACACTTTTCAATGTGTAACAACACCTGTTTATTCATTCACCTACATGTAATCAGAGAGACATACATGTCTACTTAACATTTCTGTATGCAGACTTGTATGCACCCCAGTGATGGTTAAATGATGAACTGAAACATGCAGAATGAACCAAAAGATACTGTTATACATTTAAAAGTGTGCTTTTATAGTATATAGTCAAATAAAGGTCAATTCCGGTCAACTGACTGCTCAAATTTATCATGCTGATACTCATATTTGTGTATGTAAATGCATGAAAAATTTGGGAGCTAAACTCTGCTCTGCTAAATTAACTTTTGCTTATGTACATGAAAATGACTGTTATGGGGCCCATAAATCTGGTACTCCCACTCCCTCCAGCAAATCAACGCAATTAGAATAAATGTGAATAACAATGTCTTGACAACTTGGAGAGCGTGCACACAAGAGATTCCCCAAAAAGCAAGCCCTGTACCAAGTAAACACTGAGCCCAAGTTCATGAAAAAAATCACTCTGGAATAACACTTGAAGGGTTCTGTCAGAGGTCAGCAGTTTGACAACACAGTGCTGACACAAACAACGTGCCACACACCATTACCTTGCTGTTTGCGAAGAGAAGACCAACACCTTCCATGCACACCTGGAGAAGACCACCTTCTCCTGTGTGCATGTCCTGAACAGGAAATTCCCCACCCAAGTTCCAGACCTGCCAACACACCATTCCCACGAGCTGCAGCTTGCGCCATTGCGTCTTTGATGGCATAGTATAGTTCCTTACACTGCAAACAACATGACAACGTTACTAGAAAGCACCATTAGCAGTTAATTTTGTAACACACACTATTTACAGTTTATTATAGGTCTATGTTACTTTAGAGTTATGTGTCATTTCATACAGTTTTATGTAACTTCCAAGTAAGGCCTCATTAAGGAAACTGTAAAAACTGCCTCTATCTTCAGCAACTCATAGTCACCAAGCGCAACATGTTCCATATTCTTATGAACACAACCATTACCACCATCTTGCCACGAACCCTACTTAAGTGTAGTTCACATTCACACAAATTAACCTTTCACATAAGCCTATGTACCTCAAATAGTTGCATACATTAAGCTTCTCTGACTACAATGGCTACAGTAACAGTAACACTGACAAAAGGACTCTATGCACAGGACAAAAATGCTGTCACACTTGCTCTCTTTTTGTAATTATCTGAAAATGAATAAAGAAGAGAAACAGCATTTTATTTAGAACTCATTTTATAGGTTTTACAATCTGCTAAATATTTAGTCAGGTACACTCAAGATATGCACAGAAATGCATGCATGTTATCATGCCAAGTGGCCATTAATGTTGACAACTTTAACCAAAACTGCAGTGTGTCAAAACACTTCACCAAACTCACCATACGAAGTTTTCATGAAATGGGCCATCGGTTCTCAAAATGTTACAAGTGAACAGAGGTCCAAATCAGAGCTAATATTTGAATTTTTGCAACCATCCATTTTAAATGTGATGGGATAGCTCAGTCAGCATAGTAAATAAGCTGAGTGCTGGACAGTTGAGAAAATGTGGTTTTTGATCCCCAGCAGGGCCAAGCGATTTCTCTCTTCTCCGCGGTGTCCAAACTGGGTCCGCAGCCCACCCAGCCTCCTATTCAATGGGTACCAGGAGCACTTTATACATGAAAAAAGTTGACAGGACATGAACATACCACTCAACTCCATCTATTGCTTAGGTCAAGACTCAGTAGAGGTATATCTCCATTCTCTCCTGTGCCTTCACGGCATGCACGAGGACATCCTTACCTTTTACCATTTTAAAAATGTGTGACATCAGGCATCCACCATAATGTAGTCAAGGCCTTTAATCTTCTGAGATGTTACATGGTGTAGGTTGGTAGTTGGTTACCAATGTTTCACAACAGCCTATCAGTCCCATATTCAAGGGTCAAGGATCATGACTCTTCTCAGACTGCTTGATTTTTTAAGATGGGACCAACAGGCTGTCCTAAAACGTCACCAACCAACTACCAACTTACATCGCGTAATGTCCAAGAAGAGCAAAGGCCTCATTTACATCCTTGTTTGGAGTGAGAAGTAATTTTACACCACAACATTTATACCGAATATTGGTGGGCTTTTATGAACATGGTAATGAGCGTTGGGTTTCATAAAAGGAGAGGAATTTGTTGAATAGATGGGCGACTGTCAGCTTCTTAAGGAAACTGCTCCAAAAAGTCAGTCGCTTTAATGAATTTGTACTGGCACATGACATTACTGTACACTGACATCTGTACTCTTCTGGGATATTACGTGGCGTCGTGTGGCAATTGTTTACCGATGTTTCAGGACAACGTATTGGTCCCATTTTCAAGGGTCAAGAAGTCCAATAAGAAAAGGAAAACAATTACCGCATGACACCACATAATATCCCAGAAGAGCGCAGATCTCATCAACATCGTGGCGGAAGCCTGAAATCAAGGTTACCCTACCCTCCTCGTGTAGTATTTGTGGAGCTGCGTCTGTCCTCCATTGCGTCTCCACAGGCAAAGAACTTTGTTTCTTGGGCTGTATGTCATATTAACAAGGCGCTCGAACCACCAGCGTTCAACAATTGTGCCATTAACAGAACGTAACACCAAGCCATCTTCTCGCACTTCGAGGAACAACAGATCCCCTGATGCATCAACACCAGCATGAACTGTGAAACTCTGATGGTGTACCTGGCGTGAACCCAGGGGCTTCAGATCGATGTCATTACCATGCTGTAACCAACATCAACATATGCTAAGTTCCTGGTGCCAGACATTAAAACTAACAGGCATCAGGTGCCAAATTCAACTTCTGACATAACAGTCTTCAAACAGCCTCAACTTTAGTCCAACAAATCCTACCCTCATCCTCATCCTCGTATTGCAAGTGTTAAATTTCTGAAGAGATTTTTCCCTCCAAAAATGTTTACATGTTTCTCGTTTCAGCCAATTTTCATCAGTGGTATTTAAGATATGTCAGGTGTGGAAACAGGTTCTTACCAAATTGTTGATCTGGTCCAGCAGTTCGTTCACCTCCTGGCTGTACACCAGTCCTATATGACTTTTGCCCAGAAGTCGCCGCACCTTGCGCTTGAGCTCCATCTTGTTTACATTCAACATCACCATTATCGCCACCAGATTATACAGCATTGTTGACAGCAATCGATCCTCATCATGCTCCAGCCTCTTGCGCTCAGTGTCACTCAGGGAGTTGTACCTGAGAAAGACATAACACAACATGGTTCAATAGGAGTACACACTTTTTCCAGTACGGGAGCACTTGCAGAAACAAGACAACATTGTTCAACAGATGTATGCACTTCCCTCAATACAGGACCACTTGCAGAAACAAGACAACATTGTTCAACAGATGTATACAAACAGAACAGTAACATCTTTATATATAACAGCCAAGCTTATCTACTAACAAGGAGGCTTATTTAATCTGAAAAGCAAACTACTGATGCAACAAGCCCACTCCTTCAAAGCTGCACTCAATGATACCAACCTCTCCATCATTTCCCTAGGCCCCTGGTCCATGCCAACCATGTCTCGCTCCTGTGACACTGCATCTAAGAATGCATCTTCCCAAAACTGCATCTGGTCCCACACCGTTGAACGTTCCTTCCCTACGAGTCCTGCCGCAAAAAGCACACAATTCAATGTTTCTGCTCAGCAGTCATCTGATCCCATGTTTTGATAACAAATACATTCTATATGCTGCACAAGTTTACATATTGTTGTCAGCCACTAATACTGGCCGTTTATAAATTCATGGTGTAAATATTACATGAAATTCTGAGTCACAACTGAGAAAATACACTTGATATTTGTAGGAGTAAGTCATCCTTTTTGTTTAAAACGTGCCACATATGAGGCTTCACTATTAAATAATGAAACTGCATGCACAGTCATTTATAAATGGCTTTCTAGTTTGCTGCAATCATGCTTCATAAGAAAAAAATGTGCAAAAATATGTGGTAAAATGGTCCTAAAGAATGTGAGTTTATATCTACCAATTTTTACCTAATAAAGAAATACCTATGTTCAAAAACAGTCTGTACTCCCAAGGCCTTGCCCTGTGTGAATTTTGACTTTTCCAAAAATTGAAGACATTGCTCAAAAGGGCCTATTTTCAGCTAACTGAAGAAATCAATTTAAAAAATGGCACAGTTACTTAAAACAGTCTCACAAAATGACTTCAAGGGGTGCTTCGAACCCTAGAATGCTTGCATGGAGCAGTGGGTAGCATCCGATGGAAATTATTTTGAAAACGACAAAATGTAGAAACAATCATTTGATTAAGAAAGTACCGTTTACAAACTACTCTCGTTAATTAATAGCCACACCTCATATTTGACATACACGGTGTACACAGCGCTGTCAATCTTCTCCACTCTTATATTTTGCACTTTCAAATGAAAAGTAAGGCTTAAGTCAACACTAGTGCAATGCCGCTTGACAACTCAATGGACAGTCTTCTTTCTCTATGACCAGGCATGTGAAACTTGTTGGTGCATGCCAGCCACAGCAAACTATGAAATTTGAGGTTGGGCCACAAAATTTTAAAAATGTACAGAAAGATGCAATACTCTAACAGCAGTCAGGATGGCAACTTGCTGGATGGTCTGGGTTTTGACCCCGGTAGGGGCGAGATTTTCCGTACCTGTCCAGACCAACCTCGAGGCCCACCCACCTCTTGCACAGTGTGTACCTCCTTCTAGCACCAAGGTTGTGTATGGGTAGAACTATACCTCTATCACCCCTCTCAGCCTTCATGGCATGCTACAGCATGACCTTTACCTTTACAGTACTATAAGCATATCACAGTAGCCTAAATACCACAAATAAAATAATGTTCTGTTAGGCCCAGATCTAAATCCAACAAGAATCTAATTCATTTATCCACTGTGTGCTACTCTAATACCTCACATCTACTCTAATATGACAGGGTGCAGTGCTAATGCATCAGACAGAGCAGACAGAATAGAACAGATGTCCTAACTAAAATTTTTATAGTTTTTCCAGTTCTTCTACGTCCATGTGGGGACAGTACCACAACACAGATCATGAGAATTATTCTACACATCTTCATGACTTATCATCTATCATTATATTTCATCACTTAATGCTATTAACTTCTGTAGCTGGTAGATTGTCATAAAATAACTGAATAACCAATCAACAACATATCACCTTTTAAATTTTCCTGATCCATACGCATATGCATACACATATTTTACTGACCAAAGAAAAGATAAGGAGTGTTAATGAAATAAACAGACCTTCAAACAGATATGTGCGCCCAGTGTCAGGACTGGGTGTAGCGGCAGTGTTGATCATGCTGCCACCATGATAACGGAAGCCTGTGCTGAGAGATGATTTGCTGGACCACACACTGGGTGTGCGCTGCTTTGCCTGGCGAGGGAACTAAACAACAGAAAGCATCAAAACATCAGTCTACGAGTGCACAGAGAAACCAGCGACATGCCCACTAGGTTACAGCATTATATAGCTTTAGAAAGCAGCATACGAGGTTTAACTAGAGAATTAAAATTACCATGTTCAATACAAGAAACCCTTAACCTTTTCACCACAAACTCAATGTCAAGGTAATGTGTCTGACACTCTTACACACTTCTGGTAAACATATGACATGGCTACATATTCATTGTAATCAGATAATCCTTCCAAAGTTATTCGTGTACTATATAAATACAAGAAACTTTCTGCCAGCACAACTATATTATAGTTATTCACACTCACTACAGGTTTCAACGTGGGTCGGGATAGCGCAGTAGGTATAGCGACTCGCTACGGGCTGGACGGTCTGGGGATCGAATCCCGGTGGGGGCGATATTTTTCGCAGCCATCCAGACCGGCCCTGGGGCCCACCCAGCCTCCTATAAAATGGGTACCAGGTCATTCCCGGGGGTAAAGAGGCCGGGGCATGGAGTTGGCCACCCACCCCTATCTAGCGCCGAGATTAAAGAAAGAGTAGAGCTATACCTCTGCTCCCCCTCTGGGCCTTCATGGCCTGTTGTAGGGTGAACTTTACCTTTACAGGTTTCAACTATAACAGTCATCACCTAATAAGACAAATCAAATGAGTAAACTGTAGATAAATACAATGCCGATTCTTATCACTGAAGGGTCCCTAAACCAATACAATAGACTTATGATCAGTTCCTTGCTATACAGCTCATTACTGCAAGTGTTTTGCATGACAGTACATGGGAATCATCTTATAAGATTTCACTCTTCGATGTAAACTTGGAACCTCAAATCTGAAAGGACTTAGATGTTGCAATAAAATTACTTTGAGGAACAAATTCTTATTCAAAACAAATAGGCAGAGCAATTGATCTTCCACTGTATTTTCAACTTATCTCAATTTTTCATTTCCCATTCTCCCTCTTCTGCTTTTCCACAACGGCATCATTGATGCAAGCAGTGTAATGCAACATTCCTTATGTTTGCAAGTACAAGATAAAATGGTTACTGTGTCACAACAGTACATGTCAGAGATAGGGAATGATGACACATACACGTACATTCACTGTGACTGCTGTCATCTACAATCAGGTAGTTGTACAATACAGCAATACAATGGCTTGCATGTAACGATACAAAGGATCTGATGTTTGAGATTTTGATAGTGGTATAGCTGAGGATTCTGTTCGTTTGGGATATGATGTTGTGTCAGAGGAAAATCAGATTCTAGCGTTTTGAAGGTAGTACATACCTACAAAATAAGTCCAGACTTATCGAACCTTGGTGATGAAGGCAGCAAATTCCTTGAAAAAGTTTGGATCCCATTATCTTGTGACATAGCATCATACCCCAAAAGAATGGTATCCTCAACACAGAGAAAACCCCAGATTTAAGGTCCTCACAGCAGTGTTGTTGAGGATTCAAGTCTTCCAGGATGTGATGCCATGTGGTTGAGTGAGTGGTTCCCCGACATTTTGAAGGCACTAAAATCCTGCGGAACATCAATAACCACTCGCCCAATGACACAGCATCACATACGACAACTTACTTTGTGGTACGACAGTATGATCAGGTATGTGTTGAACCGTTAATTTCATCAGTTCTTCACAGAACGTATACTAATTTCCTGGCAAATTTTAGGTGCTGTGCTACGGAATAAGGCTGTCGCCATAGTGGCTAATATAACGTAAAGGATCAGTCAAACCCACGCACAAACCTTACTGTCAATATAGCTGATCATGCTAGAAGAGATCTGCAAGATATGTGCCTTAGTGTAATATCACACAACAAATAACAAAGTAAGTGTTCATATGGTCCCTTGGGTCCTGTAAAGTAACCCTGAATTTTGGACGGTTTCATGGAAAATTGCAGTTGTAAACAACACCCTTCTATCATTGCTGCTTTCACAACAACCAATCAAAATACAAAATGTCTCTACCATTTAAAGATCCTACACCATAAATATGAGAACTATTTCTTGGTTGTTGTAGCAGTAGAATCAGTCATATGGTACTGTGATTTAAAATGGGCCTACTGTACGAGCCATGATGACTGACTAAAACCTGCCCCACTGACTGTCTGTACACAACAAATCCCACACGGGACCAAAACCAAGTCAGTGACTAACCACCCAAACTATGGCACAGCCACAATCCAAATCTGTTGTGAGTCACTTTGTCCAGAACATCATGACTGCATCACGACATGGTGACATGATACAGGAGTCTGTGTTACTTTGTTCTGATAACAACGCAACAAGCAAACAACAACAAAGCCTCAGAACAATGCAACGCACAGCACACTGCCCAATGTCTTCAACTAGATGGCTTCCACATATGGCACACAAGCACCACTGTCACCAAACCAGCGGAATCTCAGAGTATAATTCACAAAGAACTTGTAACTAACTTGACATCTGTATAGTCTGCGACACATTAAACATTTCAAGAAACAACTTGAAGAAATTTTGTATACTGGTGATTGTCAATGTAAATAATAGCCTTAAACAATGTAATGGTTCCGTGATAATGCCAAATGGACCAGTGAACAATGAAGTGAACTTATCAGTGTACCACTGATGATGGCCGAGTCACGGCCGAAACATAAGTAGGGTGAATTGAACAGAAATATAAAAATAAAGAAGTGCATTCGTTGGTTCAAAAACTGATATATGTAACAAGAATTTTATAAAACAATGGTGACAGGTCTATAGCAGAATAAACTGCAAACTGCACACATATGTAGATTTGTCCATCTTTGAAACACTGTGCTGATGAGAATAAGTTGACGTACGGGACAGGAAGTATCAGGATGGGGAAAATAATAAGCAACTTCTCAAGCTGTACTCTTCACCCGATTTTACAAGGATGATTGAATGCAGATGAGATAGACAGGACATGTAGCATGCAAGGAAAAAATACATACAAAATTTTGTCAGCAAATCCAAAGGGAAGACACCACAAGAAGACCAAAGCACAGATGGGCATATAATATAGAACTGGCTATTTAAAGAAGCAGGGTTGAAAAAAGTGAATTAGAGTCAACTATACCAGGATATGGACCAGTGGTGGGCTCATGCGAACACAATAATGAACCTGCAGGTTCAATAAAAGGCAGAGAATTTCTTGTGAGATTTGAAATTCCCAATGCAGTGACAATAAGATTACAATCCTCAGGATATGATGCCATGTAACACAGCAGATGGGTACCAACAATTTGGGGGAATGTGCTGCCTCCAAAACGTTGGTAACCAGAAACCAAACTAATGACATCACATATCAGACGAATGGTATTTCCTGACTGGCTAAGCAACTATTAACTTCTGAAGGAGCTCTGTGCACCATAGACTCAAAATTTATTATTGACAGTCCTCTATATGTAATACTGTTATTATATGCAGGACACAACATAATTACCACTTACCAGAATTGTAGTTACACAGGCATATATGTTCTTGTATTACAATCTAACAAAATTACTATAAGATCGTCACTTGTAAGTTTTTAGGTTTTCACAGTGGTGTAATTGAGAAGGCTCCATCTTCTGGTACATGACACTACACTGTTGTTCCCAGTGTTTTGAAAGAACGTACTGCCTTCGTCATCACAGGTTAAGTAGTCATCCATGCAAAGAGGACTGCTTAACCCTTGAAGGTGAAGGCAGTACGTTCCTTCAACATGCTGGAAACCATTCATCCAGTGATACAGCATCATATCCCACATGACTTTAATCCTCACACTGACATTTGTTCAAAACCAAAATGAATGCAACTCAATAACTAGGCCAGCCACTTACATTGCCTTGTTCTATCTCGCTATCAGACACAGTACTGCGGAACGAGGCCTGATGCCCGGTCATTCTTTGCCTGGTAAATGCAGGATTGGTTATGATGCTGCCTGCATCTGAAGCATTGCAAGATGCAACACCCTCAGTTGAGCCGCGTAAAGTGCTCTCAGTCCCACCCTATAAGAAACAAAATTCAAAATAAAAACTATAAACTGCAGTGGAAGATGCAAAGCATGCAAATCGAATTTTCTTCACCACCTTCTTTCCTGCGAATCGTCGAGAATAAGAAAACAAAGACCCTGCTACCCTCAAGACAGGAGTGTAAAAAAGGGGGGTGTCACTTCAACTAAGAATGGCTATATGTAACTGGAGGTGTGGGGGCATAGAAAAATGTTAACTGAAATGTTGCCTTAACCTTCTAATGACCAACACTTAAATTGCCAGTATCGCCCAAGGACCCAAGGTAAATGCCAAGACGATTGCCACTAGTGCATGTTATGACAACTGTCGGCAATATGGGATGTGGCTGGTACTGTGGCCTCAATAGAACTACTATGCCAGTCGCTAATGACAGCAGTATGAAGCATTGGTGAAATGAAGCTTGCAGGATAGACCTGAAGTACTCTGAGAAAAACTCCCAAAGTGCCACTTAGTTCACCATGAATTCCACATGTACTAACTTGGGAATGAACCTGGGCCTCCTGGCAAGAAATTGGTAAATAATTGCCAGAGGTATAGCTGAGTCTTAGCCAGACCAGTACGTTAATTTACAGGAACAAGCTAATTATGTAAATGTAACACAGAGATTATGAAATGTCTGCAACACTTAGTTCTGTAAATCTGGTGAAAACCAAATGAACTGTCCTTCAGAAATTATTTTGGCCATGAAGTATTAACTGGCCAATACTGTTATCTGTCTGGTGTCAAAGTAACAATTCCTAATACTGAAGTGCATCAAAACACGAAGGCATTTCAAGGTCTGTTGTTTATTGTTAAGCTCACAGCTAGATTTCATCCATGTCTCATCACTGTGACTGACATAAAACACACACTCCCAACCACACGTTTACTTACATCTTCCACTGTTAAAAAACAAAAACAGAAATGAACACAAAGTGCTGCCCCTTGATACATAAACGAAAGATAAAGGAAGGAAGTAAACCAAAGAAGAGCCGGACGGTTCTTTCCTTGGTGATATGCGGCCAACATTGTTTTGTTGTGATGTGTTGTAACAGTGACAGAAATAGCAGCAGCAGAAGTGTATTAGTAGCAAAGCAGCAGGAGCAGCATCAGCAGCAGTAGTAGTAGCAGTAGTAGTAGCAGTAGTAGTAGCAGCAGCAGCAGCAGTAGCAGTAGTAGTAGTAGTAGGAGGAGGAAGAGCAAAAAAACTGCCCAGGCTACTTGTGCCTACCAGCCAATTAAAGCATATGCAGTAAGCTGAAACATTTACGTTGTGACAGCGACAACTTAGAAGTGAAGGTGTGCCACCACAAAAGACCCTAGTAAATGTGCTTGCATAAAGAACAAAATCCTCAAACAGGATGAACAGCCGCAACATCACTGCCACAATGAGGCCACCTGCTGAAAGTATTAAGAACTTCTAGTAAAGCAATACCACGTGAAAGTAACTACTGAAATGCATCATGTATCATGATTTCTTGTATTTGCTGTTGGTTCACTGAGCAATGCTTTTCAACAGTTCAAACTATACAGTGCCTAATGACAGAAGTATCAGCGAATAATGACATGGAAAATGAACTGGTGCAGTTACACCATTTAGCACCCTGCAGAGCCAGCCCTGACTATGTCTTGATGCAGTTACATCATTTAGCACCCTGCAGAGCCAGCCCTGACTATATCTCGATCCAGTTACACCATTTAGCACTCTGCAGAGCCAGCCCTGACTATGTCTCAATGGAGTTACACCATTTAGCACCCTGCAGAGCCAGCCCTGACTATGTCTCGATGCAGTTACACCATTTAGCACCATGCAGAGCCAGCCCTGACTATGTCTCGATGCAGTTACACCATTTAGCACCATGCAGAGCCAGCCCTGACTATGTCTCGATGCAGTTACACCATTTAGCACCCTGCAGAGCCAGCCCTGACTATGTCCTGATGCAGTTACACCATTTAGCACCCTGCAGAGCCAGCTCTGACTACACCCCAGTGTAGTTACACCATTTAGCACCCTGCAGTGCCAGCCCTGAACATGCCACTCCTCTCTACCTTTGTGTAGTTACCTCGTATCAGTGTACTTCAGGCTATCTGTGTCATCTCACTGAATGTCTCCTGGCACATGGAGACTCAGCAACACCAGTGTGATGTGTCACACAGCTTCTGTATTAGCATTACACTCTTCACCGTTTATTTGATGATGGTGTCAGAAGAGTAAAGTGGGATAACTGGGGAATGATGAGTTGCAAAGAATTTGGAAGTGATCATGACCCAACTGGGGTATTACCCCAAAATTTGGCTACAGACACTGAGGAAAATCAAGAAAAACTGTGACAATAGCCACTGTCCCTGGCTATATCTGAAATTGGCACCTAGTGAATACAAGCCTACAGAGCTACCATTACACCAACCTACTACGTTTCAGCAATATTATGACACATAATATGTCTTTCTGAATGGACAATGTTCCAAGACATTACTCCCATGGGGACAAAGTGCAAAGCACAACTAATAAAATTAACTCCTAACCCCAATGGTGATATGGCACTAGACCACATAGCTGCCATGTTTGTTCAATGCTCAGTGCCATTCACACATTGATGATTCCCACTGTCATCAACATTTAAGATCAAACCCGTCACTTTTCTTAAAATTACGTTACTTCAATTTTTCCTCAGTGTGCTGATAGTAAATTTTACAATACGATTGACATAGAGTTTACATATTAGAAAATAACTACCTTACTAATTCCATTACAAACTCTGTAATTTTCATAAATAAATTTATTTACCAACTAAGTGCACATATCCAAATATATATGAGATTATTCCAACTTGTTTCGGCTATCACCTATAACCATCTGCAGGGACTACTGAATACACAAAGACATATGGAGTTAAAATGTAACTTCATCAACAGTAGATGGTAAAAACATATATAAGTATGGTGTTACAATATCAATGTATGACGTCAACAAATACTGTAACAGCATACTTGTATGTTTTTCTTTTTTTACAATTTATTATCGACAAAGTTACATTTTAACTCCACATGTCTTTGTATATTTAGTACTCCTTGAAAATGGCTATAGGTTATAGCCAAAACATGTTCAAGTAGCCTCATATACATTTGGATATGTGCAATTAGTTGGCAAATAAATTTATTTTGTGTGTCCATCACATAGAAGATGTATAATATCAAGTTTCAATCATTGTTTTCATTTTTGTCTGATTTTGGAAGCAATTTACACATTTTATAATTTCAAACTGCACATAATCAGCATTAGTTACAGTTCTTACAAACACCCATTACAATGGACTTTCACCTTATATACAAGTTTGAATACTTGCCACAACTTCAAAATGTCTGTTTTGCCACAAATCATTTTACTGAGTTTTATTACATATTTTCATCCAATTGAAAATATATTTAAATTAAATATAATTAAAAAAAATCTCAGCTTATAATAACACGAATAAGATACAGTCCAGTTGTTTGCAATACTATGACAAAAAATTTTTTTGTTTTAACTGTTTGCCCTGTTGCTACCCCATGCACACACAAACAGCAACAGCAACAACAACAACAACAACAAAAGCAAAACATCAACACACCAAACAACAGCAGCCATTCCCAGAATCAAACAACCTTAATGTAAACCCTACTGTCAATCTGTCAACCTATCAACCCTACTGTCCAGCCTTATAGTAAACCCTACTGTTACAATGTCAACTTTACTGTCATCCCTTATGTCAACATTACTATCAACTTCAATGTTAACCTTATTGTCAACCTGTCAACCCCACTGGCAATATTACCATCATCCCTATAGACAACATTACTATCAACCCTACTGTCAATATTACCATCATTGTTACTGTCAACATTACTGTCAACCTCACTGTTAACCTTACTGTCAACCCTACTGTCAATGTCTCCCTCATGACCAAGACACTGCTACATTTCTCATAATTACAACCAACTTTACTTCCGCCAGACTGCCATAACTGAACTGACAACTGGCACCTGGTGACCAACATTCATGAGTGTTCTGATTAGGTTACAGTATCTTAAGACAACTTAGGAAACGAGGCTTCCAATGGTATAACATTTATTACCAGTCTCATGAAAATCAGCCAATTGGTTGAGAAGCTGGAATGGACACACACATAAAAACAAACACACACGCACATACAAGTACATGTATGCACACACACACACATGCGTGCGCACACGCAGCATTCTGATCTCATAAGCCTAATTTTCTTTTAAGCAGTGTGTGTGAATATGTACATTTAGAGGTACATCAGCATCTATGGCTGTGTGTGCCTTTCCAAATTTCAGAGACAAGGCTACGACCCAAAATAAGCTAACAGAATGTAAGATTCTCAAATGCGTACAAGTGCAAGACAAAATTTTTAATTTGTGTACATACTACTTGCGAGTCACATATGCAGAAAGAAGTATAGGAGTATGTCATCAATTTCTGCTAATTGTGCAAATAAAATAACAAGAACACAGCTTCATCTGTGGCAGGAAGTGAACGGTGTTAAAGTGATGTTGACGGCAGGTCCCTATGACCAGATACCCAGCAGCAGACAACTGATTTCACAATCTTATGTAGGTGACACAATCTGCAGAACCTTGACAGTAACTGGAAAGTTGGGTGGGTATCCACTGAGACATTTGGCGAGTCAGCGCTAAGAAGGTAACATTGTGAGATTAAAACAAGGAAAAGAACAGCTCTGTAAATCACATCGACTTTGACAACATAAATGCTGTAAAAACTATGGAGATGATAGGAGAGAAGCCGGCCTGCACACATAAACACACAGCGAGCTGAACCTTAAACAAATGACCCACCAGCACATTCAGCCATACAATTTGGAGAGGCAGAAAATACCAGCAACAGCAAAGTGCAGATGTTTCACCTCTCACATGACAGATAGGTCACAGGTCAGCACATGATATGACAAGGTAGTATTAGAGTGTGCCTACAGGGAATAATATATAGCAAGCACGTGTCATGATGGTAAAGGAAGTGGTGAAGGCATACACCCACAGCTCATGTTTGGCTCATACATGCTGCGGTGGACTAGATGGAATACTGCACCACCAAGGGTGGAGGAATGCGTTGTGAACTTCGCCACATGATTACAAAGAAGATCCCACCACAAGGAAAGCAGAGCTGCTGCTGATTCCACACATTAACTCTGCAGAGACAGCACCAGTGAAAACTTAAATACTGGTGTTGTGCAAACTAACTCGCTACCATCTTGCCCCCAGAACTACCAGACAAAACTTGAGTGACCATAACATTTTACATGGAGCCATCTTATGTGATTCAAGTTTGCAGTCAACACAAAGGCCCACAAGCTTTAAAGATGGAGCAAATGGCTAGGTGCTGTAATTTGGATGGTGGAAGCATATAAGCCCCACCATTATGAGCTGTGTACACATTGTGGCCTGACTTCACAGATGAAGACTCTGTTCGCCAGACCCCAGTGTGATCTACAGCTGGCATTCAAATGAAACAATGTTCTAGAAGCCACAGCGGATAGCAATGTCACTCTCACTGCGGAGACCTGGGTTCAATCCTAGGTCAGTCCATGTGGGATTTATGGTGGACAAAGTAGCAATGGAACAATTTTTTCTCCCAGAACTTTGGTTTTTCCCTGTCAGCATCATTCCACCAACGCTCCATACTCATTCATTCATCACCCACACTATATAATCTCATCAATGACAGTGTCATTATATAACATCAAAAAAAGCATCGTCACCAGCATATGATGTCAAGACAGATGATCCAAATGGGCTATCATGTGGAAGGTGACTGAAAACAAAGTGACACTTGAAACTGATTGATCCTTGTGGCAATCTATTCTGCTGAAGATAACAAACAGGGAAGACACTGTCAGAAGTCCCAGGGAAAGGAATAGGTGAAAAGGGGCAACTGATCCATGTGTCCACCAGTGGAGGGTTAGGATGCCATGCTGCCAGACAGTGACACACAGCTTCTTCAGGTCAGAGAAGACAGCAACAAGATAAAGAAGGCACATGAGGAAAGAATGTTGAGTATGGCATTCCAAGTTCACAACATGGTTAGTAATGGGATCTATGTTATGGTGTTGGGAGACACACTGAGCATTTAACAGAAGATTCTTGCTCTCTGTGACTCTGACAAGTTGACAGTTAACTGTTCACTTCACGGCCTTACAAACACACCTTGTGACCATGAGAGGCCTATAATTATTTACATTGAGGGAGCAATCATCTCCCAGTTCTGAAATATGGACTATTATAGCTTCTTTTCATACAAGGAGAACTGAGTTACAGATGTAATATAAACAGAATAAACTCCTTGTCTGTAATTGGCAGCTGAGAAACCATTTCAATGGTGTCATGCAAAAGCCATTAACTCTTTGGAGATGGAATTTAACCAGCCTTGTGTTTAAAGAGTCAGTTCATCCTGCGCAATAAACATACTCTGTTTCTACTACTAAAACCAACTGGTTAATCCTGTGCAGGGAAATAATCTATGTTGTGGCACTCATCCGAAACACATCAATATTCCTGCAGGCATGCCACAGGGCTTTAAAATGTGGAATGTGGTGGCATATTTTATTAACCACTGAGTTATAAAGGGTTAGTTGACATTTCAGCAGCCCAAAAAGGTGTTTTTAATAATTTTTAAATACCAGTGTGTGTGTAACATAAGTTTCCACAGAAGTATGTTTGGGCTTCTACAATCAACGATATGTAGAAGAATGTAATTTTTCATGAATGATAGAACTCATTACCTTAAAACTCTATAGAATGTTGGTAGTGGCATTTTCTCAGGACAACAATTTGGTTACAGACACTGACAGTACCAGGGGACATACTGCAAAAGCAAACTCATGAGTGAGAAGACTGTCCACATTACATGGAGAGCTGTACCACTCTGACAGCTGAGAATAAAAGTCCAGCAACAGCGTTCCTGCATTATATTTAAGAGCACTGAGTAAAGGATCGTAATTGTCCGCATGTCAGACACATGAACAAGAAGACATTAGTGGGTTGGCAACGTCCGCCTGGGAAGTAACGATTGTACTGTAAACAGAAATGGCAAGTTTTGAGGTGCTATTGCATTTAACCAGCATGTGCCATAATTTGGTCCACACTACATCAAAATATGAAAGCCAAAGCAGACCAAACATAAAAGTCTTCAACGATATGTGCTTGGTTTTGCACGTTCCCCACCTTCTTATTGATACACCTGAATAAGATCATGTTCCATGTGGGATGGGAGTGGAAGCACATTTGATGTATGGGAGGGCCAGAGATGAGTGCCCTGAAGACAGATGATGGCTGGGCCATGGTCCAAGTGACAGCAGTAAGTCAGGAAACCGTGTGTGGAAAACGTTGACATTCCACTGCAGCAAATCCACATATGGTCAGGAAGAAAAAAATTGACAGTATAAACTATGGCACTTTAACGTACAATTATTACAGTTTCTGTGTTTCCTTTAGGTGTGCCAGTGTGGAGTGCCGGCAAATATGATGCGTCAGAGTGTGCAGTCAGGTACAGCTGTCAGTGCTGCATCTATCTGACCACTAGAATGAGACTGTGAATAAAAGGAGGAGGGAGGAGTACAGTACAGCATTACAGCAGGGAAGTCCCATCCAAAAAGAGGACATTTCTTTTGTCAAACTTCTGTGCACTTTGTGCTGTTCTGTGAATGGCAGCAACATAGAACAGACTTCCTCTTACCTCAGAGTCAATGGATGTAAGTTTAGAGAGCAGTATTTGTCTCTTCTGGTTAAGGATGTCGCGCAACATGTCAGCTGCCGACTGACTGTCTGCCCCTTCTTCCATCCCAGGACCCTGGAGTGGGTCATGAATGAGCTTCACTGATGGTGGTGAATCTGCAACAACAGGTTTACAATAATGTACAATTGTATTTACCATTTCAGAGAACTATTTTATCTCATTTATCTGTGTAATGTTCCAGAAATGAATATCTTTACTTAATTCGGACTGATCTCTTTCGTGTTTATTTTACGACACTATCAGTATAACCCCCCCCCCCCACCAGGAATTGCACCGCACAATGACCCACGGAGAGGGGCTGAGCTCAATGAATACTTTTTATAAATCCTATTAACCTGAGGTATGTGGCATATATGAGGGGAACAGATCTTGCTGCAGAAACCTGAAGAAAAGAGACCACTCGGAAGAGCCATGCATAGATGGGACACGATATTAAATTGCATCTTAAAGAAACCAGAGGGGAGGGCATTGACTGGATTCATCTGGCTCAGAATAGGGACAAGTGGTGGGCTCTTGTGAACATGGTAATGAACACTCGGGACTCATGAAACTTCTTGACTAGCTGAGGAACTACTAGCTTCTCAACACACACACTACATAAATATAATAAATATACTTAGTTACACATGTAAATTAATCTTAAGGAAAAGAACACTTTTGAACTGTATTCCATTTCGCTGACTTATTTATTAGGTTGGGTTGCATTGGGTTGGGTTAGCTTAGGTTAGGTTAGGTTAGGTTAGGTTAGTAATTAATTAATTGATTTCTTTATTAATTTAATAACTTATTTCATAATTTCCTTATTTCTTACTTCACTTATTAGCTACTAAATAAATTAATGTATTTATTAATTAATTCATTCATATATTAGTTATAAACAAATTAATGTATTTATTTATTTATTTACTTATTTGTTTGTTTATTCAGATGGGTTAGTTTCCATGCGGTTGGGTTCGGTTAGATTAGTAATTTATACTTATCCATTTATTAATTATTATTCAATTATTTCGTAATTTATTAATTCACTAACTTGGTTACTTATTAATTAATTAATTCGTTCATTCATTAACTTATTTATATATTTATTAGTTTATTTATTTATTTATTTATCCATCAATTTATTTACTTATTTATTATGTTTGGTTGCATTTGTTTGGGTTGGGTAGGGTAGGGTAAGGTTAGGTTAGGATAGGTTAGGTTAGGTTAGGTTAGGATAGGTTAGGTTAGGTTAGGTTAGGTTAAATTACATTAGTTTAGGTTGGGTTACTTTAGGTTTGGGTAGGTTGGGTTAGGTACCGATCCCAGTGGCCATGCGGTCTAAAGCATGGGTCTGCGGCCACTCGCTTACTAGGATCGTGGGTTCGAATCCCACCGGGGGCATGGATGTCTGTCTCTTGTGAGTGTTGTGTGATGTCAGGTAGAGGTCTCTGCGACGGGCTGGTCCCTCATCCAGAGGAGTCCTACCGAACGTGGTGTGTCTATCAGTGTGATCGTGAAGCGTCGTAAAATGACGAGGCCTAGGCCCCCTAAGGGCTGTGAGCCATAGGAAAAAATGATTGGGTTAAGTTGGGTCACATTAGGTTAGGTTAGTTTAGGTTAGGTTAGGTTATGTTAGGTTGGGTTAGGTTAAGACAGGTTATGTTAGGTTATTAATTTATTTCATTTATTTGTTAGTTTATTAATTAATTTATTTACTTATTTACTCATGTATTTCTTAATTAATTAATTTATTTATTTTATTAGTAACTTATTAATTTATTTGTAAGGTTCAGTTGGGTACACTTGTGTTGTGTTGGCTTAGGTTAGGTCAGGTTATGTTAAGTTTGTTTATGTTATGTTAGTAATTTATTTATTAAAAATATTATTTAACTAATTTATTTATCAATCACTTTCATTACTATTTAACTTGTTAATTTATTTACTTATTTAGCATTTATTTATTTAATATTTACTTATTTAAAATGCCCTAAAAAGGGCCAGTTTTGTAGGGGCCACAAAAATGAGAGAAAATTGGGACTGCCTTTAGGCCATAAATGCCAAATTATTGGACTGACTCTTATGGATCTTACAGAATTGACTAAAACTATGGGTGGCAAAATATAAGTATAAATTCAAAATATTACCACATTAAACAGAGCACTCACCATAGACACCAGTCTGAGAAGACTTCCGTGAAGCAGAATCCTGTTGGTAGAAGTCCACATGTGGGAGGGGAGAGCCAGAAAGTGGACTGCCAGGGGACTTGAGGTTTTCATGACTGCCATATGGACTGGAAGCCTGGGACATCATGGCTGTGCCTCCTCCAAGATCAAGTCCCTGTGCCTCTGACAGGTCTTTTGTCCAATAATGTGTGTGTGCAATCTCCAGCACCTGGAATGCCGATGCCATGCCACCCAGGCCAAAGTTCAAGCACGTCTGCTCCAGCCCATGTGTCACTGCTTGCAGGATCTTCAGCATGCCTTTCCACACTGCACGGCTCACACACTTGGAACAGAGAGCAACCATTTCCATTGCCAGTCTACAGGTGAGACACATTACAAAGTAAAAGCAATTTATTTTTTTTAAATCACAGTCTTCTGGGGTGTGCAACTGAGTAGTATGATAGGTAGAATCCCTCAGAATATTGGTACAACAAGACATCGTGACCATCAAGATGTATGCAACAAGCTCCTCTGAAATGCTGGCACATATCTACGAAATTACAGACCATAAAAAACCCTGAAGATGGAGGCAGTAGGCTCCTCTACAATGTTAGTGAAAGGTAAAGGAGTCCCATCCATGCCGTGAAGGCAAATAGGGGAGTGGAGGTATAGCTACACTCATTCTGAACATTAACAATAGACGGGGATGAGTGGTTAATTTCATGCCTCTGCTGCTTTACCAGCAGCGAAAGAATACCTCAGTACCCATTGAAAATGAGGCTGGTGTGGGCCCCAGAGGTGGTTCGGATCATTGGGAACACAGAAAAATCTCTTCTCCCAGGTCATCCAGCCCACAGCCTAGTCACTATACAGACTGAGTTACCCCAGCTCCCCTGAAATGTTGGTACATACTTAGAAACTAGAGCATCTTGACCCTCAAGCTGGTATCTACCAAACTATGTAACAAAGGGCCCTGTAAATAAGAAAGAAAGTTCTTAAATTTTAGTACCTATTTAGCACACTGCTTGTGTGCATTCCCAGAAATGCACCTACCAATATATTCTTTACTCTCAAAATGTCATAAAGTTTCACATTACACACATAAACTTAATTTCATTCACATAAGTTTTAAAACTTATGATAGGATACATGGACCGCATAATAAAAGAAGCCATTGAAATAAAATTACATCCGGAAAACATCAACAAGGATGGCGGTTTCATACTCAGCACAGCCTGGCAGCCTGCAATACGTCAGATAAGGACCTCGCAGCGAGGCGTGGGAGCACAACAGTCAACAGCCCGCCCACCAACTTAACTGTTTGTGGGTACTACAAAACCAGTCTGATTCTCCCTGCCGCGGCAGGTAGAAAAACACGGGACAGACGAGTTGTATGTTAAATCAGTTTTGCCTGAGGATGGGGACGGAGCTAGTCCCCGAAACGTTGTATTCAAACGAATTGACGCGGCTGTGCGCCCGAGAAGACTATATTAATTTCATTCACTCCCATAAAAAAAAAAAGTATCCCTTCCCTGAGCCAGTTGTCACAAAACTCAAAATTCTCAACACTTTCCTGTTCAGATCTCTTACCCCAAATTTCACCCAAACTGGATAACAAATGTTGAAAGTACTGACATAAATTCATTTATGGCCCTATGTAAAGAGCGGCTTTCACTGCAGCAAGTTTCACAATTCAAAATCACTCAATAAGTTTTTATAGACATTCCGTGTATCAAATTTCACCAAAATTAGAGGAAAAAAGTGTAAAAAGTGCAAGAAAAAAAGTATGACTGACATCAGGTCAATTTCATGAAAGCCACACTAGCCTGACAACTTTTCGTTTAAAAACTGCTACACTGAATTTCATGAAAATCCAAAAAATTGTTTAGTTACTAACACTAGGTCAAAGATAGACGGACAGACAGATGTACGGTCAGAGAGGACAGTACCTCCACATAAGGTTTTTTTTTATTTTTTACTCTAAGGAACATTTGATAATGAAAGGTATCAAATTAAATGATCACAATACAGCTTTTACACATAATTCCACCCACTCTTTGGAGAGTCTACAGCAAAGCATGAATATTCCTCGCACAACATCAAAATTCAAACAGGGGGTCACGTGAACAACAGACAGGAGCACTAACTACAAAAATGCGATATTTGGTTTAAGACTGTTCACAGGAATCCAGCACCATTATACTTTGTCATCAGCTTCTCCTGTCCAAAGGCTCTAGAACTATACCTATTTTCAAACACTCATACCAACAATCTAGAATGTCACCAGGCCTACTCACCACATCATCAATGTGATCATCGGGGCTGATTTTCCTGTCCAGTGTACGATTCAGCTTGCTAACCACAAAGTTGCGATAACTTTCATCCTCCATGAGCTTCTTGAGGCGATTGAGCTTCAACCAACCGATGCCTTCCCCTTCAAGCACTTGGTTCACAACCTGCTCACCCAAACAATATCAGACTCTCATCAACAGAAACTGAAATTATACCAAGTGTGTGAAATAAAGTCATAATTGAGAGGTCATACCTGTATCTCAACACCATCTATCCATACAATTATCAGAGAGACTTTGAAGAGTTTGGTGCGGATTGGACTGTCCGGGGATCAAATCCCAGCAGGGGCGAGATTTTTCCACATCCATCCAGACCAGCCCTGGGGCCCACCCAGCCTCCTATACACTTAGTGCCGGGTCATTCCCAGGGGTAAAATGGCTGGGGCGTGGCATTAACCACCCACCCCAATCTAGTGCCAAGGTTAAAAAATAGAGTAGAGTTATACCTCTACTCCGCCTCTGTGCCTTCATGGCAGGTTACAGGGTGAGCTTAATTTCCTCTACTTTTTGGTACCAAGGGGTTCAAACTAAAAGCTGTTAAGAACATTTAATTTCAGACGATATTGCTCAAATATAAACACTACTTATCATGAATCTCAAATCAAATTTAATACATTTTCTAAAAAAAATGGCTCACTGTAAAAAATGTTCGCACAAAGAGTACAAATATCAGCATGACCTACAACTTCTATCTGCAACATTTTATAAAATGGTGCAACTTTAATGATATAGAAGCCAAAATGTATACATTATTCCTCCACACTCAGGTCAAGGAAGCAACATGGTAGTGTTCAAGCTGACCGCCTATTGTCTATCAACTACAATAGCTCCATGAGAAGGAAACTATGTTTTATGCATAATTTATTTTTATTACGAGCTCACGCCTTTTATTAAACAGGCAAATAACAGACAAGATGTCAATATGACTGGGACTCACATCTTTGAGGAATGCCTGGTTCTCTGAGTTGGTGGATGACCGCTCATCACTTTGCATGCGTTGCAGCTCCTCTTGCCTTGATTTGCTCGGACTATGACGGATTAAAGATGACTTCTCCACCAGACCTTTCCTACCTTTGGGAAATGGCCCAAAGGGCTGGGCCTTTTCCTTAGCCTTGGGTACACATCCACCACTGATGCCACTTGCTGTGGCTGTGCCACTGCGGTGAGGACTGACACTGCGTGTGGCTGCAGTGGTCTTCGAGCCTGCAAAAGGAGAAACATATCTAAAGTACGTTTGTCTTTTCTTATCCTTGACATAAGAAATGTCATATTACAAGATGTGCACTGGTCACAGGAAGTGTGTTACAACCAACCAACCAACCAACTAGTTCCATGAAGTAAAGTCCTTCTTGCCAAGTTAATGGTCGCTCAACTAGTCAAAAAATTCCAGTAATTTTTGAAACCTGGAAGTCTATTAGTGTCTACAACAGTCCATCACCAATCTCAATACTGACCAACATAAACCCAATCTACCTCCTCTGACCCAGTTCTTTAAAGCAACTCAGGTTAGAAATAACTTTTCTGATAATTAATGACATACAAAGAGGAAAAATTTGTAAGACATGAGGTTTTTGTTCTCCCGTAATCACAACATCGCTAACCTACTACAATAATTTTCAGAAAAATACTTATGAAATGAAATAAAATCACGTCACTTGTAAATTTCGGGAAAAAATTTTTCAGATTTCACCTTGCATTTGTAACAGAAATTTTTTTCTGAATATATTTTATGCACAAAATTCATTAATGCCATGGATAAGTGCATCAACATCCTGCTGAAATTTCGATGGGTTTAATGATATTGTTTATTAAAACTGTACATCTCCCTGAGGTTAAAAAAATGACAGAACTTTCATGAATCAATGGACAGTGATATGGTAAGAAGTCATGGCAAATGCAGCTTTGGAGCCATTCATACGCACATGCAGACACACACTCTGGTGCTTACATATTTTACTTAGGGCTTATTTAATAATACTGTCTGTAACTCCAACTATACAGCTTTGGACAGTTAAAAATGTTAAAAATGAATTATGAATGAAGAAGGAAGTGGCCATGGGCTCATTTGAGGTACTACCAACAGACCAGAATAGTGCAGTCAATACAGTGACTAGGCTATTAGCTGGATAATCCAGGGCCCAAATTCTGACAGGGGCAAAACACCCAGACAGACTACGGGGCCCACCCAGCCTCATATTCAGTGGGTACCAGGGTTCTTTCCTGAGGGTAAAGCAGCTGAGGCAGGAGGTTTACCACTCACCTGAGGTTAAGAATGAATGGATCTATACCTCTACTCCACCTACAGGCCTTCATGGGGTTGACGGAAAACTTTACCTTTATCCCAGCATTTTCCTACAGGGATTCAGGATAGCCATGTGCTAGTTCCTCAACCATGACAGTGGGAAAAACATTACTGTCCACACACACACACACATTAGCTTAACACAGGGCACCACACAACAGTGGCGTAACTGTACGTATAAAGTATAAATGTTAGAACATACCAAGGTCTCGCTTGCCAAAGATACCGCTTAACACACTTGATGTCTGCGCAGCTATGCCGTTCCACTCAGAACTCATGTTGGAGAAGAAATCTCTTCCACCTGTACCCAGGAAATCGCGTCCTGCCGTTCTGCTCATGTCTGACTGAACAAGCTCTCGGCTAGGGACAGGTGGTGTGGATTGGTGAGGAGGAAGTACCGATTTGTGTACGGGGTGCTGCTGGTAAGACGCTTGTGTCGGTGGCTGCACTGGACTTTGTGGCACCTCGGTGGAATCCCCAACAGCCTGCAAAAATCCAACATCATTACCTTATGTAATCAGTTCCGCAATGAGAAACTGTGATCATTTCCAAAAGAAATACATCCATCACTTGAAGCCATCCTGTCTCAGTTCATGTCCTGGCACTTTATTGCCCTAGAATCAATTCATTATCATTGTCTGCATTTCCTCAGCAGCCTACTGCCATACTGTATTCTCCAAGCATTTCGTACAACCACAAAAGTGTCACGTCCCAGTCACCTCACCCTTCTCCACTCACAGTGTTAGACAAGTATGATACTGTATTTACTGCCTTGTAAGCTGACCTTTTTTTTGAGTTTTCATTGTCCAAAAATGCTCATCAGCTGAGAACTGGTGTCATTCTCAGGGGGTCGACACAGCACAGGTAACACTGCTTACCGACTAAGTGTTTACAGCATATTTTACTGTGAGAGAGCAGTGCACATACAGTCCACATATGCTACGAATACAATTAGTTGAGTTTCTATGATTCTTCACAGCACTGCCGAACACAGCCATATGCAATTAAATGTAGCTGAATTTTAAGCCATGTAGCTCATAGTGCAATGACTGCAGATGATGAACCCTTTAAAGCCTTGTGGTTGTTACTATATGTACCACCAGGTTTAACATTAAAAAATTCTAGGTTTTTGTCCACAGAGTGCATTCATGTGTTTCACGTGGATCTCAAAACAAACAATGACTTTTGCCCTACATAACATTACTTCAGTAGCCTAACAACAAATGATGTAAGGTGTACATGTGAAATAAATCCAGGATTGCCATGGCAAAAACAGTACTCAACAAGAAGAAGACTCTTTTCACCAGCAAACTGGACTTAATTTAAGGAAGAAACCAGTAAAGTGCTACATGTGGAGCATAGCTCTGTATGGTGCTGAAACGTGGACACTTGGGGAAAGTAGATCAGAAGTATCTGGTAAGTTTTGAAATGTGGTGCTGGAGAAGGATGGAGAAGATCAGTTGGACTGATCGTGTGAAAAATGAAGAAGTATTATAGCATAAGGGAGGAAATAAACATCTTACATACAATAAAATGAAGGCTAACAGGATTGGTCACATGCACAGGACCTGCCTTCTAAAACACCTTATTGAAAGAAAGATAGCAGAAAAGACAGATGCGGACAGGAAGATGAGGAAGAAGATGTAAGCCGCTCCTGGATGACCGAAACGAAGTGAGAAGATACTGGAACTGAAAGAGGAAGCACTAACTAACACTCTTTGGAGAACGCGCTTTGGAAGACGCTATGGACTTGTCATAAGACAGACTACATTAGTATTATTATTATTGTTGTTGTTGTTGTTGTTGTTGTTGCTGCTGCTGTTGTTGTTGTCATTGTCATTTCTTATCACAGGCCTTTTCTCCCTGGTACTTCTTTTGAACCAACGGTGATCCCCACTGCTCAGGTTTCAAGTTTCAGACTGCAGTACTTTCTGTATTATGTGTGATGTTCCAAGTACAGCTGTCTGTTGTAGTGAATCTATTGAATGTTTTACTGCTGTGGCTTCCAGATTTTTCTTTAAACCTCTTGTTACTATTCCGGTGGCTCCAATCATTACCGGTATTGTCATACATTTCACGTTCCACATTCGTTGTATCTCTGTACATAAACTGTTGTATTTTAGTTTCTTTTCTGCTTCATTTTGCGTGACATTTCTGTCCGCTGGTATTGCCACATCTATCAGCATGCATGTTTTCTCTTTCTTGTTTTTAATTATTATATCTGACCTATTTGCTGTAACTCCTCTGTCTGTATGTACCCCTTGATTCCATAACACTGTCACATCTCCATGTTCACATCCTGGTTTTGGTGTGTGTGTGTACCATTTATCTGTCGTTTCGATGCCTAGAGCTTTGCATATTAAATGCACCAACTTTATCGTGTCTCGTTAAGTATTCATTCTTCGCCAAAATGGGGCATCCTGCGGTTAGGTGGTTGACAGTTTCTTCATGTTGTTTACATAACCGGCATTTACTGTCAATTTCTTCTTTCAAAATTTTATTTTTAAAATAGTTTGTACTAATTGCTTGGTTTTGTGCTGCCATTATTATTATTATTATTATTATTATTATATTATTATTATTATTATTATTATTATTACATTAAACGACTTGTTTTTGAAACCAATATGGAAAGTGTTCACTGCATGGTACAAACTGGGTCTTTCAATGAAAGAGATCACATTTCTTCCTCAAACAATTAATAATAAATAAGACTGTACACAACACCTTTATACTGAATCTGAAGTTAGGCGAACTTTGGCCTAAGCAGCTAAATTTCAAAACTTGTACCAGGCTGCTAATGTGCTAAAAACCTATCTTCCATTTTATTTCGTTCAGTGTATGTAAAAATGCAGCATCAGTTTACATATGGTTCATCTTACAATCAAGCAGATACAGTAAAAGTGAAATCTGCTATGTCATTTCTTTCCATTATCCTGCTACATGTGTCGAAGTCCAAACTTTCTTCCGAGCACAGACACCTTCAATCTGTGTTACTCAGACGTACCAACCGAGTGTCATTGACTACAAGGGTCTGGGTCAAATTACATTAGTTATGCTTCACTTAACCCCTTGTAAGGGCATTTAAATTGTTCTACACTGTGTGAAGTGGCCTCTTAAATCTGCATTATGGCTCTTACAACCAACCATTTTCACTGACTTACATCAGATGGACTTAGAAGTCACAGACTATAAACACACTGAAACTGTACAATCAGTACACAAGCGCCATAGGCCTGCTAATGATAGAGGAAGGCGGCATCTTTGTCATGTGTGAAAGACAGGTAAAAAGAAAATGCCATGGATAACTGCAAACTGTTACAGTTGAGACATGTGACACCCAAGTATGGACTGCCATCACCTGCACAACTCCTCACACAGTGGGTTCAATGACTTTCAGTAGCTCAGACTACATAGTGTTAAATAATAGGATGACTGATGAATAATGAGTTGGAAGGAATGAGAAAGGAAGCTGTTGTGGTTTGATTTGAGGTAATACTCCATCACTTGCCTGGAGGGTGGAGTGAAACAATCACCAAACTTAGTCAGGGTAACCAGGACCTCCTGATTACAAGCAGCATTACTCCCCACTCAAGTGCAATGCGCAGTTGGCCATCAACACAACTGTACCTTCAGGAGGCCCTTCTTTGTAGCCACCTCCTTTGCGCTCTTGGTGAGATCTCCAAAAGTAGTTTTGCTGACATACGTCAAGTCGTCAAATGTGTTTTTTGCTAACACCAGCTGCTGTTTTGCTGGCTTCTAGTGCTGACTTGCTAGCTTCTTGCACGGACTTAGATGCTTCCTCTGCAGCCTTCTTGGCGTGTATCGTGAGCTAACAGAAAGACAGCATGTAATGTCAGTACAAAACAAGTACAGTGTAATGTCAGTATAACACAACTACAGTGTAATCTCAGTATAACACAACTACAGTGTAATGTCAATATAACAAAAGTAAAAAACAAGTACAGTGTAATGTCAGTATAACACAACTACAGTGTAATCTCAGTATAACACAACTACAGTGTAATGTCAATATAACAAAAGTATAAAACAAGTACAGTGTAATGTCAGTATAACACAACTACAGTGTAATCTCAGTATAACACAACTACAGTGTAATGTCAATATAACAAAAGTATAAAACAAGTACAGTGTAATGTCAGTATAACACAACTACAGTGTAATCTCAGTATAACACAACTACAGTGCAATGTCAATATAACAAAAGTATAAAACAAGTACAGTGTAATGTCAGTATAACACAACTACAGTGTAATCTCAGTATAACACAACTACAGTGTAATGTCAATATAACAAAAGTATAAAACAAGTACAGTGTAATGTCAGTATAACACAACTACAGTGTAATCTCAGTATAACACAACTACAGTGTAATGTCAATATAACAAAAGTATAAAACAAGTACAGTGTAATGTCAGTATAACACAACTACAGTGTAATCTCAGTATAACACAACTACAGTGTAATGTCAATATAACAAAAGTATAAAACAAGTACAGTGTAATGTCAGTATAACACAACTACAGTGTAATCTCAGTATAACACAACTACAGTGTAATGTCAATATAACAAAAGTATAAAACAAGTACAGTGTAATGTCAGTATAACACAACTACAGTGTAATCTCAGTATAACACAACTACAGTGTAATCTCAGTATAACACAACTACAGTGTAATGTCAATATAACAAAAGTATAAAACAAGTACAGTGTAATGTCAGTATAACACAACTACAGTGTAATCTCAGTATAACACAACTACAGTGTAATGTCAATATAACAAAAGTATAAAACAAGTACAGTGTAATGTCAGTATAACACAACTACAGTGTAATCTCAGTATAACACAACTACAGTGTAATGTCAATATAACAAAAGTATAAAACAAGTACAGTGTAATGTCAGTATAACACAACTACAGTGTAATCTCAGTATAACACAACTACAGTGTAATGTCAATATAACAAAAGTATAAAACAAGTACAGTGTAATGTCAGTATAACACAACTACAGTGTAATGTCAATATAACAAAAGTATAAAACAAGTACAGTGTAATGTCAGTATAACACAACTACAGTGTAATCTCAGTATAACACAACTACAGTGTAATGTCAATATAACAAAAGTATAAAACAAGTACAGTGTAATACCAGTATAATAAAAGTAAAACATGACAGAAAATTGATGAGAATGAGGAGAAGAAGAGGAGGAGAAGAGGAGGAGGAGAAGGCAGTAGAGGAGGAGGACGAGCAACTCCAGCAATATATAAATAAACTGCTAGGTGACTTACATGAAATAAAAATGCTGAAGGAAGAAGAATGAAGAGGAAAAATTAGTACACAATACTGTCATTTATAAAGCATCAAACATTTAAAAGCATTAAAGCATGCCACATGGCAATCTACCTGTTCAAAAGGTGCAAACAGTCGTGCTTCTTCTGAGGCAGCTTCTGTGATTTTCTCCTTGGCTTGTAGTTTCAACTTTGCACAGCAAAAACAAAATAGAAACATTCATAACAGTACAAGAAAGAAGAAATAGAGACAGACAGATAGATACAAGAAGAATGACATTCCAAACTTATACATCAAGTAACATAAATTCTGTTTAACATTTAAAAATATTTCCTACTAATGAATTCACTGCCGGCAAGTTCAAAGGATGAATATAGTCAAGCTTTAACCATAAGGAACAACAACTCCTGACATTTCTACACATTCAACGTCAATTTCTCCGTAATAATGGGAGATTTCAACAACGGATCATCACCTTGTACGTGAATGGATAATTTTGATACAATCAAAAGTACGTGCACATCACATGACAATTAATAACAAGTTAAGAAATGTGCAGATAATGTGATAATTCTAAAACATTCAATCTGTTTCGTTTATCTTGGGAACCATAACGCTCACTGAAAAATTTCATTGAGCACAAATGTGTATTTCATTTGTCTCTACATCTTTGTTTGAAACAGTTTTCAAGAGATTTTCCTATTCTCCAAAACATGCAAACTGACTCTGGGGCCACTCAGCCTCCCACTCAATGCGTATCGGGGGTTCTTTCTCAGGGGTAAAGCAGCCAGGGCATGACGTTAATGACTCACCTCCATCTAGTACCAAGGTTAAAAATGAGTCGAGCTATACCTCTACTCCCCCTGTATACCTACATGGCATGCAAAGGGAGAACTTTACTTTACTTTACTTTACTCTCTTCTCTCTCTCTCTCTCTCTCTCTCTTTTTTCTTTCTTTCTTTCTTTCTTTCTTCCCCCATGGCTTGACAGCCCTATATGGGCCTGGGCCTCCTCGTTTCATCGAGGTTTCATGGTCACACACTTTTGAGACACACCACAGTCGGTAGGACTCCTCTGGACGAGTGATCAGCCCGTCGCAGAGACCTCTACCTGACAACACACAACACTCACAAGAGACAGACATCCATGCCCCCGGTGGGATTCGAACCCACGATCCCAGTAAGCGAGCGGCCGAAGACCCACGCCTTAGACCGCACGGCCACTGGGATCGGCGAACTTTACTTTACTTCCTTCCAATAAATATTTAGAGTTACATTCTAGATTCTCACAGAAATGGGCTGGTCATCATGTAAAGTATCTGATTTTAACCAAAACTGGAATGTATCAATACATTTTTAGTAAAACTCAAAATTAAATTACAAGAACATCTGTTCAGTGGTTCTTGAGTTATTGCATGTGGACGGACATACACAGAAGGCAAAAGTATTAGTCACTTTTGCTAATTTACCATGACAAATGTGCCAAACATGGTATGATGCTGGAGAAAAATAATATTTATACATAAAGTATGTGGCTTACAAGCCTTGTACTGTACAAATTGTATGTTCTAATTGCTATTCTTCAACACATCTAAAGTGTGATCACAATACAACACAGAGTAGCAGCAGCCTAAAATACGACAACATAAGCACGTTACATACTATGATTCTTCCGATCCAATGACATATTTCTAACAAACATACACAATACACTATGTGACCAAGAACACAACAAATGTGCACATTACACTATGTGACCAAGAACACAACAAATGTGCACAATACACAGCTGCTCTGCGCATCTCACCTTGTCCATATGAGCAAGCAGTCCATCTTGGCTGCTCTGTCGAGTTGTTTCTCTAACCAGTTCCTTTGCAGTGCTTGCAAACTGCTCAAACAGTGAAGTCTGACTGCCTTGTCGTGTGACAGAACTGCCTGACACAGCACCAGAGGTGGTAACACCTGTAGATGACCCAAAGCTTGATGTACGGGCTAACACGTTTCCCACGCTGGGCTGACGCTGTACCATCCCTGGGCTCAGAGGAGGCACCTGTCAGATCACAAAACCAGCCACTTCCACAAATGTCATATCACTTGCTACCATTGGTTCATAACATTTGGGACAAAAGCCCTTCGCTGTTTCACAAAACCACCAAAGGTATAAAAAGTAATTAAGGGGGTTCTACAAACAAATTGTATAATAACTTTTGTGAGAGGAATACCAATCTGTGAAATGCTGTACAATATGGTTAGTTTTCAGTTTACACATCACTTTTATTCTTGTGTTCAACTTTCAGGTATGACAACATGCGTTGGCCAAAACATGTAATTGTATCTGTAAATTTAATACAGGAACAAAAGTGTTGTATAAAAGGAAAATTAACATCATTGTAAACTACAGTAGAACTCGGTTATAACATCATGAAAGGGACTAAATATTTTATGTCGTTATGAACGAGTGTTGTTCTAACCAATGAGTATAATGTTATGGTTAACAGCGGGAAATTAATTGGTACCACAGAATGTCCGACGCAATAGACAAGGTGTCACATAAACTGATGTTGTTATAACTGTGTTCGATTGTACATACATGTGATCTTCCTTGAGTAGCTGATAGTTACTAAGCTAGTCAGAAAATTCACTTTATTTCAAAATCACAAAGTTTTGACACTATAATCAGAAATGTTATCCTGAATGACCTGGACACAGTTCACATAATCTCACCTACATCCCTAAAATTATTTTAATATTTTCATGCCCAGAATTGTGAAATAACATTCTGATCAGTTTACTTTCATATTCTTTTTATATACTGATACACACAACCATTATCTGTAGAGTCAAATTGCAAACTTATGGCATTGTGAAAAGAACCGATTTCAGTCACTATACTTGGACTCATCTGCAGGAATTACTTGCAAACTGTAGGGTTAGCTGGTTACACGCAATTTAAGAGTACACACTGTTGTGTGTTGTCCACTGTTCACCAAAAAGAAACACCGTTCTTCACGGAATATTATTGCACTGCGTACAATATGAAACCATTTAGTCATCTGTGATCAAGATATTAAATGGCATAGAATTTATGGAAATGCATGTCAAAAGAGGCAATAAATGGAGTAAAAATGCTGTACTGGGGTAAGAACACAAACCCATGTTTTTAGGAAAGAGATGACGACAATGCCATGGGCATGTTCGTTCATGTCTGCCTGTGCTATGGCCCCAATTCCTCTCATACTTCAGGCTGTCAGCAAGCCACGTGCCATAAGGGTGCAATCAGACTCTACCATGCTGTAGATACTGTTCAGATGCTCCTGCTTCTTCTTTCCTGCCAACATAAATTTAACCCTGATGATGTTATAGTCCTAGCAATGCAGCCTGGTTGCAGGGATCCTAGAGTCTGTGTATCACAGATTGAACTAAGCAGGACATATGACAAGGACAGAACCTGGATCACACTACAGACAGCAACACTACAGTGCAAAGTGCAACAGTGCAGCCAACTTACTGGTGTGACTGATCTTGGAAGCCATGGAGTGGGTTTTGGTGTAGCGGGTCTGTCGCGATCAGATCCTCCTAGTGACGTCTCGCTCCCTAAGCTAGGGGTTGGACTGTGGTGGGGGAGGGATGACTGGTTGCTGATCACAGTCTTAGGGGTGGTGGTGGTCGAGTTCGAGTCCGATTCACCACCAGGGCTTGTTACTTCTTCCTTCTCCTTCACAAAAGACAGTGACAAGTGACTGAGTGGGGCAAGGTACATCCATCTGTGACATAGTGAGAGTGCAAAGGTTTGATGGGGCACTGTTAATACAAGACAGTTATAGCCACACTACTTTGCATTCATGCAACACATTCAGTGCTGATGACAGCAGTTGGTACCCAAGCAACTGTATCCTCGGGACATTTGGACTTGCAATGTCTTATTCACTGAAATACAACTGTCACAAAAAGTTCAAGATCAGAGTATGAGCAAACAGGAATCAAAATAAGTATAGGGTGAACACAAGGTAGCTTTACAAACTTCAAGGCATATAAAAATTAAATGTAAAGATTATACAGCACAATAAAGCTAGACCTATAGCATATCAATGTGGCTACAGCACTGACCATCGTCTCTGTCCTCGCTGGCAGTGAGCTAACATCTGGAACATCCCCTCTCATTCGAGCAGCAAACTCGAGTTCAGAATCCCTGTTGAAGCTCGGTGAACTCAAGTCACTGTGGCTCGACGACGTTGAGTGTGGGGACTCGGGGCGGCTGGTGGCAGCAACTGTATCCTCCTCAGCTTCTGCTCCTGGGAACTGCAGAACTGATGGGGGGTGATACACAGAGTGAAAGTCAAGTCCACTCGAGAGAATGGCATGCTGCGGGGCAAATGTCTCTGTGCCATGATCTGGATGGGAGGTGGCACTTGGGAAGCCTGCAAGTAATTCATGGGAATGATCACCACGCTCTATTCTGGGATGACACTGTGTACCTGGATTAGTTGTTCCTGCTGTTTCAAAGCAAAATTCATCTTGGACTCTTTGATCCTGAAGACAAAGACACTACAGTCGTTTGGAATGTCAGGAACCACTAACCCAGTGATGCAGTGTCACATCCCAGAAGACCTGAACCCTTGCAAAATAAATTGTAATTCAAATCTATAACCTGTTTCAACAAACGAACATCAGCATGAGTTCTGCTAAACAGTGCTACATTCAGAAACCATTCCAGTCCCATTTTAAAATTCGAACTGGTAACTGTGATGTACCTCAAAAATGTTAATATCAAAGCAGAGTAAGAGAAAGTTAGAACTCACTTGGGGACAGGTCTGAAGACACCATCTCTGACACAAAGTCGCTGAGTGACGAGTAAGATGAGCTGGTACTCTCAGCTCCTTCTGAGTCAGAGCCACTTTCGTCTGTAACACGCATATAAAACAGTTGAAGTACATACTTAACATCCACCACTACACACTGTTAGACACTTTCACTGCATTTGCCTGTGGACTGTTCTATGACACTGCGAGTATCTAAACGATACAGTGTCAAATGGTACAATGACAGGTGAATGTCTTTTAAGTGTGGTATTTAGCAATGCTATCAATCACTAAGATTATACAGCCACTGGAGGCCACATCAGTATCAAAACTTTTTATTTCCCACATGACAGATGCACAAACTTGTAAGGTGAAGGTCACGTTAGTGTCACTTAGTTCATGAACTTGAAATGCTGCATGCTAATCAATGCTTCAAAATAGGCAACTTTCATTATGACAAGTTTACAACGTAAAACAACATGTTGGCCATGAAAAGGAAAAAAAAAAAAAACGCTTTAGCTTTTGGTTTGACGGCACTAAGTATTGAACCGTCAGTGCTAAGCACATAAAATTTGGTACAGAAATAGATCATAACTATATGTAAATACTATATACAAAATACTGTTAAGCAAACATGATGAACATTGACCACAATGCAAACTTTTCACAGCCTTGTGACAAATTAAACATGAAGGGTATCTGCATTTCAGCAATCAGTTCTTAACAAAAACTGTGCCGTGATGGCACTTATTTCTTTGTCACCTTATGCTGAGCACGCATGAGCCATTTCACTTCACCCAACCTTACTGCTCTACTCTCCCTTCCCTTAACCCATTTTCATTGTAACCTGAAATGCCACTCTTGTGCTAAGTGACTCATTCAACATTTCATCTAAATTGTGTTTTGGACCTGGGTCTACTTATGCTGCCAGGGTCCTTCTTTGGCATTGTAAGGTGAGAGTTAACATATTTATTTATGCATACTGCAGTCACTTACAAGGCCATCAAGTTCCCCTTCATTTTAGTGTTTTCATGTACATGAAACAGTAAAACTGAATGAGCAATTATTTAAGATACACTTTGAATGTACCAAACAATGGTCAAATGCATGGAGCTGCAAAGAAACATCTACAGACAATAAACTAAGCCATACAAGTTGTTGGTTTCATACGTTTTCTGTTACAAGGCACGGAGTTACAAACAATATCTGGTATTTCTCCTTGCACTTCTTGACCCTTGAAGATGGGACCGCTAGGTTATCCCGAAATGTTAGTAAAGGATTACCACTCAACGCTGCACAATATTTGAAAATAGTGCATATCTCATGATATAAGGAATATTGGGTATTGTGTTGGGAAGTATCTTCTTGTATGTAGGTGGGTACCAAGCATTTCTTTGATTCAGTCTTTTAACAAATTATTATTATTCTTATGTAGACTCTCCTATCACATTATCTGAGTTGCCTGACCCCTTGACTGCCTTCTATAGCCACCCTGGATGATGTCTTGTGCAGGTACTGAGATCAAAATAGAGAGGTGGTACAAAACAATAATAATACCAATACACCTCTAGTACTAGAAATCCATGTGAAAGGAATACAGAACTTATGAATTGTAGTTGAAACTCCTTGTCTTTTATGACAATACGTCTTAATTTCTACATCACAAAGACAAAACCTGATGAACTGCTGTGCTGTTATCATATATGATGACCTGGACCATGTATGGTGTAGATGCTGCAATTAGAAGAGGGCAAGCGAGTCACTTACCAGTGGGCTGCTCCTGCTGTCGCAATGAGCGCAACGCTCCATTGAGAGAGCTTGACTGGTCCCACACAGTGAAGCGGATTGGCTCCAGTGTGTGGGCGTACCACTTGGGCTTGTCCCCTATCAGTGTAGGGTCAAATACTCCAGTGTGCACGCGAAGGAAGGCAACATTGTTTGGTGTCAGCGACCACTCAGCCAAGAATTCCACAGCCTGCAAACAAACACTTATCTAAGCAATAGCATCAGGCTTGGTTCACATGGCGCACAAAGTAAACACACTTTCCACTGCTACCCGTCATCATTTAACAATTACTGTTTTCAGTCCTCAGTCAGGGGCTTTTGTCTAAGTGCCATGACTCTGCCACACTTGGAGTAACGAAATTTGCGCATTGCACAGTAGTAAGCATCAGGAATATAGTCTTCTTTGGTTTGACACTAGGCAGTCTGGTGTGCAAGTACAAACATTTCAGAAGAACCTGCTGCCTCTGTCTTCTGGGTACAGAAGATGTGTGGTGAGTGGCACTGAAGGCTTCAGGATTGGCAAAACAGCTCCAGACAAGACACAGAGCAGTCGCATCTTATAGGTCCCACATGAGGTACCATACAGCCAGTCATCAGCCGCTCCTAACTGGTTCTGAAGTTAGTGAAAGACAAAACAGGCCATATAGGAGGCTGGCTGTTGGCTGTCCTGTGTTGGGTGCTATTCTGGGTGCCTGGTGGAGCCTCCTTTGAACTCCCAACCCCCCAACCCCCTGCAGCTTAATGACAGGTCTGCGGGGCTGTTATGGAGTGAGATGAAACCAATCTCACCCAACAGGATGAATCAGTGTCATGGCACTCGTTTCCTGCTGACTGTAATAGATGGCAGCTAGCAAGCCTTTAGTGATGGTGCACACAAGACAAGAGGTTCCAGGCTGCAGATTTTATAGCTGTTGCCACAAACATCAGATATCATGAAGGTCTTTAACCACCATCATTAAGATATTTGACCTTAGCAGAAACCTTGGGAAGTGGCGGCCACTTTTCCTCATGTAAACAGCGCCTGGGCAAGGTTTAAACATGCAGCCTCAGTTTCTTCTTTCAACTATGAGTATGCCCCAGCCTGTGGCCATTGCACTGTGTGCAGAATGCGCCGAGATGCAATTTTGGCACAAAAGACCTCCACCGCAGCCACATGCTCTATTGTAACAGATCAATGGCTGCCAGTATGCTGCAGCAGGTTTCTGGGTCTCATTCCAATGAGTCATTCAGATGAAGGGCATGGTGAGCTTTGTTTGCCTTATACAGAAGGAAGGTCATTCTAGGGCCCTGAGTCCTGCATGTTAATAACGCAGTCTCTTAACCTCTTGAAACAGTGGTTCTGACCAATGGATGAAGACAGTTGTTGTTGCAGATCCCTGAACCTCTAGTGCAGTGGTATTCAACCTGGGGTATGTGTACCCCAGGGGGTACGTGAAGACATCTTAGGGGGTACGTAAAATTAAAAAGAAAATAAATATATTATTTCATGATAATAATAAGGACCAGATTTAGGGTTAGACACAAGAGACCCGGACATAAGGGCATGCAATTTGGGAGCGCCAATTTTTCCTCTCTCTCTCTCTCTCTCCTTTATGCGATTCTTATCTGGGCGGCTAGTTTCATTTCATTCCACATAGTGCATATCATATATTTGTTATTTAATAGCTTGACTCTCCTTTTTCTCATTTAAAACTTATTATTTAATACATTATTTTGGATTTAATTTAATTAACTTATTTTAGATGTAGATTATAGGCTATGTATAACTTGAATTATGCACCAACAACTTTGGGGGTACAAAGTTGAAGAGAAATTACATCTGGGGGTACGTGAACAAAAAAGGTAGAATACCGCTGTTCTAGTGGACTGAGTAGCTAGGAGGTAAACTGTGACCTGTCAGGGCAAGGGCTGGAAGTAGCATAAGGCTCCACCAGGCACCCAGAAGTGCACCCCACACCACACAGGACAGCCCACAAATAGCCTACTACCTGGCCTGTTTCACCTTTAATTAACTTCAGACCCAGTTTCAAGGATCTGACAACTGTAGCTGTACAGTTCCTCTTCTGGGACCCATAAGACATAAATGTTCTATATATATGGTACATACCTTGTTAATCACAGTATGACTGATTACTGATAACAGAAACAGTGAGTGATCCTGTAGAACTGCTCATGCATATCCTGAGGCCTATGAAGATATTCACCACATATATCTCAGTTTTCCTTTGCCCTATAAAACGCAGAGCTGAGAGAGATGCATGTACAGTCCTGACTGACTGCAGAAATACAAGCAACATTTTACTATATACCATCTTACACAGTGTCACATCCGATACGATTATAATCTAAAATTAATGTTCGGTTTTAAAACACATTTTACATTTCAGCCAATAAAATATAAATTTAATATATACATTAATACAGGGTATACACAAAATAATGGTGCGGTTTCAATGGTAAATAAAGGGAAACCGCACCATTCTTTTGTGTATACCCTGTATATACATATATAATATAAAATATACATAAAATAAAAAAGAAAACAAGTTTTGCAATCAAAATACAAAACTTGAGAAGATTACACCACATAATTAAAATTATCCTGACAGAGCCCACACACAGTCCTTTACCCAAAATCGGTGCTACAAAACGCAGCAATTCTAGAATCATTAAATAACACACTTACATGCTTAAAAAGATAAATGCAACTATACAGCATGGAATGGCTGCTGGTTTTACTTCAGACATTGCAGTTCTCAATGTCTGACAATAATTTAATATCAAAAGAGAAAAATCTTCTACACACCAATGTAACTGGTACAAAGCAACAATATACTGTGCAATACTAATAACTTCACCTGTGTTCGAGCAAATTTGTTAAGGAAGTGAGATGTGCGTGGGCGAGATCGCAGGAAGCTGTTGATCTGAAAGGCAACCACAGGGCGAGGATACAGACGAAGCGTACGAGTGTGTTCTGTGAAGTTGGCCAGCAAGTTCTGTGAGTTGAAGAAGCGAACCTGAAAACAAGAAAAAGAATATAAATGAACGTTGTACAGCACTGAACACATCTGTAAGATAGCTCAGATCGTAATTCATGGTACAGCACTGAACGCATCTGTAAGATAGCTCAGATCGTAATTCATGGTACAGCACTGAACGCATCTGTAAGATAGCTCAGATCGTAATTCATGGTACAGCACTGAACGCATCTGTAAGATAGCTCAGATCGTAATTCATGGTACAGCACTGAACGCATCTGTAAGATAGCTCAGATCGTAATTCATGGTACAGCACTGAACGCATCTGTAAGATAGCTCAGATCGTAATTCATGGTACAGCACTGAACACATCTGTAAGATAGCTCAGACCATAACTCATGATACAGCACTGAACACATCTGTAAGATAGCTCAGACCATTAACTCATAGTACAGCACTGAACACATCTGTAAGATAGCTCAGACCATAACTCATGATACAGCACTGAACACATCTGTAAGATAGCTCAGACCATTAACTCATGGTACAGCACTGAACACATCTGTAAGATAGCTCAGACCATAATTCATGATACAGCACTGAACACATCTGTAAGATAGCTCAGACCATTAACTCATGGTACAGCACAGAGCACATCTCAGATTGTTAACTCCACAGTAATAGATCTTACATGACAGTTACTCAGAACAGGGGCACACCCAAAGGGATGCAGTCCCTACCAAATCAAAATTTAAAAAACACAGATTTTGCAGACATGATAATATTAAACATTTTATGTGATTTACGCTTCAGCCGAAATCAGCCACTGAAATCGACCAATGAATAGTACATCAGAATTTTGGAAAATAAAATAAAAAAACTTTGGATGTCTTACATAAAATTTAAAAAACCAAGCAGATTATACGTTGTTATTTAAATCAGGTGAGTCATGGAACATGCAGTTATATTTGTAGGTATGTAAATGCAGTTGGAAAAAGTGTTCCCACTTATATTTATGACACGATTTTATAAGATAGTTTTTAAAATCAAGCATAAATTACATACAGCCTCAGGGCCAACCCCCTCCCTGCCAATGAAAAATTCGGGATGTGCACTTGATTCAGATGGTAGAAAATTCCCTCCAGTCAGTCTATCACTGCCACCACATATTCAAAATATGTAAACCATGGGTACCTCACACGCCTATATTTGCAAAACTCCTCGATGATGACCCAGTGGCACCAAAAGATCTTGTAGGTGGATTTTCTTTTTTTTTTTTTTTTTTTTGGGTGAAGGGTCCCGCAGCTGATGCTACGGACGCACCGCAGCCTTAAGGCTTATTGTGCAACCCCTGTGATGAAGATGAAGATGAAGATGAGCAGTTTTTTACCAAGTTTTACAAGTAATGGAGCACCAGTGGAATGAAATTGACAGGGGAAAACCGACAACTCGGAGAAAAACCTGTCCCAGTGCCGCTCTGTCCACCACAAATATCACATGGACTTGACCTGGGATCGAACCCGGACCTCCGTGGTGAGAGGCCGGCGACTAACGCCTGAGCCGTGGCACGGCCGTAGGTGCATTAACAAAAACTACTTTTAATTTATAACTCTAGTATAAATGGTTTATGCCGATATGAAAATTGACGGATTTTAATTATATATACATTTTTAGACATATGTCAGTTCACAGTGCAATGACCCATTCATATAAAACTGACAAAAACAGAATCAATTATAAAGTTATTTAACAATAATGTGTTATAACATTTATTTATACGACCTTGTCTGTTGTCCTAACTCTTTATGTAAAAAACCACAATGTTTCAGAAATGGGGTTCCATTTTTGTCTTTAGGTGAAGAGGATATGAGGAAATTCATACTTTAGTGGGCCCCTAGGAAGAGCTACTTTACTACCTCTATGTTTTAGAGAAGCAAAACTCATTTTTGAAACATGGTTTTCATATAAAGAACTAGGATGATGGGCAGTGTGCAAATAAACAGCCCAAAATGTGGACACAACTACACTTCATCTTCATGTAAAATGTGGATTATGTTTTAACTGCATGACCCCAAATGAAATTTGTCTGAATTCTTTAAATGTTGACCTCTAATGCCAAACCAGGTTGTTCTAGCACAAGAACATAACCTCACCATTACGCGATCCACTAAAGCACTGAGCAATCACAACTCAGCATGGTCAAACACAGCACTCACCATTGCAACTCTGGTGGCTACATCTACTGAGTCTACATCATTGCCATAAATAAAAGGGTTAAAGCCTGTCGCCGCAGCACCAGCGAGCTGTGGACGTGGGGCTGGTGACTGCTCTGTCTGTAACAGAAAACATGCCTCATTCTCATGGTCCAATATTTGTAAAGGCTCTCACCAAGGTACAGCAGTGATCAAATTACTTGCTAGCAAAGCCCCTTAACACTGTACATAACTGCAGCACAATGTGGTCGCTGATAGGCTCACCTTGGAATGGCCAGAGTGCATTATGCATCTTTCAAAAACATTTACTCCATTTGGAGTAAATTCACAGCTTGAATCACTGTGTACATTTTTGAAATGGATAGAAAACACTTTGTGATGACTGCGCAGTGCCTCCCCTCTTACCAGCTTGCCTCTTCACCTCTGTGGCAACAATTAACAAGTATTGTAACCTGGTCACTACCATACATTAACCTGCAGGCATTGTACATATACTGGATTATATTGAGGAGGTGGTTGTTAAATGACACTTGCAATGAGACTATCTTCAATATATTATGCATCCCCTTTTTAAGATTTATCCTCCCAGCAATTCTGCCCCCAAAATGAAATTCAGTTCCTCAGTTTATGATAGTCACTTTGTTTCATGCAGGGATTGATGATACACTAATTCAGCTGAAACCTCACAGTCACACAGGACATGTAAAGCTATTTCTGCTTCGTCGTGACACCTTTACAGGTGGCAACATTTGCTGTCCCAGTTTGATAGGTGCCCCTAGGTGTTCTACTGATTGTCATGTCGGTTGTCTCAGCTGGTTACCATTTACCAGTCACAGTTTCAATAGAGTGACAGTGTCCTATTAACAATTATAGCTTGTCTCAACTGGTTCCTACACAATATAGTTATCCAGTCATTCAGCTGAGAGTTCCTGAAGGAAAAGTTTCACATGATTCTGTCCATGCATAGACTACCTCCATATTAGTGTCTCTCACATCACAACCACCTTAATTTGTTCAACCTCCAAAACACTAACATAGTAAGTTACACCATAAAGCTTCAAATTATACTGTGTTTTCAATTCTCCTGCTATTTACTCCCTTATAAGTTCAAATCTCCTTATCAGCATGACCACTTCTATCGCAGTTAACTTCATACTTACATAAATTATAAGAACCTTGATCTAAAGTCACAGCTGAATTCCCATGAAAAGGATGATGGTATATACCTGCTGGGCAGCCAAGGACTCACGCCGGCTGGCAGCAGCAGATGATGCCTGGTACATTGTACTACGGTACTGCGGAGCTACCATCGGCATTGGTGCTGACGAGATAATACTGTCTCGTCGTACTACCCCTGTCATCGTTTCCACCTGCATTGGCTGGGGAGCTGAACCTGACACTGGTACTGACATGCTGCTCAGAGCCTGTAGGAGGAAAGACAGTGTAAGAGCTTCAGCAGGAACATGCCATCACAGTGCAATATGCTACTTATGTCAGCAGAGTTCAAAGTGCTAAGCTACCATCCTGACATGTTTAGTGCCACTAGGCTATTTGATGACAGAGAGTGAGACCTGCTGCCATATGAGATTCAGAACCAGCTAACCCCCACATGCAACAGATATGTCTGCAGTGTGTCATGCTACTCATATATGTAGCCTAATCTGGTATTGTAAAACTAATGTGTTATGAAACACACTATGAATTTCACTGGTGTCTGCACTATTTAAACTTGTTGAATTTGTTCTGAACTATATAAATAAGTACGTTTAGGTCTTTATATAGTCTTTTCTGATAAGTAAGCAAGCAAATAACCAACTAACTAACTAACTCCATGGAACACACTCCTCCTCGAACAGCTTCCCATCTATTCAAGAAGTTCTCTGCCTTAATTGCTGTATTCACAACAGGCTGCCCTTGGTCTCTATCCTTAGTGAGACAATCTGGTCCACACACTCTGACCCTATTTCTTTAAGATCCATTTTAATATTATGCTTCCATTTATGTGTAGGTGTGCCTGTAGGAATTTTTCAATTTGCATCAAAATCTGTTTTGTTATAAATAATTGTTAATGATTCTGCACACCTAATTTTAGCAAGAACCTGTCCATCCAGTCACAAGTTATGGTGCAGAGACAGACAGAGAGAGACATGCAAAAACAGTACGTAATGACATCAGTCTATAAAACATAATATTTTATAATCAACAGTTCGTCCAATTCTAATGTAAAATACATCCAGCAATGCAATCCATCTTACAGAACTCTTCTAAATATCTTACCTGCTGGGCTACAAACTCCCTCAAATGAGACCATCCATAGAATGGTGACTGGAGTTGACTTGCATCAACTATGTCATATCCTATTTCACAACTTAGTGAGTTTTACAGCTCAGATAGAACTCCTACTTCATGACACTAATTCCAGTGCTGTTTCACACTTAGCTGTCAACATACTTTTCCATTCTTCTACTTAGCTCAGATAAGAGTAGCAATTCTGTTCTGTCTGTTTGCTCACAACCCTTAAAAGCACTAACTTTACATGCCACTGTTTCATCACTCAAAATTTCTGCATTTCATTTATGATAGCATAAACACTGATCAATTCCCTTAAACTACATTAATTAGCTGGGCTTTGTAACAATGATCATGTTCTTTCTTTGATGGAAAAACTAATTTTTAAACAATATTTATGTGAAATTTAAATTTCAGTCAAGTCCAGTTACTCACATCTAAAAAATGTCACAATTTATAAATTTAACGTAATCCATATTCCGTGCAACAGACTGATTATACAGTATTTGATCCAACAAGCTGCACAATCAATAATAAATAATCATTTGTCACTTGTGTTCCTCCTACAAGGTCATCATCAGGGACATGTACAGAAATACATACAAGTACAGCAGATTCTGTCAAAGATGTACGTGTGTAGATTTAAAACACAATACTGTCAATTAAAATTGCTAAAAATGTTTAAAATATAAATCAGTTAACAAATATTTTACAATTCCACATTTTATATTTTGTCTTCCATTGCCGACAAACATCTATGTCAAGTTTTCTCATCTTCATTCCACGGCAATATCCCCATGTTGTCTGGTTGGTGTTTGTGCCGTGGTGGAGCAGGAAGTACTGTCACAGTACTGACAAAGATGTCTGTCGGCAATGGAAGGTAAAATATTGTTTAGAATTGTGAAAAAAAAAATCTTAATTGATTTACATTTTTAACATTTTTAGTGATTTTAATTGACAATATTTTATTTTAACTCTACACACGCACAACTTTGACAGAATTTGCTGTACTTGTACGCCTTTGTATATACCTCCCTCATGATGACCTTGTAGAGGTCAAAACATGTAGGAGGGACATAGTAACAAATGATTATTTACTATTTACACACACCAACTGGATGCAACTTTATTAAAAAACTGTGTAGTTTTTTAAAACATATTTAAAATCCTTTTAAAAGGTTTTTAAATATGTTTTTAAATATGTTTTAAAAAACTATACAGTTTTTTTAATAAAGTTGCATCCAGTTGGTGTGTGTAAATAGTGACCGTGAAAAGATGCACGGTGATTACAGAATAAAATGATTATTTATTATTGACTGTGCAATTTGTTGGATCAAATACTGTATAGCATAATTTATAAACACAATTTTTAAAAAATTTGATGTTTTGCATCTCATTGTTTTCTTTATTTTCTTCATCATATCCATATTATGGGCTACATCACACCCTGAGCCAATGAGCTGAATATTCAAACATTCCTGTAATATTAATTGATGCAGAACTAAGTAACCAAAGTTCTCTTATTGGAGATCATCAAATTTATAATCCAACTCTTACAGTTCATGCATTTAACACAAACCAATAAAAACACTATAATTTCAGCTTTTTGTTATTTCTCACCCCTCCACATGCTATTCTCATGCTTCAAACAGTATCTCTGCATAGCTACAAAACTAACTAATTAGTTAACTAAACTAATAAGTAATTAACTACCTCGTTAACTAACTAACTAACTAACTCCATGCAGCAGAGACCTTCTTGAGAATCTTGGTACTTCTGCAGCTAGTCAAGAAATTCCCCACATTTTGTGGAACCCAAAAGTGATGACTGCGTTCAAAGGAGCAGAGCCTGCCACCTGTCCCTGGCCTGAGCCACATCAATCCAGTCCACACCCTATCATCATATCTTCAAGATCCATTTTAATTATTATTATGCTCACATATAAGCCTAGGTCTTCCAAGTGGTCTCTTTCCTTCAGGTTTTGTCGCCTAAACCCTGTACAGTAGGGCCCCGCTTTTCGGTGCTTTGCTCATACAGCGCTTTTCAATTACACCCAGAAAATTTCCAAACAAATCCATCTATACACAGTACAGACACAGCAATAAGCACCACCTGCATAGACCAAATGCAACCTACCTTCGTTTTCAAAAAAGTACAGTCTATGCCGGTATCAGAATTTTCAACAGACTCCCACTGAGTCTCATAAGTCTTAAGAATGAAAAGACAAAATTTAAAGTAGCATTAAGAAAATACTTAAATACACACTCCTTTTACTCAGTAGATGAATTTTTTATGTATAAAGATGGTTCATAGTGAGGTATGTAACATGTATATAGTGTTTTAGTTTATAGTGTTCAAACGTAAAATTCTATATAGTCTTTATAGCTGCATATTTGTATATTATGACTTATTGCACATCCAGTTGTCACTTCGACAGACTTATGGATCCATGGAATGTATGTATATGTATGTATGTATGTATGTATGTATGTAATGTAATGTACGATACGGCGCTTGCTTCATTCATTCGGTGCTTTTCGGCATGACGCGGTGACGCGCTCGTCAGTTGGGACCACAGATTGCTGAGGCTGAGTCCAGCAATCGGCGCCATTTTCGTTTCAATTAATTCAGTCTGTTTACATCATGTGCAGTGAGTCTCTTTGTATTCTGGCAATTTTCAAAGCTTTCAAACTTTATTAAAGTTATTATAGTGTATTATATTATACGAAGATATATTATTTAGGTTTTTATATGCACAGGCAAGCGAAAAAAGGGTGTGCTTCGCTTTTCGGCGGGGGTCTGGTCCCTAACCCGCCATATGAGCGGGGCCCTACTGTACATATTTCACTTATCCTCCATATGTGCCACAAGCCCCGTCTATCTCATCATCCTTGATTTCACCGTACAAATAACATTCTGCAAGGAGTACAAATCATGAAGCTTCTCATTATGCAGTTTTTTTTCCATCCTCTTGTTCTTCCTCCCTCTTAGACCTAAATATCTTCCACATCACTCTATTCACGAACATTCTCAACCTATATTTCTCCCACAATGTGACAGACTTCAAGTTTCACACAGCCATATAAAACAGCAGGCATTATCACAGTACTGTATATTTCAATCTTTAGATTTTTACATACCAAACAGGAAAACAAAAGATTCTGGCCTGAACGGTAGCAGGGATTCTGTGAATTTAATCTTCTCTTAATTTCTTCATGCACTCAACGTTTACTTTGTCTAAAAATGCTGCATGTCGTCAAGTCTATGAAGCACAAAGGTAACAACATGTACCACCTGCTTTAACAGTAAATTTGACGGCTGCTGGTCCCTGATACTGCCTTCACTGGAGCTATCGACGTAAGAAGCTAAGCAAGAACACTGTCACACCAGGCACTTGTTTTATGATCCACACTGATTTAAATGCTGAAGTGTCAAATAACATGTAAACAGTGGGTACATAACCACATATATCCATTTATAGCATACTTAACAAGCTGCTAGAGCACTGAATTCTCAGATCATCAGTAAATAATAAAATGTGAATCATTATGGTGATCACAGCAAAAAGACATGCGTGTGGGGCACGCTGCACACATAGGAGAGAAGAGAAATGCATACAGGGTGTTTACAAACAACCTAAAAAAGAGGTTGTTATGAAGACCTAGCACAGATGGGAGGATACTAGTAAAATGTATCGTACGGAAATTGGATGGGTGTGGACTGGATTCATCCGGCAAGACAAGGACCAGTGGCTGACTCTTGTGAACATAGTAATGAAACTTTCGGCTCCATAAAATGTGTGGAATGTCTTAATCATCTGAGAATCCATTAAAACTCTGCTCCATGGAGTTGATTGGTTATAACGAAATGGAAAGGCTGTGGAAGGAAGCAGTCCTGCCTAATTTAAGACACTATTATGGCATTTGCCTGGAGGGGCTAAAGCAAATCATGAAAAACCTCAATCACAATGGCCAGCGTTCTGATAGAGATCCAAAATGGTACCAAAGACATTCGTACCACACAAACAAAAGTAAGAGGCAGCAATGCATGCGCCAGCTTGCTCAGCGGGTACATAAGAAAGCAGGCATGGCTTACTGAAACATCTGTGATCTTCCTTCGACTTTCCGCTTTATGTGGGTCATCTAGTAACTAAGCCTTTCCATCTACCACTGACTTTCTGAATCTCCTTTTTCTCCTCCACCTCCTCATCCTCCCCCCTCCCCATCTTCCGCCTTAATTTCCTCCCATGTCCTTCTTCCTTTCTTTTCTGTGACAGTATTTCCTAACCTATTGTTCCCCTCTTAAGCTCAGTCTTGCTCTCAGACATTTTCCTTTTAATTTCATATTCAAAAACTTCTTTGCAATACCATCTTCATGTTTAAAACACCTCCACACCATCTTCTTTTTACGTCATTAATCCTACAAGATATTCACCTTTAAATTATGCAAATTCCTTTATTTCTTAACACATTCCCTCTGGTTTTCTGTGTGTACTACTAAAAAATCCCATCTCAGCTATCATTAGTCTCTTAACAGCTGCCTTCGTTCATATCCATGCTGCCGCTCCATACAGCACACAGTAACTTTTACATAAACATATTTTTCCCACCCTATTTCTAACCTATATATAGCCAAGTGTACATATATCCTGTACTTGCATTACGAGTTGAACAACATCATGCAAATTCTCAGTAACGATTGTCCACTGCTTGATCAGGCTGCGAAGAGCTCACCAACTGCGAGCAAGTCAGATGTGTCAATACTGAGCGAACCTGCTCGGTAAGCAAGTACGGTAAGAGACGCAATGGTAACATGATGTACATCTACCGCCATGTTAGTGCTACAACTGTGACAGCTAGTATGCCAGCAGCGCTACTCTGTTTACATCAGTCTGCATAATTATTTGTGCAAGTACTAACTAAATCCATTCAATTAATGTGACACGTCATTCATACCATCTACTGCACAGTTCGGACACATATGAAACAGATTAACCTTCACCACTGCAGTATTTACACAGCACACAAGCACAGTCCAGCTTGAAGAATCGGCATTTCTTCAAATCAAAATCTATCTACCAGTCTAACAGTATCAGGAGATTTAAAATTTAATATTCTCATATGAAAAACTGTTACCATCCCCACCCCAAGTTAAAATACATGACGCTGGAGTTAATATTCCTACTACTGCCCAAGACAGAGAAGTTGGAAGTTTAAAGTACCCTAAAATGCACTAACATCCATAAAACACACAGAGGCTGGTGGCACGTAAGAAATTAAAGATCAGTACAATACACACGGGCCGACATTGATGGGTTAAAATCCCATATTCATAACTGATAAACTGTCACTGCCAACTTAATATCCAGTCACCAACCCCAGAGTACTGACAGATTTAAAATGCACGCTCCCACATGATGTTACATACTGCAACACTATGTTTGCCACTACCTTGAAAGAAATAATTGTGTTTACAGCAGCGATAACACACCTACAGCATGCAGACAATGCCATGCATAGAGAGAAAGAATAGAGAAGTTATGAGAGAAATATTTACTCCTGTGTCAACCTGGTCCATGAGCTGCATAGCCTTAGCAGAGAAGAGAGAACAGTGGAAGATAGCACAGTCACAATAAAGCTTTCTTATTTGTTGGAACAGAACATTTGACAAGGCATTCAACACAATACAATGTTCCATAGAACCCATTCCAAGCACCATCTTAAAACAGCTCAGTCAGTAAAGTGACTGAATATTAGCTGGATTTCCAGGGTTCAAATTTCTACCAAGGGAAAAAATTTTTCTCCTTGTCAGCAGCTGATCTTAGAGCCAACCAGCCAATGGACCCTTGGGTCACAGCTGCTGGAACACAAAGTTTTCGCCTCCACATACAGATAAGGTCGAGACTGCGTATAATCACATTTTCATACCTTCCCTTCACATTCATGACATGGTGCTTAGGAATAGGGTCCAATGTATATTGATCTTTATAAAATAATTCCTCCATTTCCTTCATATTTGAGCTTTTCATTTTAGGATGATGTCTTAGATAAAGGTAATTGTGACACACAAAAATCAGCCTAAATCCACTGTGCATTGCATTACTGAAGGCACATATTTGCAGTTCACTTGGTCATGCATTACATTACTAATTCCATTACCCCCAGCAGAGGTACCGGCAGGATATTTCACAAGGTGGTGCACATAACCTATAAGTAAAGTGACCAGAGTGAATGCTAGACAAGACAGTAACATAGCTGTCATTTAATTAAAATGATATTTTTGCAGAACGTTTGTTTCATTTAATAAATTGTTATAAGTTATGTCAAAATACCAAGGCGATGCACTTTGCACGTTGCTGCCGGCACCCCTGGCCCCAAATTTAAATATGCCTGTCAGTCCTGTACAAATGTAGAACTTTTTCCAGGTTAATGCCCACAATCATACTTGAAGCACTAGTCTGATATTTCCAGCACAGGTCTAGCAATTTATAAAACATCACATATAACAGAGAAAGGGAAGTAAAATAAATGCAAAAGTAGTGCCAAAAATAATTCACCAGTGTCCGGTTCCACTCAGACAGAACAGCAGCATTTGCACACACACTGCTTACTGGTGATTGTGAAGAAAAACAGCTGTCATTGTAAGGTCAAACAGCCAAACCAGGATTTGAACATGACACACGAACATGAAGCATGGTTGCCAACCACCAGTTATGGAAAATGGGTTGCCAAATGGCAGCTCGTTAAGACACCGACTTCCCTAAAACTAAAACATGCTCCAGTGCCACCCATTCCACCAGGAACCTCACACATGGTCACCCAGGATTGAACCACAGGCTGTGCACTGAGCAACAAACATCTAACTGTGAGAGTTAAGGCATGGCCTAAACCTATGTGACTTCATTAAAATATGTGACAAGCATAACCCACAGACTTAAGCATTCAACAGCTTAACGCACAGCACAGTGAAAGGCATGAGCTATTCCACAAATCGGACTTGACTTTCTCCTGGCAGTTTCAGCATTTTGGGAATTTAAACAGGATTCTCAGACCCTGGAATGTTTGAATGTCAGTCTGTACAGGACAACAAGTTCCTTCTGTGGCCACATGACAATGGCTGTAGCACTGTCTGGTCAGAGGTATTCTGGGCAAAAGCAGAGATGGAAATATCTATGTCATCTGACTTTCATTTACATTAAACATTATGGTCTTCTGTGATAGATGCAAACAGGCATCTGAAACAGCCTCGCATGTTCTCGGCGACTGTGAGGCCTTGGCTGCAATAAGATTGAAGTACCTGGGGTATCATTTTATGAAACCAGGGGACTTTAAGGATATCTCTGTAAGCAGGTTACTGAGCTTTGTTCAAAGTGCAGGGCTGCTAAACACATGAATATAAGGGCTGCACAAAGGATCAGAAATGATGGATGTGCATGGGACACTCTGGTGCCCGCCCTACTTCTATTCTATTCTATGGTCTTCTGGGACGTTACACCACGTAGTAGTCTGGTAGGTAGACACCAATATGCAAGATGCGAGGCTCCACAGACGTGTTGCAGAGGACACAAGCCATCTGGAATGTGATTCTGCGTTGTTGGGTGAATAGGGAACAAGACTGCTTGACCCTCAATATGAAGAGACTATGATCCTTAAAAATGTTAGTAACTCTCAGCCAACAACACAGTGTCACAACCTAGAAGACATGAATTTTTAGCCATAACGCTGTGAAAACCTAAATCCCCACAGATAAGACTGACAAAAACCATGATACAGGTTCAACAAGAGAGGCAATATATAACAATTTTTTTCACCAACTTGTACACAAAATTAAAATAAAATGTACAAAGCTCGACAGGAGTCCTGACATGTTTCATTGTGCTAAACACACCATCCTCAGGGGAACACAATGAACAATTAAAAGTACACAGCCCAGTTATTAAAACCGTTAAAACACCACTTTATGACGCAGTATAATGAGATGTTATGTTGTTGATGCTTGCCCACAGTCAGCCCACAGCCACCAACATATAAACAACTTGTTCAAGCATTCTGGTATGTATCTCAATCCACCATATTTTGCAAGTTTGGCATGAAATTAAAAAATTGCGTGTTTTAACAGTTGGTGTGATATTTTATAGGACGAAGCCAACATACAGGCCAAATTAGAATTAACTGATGCTTGTACTCTGCAGCAATATTTTCATCATTGAACAACATTCAACGCACCAACAACGTATTTAAGATCCTGTGTCAGTAAGTGGTGTGTAAACATTTTTAATAACTGGACTTGCGTACTTTATAGTGCTGCTTTTATCTGTAAACAACTTTCACAACTTATCAACAACATAATATCTCATTATACTGCGCCATTACGTGTTGTTTTAACAATTTTAGTAACTGGGCTGTGTACTTTTATGTGTTCAGTGTCCAGTGTGTTCCCTTAGGATGGTGTGTTTAGCACACCGAAACATGTTGGGACACTTATGAAGCTTCATTCGTTTTATTTTAATTTTGTGTACGAGTTGGTGAAAAAATGCATATTGTTATAATAGTACATACACGGAATGGACAATTTTAAAAGAGACAATGTATGTACAAACGTAACATTGAGGCGCATTCATGTAACCGCTGTTGCCGTGCAAAAGCAAGAAGTATTACATATTCTGAGTGTGTGTTTGTAGCCTTAGTTATCCGGCATGCAAAGCGCATGCGCTGTATTATATTGTCATCTGTGGCCTGTCTGGCTGTACCATATTTTTCCACATTATCTCATAAAGGCACGATTTTCGGGAAAAAGTTATTGGACACAGAATGTGTGGTTTGATTTTCTCTACAACTTTATCTGAAACACTTCTCATTCTAAGAAGAATTCAGCGAGATAGTATCATAAATGTGCACACAGCTTCACGCAAAATACTCGCTATTCTTGCCAGATTTTAATCAAACTTGAATGTTCTCGACAGCTTTTTTTTTAAAATACTCAAATATAAAATTTCATGAAAATCCATCCAGGGGAGCCAAGTTGTACCATGCAGACAGATGGACGGACAGACGTGATTTGGCTAATAGTCACTTTTTGCAATTTTGTGAATGCACCTAAAAATGAGATCAGCCTTGATGATCTGAATAATGCCTACATTATATTTTATGGTGCATCTGAACATTTAACTACTGTGCTCTTCAGACGGACAAGTTACCTTACACTGACACATTCATAAGAAACATGAACATTTTGCCATAGGTACACAAACAGTGTGACAGGACTGACAAACTGTAACACACATGAGAGTGAAAAGTCTCACTAAGATAGTGTGAGGGGTACGAAAGGAGTACGCAACAATATTACATGGGCAATTTCTGTCGCTATCCAGACTCATCTGGTGACTGCACAGAAATGCTATTAGCAGCAGTAGAAGCATTAGACAGACTCACAGACATGCCAGGAGACTCTGATCGCAAGAAACCAAAAATTAAATAGTTGCAGGTATGACAGGATGAGCAATAACTTGACAGCAATAGACACACGTACTGATGAATATGCATAGAACACTGGCAGAATGCACTTTCTTTGATGAACGTGGGAATGCTAAACAGCCTGACAGTGATGAGCACTTCAGTTGGAACAGGAGCTATGCTGACAAAGGGAAGATAATGACTAATGGCTGCTCATGTGGTTGGAGATGACAGAAGTGGATAAAAATTATTCTTTTGCCATCTAGCTACACTGAATAGCTACATAATTCTATTGTCTTGTGGCAGCAAAACAGATCAGTCTGACTTTCATGATTCAGGTCTTCCAGGATGTGATGTGCTGTGGGATCAATATTTGCAAACGTTTCAATGGGCTGCGCCACCTCCAAGACCCCTCCACCCATGAAGATGGTGACTTTTTTTAAGTGTGTTATTTAACACAGTGTTGGTGACATGTGATTGAACAAGCATGGAACTCCAGTGGAATGATACTGATAGGGAAAAAACCGAAGTACTCACAGAAAAACCTGTCCCTGTGCCATGTTGGCTAATACAAAACCCACCTGGACTGGCCTGGGATCGAACATGGGCCTCTACACTGACAGGCTGGCAACTAACCACCTCAGCTATGGCATGGTGACATCTTCCTTCAAAATGTTGGAAATAGAGTAGAACCCTGTTAAGAAGTCTTTCAAGGGACCAGAGGATTAGGGACTCCTTAAGTGAGAAGACTTATTAGGAGGGAAAGCTTATTAAAAGCAATAGGATTTCAGGACTTTAAAAATCAGACTTCTTACAGGGGAAAACTTCTTATGCGGGGACTTCTTATCTGGGTTCTACTGTATTAACCCAGCAACACAGAAGCCCATCCCAGAAGACCGGAATCCACAACAACACCACTGTGGAAAATCTCACACATTCTGACTCAGTTTTGGAAATCAGTACAAGGGAGCTTCATCGCCTTCCCACTCTTACAAGCCATTCAACCAACTCACATTCAAGCTCAACACATGTTGCATTAGCACCACAGGATCATGCTTGTGGTGCCGCATGTGCTTGGCCAAATGGAAACAAACAGCTACCAAATTTTAGTCCTCAAACTGCAGAGCTAGCCTGTGTGTAGACCTGCATTTTTGTATGTGCCATATACAGGAAAATTTGTAAATAACAGATCTGTCACATGGGAAGGAAAACATTTAAAGAAATGTAACTGCTGTACATTTGGATTTATATACACAAAATTTTGCTTTATTTCAAGAACTGGAAAACATTATTGCAAACATTTTTACAATACAGTACTAAAAAGTAACACTTTAGAATTTGGCAAAGTATTTTCTTTCAATATATTTTACTAGAATGTTTTAGGATGAATAGTTCCACTGATACCAAGATTTTCACTGGAATTATTACCATTAGTTCTTAGAATTCATAGTTAATATCAGGCAAGCATTAGCAGGTGGTGGAAGCTTCAATGGTCTGTATCAGGTTAGTTACATCAAAACAGGAAATGGGAGAGAGAGAATCTCAAGTTCCATCCTGCAGGGACATTCACAATGTCCATCCTGCAGGGACATTCACAGTGTCCATCCTGCAGGGACATTCACAGTGTCCATCCTGCAGGGACATTCACAGTGTCCATCCTGCAAGGACATTCACAGTGTCCATCCTGCAGGGACGTTCACAGTATCCATCCTGCAGGGACATTCACAGTGTCCATCCTGCAGGGACATTCACAGTGTCCATCCTGCAGGGACATTCACAGTGTCCATCCTGCAGGGACATTCACAGTGTCAATCCTGCAGGGACATTCACAGTGTCCATCCTGCAGGGACATTCACAGTGTCCATCCTGCAGGGACATTCACAGTGTCCATCCTGCAGGGACATTCACATTGTCCATCCTGCAGGGACATTCACAGTGTCCATCCTGCAGGGACATTCACAGTGTCCATCCTGCAGGGACATTCACAGTGTCCATTCTCCAGATGTGCCGCAACACTCCTCAATCTTTCATACATCTCTCAAGCAATTTTCCAGTCAGGGCTTACCTGCTTTAAATGGTTCTTCAGGATTGTGCCTTCAGGCTCCGGAAGATTTGGGAGGTCTTCTGTAGAACCTGATGGGGGCGTGATCTTGTTTGAATCCAAATCGACCAGCCAGATGTCATCTGGAAGCCTGAAAGAAGAGCACGTAAGTGGAAGCATATGATATGACAAGAGAGGTGGGAGAAAAATATTTCCTGGTCCAATCCTATACACACATGCACACACAAAGACGAGTCTTGAAGTTTGTGAACGTCCTCCACTCTCCTACCATTGTGCAGACCACACTCAGCTCAGTTAAGCTCCATCTTTCATTAAGTGAGGTTGACTGGTTTCATACTTTATGCAATAAGACTCACCTACAATCCCTGAATCTATTTTATGCTCCCAAAAAGTATTCATATTTTACAAAAAATAAATTTTCATGTTTTTTATGCTTTGTGAGGTCATTTTAGCCTTTCACTGCTGGAACCAAACAGGCATTTTACATTGAGAATGGATTCCAATGTTCGTGATTCCGGGTGTGTGATGGTTTTATCATTATTAACCAATCACAAATATTGAAACTCTACTACGTCTGTCTGTTGCACGTGTGTGCATGTATGTGTGTGCACGTGCGTATGCACATACACATAAATTTTCTGCTTCCTAATCCCTACTGTGTACCAACGTGAGAACAGCCAAAGATAATACATAACTTACCAATTATTCTTGCTGACATATGGGGTAGTTATGGCCATTAATGCAATGTGCAAATTTTGCAACAGGGTTTCTGGATGTGATTCAAATACCTATTCCTAATATTTTCCTTTAGGTTACACGATTACATTTTAGTTTCTTAATTTTAGTGATAACCCTTATTTAAAGTTTTAGCTACTAATATACTGTAATACTGGCAAGGAAAGCAACTGTAGGCAACCAACCACAGGGAAGAAATGAGTACTTGTGTCCATTCATTACTCAGATTTACTGTACAAGCATTTTCATTGATTCACTCGCACTTTAAGGTATAAACTTTATGTCATTACCTAAAGAAGAAAATGTCAGTTGCACACAAGTTTTTATTCGTGTTTTACAGATATAGAGAATTACATACACGGTATTTGTCAGCTTGTTCACACTAAGCGATTTTCAGGCCTGGCTCACAAGAATATGTTATGGAAGCCTTTATTTTACACACACTGTGTATGCAAGACATTGTTCTCAGACTTCTACAGAGCTTCTGCTTTAGTTACTATTTTGCATACCAGGATGTTCTCCATCAAAATATTTATGGCATCAATGTGTACAGCTCAGCATGCACATTATGTAACTAACAATACTGAATACCAATGTCCATAAAAAGTCAATTTCATATCAAATTGACCTTTCGACTACAACAGCTTTCATCATATGGCTCTGCTTTGAAACAGACCTTGACACCAAATTACATATACTTAAATATTTACACACCTGAAGTTCTTCTTGTACAGCAGAAAGCTGGCTGGGATGCCTATGACATATGGAGTGGGTGCCAACAACAGCTGCAACAGACAGCACAACTATCTGTTTACATACACAAACACATATTTCTTCTTGTATTACTGGGTTTATGGACTCTCTTCATTACGTAGTGTTCCATACAGAAAGCACCTCATCAAACAGATCTGTTTCTGGGTCCCTTCACAATATTTATGTAAATTCCTTATTGGCTACCACTGAAATAACCTGGTCCTACATCCTGTCATTCAAAATTCAATGTGGCTTCTATAAACCAGCTTCAGCCCTTTATCACATCTGTCATACGCCCATAAGAGAAGCGCATAAGTTTTCATAAAACCAGAAGAGTGTCATGTTATGCAGGTAATTCATGTCAATAACAATGATTACAGTGATGGTGGTTTCATCTAAACTGAAACGTGTCCACCGTAGGTGTATAATAAATGTGACAAAGGGCTTAAGTTGGTGAATGTACAATTAGTTTATTGGACAGGTCCTACTTGCTTACAGAGATTTAGGTTGTCCAGTATGCCTAATTGAGATTAGCAGCTTCTAATCAACCCAACTCTGTACCTGCCTCCCCACGCTTCCACCCAAAGACAGAAACAGATACAGTATATTTAATATTGTGTTCTGTTCCAGGTGTGCACACAGAATTTTTCACTGGGAGGGGGCGTTAGGCTATATATAGTTTATGTTTTATTTTAAAAATTATGTTATAAAAATCATGCTGTAAGTATAACTGTAACATAACACTGTCTGCAACTGCATTCATACATATAAAAATAAAACTACATGTTCCATGACTCACTCACCTAATATAAATCACATGGTCTAATCTTGGTTTCTTTAATTCCATCTAAGACATCCTATGTTTTTTATTTTATTTTCCAAAATTCTAATGTATTAGTCATCAGCCGATTTCAGAGGCTGATTTTGGCTGAAGGGTAAATCACATAAAACATCTGAGATCATGTCTACAAAATCTATTTTTACTTTTCAGCCCGGCAACATTACCCCCCCCCCCCCCGGCTCCGGCATGCGCCCCTATTCTGTTCAGATTATCAACTGAACAGAGTCCAGCAACATTACATGTAACATATCATCATCAGATCCCTTTACAACAGACATGTTTATTTTGCTCTTTAATTATGAACAGAAGAATTCTGTTAGCAATCTAGCTGCATTGTACTTGCACCTACATGCAATTACTGAACCACTCCCTCATACTCCCCTCTGTATGAAGCAAAGAATTGAACTTGGTGGCTTACAAATATGAGACTGCAAAACTAACCCCTTAACCAGCATCACCAGTTTCATAGTTTAAATCATTGATTTTCATTCTTTAAAATTACCTCTCCTGGGCCATACTAAAAAGGTTAAAGGTGAAGTTCACTCTAGAACAGGCCATGAAGGCCCAAGGGGGAGTAAATGTATATAGCTCTACTCTTTCTTTAAACTCGCCGGCGCCAGATGGGGGTTGGTGGCAACGACACGCCCCGGTTGCTTTACCCCCGGGAAAAAGAACCAATACTCATTGTAGAGGAGGCTGGGTGGGCCCCAGGGGCGGTCTATTGGCAGAAAATTACAGATATATCCTTCCATCTAAGAACTATGATCACAACTTCCAAGAGAACTTCTAAAATAGGGCAAAGAGCAGCTAAAAGAAAGGCATGCCAGTTAAGGGTTCACCAAAGCAAAAACTCCTGCCCAATGAGTGCACAGTACAATATCAAGTATCAGATAAATACCTGTTCAGCGCAGCTCATGCAGGTTGGCAACAGTGGTATCACAGGAAACATGTACTCGAGAGGGTAGATCATGGTGACAAACGCCATCACAGACATGGAAAGCGCGTTGTAGTCACGAGATTGTAGCACCAACTGGAACAAAACAAAATGGTGACCTCATATTTTAAGGAGATGAATTTGTGAATTTCTGTACATAAGGGTCAAAAAAGGGGCACCCAAAAGCACAGGACAAATAGATTACATAAGGGTCACTACTATCACTATCTCTTCTGTAAGGTTACATATTCTGACGAAGTAACTAACTGCCTGGCACTAGATCACCAACATACAACAACACCAATACCAAAATGCACCACCATACAAAATCCTGAGCATTCCATAATACTGGCATTATCATGACCTGTTTCCTTAATTAATGTTATGGTCTTCTAGGATGTGACACCATGTTCTGTGGTACATAAGTACCAACATTTCAGAGAAACAAATTCATGTTACTCTGAACCACTAGTATCCACATACCAGGTGTCACATCCCGTAAGGTCATCTTAGAATTCACCACTGTGGAAACGTCAAATCTCATATTACCCAAATGCCTATGTCAATGTTATCCCCCATGTCCTTCTGGGTCTTCCAAGTGGGATCTACCGCAACTAATCTACTAGCTCAACAGTATTTGGTGTTCCCTGAACACCTTACAATTACGTATTCGGCTTGTCAAGAAACTCTGTCTTTATGGTACCTAAGTCCATCAACATGATTACAAAATCCAATGACTGAACTTTGTGCTAAGCTACCTTAGTCCCATTTCTCCCTTTGCAACGTTGTTCCTATGCCCATTTTCAATTATCATCCTGTCCATACCTGGGCCATATGTCTTCTGACCACAATTTTGTACATCCCACATAATCTGCTCAGTGCTCTGTTCTCAAACACAATCTATGTTCTCCCACCAAGAATGACCCACATAACAATGGCGTTTCATATATAGTAGGGTCTCCAATGTTTGTAAACCTCAACATATGGAATTTCGACCTTTAGTGATCGCCCATTTTGATACTATTATTTCGAACTCTCATAACCAGTTCTGACAAAATGGGATTAGCAACACATGGCTGGCAAGTTGACTTCTTCCACTCTCCTGCTACTGCATAGATGACTGTCAGTTCAGTCAAGTTATATCTTTCATTAAGTGAGGTTGACTGATTTTGTGACTTATGGATGAAACCCTCTTTCAGTCACTATAAGTATTTTATGCTTCCAAAAAAAGTGTTTGTATTTTATTAAAAACAAACTTGCATGCCTTTTGAGGTTCGTTTATATGTTACTGGCACTTCACAGTGTTTCTGGAACCAACTAGTGTTTCACACTAAAAACAGACTCTGATGTTCGTGATTCCAACTTTCATGACGGCTTTATCAGTCACAATCACTCACAAAGATCAAGACACTGCTGTGTTTTAAGCCTTAGGTTTCTAGAAACAGAAATTATTGGTGAATCTGAAAGGAACAGACCATATTAGAGACCTACGCATAGATGGCAGGACAACATTAAAATGGATATTTGAATGAACAGAGCAGTGAGATGCAGGCCGAAATCATTTTCCTACGAATTGGTACCAGTGATAGGCTGTTACGAACATAACGAAAGGATCTGGAAACACTGAGACGTGATGCTGTGTCACTGGACAAGTGGTTCCTGAAGTATTGAATGACAGTACTGCCTCCACCTTCAAGCATCATGTGGTTTATGGAAATGTCAGGAACCATTTACCCAGCAACGCAGTATCACATCCCAGAAGACCAGAATCTTCAATTACACTGCTGCAAAAACCTGAAGACTCGCATGATAATAAAACTTCGAGCTCTGTAAAACGCCATGAATTTTATGGGTAGCTGAGTGACTATCAGCATCTCTAGTATGATTCCAGAAAAGAGATTGGAGGACAGGGCATTGTCTAAATGTCATGTGAACATTTTAGTACCTTGTGCTCCAGCAGGATCAACATCATCACCTTGAGGCATATGTCCACTCCCAGCAACTCCAATGGTAGGTGAAGGGGGAAGTCCACCAGAGAGAACCGTGTGTGGTCTGGCAGTGCAAAGACTAGCGCAGGATGAAGAATCGGAGACAAGATTTCGACCTGCATCAATAAACACATCATGAATTTAAAGCAACACATCTCCTCAAGTGCCTAAAATCCGACCACAGACATACCTCAACTCTTGTCTAAAATCCGACCACAGATATACCTCAACTCTTGTCTTCCCAGGTACAGGTACAGGTACACTGAGCAGCCTCAGAATCCAGGTCTCAATCTCTCGAACATCATGCAGGACTATGGAGGGTGTGCCTTCATAAGCACGTCCCGTTAGCACGCTCCACACTGTGTCCCTGTGCATTAAATATTCAGTTACTTAACAAATGACATCTCTTTCCCACAAAATATTTTAAATTCACAAAAATAATGCCACATGTCCATCAGATTACCTAGACACTTGTCTGGAAGCACCCACACGTCGTGGGGACGTGTTCTCATTGCAGGCATCTATGAGTTTCTTTAGTATGAAGAGGCACTCGCGGAATATTGAGAAGAAGGGGTGGTGTGACAGCAAACAGAGGGACGTCAGGGAGTGGTTCCGGACACGCTGCAACAGTTAGTGGTACCAAAATGTAGAAACAGTACCATGCATTCTATCGCACAGAGTGAGATATGAGGAAATGATAAACAACAAACAATGACTTGTGAGTATGCAAGAATTCGAAAGCAGGGAGTCATACTATGACAAAACATTTTTCTACTTGTACTAAATTATTTCCTCCTTAATTCTTAACACTGAGGCTGGACCAATTCATGGTAGCACCAGGAAGAGCCTGGGAACCACCGTCTAGCACAAAATTCTACATCAAAGGCCAAAATATGTTGAATGTAACGGTCATCACCTGTCTTCTTCGACTTGCCCTCGGAGAAGGTGAGTGAGAGCCCCCACTTTCTGAGTCATTGCTTGGCACAGTAACTCCAAGCCGGGGGCCAGATATGGAAGACTGCTGATGGAGACCATGCGATGTCTCTGAGTCATGCCGGCTTGATGGACAGTCTCGGTCTGAGTCGCTGGGAGCCATGTTGCTGCTGCGGTAGTCGCTGGTGGTAGGGTCATACCACAAGACACAACTATGAGACGGTCTTTCTGATCTACAATGCACACTACGACACTATACAGCAATCAGACAGTGTGTCCACTGTCTGAGTTACACTACAACATTACACAGCAATCAGACAGTGTGTCCACCATCTGAAGTACACTATGACACCACACATCTGTTACTGTCATGAATGTTCTATTTTACTGCATTCTGAATAACATATTTATATATAATATGTTTATCACTCTTGCTTCACATCTGAAAGGTACCAGATTCAAATCCTGTCACAGAAAAATCATGAAACAGTATGAAATTTTAAGTTTTCAAAACAGTGCAGGTTCTTGTTATAGCCCACCGAGATGCTACGCCATGCAATTTTGTAGAGAGTTATGAAAGTTTCAGTGATGACTGCTTGATTCCTGGATGCTGTTGCATTACTCATCACTGCCACAGATAGGATTTGCACTGATTTGGGTACTACTGAATACACTGGTCATGCTGGTCACAAGTCAGAACTAGTGCAGAGAAACTAGGATAATAGTAAATTATCAGTAATAAGTGAGACAGTGAATATACAGGAGCTGTGGCAAATACCAGTTAGCAGAGTAAAAAGTGGTTTACACCACCCCAGTAACTTTCAAATATAAATAATGTAATGTAGGAGGCTTTTACAGAAGTGTCACAAGAGCCTGTATTCTACCTAGTGAGTACAGTATCCAATTAGCCGCTCTCCCCCAGTGCCTATGCCTCGAGTTGATGCCAAATGTTAGGTTGAGAGTGAGTTTCAGCAGGCACTGTCTGAACACAGTGCCTGCTGAAAGACAGCATAATTCATTCACTGGTAGCAGCAGTCAGCTAAGCAAGGGTTACACCCCCTAAACAAGACTACGCTACAGTATCCAGTGGTGGTTCAATCGGCTACAGATACTGCTCCCATGCTCAGCAGCAGGAGTGGCTGCCTCTGTAGCAGGATAGCTTGTCATCCAATCAGAAGGTGAATATCACACTGTGAAAGGTTGATAACCATCCACTAGACCAGTGGTATTCAACCTGGGTATGCATACCCCTGAGGGTACATGAAGACATCTTAGGGGGTAGGTAAATTAAAAAAAAGAGATAAATATATTATTTCATGATAAACACTGAATAATCAGGGCAACATTTAGGGTTAGCCACAAGAGACCCAGAGGTAAGGACATGCGATTTGGGAGCGCCATTTTTCTCTCTCTCTCTCCTTTTTGCGATTCTTATCTGGGCGGCTAGTTTCATTTTATTCCACATAGTGCACATAATTTTGCTTTGCTAAAACACCTTTGTTCCTTTATTAATTTTTATATGATAGGCAATAATATATTTGTTATTTAATAGTTTGATTCTCCTTTTTCTCATTTAAAACTTGTTATTTAATACATTATTTTGGATGTAATTTATTTAACTTATTTTAGATGTAGATTATAGACTATGTATAACTTGAATTATGCACCAACAACTTTGGGGGTACAAAGTTGAAGAGAAATTATATGTGGGGGTACGCGAACAAAAAAGGTTGAATACCACTGCACTAGACAACATGGCATCACGTCCAACAAGACCCAATCCACTATCATCACACATTTATTTCAGTTCCAACAATGCTAGTACCTTAAGCAGACATTAACAAACAGTAAAGCAGTCATTTGAAAGAAATATTCATATCATCTTGTCATCTGATACTGTATGGGCTACGGACTTCATACTGAGTCTTATCAAATAAACGGAAAAGTAAGTTTCATGTTGTCATCTGGATTATGGCACTGTGTTGGAATCTGCTACATAGGTACAATATTTCAGGGAAAATAATGCCTCCAAATTCCCTAAAGCCAACAGCTACAAGTAGTTCTGAAATGTTGGTAACCATCTACATGGCATCAAATTCCAGAATATCAAAATCTTTCTCATAGATAAAGTCACTCTGACAACATAAATTACGAAACCCATCATCAGACTTTTCCTGATCAGTTTCCAATTTGAACATTCTCTTCAATAATGTCATCAATTTCTGACCATTTTGTGTCATGACTCCAGAGCAAAATAAAAGGCTGTCCTAATGGACAGTGTAGTGCACTGAATTCTTTCTGATCATTCAAGTTTTAAAAAAACAGTGTAGTGTTTATAATTCTGAGAGAAGCACAGGCCTGCCTGTCTCTGGACAGGATGGGTCACTAACCTGGAGAATGCCGAGTCAGAGCTCTTCTCTATGCTTTTTCTCCAAGATTCCCTCCGGAAAGTGGACGAGTGCCGATCGCCACGAGCACCTCCCAAACCCCCTCCAGGAGGGACACGCTCCATGGGACGGTAGAAATTGACACAGATCCCATACCGACTCTTCCCTGTACCAACATAATAATATGTCATGCAATACTGCACAATATTCATGAAGCGTGATACAAATATCAAGCCAATCAGCCCACACTCAACACATACAGTTCAAATTCATGGCTGTAAAAACACTTCTGCTGCAAAATATGCTATGCTGCTACACAAAACATACTTCTCCTTTGACATACTTTTTGCAATTGTAACAACACTTTAGCATTACAAATATTACAGTTCATCCTGAAATTAGCAATTCACGTGGCAGCCAAGCTCAAATCACAAAGAATGTGATGGATGATGCATGAGGCATGTGTGGAAAAGAGAAGAAATGCATACAGGGCGTTGGCGAGAAAACCTGAGGGAAAGAGACCACGTGTAAGATGTAAGTGTAGACGGGAGATAGTATCACAATGTGTCTTCAACAAATAGGATGGCCACACGGGGGGGGGGGCATGGACTGGATTGATCTGGCTCAGGATACAGACAAGTGATGAGCTCTGGTGAACACAGTCATGAACCTTCAGGTTCCATAAAATGTGGATGATTTCTTGACTAGCTGAGGAAATATCAGCATCTCAAGCAGGATTCTGTTCCATGCAGTTTCAACAACAAAGCTAGATCATGGTTTCAGACTCTCCCACTTGAGGCACTGGCAGTGTGCGAAGAGCAGGCAGGATAGGGAAAAACTGCAACGACTTGGGACAGCTTTAGCTGAGACTGTAGTGTGTAATGATGGCCAACACAACACAGCACAATGAGCAGTGCATAAGGCCACAATAGGATGACCTGATAAACTGGCAAACAGAAATACTGTACTGTCTACACATGATCCTCATACGATGCAGCACCACAAATGTCACGAGCACAGGCATGCCCAGGCACATCCTAATAATTTTAAAATGTTTAGTAAAATTTCAAAACTAAAACTTGAATAAACTTTTAGTTTATTTTGTGAATAAAAATAATACCCTTTATGACTGACTATTCAATAAATTTTCACCCTTTAAAAAAATTAACAATAAAATTCCCTGGATACAGGCCCTAATGTTGACTCAGCCCCTAACATAAATGAGAACCAAGGGTATCTTCTGGGGGGTAAAAGTGGCCGATGTGTAGGGCTGACAACCTTGCCACCTTCATGTGCCTATCGTCTATTCTTGGAGCCTCAACCTCCTGGAGCCTTATGGATCTGTCCAGGTCTCTACAGGGATAGCTTTACTTACAGGCCTGAATGAAACGTGCTGCACACACACTTATGGTCAAGTGTATTACCAGCATGGTCTATAGTGCAGTATCAACATTATTCTACTATCAGATAAAGAAGTACCACATAATAAATTCATTCATTCAGTCATTCTGCAGTCTGTCTTACGACAGGTCCGTAGCCTCTTCCAAAGCAAGTTCTCCACAGGGTGTGATCTAGTGTTTCCTCTTTCAATTTCCAGTATCTTCTCTTTTCCTTAAGGTCATCCAATAGCTGTTTATTCCTTCTTCCTCATCTTCCCATCATTTCTGTCCTTCCCTCTAACTTTCCTTCAATCACGTGTTTCAGAAGGCAGTTTCTACGCAAGATGTAACCAATCCAGTTAGCCTTTCTTCTTTTTATTGTATGTACGATATTCCTCTCCTCCTGGACTCTATGTAACACTTCTTCATTTCTCACATGATCGGTCCAACTGATCTTCTCCATTCTTCTCCAGCACCACATTCCAAAACTTTCCAGATACTTCTGATCTACTTTCCGAACTGTCCACGTTTCAGCACCATACAAAGCTATGCTCCAAATGTACGTACTAGAAACTTCCTTAAATTTAAGTCCAGTTTGCTGGTGAAAAGAGTCTTCTTCTTCTTGTTGAATGCTGCTTTTGCCATGGCAATTCTGGATTTAATTTCACGTGTACACCTTGCATCATTTGTTATCATGCTACCCAAATAACTGAAATATTCCACATTCTCCAATTGTCTTTGATCTATCATAATTTTTATTGGGCATGGTTGCCTTGAGATTCTCATTGCCTTAGGTTTTTCAACATTCATTTCCATTCCATAGCATCTTCCAATTTCAATCAGTCTATCAATCATGCCCTGTAGCACCGTTTCTTCCTTAACCAGCAGCACAAGGTCATCTACATATTTCACAGTGTGAATTACTTGTCCTCCTACTTTGAAGTCTCCAAACCCTTCAAGAGCTTTCTTGGTAAGGTACTCGCTGTATAAGTTGAGCAGAATCGGCGACAAACAGCTACCTTGTCTAACTCCTCTTCCAATCTTCACACTTCTCGTCTCCCCTTGGTCCAGTCGTATTTTGACACTCTGTTCCATGTACAATTTGTTGATCAATCTTCTTTTGCGCCAGTGTGGCCCAGTTCCCTTTAGGATCTGCATTAATTTCGTCCAGTTAACATGGTCAAATGCCTTCTGCCAGTCTATGAAGCAAGAACACAATTCCTCATCTATGACCAAGGTTCATTCTGATATTATTCTCAGCATCCCAATTGCATCCCTAGTTCCTTTTCCTCTTCTAAATCCAAACTAACCTCCAAGCGCATCCTCAGTCTTCCTTTCAATCCTTCTTCTAAGTATCCTCGCTACTATCTTTGCTGTATGTGCGATGATGCTGACTGTCCAATGGTCGCTGCATTTTGTAGCTTTGGGCTTCTTCTTTAAGGCAATCATTGTAACTTCAATGAAACCTCTGGGCCACTCCCCAGTTACATATATGCTGTTGATCAGCTGCGTCATTAGTTTGAGACCATTTTCTCCTAACAATTTGAGTACATCCCCAGGTACATCATCATCTCTTCTAGCCTTCTTATCCCTCATCTCCTTGATAGCTTTTTCCACTTCACTTTGCAAAATATAAGGACCTTTCTCATCTTCATCTACTTCAGCTTCAGTTTCGACTTCTAAGTGTTCTAGTCGATTAGCTCGATCGTAGAGCTCTGTGATATAGTTCTCCCAAATTTGCTGTACTCGCCTCTGATTTATTATTATATTCCCTTGAGAGTTTTCGATGCCAATGTTTTGAATCCCGTGGTTTTCTTTCCAACCTAGTTCCTTTGTCTTCACGTACATTAAATCATAACATCCTGTTCTTTGAAATTCTATGATCTCCTTGCATATGCTCTCCAGATATTCCTTCTTGGCGTTGTCTGTGGCTCTTTTCAATTCGTTCCTCAGTCTTCTGAAGTTCTTCCTTCCTTCTTTGTTATTGACATTCTTCCATTTCCTTCGTTCATCCATTTTACTTATCATCTCCTGTGTAATCTATGGCTTTCTTGTTCTCCTCTCGACTTTTCCAACCAAACCACTCATAGTATCTAACACACATTTCTTGATATTGTTCCACTGCACTTCCACATTCCCACTTTCACATTTGATTGCACCAAGTTTTTCTTCTAGACTATCGTGTACCTCCTATCTTTGAGCATATAGCTTCTCCAAATCCCATTTTGGTTTCTGTTTGTGGAACCTTATGATTTTCTTCAATCTGGCACAAATCGTTGCAACCAGTAAATTGTGGTCAGAGTCAATATATGCTCCAGGCAGTGTCAGCACATCCTTCACACTGTTCCTGAATTGCTGTTTCACTAGTACATAGTCCAGCTGATATCGATTCCTATCCCCTGTGATTTCCAGGTGTACAATCTTCTTTTAGGTTTTCTGAACCATGTGTTTGTTATAACAAGCCCATTTCTTTCACAAAATCATTAACTACACAACCATCAGTAATACAGTAAATAAGCTGAAGTACCAGCAGTAATACAGTAAATAAGCTGAAGTACCATCAGTAATACAGTAAATAAGCTGAAGTACCATCAGTAATACAGTAAATAAGCTGAAGTACCATCTGTAATACAGTAAATAAGCTGAAATACCATCAGTAATACAGTAAATAAGCTGAAGTACCATCAGTAATACAGTAAATAAGCTGAAGTACCATCAGTAATACAGTAAATAAGCTGCAGTACCATCAGTAATATAGAAAACAAGCTGAATTACTGTCAGTAATACAATAAACTAGCTGCAATATCTCCAGTAATATAGAAAACAGGGTGATTTATTAATATTACTATAAAGAGATAGGGGTATGCTATGGCGCAGCTGGTTGAGGCACTGTGCTACAAGCTGGAAGGTCACGGGTTTGATTCCCGATGGTGTCATTGGAATTTTTCATTGACATAATCCTTCCAGCCGCACTATGGCCCTGGGGTCGACTCAGCCTCTAACAGAAATTAGTACCAGGGATCTCTCCTGTGGGGGTAAAGGTGACCGGTGTGTAGGGCTGACAAACTTAACACCTTCATGTGCCGATTGTCTATAAATCTGGGAACCTCAGCCTCCTGGAACCTGAAGGACCTGTCCAGGCCTGTATAGCGATAGCTTTAGCTTTACCTTTACCTTTACCTTTACCTTCTACTACAAAGAGATAATGCACATGAAATTTGTAATACACAGATACAATCACAAAACAGAATTGGAATAAAATTCAGACAGTCATGATCAAATATTCACAAATGTGTGAGGGGTTGAACTAGAATGGAAAAATTGAAGACTGTAGACATAAGAAGTGAGTGCTGTTACTCTTGATGAGAAATCTGTACAACACAGAACAAAATGGAATAAACGCTGATACAGGATTTATGGGGCAAAACAGGTGACAGCAGAACTGTGCACTAGAGGACAAAAAGAAAAGCATGAGGTGAAAGAGAACAGGGAAATGCGTAATGTGGTGGAAAAAGAGGCAGGGGGGATGAGGAAGAGGAGGGGGAGGAAGATGAGAAAGAAGAAGAAAAAAGAAGAAGAAGGCAGTGGCAGCAACTTGAAGTGAATCATACAGTCCTCTGCAATCTGTCATGCCAAGTCCAACATTCAGCCAAAAGTCAGAATAAAGCTTTTCCTGTCCACGCCATGAAGGCATACAGGACGAAGACAGGTATAGCTCCACTCATTCTAAAGCTCGGCACTAGACGGAGGTAAGAGGTTAACTTCAGCCCCCGGCCACCTTACCCAGGGAAAGAACGCCAGTACCCATTGAACTGGAGGCTGGGTGAGCCCAACAATGTTTTGGATTTGAACCCCAAACCATGCAGCCCATTGATATTTGCTATACCGACTACACTACCCCAGCTCCTAAAGTCACCACACACCTTACAATTTTGAAACTTAAAAATAAATTGCTTTTCCTTGAAGCGGTTTTTTTCGTATGTTCTGATCAGTGTACCCCACAATATTCTGGAAAGCCATGAGACATTCTGACAGTCACGTCACAAATCAATTACTGACAAAGCCCAAAGGTTTAAAAATTCAAACAATACAAATCTGATCTACATTTGACCCACATCGGATGCTAAAATAAACAAATTAATTTCAATGCGCTGATCAGGGCAACACTTTGCAAGATTACTACCTGAGTCCTTCTCTGTGAGGGTGAAGACAAATGATGTCGCTTCACGCAACGCGGTGCGTCGTGGTCCAACAGACACACACCCTTCAGGTTGGCAGAAGTACACCATGTCCAGCGGCAAAGGGAAGTCTTTGTGGTCCTCTGTAGGATATCTCCGCAGGAGCTCCGGTGCCTGCACAGGTGGAGATGAACCTGGCATCGACCCGCTGCAGGCACGAGCGGCCCCCTGCGGCCGAGCCCCCACAATGGCAAGGTAATCCACCAGGCGAGGGCATAAGAATTTCTTCTGGATGTCACACATTGTTACAGTTTTGTCTCTTGGCTCATACGTAAAGTCTAATGTTCTCTAGCTCCATCAACATGAGTGAACATTGAGCATATTAAAAAAAAAAAGGACAACATGAACAGGACATGACGTTATGTTGCACATAATGAACAAGCGTACAACCACTGAACCATCACTAACAGATTCTGTCTCTCAAGAAAACTGAACACTTCATGGAGTAGAAACATGACTAAATATCATACAATATTCACACCTACACAAAACATACAAATAATTTATTGCAACATGAGTGGCTGTAAGAAAGGTCTCTTTATTCTGGCAAAACAGCAGTGAGTGTGTGTGGGGTCACCGCAAAATGAACATATGGTGGCGCAGTGCCATAGTCCATCTGATGTCTCTTTCTCCAGGGGGACTCAGTCTCAGTGGAATCATGACACTGATGACACGGAAGTCACAGGAAACTGACTCCTCTCACACCCTGCAAGAAAGATACATTACAAGGTCAATGGAGACTCGCATCTAACTGGAACGGGACTACAGATGTGACGCCGTGTGGTCTGGTAGAACGTGCACAGGATCACAGTAACTCCATTCTGAACCATCAACATGGAGTCTGTATGCTCGCTGCCATGCACCAAACTATACGGTGTCACTATTTTGGGCATTTTGCTTGACATTCTCTTACAAAACCAAGTTGTTGCACAAGTTACAAATACACAAAAATATGGTCTTTCACCACTCCTACATGTTTCGGCACGTCTGTACCATCCTCAGGGAGTTCATACATCAAATTTAAAACTTGCTAAAATATAGGTTATTGTCTAAAAGTTTCCAACAATATGCACCATACATTTAATGATTTTAAAACTTATTACAAAATCACTATATTCCGACATGGTTTCGGTGGCAGCCACAACCATCATCGGGGAAAGTTCACCATGTAAGCTGGACACAGCCGTTATAGTGTTTTTTAACGGCATACTAGAAAATCACAGTCTTAACATCATGGCTGTGAGGACATGTATTGATTGTGGTGATTACTGAAGGATAGGTCAAGTGCGCAGCGCCGGATCACAGTGCGTACACGCGCACGGGTGTGCGTGTGTGCCCATGTGCCTGTGGTTGTATGCGAGTGCGTGCGTGCGCGCGCGCGCGCGCACCTTCTCGTAACTGTTAGGCACTGCCTTCCTTCGAAAAGTCTGACCTTACATCACCGACTAAACCGTTGTTGGATTTGCATGAAATTTGGTACTGGTGTTCCTTGTAATAGCTGTACAGGAAGCTTCGGTCGAGTGAAAATCGCCTGTGACAGAAAGGAGTATAATGAGTTTGTACCCTACTTTATACATTTCTTGACCGATTTGGGTCCTTGAGCTTCGCTGGTGAAGCAAAAGCAGGGGTGTAGCGGAGGGGGGAGTGGTACGGCCACCCCGGCCGGTAGAATCCAAGGGGTGACATAGTGAATAGTTTATATACACAACATTTATTGCCAACTTTTTGCACAACAAAATATAGTCGCACGGAAGGTGTACAATATTAAATTTGAATATTTTAATTGAAAAATTGCCATTTTTTGCGCTCAACAAATGTTAAATTATTCAGCCGAACAAAATTCAATTCAATAAATGTGATTTTCCGTTAGGGGCGACCATAGTGATTACTCGCTCCGAGCACAAAAATCGGAAAATTTGTGGGTCCCTGCACTAAACAAAACATAAATGAGTATTCACAAAAATATGTTGCAGGTAACTGCACTGTTAGCCGATCCCAGTGGCCGCGCGGTCTAAGACGTGGGTCTGCGGCCGCTCGCTTGCTGGGATTGCGGGTTCGAATCCCGCCGGAAGCATGGATATTTGTGTCTTGGTAGAGGCCTCTGCGTTGGGCTGATCACCCGTCCAGAGGAGTCCTACCGAGTGTGGTGTGTCTGAGTGTGATCGTGAAGCCTCGATACTGAGGAGGCCGTGGCCCACTACGGACAATTTCGCCATGGAAAAAAAAAACCTATCCGCTGTTTTGCACACACAGACCACTCCTTTGGCCATATACAATATTCTATTAGGGAAAATATTTAAATTGACTGTGTTGTAATCTTAAAAACACTGCACACTGAATGCCAAGACAAAACACTGCACACTGAATGCCAAGACAAAACACTGCACACTGAATGCCAAGACAAAACACTGCACACTGAATGCCAAGACAAAACACTGCACACTGAATGCCAAGACAAAACACTGAACACTGAATGCCAAGACAAAACACTGCACACTGAATGCCAAGACAAAACACTGCACACTGAATGCCAAGACAAAACACTGAACACTACAGTGCAATCATTAGCACTGATAGTTCAACTTAAGGCAGTCCTAGTTTCGAATCTTGGCCCCCAGACTGGTGAACCTCACTTCCTCAGCTTGGTCACTCCCCAAGTCCTTCCCAATTCAACACTAAACACATTATGCAATTGATAAACCCATTACATCAACAAGGAAATAAAGACACAAAATCAGTGAGCCCTGTAAACACAGTAATGAACCTTTGCATTCCATAAAACACAGGAAACTCCTTAAATAGTTGACAGCGTTTTAAGAACATCCGTTGGGTATGTTGGTTATTTTCAAAATAAATTCTATGTGCACCACGGAAATATATGCATATATAGGGTGATTCACGAGTTGTGGGCATTACTGTAGGAGATGATTTTCTAGGTCTCTGTCATCAAAAAAAAAGTCCCTACGACCATGGGTCCTACTCTCACTGGTTATGTTGCTATGGGTGCACGTACATACCTCAGTAATGCCCAGTTTCTGACACGCACTACGCACACGCCCATTTATGCCCAGTTTGTAGCATGCATTACATACATAACTCATTAAAGCACAGTTTCTACCACGCATATACACACACACTCATTACACACATGACTGACGCACAATATTACCACACACCATTATTGTCTCACCAGCCCCACCCTATCCAACTACCACCCCTAACTGTGAAGCTTGTGCCCTCCAGAATGTTGAAATCATTTCCCACTCCTTCCAGGCGGTAGATCAATAACAGGCAGCGAGCAGCCAACAGTGTGGGAGGCCGCGGGGGTGGGGGGGGGGGGGCAATCAATACTGACATTGTACGTTATGAAAATGTGTCAGGTCAATTACAGGAAAAGGGAAAATCGAGTCACTTATGGGCTTCACCTCATTTGCATGGCACACAAACATGCAGAGGTGCGACAAGGGCACCAGCAAATAACAAAAGCTTATTTGCACGGAATACACTAAAGGGCTACAGTCAGCACCTCACAGCAAACACTCTCACCATACACTAAAGGGCTACAGTCAGCACCTCACAGCAAACACTCTCACCATGCACTAAAGGGCTACAGTCAGCACCTCACAGCAAACACTGACCATAATACACTAAAGGGCTACAGTCAGCACCTCACAGCAAACACTCTCACCATACACTAAAGGGATACAGTCAGCACCTCACAGCAAACACTGACCATAATACACTAAAGGGCTACAGTCAGCACCTCACAGCAAACACTCTCACCATACACTAAAGGGCTACAGTCAGCACCTCACAGCAAACACTCTCACCATACACTAAAGGGCTACAGTCAGAACCTCACAGCAAACACTGACCATAATACACTAAAGGGCTACAGTCAGCACCTCACAGCAAACACTCTCACCATACACTAAAGGGCTACAGTCAGCACCTCACAGCAAACACTCTCACCATACACTAAAGGGCTACAGTCAGCACCTCACAGCAAACACTCTCACCATACACTAAAGGGTTACAGTCAGCACCTCACAGCAAACACTCTCACCATACACTAAAGGGCTACTCCTTTTACTCTGTACATCAATTTCTTATGAGTACTGTTAACCTATAATACTGACGTCTAAGACTGCACATAGAATGTTTAAAGCATTTTGCAATGTGCATTTTGTATGATTTTGTATGTTATGACTTATTGCACATCCTCTTGTCTTGTGACAAAATTATGGATCCATGGAATGTATATATGTATGTATGTATGTATGTATGTATGTATGTAAAGGGCTACAGTCAGCACCTCACAGCAAACACTCTCACCATACACTAAAGGGATACAGTCAGCACCTCACAGCAAACACTGACCATAATACACTAAAGGGCTACAGTCAGCACCTCACAGCAAACACTCTCACCATACACTAAAGGGATACAGTCAGCACCTCACAGCAAACACTGACCATAATACACTAAAGGGCTACAGTCAGCACCTCACAGCAAACACTGACCATAATACACTAAAGGGCTACAGTCAGCACCTCACAGCAAACACTCTCACCATACACTAAAGGGATACAGTCAGCACCTCACAGCAAACACTGACCATAATACACTAAAGGGCTACAGTCAGCACCTCACAGCAAACACTGACCATAATACACTAAAGGGCTACAGTCAGCACCTCACAGCAAACACTCTCACCATACACTAAAGGGATACAGTCAGCACCTCACAGCAAACACTGACCATAATACACTAAAGGGCTACAGTCAGCACCTCACAGCAAACACTGACCATAATACACTAAAGGGCTACAGTCAGCACCTCACAGCAAACACTCTCACCATACACTAAAGGGATACAGTCAGCACCTCACAGCAAACACTGACCATAATACACTAAAGGGCTACAGTCAGCACCTCACAGCAAACACTGACCATAATACACTAAAGGGCTACAGTCAGCACCTCACAGCAAACACTCTCACCATACACTAAAGGGCTACAGTCAGCACCTCACAGCAAACACTGACCATAATACACTAAAGGGCTACAGTCAGCACCTCACAGCAAACACTGACCATAATACACTAAAGGGCTACAGTCAGCACCTCACAGCAAACACGCTCACCATACACTAAAGGGCTACAGTCAGCACCTCACAGCAAACACTCTCACCATACACTAAAGGGCTACAGTCAGCACCTCACAGCAAACACTCTCACCATACACTAAAGGGATACAGTCAGCACCTCACAGCAAACACTCTCACCATACACTAAAGGGATACAGTCAGCACCTCACAGCAAACACTGACCATAATACACTAAAGGGCTACAGTCAGCACCTCACAGCAAACACTGACCATAATACACTAAAGGGCTACAGTCAGCACCTCACAGCAAACACTCTCACCATACACTAAAGGGCTACAGTCAGCACCTCACAGCAAACACTCTCACCATACACTAAAGGGCTACAGTCAGCACCTCACAGCAAACACTCTCACCATACACTAAAGGGCTACAGTCAGCACCTCACAGCAAACACTCTCAACATACACTGAAGGGCTACAGTCAGCACCTCACAGCAAACACTCTCACCATACACTAAAGGGCTACAGTCAGCACCTCACAGCAAACACTCTCACCATACACTAAAGGGCTACAGTCAGCACCTCACAGCAAACACTCTCAACATACACTGAAGGGCTACAGTCAGCACCTCACAGCAAACACTCTCACCACAACCACCAGTCCATGTCTTATTTGTGAGATTTGAAGTTCTCACAGCGGTATTTCTGAGCATCAGTGTACTGCCATGCCATAGCGTCACGTCCCAAAAGACCCGTATCCATGCCTTACGTATACCTTTGCTGCTGTTGGTAAGCTCGCAAGTAATCTTATACACGAATGTACTTTCATGATCATCATGATGATAATGGTGATTATCATCACCTTTAACCTGGGTTGTTAGGCTGCTTATAGTGACGCAAGTAATCAGTGGGTCACACAGCACACATGAAGGAAATGGGAATTCCTACTTAAATTTTGATCAGGAAAACTCAATGCATCACACGCGATTGGCCTTCCTAGGTACGTATATGTGGGAGGACAATATTAACCCTCCAAAGCCCAGTGGTTACTATATGAACCACCATGTTTAACATTCACAAATTCTACGTTCTGCCACACAGTGTATTTATGTTTTTGTGTGGATCTCAGAACAAACAGCGATTATTCACTGTACAGCATTTACTGACTGGTTTGTATAACTGAGACGGAGTGTGTTTACTGCGCGTACGGACTGTATTTATGTTTTTGTGTGGATCTCAGAACAAACAGCGATTATTTCACTGTACAACATTAACTGACTGTTGTATAACTGAGACGGAGTGTGTTTACTGCGCGTACGGACTGTATTTATGTGTTTTGTGTGGATCTCAGAACAAACAGCTATTATTTCACTGTACAACATACTGACTGTTGAAACTGAACATGGTTTACTCGCTAGACTGATTTAGTGTTGTGAGACGATATTCCGAGCTTTGTGTTGTATAACTGAACGATTTCGGTACGGACTGATTATGTGTTTGTGTGGATCTCAGAACAAACACGATTATTTCACTGTACAGCATTACTGTGTTTGTATAACTGAGACGGAGTGTGTTTACTGCGCGTACGGACTGTATTTATGTGTTTTGTGTGGATCTCAGAACAAACAGCGATTATTTCACTGTACACATTAACTGACTGGTTTGTATAACTGAGACGGAGTGTGTTTACTGCGCGTACGGACTGTATTTATGTGTTTTGTGTGGATCTCAGAACAAACAGCGATTATTTCACTGTAAAACATTAACTGACTGGTTTGTATAACTGAGACGGAGTGTGTTTACTGCGCGGTACGGACTGTATTTATGTGTTTTGTGTGGATCTCAGAACAAACAGCGATTATTTCACTGTACACATTAACTGACTGGTTTGTATAACTGAGACGGAGTGTGTTTACTGCGCGGTACGGACTGTATTTATGTGTTTTGTGTGGATCTCAGAACAAACAGCGATTATTTCACTGTACAGCATTAACTGATGGTTGTATAACTGAACGAGTGTGTTTACTGCGCGGTAACGACTGTATTTATGTTTTTGTGTGGATCTCAGAACAAACAGCGATTATTCACTGTACAGCATTAACTGATGGTTTGTATAACTGAGACGGAGTGTGTTTACTGCGCGGTACGGACTGTATTTATGTGTTTTGTGTGGATCTCAGAACAAACACGATTATTTCACTGTACAGCATTAACTGACTGGTTTGTATAACTGAGACGGAGTGTGTTTACTGCGCGGTACGGACTGTATTTATGTGTTTTGTGTGGATCTCAGAACAAACAGCGATTATTTCACTGTACAACATTAACTGACTGGTTTGTATAACTGAGACGGAGTGTGTTTACTGCGCGGTACGGACTGTATTTATGTGTTTTGTGTGGATCTCAGAACAAACAGCGATTATTTCACTGTACAGCATTAACTGTAGGTTTGATAACTGAGACGGAGTGTGTTTACTGCGCGGTACGGACTGTATTTATGTGTTTTGTGTGGATCTCAAACAAACAGCGATTATTTCACTGTACAGCATTAACTGGTTGTTTGTATAACTGAGACGGAGTGTGTTTATGCGCGGTAACGGACGATTTGTGTTTTGTTGGATACTGCGCGGTACGGACTGTATTTATGTGTTTTGTGTGGATCTCAGAACAAACAGCGATTATTTCACTGTAACACATTAACTGACTGGTTGTTAACTGAGACGGAGTGTGTTTACTGCGCGGTACGGACTGTATTATTGTTTTGTGTGGATCTCAGAACAAACAGCGATTATTTCACTGTACACATTAACTGTGTTTGTATAACTGAGACGGAGTGTGTTTACTGCGCGGTACGGACTGTATTTATGTGTTTTGTGTGGATCTCAGAACAAACAGCGATTATTTCACTGTACAGCATTAACTGGTTGGTTTGTATAACTGAGACGGAGTGTGTTTACTGCGCGGTACGGACTGTATTTATGTGTTTTGTGTGGATCTCAGAACAAACAGCGATTATTTCACTGTACAGCATTAACTGACTGGTTTGTATAACTGAGACGGAGTGTGTTTACTGCGCGGTACGGACTGTATTTATGTGTTTTGTGTGGATCTCAGAACAAACAGCGATTATTTCACTGTACAGCATTAACTGACTGGTTTTGTATAACTGAGACGGAGTGTGTTTACTGCGCGGTACGGACTGTATTTATGTGTTTTGTGTGGATCTCAGAACAAACAGCGATTATTTCACTGTACAAGCATTAACTGATTGGTTTGTATAACTGAGACGGAGTGTGTTTACTGCGCGGTACGGACTGTATTTATGTGTTTTGTGTGGATCTCAGAACAAACAGCGATTATTTCACTGTACAGCATTAACTGACTGGTTTGTATAACTGAGACGGAGTGTGTTTACTGCGCGGTACGGACTGTATTTATGTGTTTTGTGTGGATCTCAGAACAAACAGCGATTATTTCACTGTACAACATTAACTGACTGGTTTGTATAACTGAGACGGAGTGTGTTTACTGCGCGGTACGGACTGTATTTATGTGTTTTGTGTGGATCTCAGAACAAACAGCGATTATTTCACTGTACAGCATTAACTGACTGGTTTGTGTAACTGAGACGGAGTGTGTTTACTGCGCGGTACGGACTGTATTTATGTGTTTTGTGTGGATCTCAGAACAAACAGCGATTATTTCACTGTACAACATTAACTGACTGGTTTGTATAACTGAGACCGAGTGTGTTTACTGCGCGGTACGGACTGGTCTTACATGTAATTCAGGTCAATCTAAAGGTTTAACATCATTTTGGATAGATAACCGGGTTTTTAGTAAATAAGTTGATTCAACTGCCTCATGAAGAGGTCCTTTGGCGAGCAATTAGCGAAACGAAATTAGGTCATTTGGGTGTGTTGGGTGGAACCACTGCTACAGAACAAATCCTCACACAAGATACACGTAGTTCCCGCTTCAGTCGTCGAGGGGGTACAACTGATATCTTCACCACGATAGTAGCAACGACGTACGACGTCACGCGTCGACAGCATTGACCCGAATCTGGCTATAACGCTGGAATCACAATTAAACAAGTTAAGAAATACACGCATGGCGTAAAAATTCGGACGTGTTCACTCCTTGTGGTTTAATCATCTCGAAAACCGGTGGGAAAACCTTGCTGGGCATAATGTGCGCTTCAGTCAGCTCTAGAATTTCAGTTCGGGGCACTTTTCGCTCCGATAAGTAAAAAGTCCTTATTCTATCTGACAACTATCGTTTGTCATTTCCTGCCGCTACTCCGCCGCTCGTGTAGGCCGCCGGCTGAGTAGTCTACATTAACGAAGCCGACAGTAAGTGGCAACCGATAGTTGTCAGATAAAATAATTGTCCTTCAGCGGTTTGCGCTCGACATGCGTGTTGCCCGATTTTAACCAAAACTGGGAGATGCAGGCAGATTTTAGTGAATCTAGTCGACATAAATCTTACAGTGTTGCATTCTGTCGTGTATTTACAAATTTAATTAACCCAGCAAATACACTGTATCTAGGGAAAGCCTCTAATAGTCCCTGCTATAGCTCCGAAATGTTTCGACACTTGAAGGGTAATTATCAGGGAGTCACAAGAGTCGTAAGAATAAGTGTACATAAATGCAACATTGCACATACCATTATGCATACTCTGCAAAATTATGTACGATAATACACATTTAAGAAATGAGTCAAATATACCAGATTTATGTTGACCAAGATTCAAATATATAAATGTATATAAATCCATTATCTTTGATTAAAATAAGACGACTGTTTCCCTGGTTACGTAACTCACAAATATAACACTTGGATATAACAAGTCTGCATTAAAAATTAGACTACAAATCTTACGGGCCGCGACAGCTCAGTCGATATAGCGACTCACTACGGGCTGGACGGTCCAGGGATCGAATCCCTTGCCGATCCCAGTGGCCGTGCGGTCTAAGGCGTGGGTCTTCGGCCGCTCGCTTGCTGGGATTGTGGGTTCGAATCCCACCGGGGGCATGGATGTTTGTGTTGTGTTATACGGTAGTATGGAACATAAGTGACATGAAGGACGAAAGGATTTAATACAGTACAAAAATGGATCAAAGGGGAAAAACCCCGGACAGGAAAAAAATCCCGGTGGAGGAGAGATTTTCTGCGCCCGTCCATACTTCCTACTTTGTAAACACATATGCTGTTACAGCTATTTATCTTGTGCCATTATTATTACCACATTTCCCGCCTCATAAGGCACAAGTGATAAGACGCACCCTATAATCAGAAAAAATATTTTTTTCCTGATTTAACGTCTTCTGAGTTTTGAAGTTTTCACGGCGCATTTGTTTGTGATTCCATTCTTCTGGGATATGACATTGTGTGGCTGGGTAATCTGTACCTGACATTGTGTGGCTGGGTAACCTGTACCTGACATTGTGTGGCTGGGTAATCTGTACCTGACATTGTGTGGCTGGGTAACCTGTACCTGACATTGTGTGGCTGGGTAATCAGTACCTGACATTGTGTGGCTGGGTAATCTGTACCTGACATTGTGTGGCTGGGTAATCAGTACCTGACATTGTGTGGCTGGGTAACCTGTACCTGACATTGTGTGGCTGGGTAATCTGTACCTGACATTGTGTGGCTGGGTAATCAGTACCTAACATTGTATGGCTGGGTAATCTGTACCTGACATTGTGTGGCTGGGTAATCAGTACCTGACATTGTGTGGCTGGGTAATCTGTACCTGACATTGTGTGGCTGGGTAATCAGTACCTGACATTGTGTGGCTGGGTAATCTGTACCTGACATTGTGTGGCTGGGTAATCAGTACCTGACATTGTGTGGCTGGGTAATCTGTACCTGACATTGTGTGGCTGGGTAATCTGTACCTGACATTGTGTGGCTGGGTAATCTGTACCTGACATTGTGTGGCTGGGTAATCTGTACCTGACATTTTGAGGGAATGTAGAGCCTTTATGTTCATTGGTCTAAAGCTCGAAACTCTAACGCAGGCAGACCATGACACTGCATTACGTTTAAACATCAGTAACTGATTACCCACTGACGTGTCGTCTCCCAGAACACAAGGCCCTGTAAGTATTGTTTGTTTGTTTGTTTGTTTGTTATATATTTATTTACAGCCCATCCAAAGACACTGTTGGTGGCCCAGGATAGTGCAGTCGGTATAGTGACTCGCTACGGGATGGACGGTTCGGGGATCGAATCCCCATGGGGGAAAAATTTTTTGGACCCGTCCAGACCGGCCCTGGGGCCCACCCAACATCCCATACAATGGGTACCGGGTCATTCCCGGGGGTAAAGCGGTCGGGGCGTTGCATTGACCACCCACTCCCATCTAAGGCCGAGGTTAAAGAAAGAGTAGAGCTATACCTCTACTCCCCCTCTGCGCCTTCAGGCCAGATTATAGAGTGAATTTTACCTTTTACCTTACATTTACACTGTAACTCTTAAATTAAAATGTTTGTGCTCAAGATCTCTTAATAAAACATTAATCAAAAACGTCCGCTTGTCATGTAAGGCGTAGTTTAGGAATTACTTGTATGTATCGCAGGGTCGGCCTTAGCCTGATTGGACCGATTTGACGCAATCGGGCCCCGCGCTTACGCCCCCCCCCCCCCCCCCCGCTCATGCGGGATTTGTGCATTAGTAATTTTTAAAAATGATAAAAAAAATGGACCATTTTAATTTTTCATCCTGACTTACGTTAACATACCAAAAGCATAGTCCTTTTTTTGGCTCTGCACAGTAACATTTAGGGGCCCGTCACAAGGATCGCAATCGGGCCCCGCGCTTACACGCCCCCCCCCCCCCCCCCCCCCCGCTCATGTGGGATTCGTGCATTAGTAATTTTTAAAAATGATAAAAAAATGGACCATTTTAATTTTTCATCCTGACTTACGTTAACATACCAAAAGCATAGTCCTTTTTTTGGCTCTGCACAGTAACATTTAGGGGCCCGTCACAAGGATCGCAATCGGGCCCCGCGCTTACACGCTTACACAGTTTTCAGAACTTGCTCAGAACAACTTCACGGCATGTGTACACGAAACACCAGCTTGCAACAGAACACCATCATGTGGGCAAGTTACATGTCATCCTATACATTCAAACAAGTTAGGAAAAGTCGACAAAGCGTTAACAAGTCTTGCGCTAATTTTCAGTTTTTTTTTTTTTACCAACAAATGCACTTTTTTTATTTTCGTATTTCTGTTCAATTAACCCTACACATGTTTCGGCCGCGATATGTAGGTTTAATTGAACAGAGATACGAAAATTAAAAAGTGCATTTGTTGGTTAAGAAAACTGAAAATTAATGTCAAGATGCACGGCGAACACTGCGTGAAAGTCTCAGATATTGTTCTAATGTTTAATTCGTGAATACTTTCCAAAGAAACACCTTCAAGTGTACCATTTATTAGTTCATCAGCCACACTCAACATATTATTATTATATTAGTATATAGTATTATACAGGGCATACACAAAAGAATGGTGCGGTTTCAATAGTGAATACTATTGAAACCGCACCATTCTTTTGTGTATGCCCTGTACACGTTTTTACTTGGCCAAGTAGAAACGTGTACAGGGCATACACAAAAGAATGGTGCGGTTTGAATAGTGAATACTACTGAAACCGCACCATTCTTTTGTGTATGCCCTGTACATGTTTTTACTTGGCCAAGTAAAAACGTGTATAATACAGCTTGTTGAGTGTGGCTGATGAACTAATAAAATATACACTTGATAAATACACCAACGGGGATGTTCTACATTAAAAAACACCTTTAAGTTCTCAAAGAACACTCCACATGTTGTGTGAGACACCTTACTAGTCTAACAACGGTATATCTCCATTTAAATGGAAGAACCCCTCAATCCGAATTCTGTTGTACACATCCAATGGGCACATGCAGACGTGTCTTAGCATTCAGTTGTGAGTGACATCAGGTCCAGGAGATGTGCCGTGCGTGTATCTAGGGGCACTGGCAAGTCACTCACAAACAAGACAGGCAACGTACTATAAACGTAACACTGAGGCGCGTTCGCGTAACCATTGTTGCCGTAGAAAAGCAATAAGTATTACATGTTCCGAGTGTGTGTCTGTAGCCTTAGTTATCCAGCATGCAAAGCGCATGCGTCGTATTATATTGTCATCTGTGGCCTGTCTGGCTGTACCATATTTTTCCGCATTATCTCATAAACGGTACGATTTTCGGGAAAATAGTTATAGAACATAAAATGTGTGTTTTGATTTTCTCTACAACTTTTGTCTGAAACATTTCTCATTCTAAGAAGAATTCAGCGAGATATTATCATAAACGTACATAGGTGTTCATGTAAAGTACCGTTATTCTTGCCAGATTTTAATGAAACTTGAATTTGCTGAACATACCTTCGAAAAATAGTGAAATATCAAATTTCATGAAAGATCCGTCCAGTGGGATTTGAGTTGTTCCATGCGGACGGGCGGACAGATGGACAGACAGACAGACAGACAGACAGACATGACGAAGCTAGTAGCCGTTTTTCGCAATTTTGCGTACGCGCGCAAAAAACTACTGTGCCCCAGTGGTGCTATCACTCTTCACAGACAGCAAGTAACAGGAAACCGGAGGCATGCGTCACAGTCTGAGGCATATTCAGGAAGGAAGACAGTACGACAGTGTGTCAGCAACGTGTCAGGTTCTCACGGCCATGTTGCCGAAGATTCAAGTCTTCTGGGGAGTGACGCCGTGTCGTTGGGCGAGAATTTCCCGATGTTTCGAAGACCTTTCGGCAAATATTATAAACAAATAACACAGTGTCACATGCCAGAAGATATGAGTCTCTGTTGTGTGAAGTTATCATGACACTACTTACAGAAACGACCAGAATAAAAGTGTGGGGACATTCGCCCAATATACGATCAAGACTTTAGTACCTCAGCGAGCATAATGAGAAATGACATCATTACCAAATAACGAATTAAATGGGGTGCAGAAAGAAGCAATCATGCCCCAATTTCAAGTACTATCCTGACACTGACCTGACAGGACAGAGATAAAATACCAAATCTCAAACACGATACAGACTCCAGGATAAATTTGAATCCAGGACCTTCCAAACATGGAATACTAACCACTCAACCTTTCTGATTAGTTGGCAAAATATTCATGAGAGAAGTGTTACATCCTGTGGCAGAACAGCCAGGCCTATCCCAAGGAGGAACGTGTTACAGCCACAGTTTGGGATACCTGGACACAACGTTCCATTCAAATTTAACTGACCTAAAAATGTGTAAGCTTCACCAAGTTATCTTATAACCAGCCACAAACCACCATAATCTATTTCTGTACCAAATTTCACATGCCTGCTTCCTACAATTCATGAATTATCATAAAAAAAAACAGAATACTGTTTCAAAAATTTCACACAGCTGCCATGACATTTCAGTACCCTAAAAAAAGCTGAATATGTTCCTAAGATCTACTATCATACATCACTACAGGGTGTGATGGTGTTGGTGTCACTGCCACTTCACAACTGCGTGTGTCAGCCATGTTGTTACTATCAGCTGTTCAAAACTTTAAACAGACACACACACAAAACACAAACATGGTGATCTCATAGGCCAACTTTCTTTCCTTAAGAATGGAAAGCAGACTAAAAATGTTACTGAATAACACAGTTTTAATATGATCTACATTTTCTGGTCTGCTTTAGGTCATACGGTAGGGGGATTAAAGTGTACTGACGTGGAGTAGGCTTAATCAACACACCACCCCAAATTTTAGTCTTGCTCAAGACCCACATATGACATTTCCCTAAAATGGAGTTGATTAGTTGTGGAAAAGAAACATGCAGACAAGAGAGAGGCACCACTGCCCTACTGTGTGTTACTTGGTGCAAAGGGGAGTCAGGATAGTGCAGTCAGTATAATGACCAGGCTATGTCCTGGACGATCCGGGGCTTGAATACTGGCAGGGGCAAGAACTTTTTCTCTCCTCCAAAACTTCCAAACCACCTCTGAGGTGCATTCAGCTTCCTATTATATGGGCACTGGAGGCATAAAGCAGCTGCAGTGTGAGGCTGATCATTCACCTCCATCTAGTGGCGAGGTTAAGAACGAGTAGAGCTATACTTCCACTCCCCTTATATGCATTCATAGTATATAGTGGGACAACTTCACCTTCTTACCTTTTACCTTAGTGCAATGGACAAGCACAATTTACAAACTACAGTTACTTTTCTGAAGACTCAACACTCAAATACATTAATATTCATTGATCCACACTATCACCAGACTGTAACAGGCACACTCCATTATGTAGAATACAGAAGTACCTATGGCAACATTCTTCAGGTTATTAAAATTACACTACATTGGAAATAATGGAAAGCAAATCAGTGAACGTCTCCTATATCAAATTCCAACAAGCCTTCTTTTTAAGATTTGTGGGCTACATGGCAAAATCCTTTGATGGCCTAAAGGAAAATGAATCCATATGGCTAAAAATTTAATCGCCCAACTTTTGATGGAAGTCTACGGCATTAAATTTCAACAAAATCTGTAAAACGTTTTCTGGGATATGTGGGAAGTCCATGTACAGCCTTGTATAAACGAGCTTCATTATCGATTAATACATCTGCAAATCGAGAATGCAGGTTTAAGTTTTCATTACATTCTCCCGTACGCAAAGTCTCAAATTCTACCGCACATTCAGACATGCAAAGGCACACAACCTGCTGCTTGGTATTCTTCATACTACCAATACTATGTACCGACAGCAATATTATGGACTAACAAATATAGGTTTATACTAATTAACATGCAATCATTACCCTACAACAACTAAGCAATGTGTGGGTCCAACCGGCAGGTCACACGCACATTGAAGCGTCTCGAACACGTCATACGTCAGCCCCCAACTACCATAGGCGTAATAAATATACTTACGTTAGTGCTCTAAAAAGATAGTAACGCACTGCCATATAAAATCGACTAATCACTAAACGATAAGAAAATTTTGACAAGCCCGTCAGCTTCCCATAAAAACCACCTGACATCCAATTGGCTGCAGTAACAACAGACGACACGAACCCTTCCTGGACACGTTCAATACCACAGAATAATACCACAGATATACAACATAATCCTGGGCACATTAATCTGTGGTCGGGACCACAGATTAATACTTTTACCAGATTGAAAAATCCGTGGAAACTTAACACTACACCGCCATATGCGGCGCCTTCGTGCGTTACTGTGGCCGACATGGCCCTCTCGCTGTCGGTAAAGCATGCCCCTGGTGGTAACTTTTGCAACTACGTAGCATGACATCGGCAAAGCAGCCTCTTGCTTTACCATATCCTCTCCTTCCACTCAATTCATAATGGCACTAAAAAAACAGCGAACTTCGAAATTATTACAAACCAACTAAATACACTTATAGGAAATATTATTTTACATTATATTTTCTCCGACATATTTCTGCTCACATCAAAATATATATACTAAGGTATACTTATTGCCTAATACGTGTACTCAGTTGTTTTGTAATAGTGATACAAAGCACGGAAAACGCAGAATATTAAGATTCAAAATTATAGTCTTCCGAGTTATGGGACCGTGTAGTCTGACTGGTGGGTACCGAGGTTTCGATCAGGACATACTGCCTCCATCTTCCGACTGTCTGTGAAGACAGACCCAGAATGCTCCTCCAGAACATTCATTACCATGTACCAGACTACACGGTGTCTTAACCCAGACCGTACCACTGTCAGCACCTCAAATCCTGTACCAAAGAATATAAAGAACATGTGAAGCGTGCATGGAAATGTCACATTGGGAAAACCGAATTACAGGAAGGCAGTATGTTTTGCTTAAAGACAGTATTTAATAAAACATTCTTTTCCCACCAACTGTGTACACTTTTCTCATATTTTGCCTCTCAAACAAACTGAGGCAACAAGACTGGAACACTTCCTAGTTACAGACATTATTAGTATAAATACACATTTTAGGGTTAGAACCACATACAATGAATTTCAAAGTTCTACTAAAATAATACCACAAAGACAATCACACACTCAGAACAACTTCCAATGTTGAATGTTTTTGAAGTAGAAACAACTCCCTCTTTCCCTTTCACTTTCTTTATTCATCCTATTAATCACAATAGTGACATTGGGTATGTCCATAATATCATATAAATCAATGAAAATAGCTGTACTAAATACATTGTGGTTATAGACAGTTTGAATATAACAATGGATATGCCATATATATGTCAGAACGACTGTAAGATTAAAGGTCAGACCATATGCTATTATGTACACATTTCAAGAAATTCCTGTTCAACTTAAGCTACACTAAGTTACATACAATAATGATAAAATAAGATACTTATACCATGGCTACAGAAGTTTCTTAATTAGTAATTCTAAAAACCATTAAAATTATAATACTCTTGAAGAGAATAAAAGGAATTCTGTAAAAGTATCAGTTTTACTTCTCTTTTGAAGCTTTTTATACGTCCATTATACACAACTGTCACCACATGAAATAAATTAAATACATGTGCCATAACTATGATTATATGAATAAAAAACTTCATTTCTGAGTTCATTCCGCTTGTTAATGCCAGTGCTCTTTCCTCCTCATCTGGTGACCTTTCCAACAGAAACATATAATACACACCACAATAAAATATACTTAAGTAGGCATACAGAAAAATTCTGTGGCAAGAATGGAATCCAGTCATGCTTGTCAAACACGAAGTACAATAATGACACTCACTAGAACAGCAGCTTTTCCCGTTTTTACGATTGGGTCATTTTGGTCATTGTGGTCATTTTGGTCATTTTCGTCTTTTGGTTTAGGTTTAGATTAAGGTAGGTTAGGTTAGGATAGGTTAGGATAGGATAGGATACGTTAGGTTGGGTTGGGAGAGAAAAGAATTGTGGAGGTCATACAGCATATCTGTCTTACCCACTGAGGTCACAATCCCAGCCACCAGTGTTTTATTGCCACATCGGTAGATGGCAGAACACTATTAACATGCGAGATGCATGACTGAAGCACTTGCTTCCTGCAAATTCTAATTCCGTAATTAAAAGGTAAAGCTTTCCTCTAACAAGTCATGAAGACTTAGAGGGCGGGATAAAATGTTGGGCTTCCATCCTTATTTTGACATTCGGCACAACTATGACGGCAGAGTTGTCAGCTACACGCGCCGGCCGAACTTTACCCCCAAGGAAATACATTGGTACTCATTTCTGTTAGTGGTTGACTGGACCCCGGGACTAATGAATGCGGACAGAAGGAATAGGTCACTTGAAAATTTCCAAAGACCCTATCGTCTCGTGGCGCAGTGCCTCAACCAACTACACCGTTCGTCCCCCTGATTCTGTAATTTATCATCACTACGTTGTTATGCCGTTTACTATGCTTGTGAATCTGAAATTGTATGACAGGACGAGTTCTACATGCACGATGCAAGGTACAAAAACACTCATGAGCTTGTCAGACGTGTTACTTGTAAGTGATGTGTAATTATTCGGTTTGTCTGTCTGCTCAACCACTGTCTGACGGTGCAACGTGTCCTGCTGAGCGCGCAGCTCTCTCCCACCTGCACTCTCTGCATAGCGATCGATTACGGCCCCCCGTTCTGCAGTAGTCAGATTCGCGTTAAAATAATTTCTCTGTGTTTCTGCATTATATTGTATACTTGAAACATTACCGAATTAAAACTATTTTAATTGTTTTAATTTAATATTTTTCCTCATATTTACCGCCCTGCCACTTAACTTGTGCCCTAGGCGGTCACCTAGTTTCCCTATATGTATTCCCCCCCCCCCCCGGCGACCTTGACACAAAATCTGACATCCGGAATTAAGTGAAGTCAGTGATAACATTGAACAACCCTAACGAATCGAAATTCCATTCAGCAAGAAATCAACAGCAGACTGAAGTCACGTAATGCTTGTTATCATTCGGTGCAGATCTTGTGTCTTACAGTTTGCTGTACAAAGATACAAACATTAAGATATACAGAACTGTAATTTTGTTGTTGTTTTGTGTGGGTGTGAAACTTGGTCTGTCACACTGAGGGAGGAACATAGGCTGAGGGTGTTCGAGAATATGGTGCTGAGGGGGATATTTGGGTCTAAGAGGGACGGGGTAACGGGGGAGTGGAGAAGGCTACATAACGAGGAACTTAATGATCTGTACTGATCACCAAATATTATTGGGGTGATCAAATCCAGAAGAATGAGGTGGGCGGGGCATGTAGTACGTATGGGTGAGGGGAGAGGTGCATACAGGATTTTGGTGGGGAGACATGAGGGAAGGAGACCACTTGGAAGACCCAGGCGTAGATGGGAGAATAATATTAAAATGGATCTTCAAGAAGTGGGATGGGGGCATGGGCTGGATTGATATGGCTCAGGATAGGGACAGGTGGCGGGCTGTTGTGAGTGCGGTAATGAACCTTTGGGTTCCATAAAACGCAGAGAATTTCTTGACCAGCTGACGACCTGTTAGGTTCTCAAGAAGAACTCTGCTCCATGGAGTTAATGCTGTACAGTGAAATAATCGCTGTTTGTTCTGAGATCCACACAAAACACATAAATACAGTCCGTACCGCGCAGTAAACACACTCCGTCTCAGTTATACAAACCAGTCAGTTAATGCTGTACAGTGAAATAATCGCTGTTTGTTCTGAGATCCACACAAAACACATAAATACAGTTCGTACCGCGCAGTAAACACACTCCGTCTCAGTTATACAAACCAGTCAGTTAATGCTGTACAGTGAAATAATCGCTGTTTGTTCTGAGATCCACACAAAACACATAAATACAGTCCGTACCGCGCAGTAAACACACTCCGTCTCAGTTATACAAACCAGTCAGTTAATGTCGTACAGTGAAATAATCGCTGTTTGTTCTGAGATCCACACAAAACACATAAATACACTGTGTGGGCAGAACGTAGAATTTGTGAGTGTTAAACCTGGCGGTACATATAGTAACCACTAGGCTTTAAAGGGTAAGTTTCGGCTTGTACATTTTTTAACATGTTTGTTCGGTTTACCATGTTCTTCACAAGTTCTACAGAACAGATGAAGAGGTATAAGGTAACACTTCTGCATGGGTGCATGGGGGTTGCGCGCGCGCTCACACACACACACACGGAGTCATTCTCCATTGTTATTTAACCCCACAATTCCCTTCAAATCGTCAGGCTCACTCTTGCTAGACCCACCAGAGTGCGTCGCTGCTGGCACTCGCACTAGCCATGTCTGGCGATGGATCGGACATACCTACCAGCACGACTCCGAATTTCATCGTGCTGGCTGTCTCTCTTTTATCCGTGGTCTAGACTCTGTCCAACGCTGTGACCTGCCTTCACTAACAAGGTGACTTTCTACATCTCTGTCTGTATCTGTTAGCCTGTAGTGTCGTTAGGACAAACCTTTAAGTTTTGTCAATACTGCGACTGATCCAGGCGTGACAACCTAAATACCATAAACTAACTTGTGGGAGAGAAAATTGTGTTTCAAATCAGTCACAGGGAAATTTCAAGAGAATTTCCCGTGGCCACCGTACACACGTCATCCAACGCCGGCACAACATGGCAGCACCGGTCCCACGAAGACTACTCTGGACAAACGTCATACGTGTTTATGTTCAGTTTTACAGTTTCCCACCTCCAAGTGGCCACATTTGGTCCCGAGACTTTTGTGGAGGCTACTGTTCTGATTCTTGATAGGAAAATATACAGTCGACGCGTGTGAAATTGCATGTTAGTTTTATAAAAACGACGTGGTTCGAGTAAATGGCTCTGACGGAGCACCATACCGAATGCTGCATTAATTGTTAAAATTAATTGTTGAACAGACATGTATATAATTTTAATTAATTAATTAATTTAACCACAACGGGACAGGACCCACTAACAGTGTTTAGATTCGAAGTACTAAAATTAATATATTTTCCTGAAAATTATGAAGATAATTCAATAATTCTACGCTGTTTCTGTAACGATGATTGTATCAAAACTGGGGCAGCAGAATTTCTCTCGCATATACTTTTCATTGTTCAATTGAATGGGTACCGAGGGATCCACAGCGGCCGGAGCTTGTAGCGGACCATTAGTGCCATGGTTAATAATGCGTGGAACTGTACCTCCACTTCCCACAAGCCTTCAGGGCGAGCACGCGAACAACTTTACTTTACCCTTCCTGCTATCACATATGCTGTACACACGTAAGTGTTCAAATTACAGAATAATTTCAAAAGGGCGGCGGGACATTGTTTTCGAACACGCCGGAGTTTCGTAAATAGGATTTTCAGTCGAATACAGTCCAATATTAGGCATAAGTATTATTCCTGTTAAAAACATCAACCCCCAAACATGTCTTCTGTTTTGCTACTATTACTGGAAATCATGTCCTAGTAAAGCAATGGCCGAGTGTCATAAAAGGTGCTTTGCTGACAGGCATAACACTACAAATGACATCACATCAATGTTCTGAGTGTCAACATTAAGCCTCGTGTTGACATCACATCGTCAACATTAAGCCTCATGTTGACATCACATCGTCAACATTAAGCCTCGTGTTGACATCACATCGTCAACATTAAGCCTCATGTTGACATCACATCGTCAACATTAAGCCTCGTGTTGACATCACATCGTCAACATTAAGCCTCATGGTGACATCACATCGTCAACATTAAGCCTCATGGTGACATCACATCGTCAACATTAAGCCTCATGTTGACATCACATCGTCAGCATTAAGCCTCATGTTGACATCACATCGTCAGCATTAAGCCTCATGTTGACATCACATCGTCAGCATTAAGCCTCGTGTTGACATCACATCGTCAACATTAAGCCTCGTGTTGACATCACATCGTCAACATTAAGCCTCATGTTGACATCACATCGTCAACATTAAGCCTCATGTTGACATCACATCGTCAGCATTAAGCCTCATGTTGACATCACATCGTCAACATTAAGCCTCATGTTGACATCACATCGTCAGCATTAAGCCTCGTGTTGACATCACATCGTCAGCATTAAGCCTCGTGTTGACATCACATCGTCAACATTAAGCCTCGTGTTGACATCACATCGTCAGCATTAAGCCTCGTGTTGACATCACATCGTCAACATTAAGCCTCGTGTTGACATCACATCGTCAACATTAAGCCTCGTGTTGACATCACATCGTCAGCATTAAGCCTCGTGTTGACATCACATCGTCAACATTAAGCCTCGTGTTGACATACACATCGTCAACATTAAGCCTCATGTTGACATCACATCGTCAGCATTAAGCCTCATGTTGACATCACATCGTCAACATTAAGCCTCATGTTGACATCACATCGTCAGCATTAAGCCTCGTGTTGACATCACATCGTCAGCATTAAGCCTCGTGTTGACATCACATCGTCAACATTAAGCCTCGTGTTGACATCACATCGTCAGAATTAAGCCTCGTGTTGACATCACATCGTCAACATTAAGCCTCGTGTTGACATCACATCGTCAACATTAAGCCTCGTGTTGACATCACATCGTCAGCATTAAGCCTCGTGTTGACATCACATCGTCAACATTAAGCCTCGTGTTGACATCACATCGTCAACATTAAGCCTCATGTTGACATCACATCGTCAGCATTAAGCCTCATGTTGACATCACATCGTCAACATTAAGCCTCATGTTGACATCACATCGTCAGCATTAAGCCTCGTGTTCGCCATAAAACGTACAAGAGGCAACAACACTTGAAGACATTCCAGGTGTAGCACCCTCTGAAACGTCACTGATCACTGCAGTTTCGGGACAGTCAGATTCTTCACTGTCACTAGACTAAGACTCCAGAATTAAATCATGCGTTCCATTCTACAATAGGTGCGCCACTTGTTCTGTCCAAACGTTAAAGTTGTACCAGTGTTTTATCCAGCATTCACCAACACCTCCAAATAACATTGTTATTTACTATGCAAAGAAGAGTTCTTGCATGAACATGTCAATGTCAGTATTGTTATATCTGTCTTACTGCCCTCAGTATTTCTCGCGCCCTTTATCTTAACAGACCGTGTTAGATAGGATGTGACCACCATTTTACGCCACAAAGTAAGGTACGTATATTAAGGTTGTACTAACTTTTTCCGTCGTATATGTTGCTTACGTTACAAAAATGAGTGTTTTTGAGGCTTGGTGCATGCACACAGTACACAGGTCCCTATGCAAGGGAACTATTCTGTACTAGTTTTAAAATATTCCTCAGGCGGACAACTGCATGCTGTTCCAAAATGGGGCCTTCAAGACTGGTCTGCGCGATGTAAAAAACATTGGCCAAATGCTGCACGGAATTGCATGAAATGTTCCGCATGACACGCAAGTAAGATCTTCTAAGATGTGCACCAACTATGTGTGTATGTATCTTCTTTCTGCAGCTCTTTTTATTAATCACATATTTCAGTTTCTTGAAAAGCACAAGACGTTACGTGCACAAAATAATCATAGAAGCACAAAATGTTATGTGCACAAAATAATCACAAAAGCACAAAATGTTATTTGCACAAAATAATCACAAGAGCACAAAATGTTATGTGCACAAAATAATCACAGAAGTACAAAAAGGTTAAGTGCACGAAATAATCACAAAAGCACAAAATGCTATTTGCACAAAATAATCACAGAAGCACAAAATGTTATGTGCACGAAATAATCACAAAAGCACAAAATGTTATTTGCACAAAATAATCACAAGAGCACAAAATGTTATGTGCACGAAATAATCACAAAAGCACAAAATGCTATTTGCACAAAATAATCACAAGAGCACAAAACGTGATTTGCACAAAATAATCACAAAAGCACAAAATGCTCTTTGCACAAGATAGTCACAAAAGCACAAAATGATCTTTGCACAAAATAATCACAAGAGCACAAAACGTGATTTGCACAAAATAATCACAAAAGCACAAAATGATCTTTGCACAAGATAGTCACAAAAGCACAAAATGATCTTTGCACAAAATAATCACAAAAGCACAAAATGATCTTTGCACAAGATAGTCACAAAAGCCCTGCATGTTAATTGCACAAGAAAATCAGAGACACATAAGAATGCTTCTTTGCACAATAATCACAAAAGCAAACCACAATAAACACGCTGTTTGCACAAAAATAATCGTTAAATCACAAAATCCTGTTTTCGCACAAATTCACTGGAATGTACTAATTATCATTTGCACAACAATTCACCACAAAAGTATAAAATGTTTCCACAACACTGGCAACAAAATCGCAATATTTTTTGCATGAGGATCACTACACATATAAATACTGTTCCAAAAACTGTTCACTTCTGTTCACAAACCACCTCTAAATTTGAACAAGACTTCACACACATACGCAAATACATGAAATGCGTTTCGCACTGTAATTCCCACAGATTAATAAAATACACATTTGTACACACATTCGGCTTAAATAATTTATACGAGCCACAAAATACAGGCAGACAGTAATTCCCATACATACCCATAAATAACAAATTGGTATAAATTCCCATACATAGCCATAATATACATTAGAATTACTACATGTTGTGTTTCTTCGCCCAAATTTAAATTTTCTTGGAACCTCAATTATGATACGACACAGAATTTGTCTCAGAATATCGACTACTGATAAATAAATAAATAAAGCACCACACAACACAGAATACAACTGGATGGTCAAACAAATAATGCGTTCACAGAATTCGGATTACTCGTTTTACTGTATTCCATTAAAAAAATGTTCAGTTGGCTACAAGAGAAAGAAGCCAAATACCACCACTTAAACGTGAAGAAGACTCCTGATTTGACGTAAGTTTATGGGATTTGCAACATCAGTTCCCAGAAACAGTTACAGCCTACTTCAAAAAGAACTTTATACTAATAATGTGTGTAAACATTATTCGTAGAAATATTGTGACACCATGTTGAATTGTGCTATTACGTACAGCAATCTGAAGAAATTACTCAATGGACGTAATTAATTCAGTGAGTCTGACAGCAAGAAATATAGCTTACTGACACAGATTGTAAGCAACGCAATGCTAATCATGCACATCACTAACAAACTTTTCGCGTCACTTCTGGATTCGTGACCCTGATAACCTTTTGAGATTCATATAAATATGTATATATATGCGTAGAACAACAATAATAACAGTAATAACACTGATGTAATGTCTTAGCATTGGATGTCACACATTGACACAGTCAACGAGGAGCTGAATGTCCACTGCGACAATCCGTCCTGTTTTCATAATGTATATTGCTGTTCATTCAATCTGTAGTCTGTCTTACGACAGGTCCGTAGCCTCTTCATTCTGCAGTCTGTCTTACGACAGGACCGTAGCCTCTTCATTCTGCAGTCTGTCTTACGACAGGACCGTAGCCTCTTCATTCTGCAGTCTGTCTTACGACAGGACCGTAGCCTCTTCATTCTGCAGTCTGTCTTACGACAGGTCCGTAGCCTCTTCATTCTGCAGTCTGTCTTACGACAGGTCCGTAACCTCTTCATTCTGCAGTCTGACTTACGACAGGTCCGTAGCCTCTTCATTCTGCAGTCTGACTTACGACAGGTCCGTAGCCTCTTCCAAAGCGAGTTCTCCACAGGGTGCGATCTAGTGCTTCCTCTTTCAATTTCCAGTATCTTTTCTTTTCCTTAAGGTAATCCAGTAGCTGCTTACGTCTTCTCCCTCGTCTTCCCGTCATTTCTATCCTTCCCTCTAACGTTCCTTCAACCACATGTTTCAGAAGGCAGTTTCTACGCAAGATGTGACCAATCCAGTTAGCCTTTCTTCTTTTTATTGTATGTACGATATTCCTCTCCTCCTTGACTCTGTGTAATACTTCTTCATTTCTCACACGATCGGTCCAACTGATCTTCTCCATTCTTCTCCAACACCACATTTCAAAACTTTCCAGATACTTCGATCTACTTTCCGAAGTGTCCACGTTTCAGCACCACACAAAGCTATGCTCCAAATGTAGCACTTTACTAGTTTCTTACTTAAATTTAATTCCAGTTTGCTGGTGAAAAGATTTTTCTTCTTGTTGAATGCTGTTTTTGCCATGGCAATTCTGGATTTAATTTCTGCTGTAACTCATGATAAAGTATTGGACCGAAGTTTTCATATTCTTCGTAATACAGAATGTAACACAAAGCGGGATCAGCTCTTGGGTATCACAGACATGCTTAATACTTGATAAATATGTTGTTTATAAAACGTCAGAACTTCTTGGGTACTGTCAACAACATTCACAACGAATTTATCCATTGTCATCAATACTTAAAACAAACACTGCATTTCAGAAGCTACCTGCTTCCGTCCTCAGATGAAGCCACTAATCCTGACGAACAACTGGCCAAAATATAACAGACACACGCGAGGAACAGCAAACCGATAAGTCTAAAAATATAAAACTCCAAATAAGCGAAACCTAAACAATTTAACAAAAAATGACAAAATGTAGAAATTTAAAATAGGTCTGCAACTCATGATAATATATCTAACAAATTAAAGGCGTGCCATGGCTCAGGCGGTTAGTCGCCGGCCTCTCACCACGGGGCCCGGGGTTCGATCCCAGGTCAAGTCCATGTGAGATTTTTGGTGGATAAAGTGGCACTGGGACAGGTTTTTCTCAGAGTTGTCGGTTTTCCCCTGTCGATTTCATTCCACTGGTGCTCCATTAATTGTAAAAATTGGTAAAAAAAACTGCTCATCCTCATCATCTTCATTGGGGTTGCACAAAAAGCCTTAAGGCTGCGGTGCGAGGGCCCTTCATAAAAAAAAATACAAAAACAATCAATGAAAACTAAAATAGTCAAACGTAAAAACAACCAACACCATCTGTTGGTGGAATAATTTCTTGTCTATGAATAGCTGATACTGCACGGCTGATGATTTCTTAAACTTCATCCTCAATGTATTTATTATTTTTATAACCGTTGCCTTCCAGCTCCCCCCCCCCCCCCACAGATAAGAGTCACATGGCAATAGATCACGTGAACGAGCAGGTCACAAAGACGATCACATATTTTGTCTCCAAGAACCTTACGTAAGGCGCCACTGAATGACTGGTTGTAGGCAAGACGGCATCGCCTCACTGGACCGTATTCCATCGCCATGTTACTTAAATTGTATTTTAAAAATGGTGCGAGAATTGGTCCAGACAATGGATCCCATTATTTCTGTCGCACTGACAACACACCATACTCCAACTGTAATGTCATGTAACAGCTCCTGGTGTATTAAAAATAGCCACCTTCTAGTGTACATATACTTCTCCCATCGTAGTTAACCACAGTCCCTCTGGTCAGTTCTCCAATTTAATTTAAAAATAACCACCTTCTAGTGTACATATACTTCTCCCATCGTAGTTAACCACAGTCCCTCTGGTCAGTTCTCCAATTTAATTAAAATAACCACCTTCTAGTGTACATATACTTCTCCCATCGTAGTTAACCACAGTCCCTCTGGTCAGTTCTCCAATTTAATTTAAAAATAACCACCTTCTAGTGTACATATACTTCTCCCATCGTAGTTAACCACATCCTCTGGTCAGTTCCCATTTAATTAAAATAACCCTCTAGTGTACATATACTTCCCATCGTAGTTAACCACAGTCCCCTGGTCAGTTTCCAATTTAATTTAAAAATAACCACCTTCTAGTGTACATATACTTCTCCCATCGTAGTTAACCACAGTCCCTCTGGTCAGTTCTCCAATTTAATTTAAAAATAACCACCTTCTAGTGTACATATACTTCTCCCATCGTAGTTAACCACAGTCCCTCTGGTCAGTTCTCCAATTTAATTTAAAAATAACCACCTTCTAGTGTACATATACTTCTCCCATCGTAGTTAACCACAGTCCCTCTGGTCAGTTCTCCAATTTAATTTAAAAATAACCACCTTCTAGTGTACATATACTCTCCATCGTAGTTAACCACAGTCCCTCTGGTCAGTTCTCCAATTTATTAAAATAACCACCTTCTAGTGTACATAACTTCTCCCATCGTAGTTAACCACAGTCCCTCTGGTCAGTTCTCCAATTTAATTTAAAAATAACCACCTTCTAGTGTACATATATTCTCCCATCGTAGTTAACCACAGTCCCTCTGGTCAGTTCTCCAATTTAATTTAAAAATAACCACCTTCTAGTGTACATATACTTCTCCCATCGTAGTTAACCACAGTCCCTCTGGTCAGTTCTCCAATTTAATTTAAAAATAACCACCTTCTAGTGTACTATACTTCTCCCATCGTAGTTAACCACAGTCCCTCTGGTCATTCTCCAATTTAATTTAAAAATAACCACCTTCTAGTGTACATATACTTCTCCCATCGTAGTTAACCACAGTCCTCTGGTCAGTTCTCCAATTTAATTTAAAAATAACCACCTTCTAGTGTACATATATTTCTCCCATCGTAGTTAACCACAGTCCCTCTGGTCAGTTCTCCAATTTAATTTAAAAATAACCACCTTCTAGTGTACATATACTTCTCCATCGTAGTTAACCACAGTCCCTCTGGTCAGTTCTCCAATTTAATTTAAAAATAACCACCTTCTAGTGTACAATATTCTCCTCGTCACAGTCAGCTAAAAAACTTGTATATACTTCCATCGAGTAACCCAGTCCCTCTGTCAGTTCTCCATTATTTAAAATAACCACCTTCTAGTGTACATATGCCACTCGCCCCAAGGCAACCACACACTTTGGTCAGTTCACACATTTAGTTGTAAATGTATATACACAATTTAAATAAACAATTTTCACACTAATTACAGTTTAATCATGTATCCTGTGTAGCTTATTCATATTATGTATTGAATTCCAAGTTCCATTAATATCAAAAAGAAAATGCAATGAGGGCCAAGTGAAATGTAGTAAAGCTATTAAAATTAATTAATGGTTATTTGATAACGGAATCAATGCACTGTTACGACTTGCATACAATAATATTGCTTATCAGCGAGTTTATTGTGAAGTCTGTCGTTTATATGCGATTGTGTGTGAGAGTTGTTGAATCCGTGCCAATACAGGGCTACAATCTTGGAGCAATTGTTTAAGAATGTGTGAATGTTCTGTACAGTCCTGATTGTCTGAAGACGTACAAATATTTTTGTAAGCTGTAACTTTCAGTATTTTGTTTTGAAGTGGAAATATGAATGTGTAAATTATGAGGTCCTGCAAAAGTACCCGGAATACCATTATGAGGTCCTGCAAAAGTACCCGGAATACCATTATGAGGTCCTGCAAAAGTACCCGGAATACCATTTTGAGGTCCTGCAAAAGTGCCCGGAATACCATTTTGAGGTCCTGCAGAAGTAGCCGGAATACCATTTTGAGGTCCTGCAAAAGTACCCGGAATACCATTTTGAGGTCCTGAAAAAGTACCCGGAATACCATTTTGAGGTCCTGCAGAAGTACCCGGAATACCATTTTGAGGTCCTGCAAAAGTACCCGGAATACCATTTTGAGGTCCTGCAGAAGTACCCGGAATACCATTTTGAGGTCCTGCAGAAGTACCCAGAATACCATTTTGAGGTCCTGCAAAAGTACCCGGAATACCATTTTGAGGTCCTGCAGAAGTAACCGGAATACCATTTTGCGGTCCTGCAGAAGTACCCGGAATACCATTTTGAGGTCCTGCAGAAGTACCCGGAAGACTAATATAAGGTCCTGCAAAAGTACCCGGAATACCATTCACAACGCATCCCATGCTAGCGGCAGTCTTAAAGGCTGTGCATGACTCATGCTGCGTGTTCCGTTGTTTAGCATCAACTACAGGCTTATTCACATAGCTGGACAAAACTTCAGAACAGTATAGTTTCATAATCTGCGCGCAACACAAGTTAGTTGTTCGTGAATAAGAAGTACATACAGAACTAATGGGTTTCTGGACTTTGTCCATCGTCCGGAAATATAAAATAACTAGATAACACGACGTTTCGAAAACTGGATCTGCTTCCGTCTTCAGGTGAAGGGAGAGGGAGACACCTACTCTGTTGGGTCCCTATCTAAGGGACCCAGCAGAGCTGCCCCTTCACCTGAAGATGTAAACGGATCCAGTTTCCGAAACGTCGTGTTATCTAGTTATTTTAGATTTCCGGACGATGGACAAAGTCCAGAGACCCATTAGTTCTCAATGTTACGTACCGTCGTCAGAACATTTTAGAATTTATAAGAAGTACATAGTAATACAGATGATGCTCAATGTCGAAATCTGTTTGACAGATATGGCCAAAGTGTCTTGCCAGCCTCGTGCGGCTCGCGCTGGCTGCGTTCTCTCGGGCAGTGAGTAGTGTTGCTACCGTACGTTTGACTTGATGCTTAAAGACACGGCTCTGCCTAACTTGCCTCCGAAAGAGAGGCACCTGAAGCTTGTGTAACTTGCCACCCGTGCTATATAAGCAATAGATCATATAACATTTGCCATAGGAAATTTAGAAGTCGGTTTCTTGGTGATTTCGTTTCCTCGAAATCAACAGTAAATCAACTGGTGTACAGTAGTGACCATATTACTTGTCACCTGAGCCCCCCCCCCCCCCCAACACTGTACACAGCTGCAGTCGGCACGGCGTGGCTGCTGCTAGACTCACAACGGAACGGCCAGGCAGCGTTATACCTGTTTCAAAAACATTTACTGTGTTGGCAGTACATGCATAACTTCAGTCGCCGTGGACGTTTTTGGTACGGATACAGAACGGTTGGTGGCGCGTGCGCAGTGCTTCACTTCTTACCCTTTGCCTCCTTTCCCCCGCGCCAACCACTAGCAAGTAATCGAGTCACTGGTATGCACATTTCCAACAGGTTCTTTGTTAGAGAAGACGTTAGAGCGAACATAACATTTTCTTTCAGAAGAAGTATTAGATTATACTGGAGCAGGCTTACAAGCATTTGCATAACAATCTATGTTGCGACAGTGCGGGGTTTTAACTGGATTTGGGAAGTAGTAGGGGGTAGTGAGGTCAATCTTTGTCAGCTTACATTACAATGGGGTTACTTAAGCGGCTACTTATATACTCGAAGTAACAGATATTGGTTGGCAGATAATCCCAGGTTAAACTAAATTGGAGAACTGACTGGTGGAACTGTGGTTAAGTAGGTGGGGAGAAGTACGTGCGTGTAGACGAGAAGATGGATATTTTCAACTAAAAGAAGAAGTTAAATGTATAAACCAGAGAAAATGTGGTCAACTAATGTCTTAGTTATACATATGTATTTAAATAACAGAGTGATATACTAAACTAAACGGGAGAACTAAGTTTCAAATAGAGTGATTGTGGTTTAAACAGTCTCTACGTACGAACGCAACACGCGTCTTTCATACAGCAGAACGGCTATTTGCTCGAGATCGTGTCTATCACTGACCGGCCATGCTTCCATTTATTCACTTAATTAAGCCTTATTTAATGTTTGCAATTGATTCCTGGTCTTACCTTCCATTAAACGAATCCTTCTCATACGTTGACTATCATTTCCTGGCTTCAGTGACCGCCTGGGAAGGCGATCGCGTACAGAAGACAGAAAGTTCACTCAAAGGGTCGCAGGTTCGAGTCCTGCACCTGATAGATAACCTCTTGTTTCTACACTGTCCCAGGAGGGACAGAATGTAGGCAACCCATCCGATAGGAATCATGTAATGGTCACACCGCAACTATGTCAAAAAAAAAAGAGGTACATTTCCATGTAGCACAGTCCTTCCTGACGAGCTAACAGGTTCTCAGCTAGTCAAGAAATTCCCCGCGTTTTATGAAACCCGAACGTTCATCACCGCTTTCACAAGAGCCTGCCACCTGTACCTATCCTGAGCCCGACCAATAGAGTCCATGTACCCATCCCAGTTCTTGAAGATCCATTTTAATATCATCCTCCCATCTAAGCCTAGGTCTTCCAAGTGGTCCATTTCCTTCAGGTATCCCCAACAAAACCCTGTATGCACCTCTCCTGCCTCCCATAAGTGCCACATGCCACGCCCATCTCATTCTTCTTAACGATATGTACAGAATACTATCAAAACTAATTACACTATTTTAAGCTGTTTCGTATTTACAAATTACTTACAATTTGTTCTGTTATGTAGGTGGGAAATGTATTGTTATTAGACGGTGTAGCCTGCAACAGTTTCACAAACAGTGACTGTATTGCGCCCTTGTTCAGCATCGCCACGTAAATAATATGCTTAGGCCTTCTTTTGTAAATAAGTAGCTAGATGTACAGACACTTCCATTCCATTTTATTTAACCCTTTAAAGCACAGTGGTTACTATATGTACCACCATGTTTAACATTCACAAATTCTACGTTCTGCCCACACAGTGTATTTATGTGTTTTGTGTGGATCTCAGAACAAACAGCGATTATTTCACTGTACAACATTAACTGACTGGTTTGTATAACTGAGACGGAGTGTGTTTACTGCGCGGTACGGACTGTATTTATGTGTTTTGTGTGGATCTCAGAACAAACAGCGATTATTTCACTGTACAACATTAACTGACTGGTTTGTATAACTGAGACGGAGTGTGTTTACTGCGCGGTACGGACTGTATTTATGTGTTTTGTGTGGATCTCAGAACAAACAGCGATTATTTCACTGTACAGCATTAACTGACTGGTTTGTATAACTGAGACGGAGTGTGTTTACTGCGCGGTACGGACTGTATTTATGTGTTTTGTGTGGATCTCAGAACAAACAGCGATTATTTCACTGTACAGCATTAACTGACTGGTTTGTATAACTGAGACGGAGTGTGTTTACTGCGCGGTACGGACTGTATTTATGTGTTTTGTGTGGATCTCAGAACAAACAGCGATTATTTCACTGTACAGCATTAACTGACTGGTTTTTTAGGCGCGTTCGCAAAATTAGCTTCACCATGTCTGTGGGTCCGTCCGCAAGGAACAACTCGGCTCCCACTGGACGGATTTTCATGAAATTCGGTATTTTTCGAAAATCTGTCCCGAAAGTTCAAGTTTCATTAAAATATGACCATAATAACGGTACTTTACATGAAGACCTATGTACATTTACGATTATATCTCGCTCAATTCTCCTTATAATGAGAAATGTTTCAGACAAAAGTTGTAGAGAAAATCAAAACACACATTTTATGTTCAATAACGTTTTTCCGAAAATCGTGCCGTTTATGAGATAATGTGGACAAATAAAGTAGAGCCAGACAGGCCACAGATGACAATATAATACGGCGCATGCGCTTTGCATGCCGGATAACTAAGGAAAGAATAGTCACACACTGATGATATTTTAATACATATTGCTTTTCCACGGCAACAATGGTTACGCGAACGCGCCCCAATGCTACGTTATACGCACATTGCCTGTCTTCCCCTAATTCAAACTCACCATTGCCGCTGTATCTCCCATGTATACTGTGCCACCAGCATTATGCACCTTTATGAGAGCCGCGCCGTACTTTAACACTATCGAAGCAAGTTCTCCATCGAGACAGGCGCTAGTATCCGTGATTTCAGGCTTCTACCGCGATGCTGATGAGTTCTTCGCTCTCAGGTACACGACATCCCAATAATCTTCCGCCCGAGCCAAGGGAAATACGAGCTCACTTAGTCAACGCGATTGTGTCGCGAATTTCCTCTTCATATCAGCGCTGGAACGTGAGATGAGAGCCCAGTCACGTATATCGGGCCTCGTACAGAGTACGTGGTTAGTGCAGTGGTTCCCAAAGTGGGCGGTACCGCCCCCTGGGGGGCGGTGGGATTACCGAGGTGGGCGCTAATAGGTACGAGAGGTGGAAGGGAGCGCTGTTATTATCACAGGGGGGGCGCTAGTAGACAAGTAGTGCGTTTATTTTTATAATAAAATTGAAATAAAGTAATTTTTGTGTTAAAAATAAAAAATGAACTAAATTTCTTAGTATTTTAATTTATGAATCTTATTCAAGCACATATTTTTTTAATAAACTATTGCTAGATTAATTATTGTTAATCATAAAAAATATAAATTTTAATTTATTAGTTAACACATAAAACATTAAGTTTAACCCTTATAATTTTAGTTAAACGGTTTTTTAAATATAAAATAAAAGTGGAAACAAAAGCGCATTTATGTTTTTTTAAAATAGGTAGGGGGGGCACTGTGGTGTGTATATGGAACTAAGGGGCGGTGGACCGAAAAAGTTTGGGAACCACTTGGTTAGTGCATGCTGTTGAACAAGGAGCGATTACTTGCATGCCCTTTTGCAAAGTACATATGTGTCATGGGGGGGGGGGGGGAAATCGCTAAAAGTTTTGTCAAAAATATCCCGTGTAAAGAATGCCGTGTGAACGAAAAGTATGCAGAGCAGTGGAAAAATATCGAACGACAGTTTCAATACTGGACAAAAACAGAAAATGGATACGTAATGCTTTAACTGGAAAGAAATAGAAACAAACCCCAGAAAACCTTTACTTCGAGTGGCTGTTCAAATTGGGGTGTCAATATCTTCAGGTCAAAGGGCAACAGAACTTATAAGACTAGGCCAGTATGAAATTAGAGCAGTACAATGAACTTCTCTCTTGTCTAACAGAAAGTCGGTAGTGCAGGCATACTTCTAGATCTGACACCCGTGTTTTGGTGGAAAACGTCTTACACCGCGGGTCCGGTATGGAAATTCGATGTTACGATTTTGTGTATACCACAAAAATCTTAATAACTTTAAAACTATAACGCATATCCAAATACGCATACACGGTTTAAAAGAGCAAGGATGAAAGAATGTTACGCGACATTAACCTTGAGCGCGTGACGTCACACGCCGCCATAAGATGGTCGCCAATTTGGAGTGGAAAATTACCGGTTCGCCGCGCGGCAAAATTAATTTAGCTCGGGAACGCGTATGCGTAGGACGTTGTGTGAGGTGTCGTTTAACAGAGCTCGACGAGTACTATGAATAAAACACTAATAGTGACAATAGTGAAAGAACTTGAAAAAATATACAGTGAGAAAGTGTTGAACTTGGACAAATTTTCCCTAAACTTTCAGAAATGTCGAAATATCTTGAAAACAAGAAGGTAAATGCTTATCGTAAACGCTTACAAAGTGAAAGAAGATAAATGAGGAATCCAAAAACGCCCCTAAGACAGCAGCAGAACGAATGCGGAGGATGAGGCAGCGTCGACAAGTTGAGGCGAGCGATCGTCTGAAACAGTTTCTGAACGACAAGTTCAGATTGGTGTTGGCCACGTATCCAACTGACTTCACAACTTTAAAGAATACCACGATAGACTTAACGTGTAGCATGTAAGTCTTACATATCGCACTACTCGTACCATTGTCCTGTCTTCAACAAAATTTTACAAATTAGTCAGCAATGTCAGAAATAAATAAAATAAGAGAAATGCAAGTTCCTTGCGCTCATTCCTTTCTTACCAACCCCTACAAACACCCCGCCCCGACAACACCGCCTGGGTAAGACGTTTTCCGCCAAAAACCTCAGCGGTAGTGACTCCGACATAACCTACCCCGTTTTTTTTCTCGGATGGGAGAAGAATTACAATACATGGGAATGTAAACAGCCAGAATAGCAGATACTGGTGTACCGAAAATTCACACACATTTCATGAAGTTGCTTTTCATGACCTTAAATTCGGAGTCTGGTGTGCGTTAAGTGCGCAAAAAAAAAAACTGGGCCCGTGTTTTCCGAAGAAACAGTAACACGCGGATTGTGGCGTCCTATATCTCCAGACACGATTCCGTTTGATTATTACCCGTGAAAGACACTGAAATACACTTTCTGTGAAAATTCCACATTCATTGCAATAACTGAAAGACAGAATTCGAAAAAAGAACTTGTCAGATTTTCAAGACAGCATTTCGGTCATTTGTCGAAAAAAATATTTTCAGAAGGTGAGAGGCTTGCTTAGAAGCTGGAGGTCGTCAATTCGAGACTCTTCTGTGAAATAAGGTAAGTTTAACTGGAGGGGTAATAATAAGTCTTAAATTCCCGGCGAATGCGGGCTTCGTACGCGGCAAAGTTCCCGCGACAACTGCCCTACTCAGGGACATGGTTAGTGTGATGCTCTGTGTCTGATGCCCAACACAGCGAGACTGGTAAATTTTGTAACTTGACAATTATGCCTAGAACCGCTGTTGTAGCCCTCCCTTACCTATATCACACACTGTACTGTACCACTTAGCTCACTCTTTTTTACTCAAGGTATCACGTTCCTTTGAAACGTTGGTACTTACATACCAAACCACACGAGGTCATATACCAGAAGACCATAATCTTAATTAAAACCTTAAATCTCAAGGTAAAAGCAAGGTACAGCAACCCCATTACAGACCTGGACAGGCCCTTTGGGTTCCAGGAGGTTGAGGCTCACAGATTTATAGACAATCGGTACATGAAGGTGGTAAGGTTGTCAGCCCTACGCACCGGCCGCCTTTACCCCCCAGGAAATATTCCTGGTATTTGTTAGAGGCTGAGTCGACCCAAGGGCCATAGTGCGACCGGAAGGATTATGTCAATTAAAAATTCCAATGACACCATCGGAAATCGAACCCGCGACCTTCCGGCTTGTAGTTCAGTGCCTCAACCAACTGCGCCACCGCGTTTCCCCTTAAATCTCAAGGTATTTGGTAAAATTTCGTGATGAATTATGTTAATAATTTTGAAGAGTCCAAATTTACATCACGGTGAATATGTTGCGTATAGTGCAAATGCTCCCATCATCACCATCATCACCATCATCATCATCATCACCATCATCACCATCATCATCATCATCATCATCACGTTGGCAGTTTTGAACGTATAAACAAATATTTCGTGGGTAAAAAATCTGTTTGAATCAACTCCGCACTTAAATTTCACAATCCTAATAGCTGACATCAAGTAGCCACCATTTCGTATAACGTAACAATTGTCTCAACATGAGACACTTTGTACGACTTAACAGCACAGCGTTCCAGAGCACAGTATTGCTTACACCTCAGAAGTGCAATTTTGAGGTAAGGAACTAAAAAGTGCATAGACTTCGACCACAATACTTTATGATAGTCAGGGGGTTGTGTGCAACACAAGCGCATGTCAGTAAGTCTCGAACCCTGTCCTCATGATGACACAAGCGCATGTCAGTAAGTCTCGAACCCTGTCCTCATGATGACACAAGCGCATGTCAGTAAGTCTCGAACCCTGTCCTCATGATGACACAAGCGCATGTCAGTAAGTCTCGAACCCTGTCCTCATGATGACACAAGCGCATGTCAGTAAGTCTCGAACCCTGTCCTCATGATGACACAAGCGCATGTCAGTAAGTCTCGAACCCTGTCCTCATGATGACACAAGCGCATGTCAGTACTCTCGAACCCTGTCCTCATGACACAAGCGCATGTCAGTACGTCTCGAACCCTGTCCTCATAATGACACAAGCGCATGTCAGTAAGTCTCGAACCCTGTCCTCATAATGACACAAGCGCATGTCAGTAAGTCTCGAACCCTGTCCTCATAATGACACAAGCGCATGTCTGCTTCAATATTTGACACATCTGTTTAAATGGCTGCAGATGGGCCAATAAGGACACGCGTTTCCGATCCAAGGACGTTGGGAAATTAGTTACAGTCCAATATAAACTATTTTCTGCGAGATATAACCAGGTTGCAGCGTAATGGTTACAGTTTTGCTGTGTTGGCAATGCTTCTGTTTATTAATTTTATTAATTAATTTATTTATTTATTTATTCGATTACTGAATGAAATTATTCAACTGCAAAAGCATGTGTCAAGTACAGTAATACTTCTTAACAATGTGACGCAGTATTAAAGAAAGATGAAGAATGTGATGTATGAAGTTCAAGGCTTTGCAACTTGGAAATTCATTCTTTAATCTCTATCGGCCAAACGGGCCGCCCATATCCCCGTTAAATGTAACTCTTCGGGGCCGAAAGAGACAATGCTCTCCCGCCCAGGTGCAGGCATTGGCATTTAAAGCGAAAATAACTCCGGCTATCAGACGCTACATTGGGATTTAAATTCCGGACGATAAAGGTTTAATACGGTGAGACTGAGTACTTTATTGCTGCTAGCATCCAGGCCTGGATAATACATGAATGAGATATAGAACACTGGTGGAACGACGATTGGCAGAGGAGAACCGAAGTGGAGTCTGATCGAAATCGTATGGTACCTGTGTGCGCGGAAGGCTTGCTTACAGCCTGGTTTAAGAGAGCATTTGGCTCACAGCCCCGGCGTATGGAGGGAGCAAATATGCCTGCAGGACAGCCGACTCTGTTTCTAAAAAAATGGGTCTGTGTTCTTATCTCAGCTCAACATTTGTACTCTATTTAATTAATTTTTTTACACGTGTTTCCATACACTGTGCTGCTATTTCTTGTCCTTGAACACGGATAAATGTACAGCTTCCTACCTCAGACAGTGCCACAGTACAGCACTACACCTATGATTATACGAATAATAATACATATGTTCAGTCAGCAGCGGGCAACACTCAGCGATATGCGTTCTATAAATGATTGTAACCAACTAACCTGACACACCTCCAGTATCTCAAGTGGATGAGTCCAAGTAGAGTGACTTAAATAAGTTCTTTGCGCAGTGCCATAACATTGCGATCGGACTCTTACTCGGAGACAGACCTGCCCCCATGCGTGGCGCGGGAGATTTTGTAGCGCGAAAAAAATGTATAGAATTAACAAGTGCAAAATAAGGTATTATTATTATTATTATTATTATTATTACTATTTTGCAATCTGCTCTGTATCGATGTTTCAAAGACAGATAACCTGATAGTAAAGTAAGCGATTATCAAACTGTGTCAATGAGAGGAACGTATTAGACGTTAGCGGAATGTACTGATACACATGACGTGTGTGTGTGTGTGTGCGTGCGTGATTCACCAGAATATGGAACTCACAACTGTAGAAACAAAGACAAGAGAAACGGAAGCACAGATGATGAATAAAGTGTTTACAGCACCTGTGTTCGTTTGAACATTTATGGTGAACACCGTATCCTGCGAGAAATGGGTTTCGGTGCATAAAACTGCTCTTGGAACAACTGAAAGTGCAGTGCCGAGTTTGTAAACTTCTTAGTCGCAAATTACCTGCAAAATTCATTCGTAGCCGCAGAACCGGAAGCCTGTAAAATTCAAACAAAAGAAACATTACAACCAGACATGTGTTTAGTTCAGAGACGGGAGACTACTGGCACCGGTGCCAAACTTGGCACCGACACAGACTTCGGCTGCCACTTCCATACAAATCTACATGTAAATTCAGCTTTTCCCTCTGCATTTCATAGAACATAAATCGAGCTTAAACACTGATAAGTCATTCCAATAAAGAGAATCACCGAAACAAAACTGCTAACACCAACGCACCTATTGCGTTGACTGCTATTATAAGAACAAGGTTAATGGAGCGCAAAGAATATCGTATTGAAATTAAGGTAAAGGTTTTCCCTGTCCAAGCCACGAAGACATATACGAGGAAAAGGGATATAGCTCCACCCATTCTTAACCTCAGTACTAGATGGAGTTGAGTGGCCAGTCTCACGCCCCGACCGATTTAACCCCGGGAAAGAAACCCGGTACCCATTGAATAGGAGGCTGTGTGGGCCCCAGAGCCGGTCTGGACGTTTGCAGAGAAAAAAAATATTTTGCCCTTACCGGGATTTTTTTTTTTTTTTTTTTTTTTTTAATTAAAATGGCGTTTATTCATGTTACATTTGTACACTTTGTTTTACATTTTTGGTATACACATTGTTAACTTTTGTCTTCTGATTCATTATTATCTTTACTTCTGTTAGTCAAATCTATTTCTTACCTTTTCCTGCTTTTAGTTGACTGTTTTGTCTAGGTGTTTTATCCGTTTCTGACCAATGTCCTTAGTAGTCCAGTATTTGTAAGTAGTTCCCGCAGTGTTGTTTATGGTGTCGCTGGTTGTGTACCTTCCATCTCGTTCTCTTCATGTAGTCCATGTAGTCCATCAGTGTCGGTGTCGTCATATTTGCTGTGACGTACCACATCATGTGTCCCAGTATCCATGTTGTTACGTTATGCCTTTGTCTCGGCCATAATGTGTAGTCGGGGAATGTTACCCATTTTTCCTGCACTTCTTTTGGATTCGTTCGTAAATACCAGGCTATTCGGTTTTGTGTCCAGTTCCATATTTTCTTCGTCTCTTTGCATCCTGTTAGGCGGTGGATCAGTGTGTCTCTTTCCTGACATATTTTGCATCTTTCGTCTGGGTGAAGGTTGATCGTGTGGAGCCTTTCATTTGTTGGTATAATGTCGTGTACCACCGTAAACCATGCTGCGCGTACTTTGTGCGGGAGGAATGGCATGTGTATGTTCTTCCAAACCATTTGCCACTTGATGTTGGGGTATTTTCGTGTGATTCGCATCTCCCTCGGTGGGTTGGCTGCTTTATCTTTCTGTCTGTTCGTCTCATAGATGCGTCTTTTATAGCTTTTGGTAGTTTCGGTGTTCCGTTTTTCCCCTATGTATGCCCATTCGTGTATGTAATGTGTAAGATATTCTAGTTCTTTCGGGAGGTATGCCATGTTGGGTGGGTTTTTCCATTGTATTGTCGCGTATAGCGTCCGTAGCCACTGCGCTGTCGGGAGTTCTTGTATGTGTCTTTGCTGTTCCATGCGCATAAAGTACAGGGTAGCGCATTTTGCTCTTACGTCTACCATGTTTATTCCTCCTTCTGATGTTCGGTTGTACAGTGTCGACACCGGCACTCGGAATATCCAACCTTTCCACAATTGTCCTAGTATTATAGTCGTGATGTGTTGAGCTTGTCTGGCGGTTAGTGGTAGCAGTTGTGCTATGTACCAAATTTTTGACAATAAGTAGGTGTTACTTATCTTCATTCGTTGTATTATGTCCAATTTCCGCGTGTATATATCTTTTATACTGCCGTGGAGTTTCTGTATTACGTCGTTCCATGTCCTTTCAATTGTTTGTTCCATCGTGTTGTGGAACTCGATCCCTAGTATTTTGGTCTTGTTTGCGTATGTTAGTTGTCCTACTGGTTTGTTTTGATCCCAATGTCCTATTGGTATGCATTTTGTCTTTTCCCAATGTATCTTAGCTCCAGTGGCTGTTTCATACGTTGTTATTATCTTTTGGAGTTGCGTGATTTCATTGTGGTCTTGTAGAATGACTGTCACGTCATCGGCGTAGGCTATGCTTGTCACCTTATGGTTATGTTTTCCGATTCGTATTCCTTGTAGTTGTTGGTCTATTGATATGAGAAAAGGGTTTAGTGCCAAAGCATACAGGATTGTGCTGAGTGGACAACCTTGTCGCACTGAGCATTGGATGTTGATGTTTTTAGTTAAGTGTCCGTTGATCGCCAGTTTTGATTGTGCTGTTGCATAGAGTGAGTGAATTGCGCGCCTTATGCCTGTGCTGTAGCCGTATCGTTCTAGTAGGTTTGTCAAGTACTCGTGTGATATATTATCAAATGCTCCTTGGAAGTCTAGTGTTATGAGGCATATTCCGTTTCTCCGTCTCGCGCCTATGGCCGTTATGTCTCTTAAACCCGCAGCCGCGTCTACGATGCTTCGTCCTGGTATACCGCTGTGCTGTGTTTTGTGTATGACCTTGTGTAGTGTCTGTTGCATGCGATGTGCTATTATGCGCGTGTATATCTTGTAGTCCGCGTTAAGGAGTGTTAGTGGTCTGTAATCCCGGACGTATTTTGGTGTTGTATTCTTCGGTATGCATACTATTATTCCTTGTGTCATTTGTGGAGTCATTTGTCCGTTGTGGAACATCTCGTTATACATTTCTAGTAGCTCAGTTTGCATGATGTCCTTGCCCCATCGATATAGCTCTGCTGTTAAGCCATCTTCCCCTGGTGCCTTTCGTACTGCGCTCCGTGTTATGGCTGTTTCGAGTTCTTGCTTTGTGATCGTCGCGTCTAATGTGCTATGCATATCTCTGTCTACTGTGTTTGTTATAGTGTCGTATAACATTTCCGCATTCTCTTTGTCTATTTGTATCTGTTCAAATTTCGTTTGTAGTTCGCGTCGAAAACTTTCCTGGATCTCGTGCCTCGTTTCAATCCGTCGTCCTTGTTGGTCTACTATTGCCGTGATTAATTTTTTCTTTCTTCTTGTGTGGACTTTGATTATGTGATATAATGCTGGTTGTTCATCTTGTAGTATGTCTGTCTCACTTAAGTTTGCCTTTAATGTTTCCATTTGTTTTCCGTGTAATCGAATAATCTTTGCCTTGAAGTATTTTATTTTTTCGTAGACTGTTGGGTCCTTCGGTGGTTTTCGGAATAGTTCGTTGATGCATGCGTGATAAAATTCTTCGTTGTTCCTTTGCTCTTGTGCGCGTTGTTTGCCTTCTCGTCTGAAGAACCATTGTATTTCACGTTTTGTGTATTTTTCCCACCATTGTTGTGTGTTTTGGTATTTAGTCTTTTTTGTTTTCCAGCTTTTCCATTTCTTTTGAAATTCTTCCTTTATGTCGTCTCCTTTTAGCAGTGTGTTGTTTAATTTCCAATATCCTCTTCCCCAATTTGTTGTTGTTTGTCCATGTTTTATCTTGAGGACAATCGTGTTATGGTCTGTAAACGCCGCTGTTTTTAGTTCGGTACTAATTTTCTTTTTGCTCAGTTCGGGGGACATGTAAATTCTGTCAATTCGTGACGCGCTCCGTGTTGCGTAATGTGTGTATCCTACGCGTTGTGTTTCGGTGTTCCATGCGTCCACTAACCCGCATCGTCTGATAAGAGTCTCCAGTGCGTTACTGTATGTAGGTGTTCCCGTGCAATCTCGTTTGTGGAGTATGCAGTTGAAATCTCCGCCTATGATGTAGTTGTTTGGCATGTGTCGTAGTAGGTATGGCACTTCCGTCTTATAAAACTCTTCTCTTTCGGCTCTTTTGCTAGTACCTGATGGTGCGTATATGTTTATAATGTATAGTCCTTGCCAGTATCCTGATATCCCTCGCCCTGATGGTAGTCTTTCTATTTTCTCTAGTTCGATGTTATTCTTTGTTATGATGCCTGTTCCTCTTCTATCTGTTCCGATGTTGAGGTATATGTTTCTATTTGTTATTGCTGCGAAGTTTTCATGTGTTACTTCCTGTATTAACAGTATGTCTAGGTCTTGTTTTATGCAGTATTCGTTTAGCATTGTCATTCGCGTCCCTTCCTTAATCCCGTTTATGTTTAGCGTTGCAATGCTGTAAGTGTATTCTGTCATTGTTTTGTCTGCTATGTTTATTGATGTTGTTCTGTCTCACCACTTTTCCTGCTTCTGGTGTTTCTGTTGCTGTTGTTCTCCTCCTTCTTCGTCATTTCGGTCCGTGGTTTCTTCAGTCTGTTCATGACGGTCTTAGTTGTGGTGTTCTCCGTTCTTGTTGTCTTTGTGAGGGTGGGAAATTCCTCTCTTTTTTCCGGTATCGCCCTTGCTTGGGTAGTAGCTTCGTCCCGTTTGACTTTAACGCCTTCTATTCGTATACTATGTGTGTTTTCTTCTTGTCCCTCTTCTGAAGATGTTGTTAAATTTGTGTCTTCCGTTGTTGTGTCTTTGGGCAGTGTACGTTCTCTTCGTAATTTCCCTCTTCTCTGTGATGCGTTGTCTTTTTCTTCTGCCTGTTGGTTCAGTTCGTGTAGTTGGTTATCTGCCTCCTCTTCCATTTTGTTTTCGTTTCGTATTGTGTCTGTGTTCGGTACTTGTGCTATGTTTGTTGTGTTGTCTTCTACTTCCATCGCTTCATTTGTGGGTTGCTTTGCACTTTGTTGTTGGGCCTGATCTCTTGTTGTTGTGTGCAAGTCCGTTTTCTCTTTGTGATGTTTCAGGTCTGTTGTTGTTTCCTCCGTCGTCTCTTTGTCACTTTTTGTCTTCTCTGCCCACGTCAGTCGATTTTGTACTGTTTTTATTCCTTGTTGTTTCTCTCTCTTCGGGCATTGTGTTACTACGTGTCCTGGTTCGTTACATACATAGCATGTTTTTACCTGTCCTTCATAATCTATCAAGGCTCTATGCCCTTTTATCGTTAGATGAGAAGGAATGTGTTTTTTTAAGTCGACCGTTGCGTTGATAATGCCATTGTTTACTTTGTATCGGTACGCCCCAGTCCACTTTTCGTCTTGTAGGTCGATTACATGTCCGTATTGTCCTATGGTGTCTTTGATGACCGTCTTGGCTATCTCTGGTGGCAGGTTTGCTATGCGTATTCTGCGCCTGCCTATGCCTGCCATGTTTATTTGTACGTTAGATATTATTCCTTCCGTATGTTCATATGTTACACATCCATTTGTGTTGTCAATAATGGTCTCTAATATGGTCGTGTCTCTTACCTTAATGAAAACTTGTCGTCGAATGCCATCTATTTGTACCATTCTGACGTCTTGTTCGTGGAGTTGCAGTTTGTTGTGTATCCACTCGTGAATGTCCAGTGCTGACACTCGCGGACTTTCCTTGGTGAAAGTACAGACCATGGTGTCTTTCCTTTCTTCCATGTTGCTCGTTTGAGACTTGTTGTCACGTATACTGTACTATTACTCTTACTCTTTCGTCTACTCACTAACACAGCTTATGCAAACGTTCGACCACCGCTCGCTTCCGTGTCTCGCTGCAGACTGTTTCGAACCCCGGACCGTCCAGCCCGTAGTCTAGTCGTATTGGAATAAGAGTCTTATTCAAAATGGCTGGAAATAACAACCAGTATTTATATTAAGTGTAATGAAATAAAAAGCATTGCTTCTGTATTATTTTCGTACGTACAATAAACAGGAAAGACCTGTCCGAAAACAGTAAATTGTAGTACAAAATTTTACATCTACATTGTTGTAAACATTTACAAGACGCAACGTTTCTTTTTCCATTGAGTCAGTATTGTTAAACAAACAAACCAAATTAAATAATCTCAAGGTCATGTATGCAGATCAAATAAAACAAACCTCATTATCAGAAACATTATTGGTGGAGCGGTGTGTTGGTGAGTGTGTTGGTGAGTGTGTTGGTGAGTGTGTTGGTGAGTGTGTTGGTGAGTGTGTTGGTGAGTGTGTTGGTGAGTGTGTGGAAAGAAGATGTATTGTGTCATGTTTTGTTTTGATGTGATCAAAATGTAACTGAATTCTGCAGCACTGCACACATGTCTAGTGTTTAAAATACTAACCCTTGTATTGTTTATTTGCAAAACGACATTATCGAAAAGCAATCTTCACTTGAATGGGAACACTAAAACAGAATTTCACTAATGGTTGACAGTGTATTTATGTGTTTTGTGTGGATCTCAGAACAAACAGCGATTATTTCACTGTACAACATTAACTGACTGGTTTGTATAACTGAGACGGAGTGTGTTTACTGCGCGGTACGGACTGTATTTATGTGTTTTGTGTGGATCTCAGAACAAACAGCGATTATTTCACTCTACAACATTAACTGACTGGTTTGTATAACTGAGACGGAGTGTGTTTACTGCGCGGTACGGACTGTATTTATGTGTTTTGTGTGGATCTCAGAACAAACAGCGATTATTTCACTGTACAACATTAACTGACTGGTTTGTATAACTGAGACGGAGTGTGTTTACTGCGCGGTACGGACTGTATTTATGTGTTTTGTGTGGATCTCAGAACAAACAGCGATTATTTCACTGTACAACATTAACTGACTGGTTTGTATAACTGAGACGGAGTGTGTTTACTGCGCGGTACGGACTGTATTTATGTGTTTTTGTGTGATCTCAGAACAAACAGCGATTATTTCACTCTACAACATTAACTGACTGGTTTGTATAACTGAGACGGAGTGTGTTTACTGCGCGGTACGGACTGTATTTATGTGTTTTGTGTGGATCTCAGAACAAACAGCGATTATTTCACTGTACAGCATTAACTGACTGGTTTGTATAACTGAGACGGAGTGTGTTTACTGCGCGGTACGGACTGTATTTATGTGTTTTGTGTGGATCTCAGAACAAACAGCGATTATTTCACTGTACAACATTAACTGACTGGTTTGTATAACTGAGACGGAGTGTGTTTACTGCGCGGTACGGACTGTATTTATGTGTTTTGTGTGGATCTCAGAACAAACAGCGATTATTTCACTGTACAACATTAACTGACTGGTTTGTATAACAGACGGAGTGTGTTTACTGCGCGGTACGGACTGTATTTATGTGTTTTGTGTGGATCTCAGAACAAACAGCGATTATTTCACTGTACAGCATTAACTGACTGGTTTGTATAACTGAGATGGAGTGTGTTTACTGCGCGGTACAAACTGTATATTTAAAGCCCAGTGGTTACTATATGTACCACCAGTTTAACATTCACAAATTCTACGTTCTGCCTACACAGTGTATTTATGTGTTTTGTGTGGATCTCAGAACAAACAGCGATTATTTCACTGTACAACATTAACTGACTGGTTTGTATAACTGAGACGGAGTGTGTTTACTGTGCGGTACGGACTGTATCTTTAACGCCCAGTGGTATGTACCACCAGTTTAACATTCACAAATTCCACGTTCTGCCCACACAGTGTATTTATGTGTTTTGTGTGGATCTCAGAACAAACAGCGATTATTTCACTGTACAACATTAACTGACTGGTTTGTGTAACTGAGACGGAGTGTGTTTACTGCGCGGTACGGACTGTATCTTTAACGCCCAGTGGTTACTATATGTACCACCAGTTTAACATTCACAAATTCTACGTTCTGCCCACACAGTGTATTTATGTGTTTTGTGTGGATCTCAGAACAAACAGCGATTATTTCACTGTACTGCATTAACTGACTGGTTTGTGTAACTGAGACGGAGTGTGTTTACTGCGCGGTACGGACTGGGTCTTTAAAGCCCAGTGGTTACTATACGTACCACCATGTTTAACATTCACAAATTCTACGTTCTGCCCACACAGTGTATTTATGTGTTTTGTGTGGATCTCAGAACAAACAGCGATTATTTCCCTATACAGCATTAACTGACTGGTTTGTATAACTGAGACGGAGTGTGTTTACTGCGCGGTACGGACTGTATTTATGTGTTTTGTGTGGATCTCAGAACAAACAGCGATTATTTCACTGTACAACATTAACTGACTGGTTTGTATAACTGAGACGGAGTGTGTTTACTGCGCGGTACGGACTGTATTTATGTGTTTTGTGTGGATCTCAGAACAAACAGCGATTATTTCACTGTACAACATTAACTGACTGGTTTGTATAACTGAGACGGAGTGTGTTTACTGCGCGGTACGGACTGTATTTAGTGTTTTGTGTGGATCTCAGAACAAACAGCGATTATTTCACTGTACAACATTAACTGACTGGTTTGTATAACTGAGACGGAGTGTGTTTACTGCGCGGTACGGACTGTATTTATGTGTTTTGTGTGGATCTCAGAACAAACAGCGATTATTTCACTGTACAACATTAACTGACTGGTTTGTATAACTGAGACGGAGTGTGTTTACTGCGCGGTACGGACTGTATTTATGTGTTTTGTGTGGATCTCAGAACAAACAGCGATTATTTCACTGTACAACATTAACTGACTGGTTTGTATAACTGAGACGGAGTGTGTTTACTGCGCGGTACGGACTGTATTTATGTGTTTTGTGTGGATCTCAGAACAAACAGCGATTATTTCACTGTACAACATTAACTGACTGGTTTGTATAACTGAGACGGAGTGTGTTTACTGCGCGGTACGGACTGTATTTATGTGTTTTGTGTGGATCTCAGAACAAACAGCGATTATTTCACTGTACAACATTAACTGACTGGTTTGTATAACTGAGACGGAGTGTGTTTACTGCGCGGTACGGACTGTATTTATGTGTTTTGTGTGGATCTCAGAACAAACAGCGATTATTTCACTGTACAACATTAACTGACTGGTTTGTATAACTGAGACGGAGTGTGTTTACTGCGCGGTACGGACTGTATTTATGTGTTTTGTGTGGATCTCAGAACAAACAGCGATTATTTCACTGTACAACATTAACTGACTGGTTTGTATAACTGAGACGGAGTGTGTTTACTGCGCGGTACGGACTGTATTTATGTGTTTTGTGTGGATCTCAGAACAAACAGCGATTATTTCACTGTACAACATTAACTGACTGGTTTGTATAACTGAGACGGAGTGTGTTTACTGCGCGGTACGGACTGTATTTATGTGTTTTGTGTGGATCTCAGAACAAACAGCGATTATTTCACTGTACAACATTAACTGACTGGTTTGTATAACTGAGACGGAGTGTGTTTACTGCGCGGTACGGACTGTATTTATGTGTTTTGTGTGGATCTCAGAACAAACAGCGATTATTTCACTGTACAACATTAACTGACTGGTTTGTATAACTGAGACGGAGTGTGTTTACTGCGCGGTACGGACTGTATTTATGTGTTTTGTGTGGATCTCAGAACAAACAGCGATTATTTCACTCTACAACATTAACTGACTGGTTTGTATAACTGAGACGGAGTGTGTTTACTGCGCGGTACGGACTGTATTTATGTGTTTTGTGTGGATCTCAGAACAAACAGCGATTATTTCACTGTACAACATTAACTGACTGGTTTGTATAACTGAGACGGAGTGTGTTTACTGCGCGGTACGGACTGTATTTATGTGTTTTGTGTGGATCTCAGAACAAACAGCGATTATTTCACTGTACAACATTAACTGACTGGTTTGTATAACTGAGACGGAGTGTGTTTACTGCGCGGTACGGACTGTATTTATGTGTTTTGTGTGGATCTCAGAACAAACAGCGATTATTTCACTCTACAACATTAACTGACTGGTTTGTATAACTGAGACGGAGTGTGTTTACTGCGCGGTACGGACTGTATTTATGTGTTTTGTGTGGATCTCAGAACAAACAGCGATTATTTCACTGTACAGCATTAACTGACTTGTTTGTATAACTGAGACGGAGTGTGTTTACTGCGCGGTACGGACTGTATTTATGTGTTTTGTGTGGATCTCAGAACAAACAGCGATTATTTCACTGTACAACATTAACTGCCTGGTTTTCATAACAGAGACGGTGTGTTTACTGCGCGGTACGAACCATACCTTTACATACAGCTCAGGTTAATTTCAGTCTGTACCGTGTTAAAGAAACTGTATTGGCTTGTACAGAACAGTTGAAGCAGTTGCCACATAGTAGAAATATTGTCAAGGATACAAACATCTGTCTGGCCAGTGATATCTCAAATAATCTTCAGGAAGATTTAGACACGTCAGTGTTTTTCCATTTGCTTGGATGAGATAACCGATGTTCCATCTGAGGCAAGAATTGTGGTTACATCGAGATACCCTCCAGGAGACAGAACGATGGAACTAGTGAAGACTTGCGCTGTTTCAGTCAAACAAGGTCAAAGATATCTGTAACGAAGTTCTTGAAATGATGTCAGGATTTGATACTGACAGAAGTGAAGTGTGTGACAACGGACGGTGGGCCAAGTATGGGCGGATCAAATGCAGGGAGTTTTGCTTTATTTGCGAAGGTTGACATCGAATTATATCCCAATAGTGCAGCCCACAACATCAGGCACTGTGCGCAAAACACAGAAAGACAACAATGGAGCAACAGATAGAAACACCAACAACAAGACAGGCAATGTACGTATAACGTAGCACTAAGGCGCGTTCGCGTAACCATTGTTGCAGTGGAAAAGCGGTATTACATATTCTGAGTGTGTGTCTGTAGCCTCAGTTATCCAGCATACAAAGCGCATGCGCCGTATTATATTGTCATCTGTGGCCTGTCTGGCTGTACCATATTTTTACACATTATCACATAAACAGCACGATTTTCGGGAAAAAGTTATTGAACATAAAATGTGTGTTTTGATTTTCTCTACAAAATTTGTCTAAAATATTTATGATTCTAAGAATAAATCAGGGTGATATTATCATAAATGTGCATAGGTCTTCATGTAAAGTACCTGTTATTCTTGTCAGATTTTAATAAAACTTTCGACATATTCAACAAATAATCAAATACCAAATTTCATGAAAATCCGTCCAGTGGGAGCCGAGTTTTTCCATGCGGACGGACAGACAGACAGGCATGACGAAGATAATAGTCGTTTTTCGCAATTTTGCGAACGCGCCTAAAAATGGTCCATTTTATTGTTTCTCGACAGTTCAAGATACTTCTGCATGAACTGAGCTCGCAGTATATACGATTATTAATGCACAACAAAGTCACGTGGCTTAGCACAGTTCAGGAGTGTCGCAGTGCTGTAGACTGATTGTCTGACTTACAGACATTTTACGGAAATCATGAAGCAAAACTATCCCTAACCATACAACCAGAAGTGGTGAACAGACTTGATGTACTTTGCTGATTCCATTTCCCACAATAAGAAGTTCAGCACAAAGATTCAGTTTCGTGTAATGACTGTGAAGAATATACAAGAGGATAAACGCACTTGAAAGAAAACAGCGTTTTAGGTGCGTTCGCAAAATTACGAAAAGCGACTATTAGCTTCGTAATGTCCGTCCGCCCGCATGGAACAACTCGGCTCCCACTGGACGGATTTTCATGAAATTTGATATTTGAAGATTTTTCGAATGTCTCGAGAAAACTCAAGTTTCATTAAAATCTGACAACAATAACGGTACTTTACATGAAGACCTATGTACGTTTATGATAATATCTCGCTGAATTCTTCTTAGAATGAGAAATGTTTCAGACAAAAGTTGTACAGAAAATCAAAACACACATTTTATGTTCAATAACTTTTTTCCGAAAATCGTGCCGTTTATGAGATAATGTGGAAAAATATGGTACAGCCAGACAGGCCACAGATGACAATATAATACGGTGCATGCGCTTTGTATGCTGGATAATTAAGGCTACAGACACACAGTCATATTATTTAATACGTATTGCTTTTACACGGCAACAATAGTTACGCGAACGCGCCTCAACGTTACGTTACATGTACATGGCTTGTCTTGTTTAAACAACATCCAAATTCACTCACACTTAAATAGTGAATTTTACAAAGGATGATTATTGAATTAAATGGAGCAGTGTCACAGTTTCCAAACACGTGTAAGATTAATTTATCAATAGCACAATTTCGTGGGAGATTTAATCAGCTTTAAAATCTAGACCAAACATTCAGGTGTATGATAAAACTTGACAAAATTGGTTGTGAAATTGAAGACTTGTTTTGATTGGCTTAGAATGACTTGGATAAACGGATGGCTGAAATTAATGAAAATTCCCTTTGGACTCCAAAATGTATGGAGTTTAGAAAATAATCACAATACTGGAGCATGGTCCAAAAATATAATATGGCTGAAGTGCTGAACCCCTAATTTGAAATGTGTGCAAGGCATCACCAAATTGTTTTCAGACAACGACATGAGTTTCGTTAAAAATTTTTTCAATTAATTAGGCTCCATCTTCAAGGGTTGGCGGTTCATTCTTACAGGACCTACCAACCACTGAAGATGAAGAGACATGTTGAACTGCCCACTGCAGCGCGTAACATCCTAGAAGACCCGAATCCTCAACGTCAACGCTGTCGAAACATAAAACCTCGCAACGAGTTTCCTGATATTTGTTCCCTGATATATACCGTGAAGAAGGAAGTAAAAAATCAAGATCGAAACTTCCGTCACAAACGTCTATACTTCGATACTAAATAACTTACATTAGATACTGGTGTAAAGTGCGTGTTAAGAGCTTTAATAAGAGCTGACCTTGAGCTCTGAACCTTCCACCATTCAGCAGATACTGCTGTAGAAAAAGTGGCATGCGGAAATATGTTGACCAAAGTATGAAATCTGGGATCTGATATCTAGCAAATTAGTCAACTTAATGTGATTTTATTTACTTGGATCGTAGAGCATGTTGACATGAATCTGAACGCGTGTAACACCGGGTTTGAGCAGAGCTCTGATTTGCTTATCTGACACCACTATATCCATCTAGTAATTCTTCCACACACATCTGTTTCCACATTGCTACACTACTAACACAGTCATTTCATTTTCATCACATTGCTACACTACTAACACAGTCATTTCCTTTTCATCACATTGCTACACTACTAACACAGTCATTTCCTTTCATCACAGTTGCTACACTACTAACACAGTCATTTCCTTTTCATCACAGTTGCTACACTACTAACACAGTCATTTCCTTTTCATCACAGTTGCTACACTACTAACACAGTCATTTCCTTTTCATCACAATTGCTACACTACTAACACAGTAATTTCCTTTTCATCACAGTTGCTACACTACTAACACAGTCATTTCCTTTTCATCACATTGCTACACTACTAACACAGTCATTTCCTTTTCATCACATTGCTACACTACTAACACAGTCATTTCCTTTTCATCACATTGCTACACTACTAACACAGTCATTTCCTTTTCAACACAGTTGCTACACTACTAACACAGTCATTTCCTTTTCATATCATTGCTACACTACTAACACAGTCATTTCCTTTTCATCACATTGCTACACTACTAACACAGTCATTTTCTTTTCATCACATTGCTACACTACTAACACAGTCATTTCATTTTCATCACATTGCTACACTACTAACACAGTCAGTTCCTTTTCATCACATTGCTACACTACTAACACAGTCAGTTCCTTTTCATCACATTGCTACACTACTAACACAGTCATTTCCTTTTCATCACATTGCTACACTACTAACACAGTCATTTCCTTTTCATCACATTGCTACACTACTAACACAGTCATTTCCTTTTCATCACATTGCTACACTACTAACACAGTCATTTCCTTTTCATCACATTGCTACACTACTAACACAGTCATTTCCTTTTCATCACATTGCTACACTACTAACACAGTCATTTCCTTTTCATCACATTGCTACACTACTAACACAGTCATTTCCTTTTCATCACAGTTGCTACACTACTAACACAGTCATTTCCTTTTCATCACATTGCTACACTACTAACACAGTCATTTCCTTTTCATCACATTGCTACACTACTAACACAGTCATTTCCTTTTCATCACATTGCTACACTACTAACACAGTCATTTCCTTTTCATCACATTGCTACACTACTAACACAGTCATTTCCTTTTCATCACATTGCTACACTACTAACACAGTCATTTCCTTTTCATCACATTGCTACACTACTAACACAGTCATTTCCTTTTCATCACATTGCTACACTACTAACACAGTCATTTCCTTTTCATCACATTGCTACACTACTAACACAGTCATTTCATTTTCATCACATTGCTACACTACTAACACAGTCATTTCCTTTTCATCACAGTTGCTACACTACTAACACAGTCATTTCCTTTCCATCACATTGCTACACACTAACACAGTCATTTCCTTTTCATCACATTGCTACACTACTAACACAGTCATTTCCTTTCCATCACATTGCTACACTACTAACACACTCATTTCCTTTTCATCACATTGCTACACTACTAACACAGTCATTTCCTTTTCATCACAGTTGCTACACTACTAACACAGTCATTTCCTTTTCATCACATTGCTACACTACTAACACAGTCATTTCCTTTTCATCACATTGCTACACTACTAACACAGTCATTTCCTTTTCATCACATTGCTACACTACTAACACAGTCATTTCCTTTTCATCACATTGCTACACTACTAACACAGTCATTTCCTTTTCATCACATTGCTACACTACTAACACAGTCATTTCCTTTTCATCACATTGCTACACTACTAACACAGTCATTTCCTTTTCATCACATTGCTACACTACTAACACAGTCATTTCCTTTTCATCACATTGCTACACTACTAACACAGTCATTTCCTTTTCATCACATTGCTACACTACTAACACAGTCATTTCCTTTTCATCACAGTTGCTACACTACTAACACAGTCATTTCCTTTTCATCACAGTTGCTACACTACTAACACAGTCATTTCCTTTTCATCACATTGCTACACTACTAACACAGTCATTTCATTTTCATCACATTGCTACACTACTAACACAGTAATTTCCTTTTCATCACATTGCTACACTACTAACACAGTCATTTCCTTTTCATCACATTGCTACACTACTAACACAGTAATTTCCTTTTCATCACATTGCTACACTACTAACACAGTCATTTCCTTTTCATCACATTGCTACACTACTAACACAGTCATTTTCTTTTCATCACATTGCTACACTACTAACACAGTAATTTCCTTTTCATCACATTGCTACACTACTAACACAGTCATTTCCTTTTCATCACATTGCTACACTACTAACACAGTCATTTCCTTTTCATCACATTGCTACACTACTAACACAGTAATTTCCTTTTCATCACATTGCTACACTACTAACACAGTCATTTCCTTTTCATCACATTGCTACACTACTAACACAGTAATTTCCTTTTCATCACATTGCTACACTACTAACACAGTCATTTCCTTTTCATCACATTGCTACACTACTAACACAGTCATTTCCTTTTCATCACAGCATTCTACCTTTGCCACCGTGCTCTCCTGTAACCCTATCGTACCTACTTTTTTTTTCAGTCGTCCTCTTCTACCTACTCCGGTTTCCCGTTTCAGTGTCGAGGTTTGTAATTCCTTTTGATCACACTGAGAGACACACCACAGTCGGTAGGATTCCTCTGGACGAGGGATCGGCTCGTCGCAGAGGCCTCTAATCGTACCTACTTACTTCCTTATTTACGTAAGCTTTAATTAAGTTATTTACCAATATTTTAAGTACCTTACATTTGTGCTGGTGAAAACGTTCAAAACGGCCACATGTCTGTTCACATTCCACCATTTTACGACTTAGGCTCTCCGGCCATTTTAATGTACATCTCTGACGTCCTCCCCTAGACATGAGGCGCCCCCCCCCCCCCCCCCCCCCCCCCCCCCCCCCCCCCCACGCCTTATCAAATCCTGTCCTTACCGTCAGCCATCTTCCACTTTCCTTACACAGAACTGTGGACAGTACTGTTGGCCCCATTTACACGTATTTATTCTTCTTCCATGGCGTTACAGCCCGAGGTGGGCCAAAGCCTCCTTATTTTTGGGATTTCATCCCGAAGGTTTTCCTGGTCGGTAAGTGTGCATTCTGTAGTGGGTGACCGGCTCAATGACCGCACAAGTTTTTGCTCAATCCTGATGAGACTGCCAGAGCCATCTGGCAGGCAGTCAGGAGACTTGGGTGAGAAATGGCCGCTTTGAATTTTGCTTACTGGTTCTATTCATGCCCGAAGGTTCTTTTACATGCCGTAAATCTACGACCGACGGCTTTACTTCCCCTCCGAAGGAAGTGGTGCTACGGATTTTTATCACCCTTAAAAATCCATCGCCCTCGGTCGGGATCGAACCCGCGAACCCTGGGTCCAATGGCGAGCACGCTAACCACTAGTCCACCAAGGACGACTTACACGTATTTCAAGTCACAACAATTTAACAAAGACTTATTTTGATACTCACCCACAAATAAGTCCTGTCTCTCAGTATCAGTACGTCTTCCTTTAATATACACGCCCTCTTTATACTGGTTTATGTGTGACTCTGCCAAATATGTGACAGTTGTAGCTTTTGTATCGCTTCCTTCTAATTCTTTATCCAGCTGTCTTTCCTTAAACTATTTATCTGCCAAAACAGACAACAAACAGGTCTACAAAATGTAAAGAACAGTTACAAATACAAGGTGTTTTTCCTGTTCGATTTGAAGTGTATTCGCCTGTCCCATTTACATTGTGTACACCACAAACGTCACCTGTTCTGCAATGGGATTGAACCTGGCCCGCCGCCGTGAGAAGTCTGCGAGTGTCATCCTGAGTTATGATAGGCCGACGTTCCTTTATCTGTCGTACGATAGTTCAATTCCTAGCTCGCGGTAAGTCTCGTTATAAAACTAAAGGTTTAATGACTGGTTTCAAAGTGAAGTGAAGTGAAGTGCTTTGGTTTCAAAGTGAAGTGAAGTGAAGTGAAGTGCTTTGGTTTCAAAGTGAAGTGAAGTGAAGTGAATTAAGTTCTTGGGAGATATAATTATCATGTACTTTGGTCTGACTTTATACTGAGGATATTCAAACGCACTGAAATTAACTAATGTGTGGGTGTTTTTTGTAATGTGCGTGTGTGTTTTTTTTTCTTGTATTGTGTATAGGTGTTTTTGTAAGGTGTGGATGTTTTGTAATGTGTGTACGGTGTTCTAATATGTGTACTTGTATTTACTGTATGTATTTTGTTTTGTATGTGTATGGGTGTTTTTGTAAGGTATGAATGTTTTTGTAAGGTGTGGATGCTTTTGTAAGGAGTGGATGCTTTTGTAAGGTGTGGATGTTTTTGTAATGTGTGTACGGTGTTCTAATATGTGTACTTGTATTTACTGTATGTATTTTGTTTTGTATGTGTATGGGTGTTTTTGTAAGGTGTGGATGTATTTGTAAGGTATGAATGTTTTTGTAAGGTGTGGATGCTTTTGTAGGAGTGGATGCTTTTGTAAGGTGTGGATGTTTTTGTAATGTGTGTACGGTGTTCTAATATGTGTACTTGTATTTACTGTATGTATTTTGTTTTGTATGTGTATGGGTGTTTTTGTAAGGTGTGGATGTATTTGTAAGGTATGAATGTTTTTGTAAGGTGTGGATGCTTTTGTAGGAGTGGATGCTTTTGTAAGGTGTGGATGTTTTTGTAATGTGTGTACGGTGTTCTAATGTGTGTACTTGTATTTACTGTATGTATTTTTATTTGTATGTGTATGGGTGTTTCTGTAAGGTGTGGATGTATTTGTAAGGTGTGGATGTTTTTGTAAGGTATGGATACTTTTTTAAGGTGTGGATGTTTTTGCAATGTGTGTACGATGTTCTAATGTATGTACTTGTATTTACTGTATGTATTTTGTTTTGTAATTGTGTATAGTTTGTTTTGTATTGTTACTTTTATGTATATTTATATGTCCATTTGTATTGTGTGTACTAGTGTAAGGACTACTGCCACCGGGTGAAAACATTTGTATTGTGTGTACTAGTGTAAGGACTACTGCCACCGGGTGAAAACATTTGTATTGTGTGTACTAGTGTAAGGACTACTGCCACCGGGTGAAAACATTTGTATTGTGTGTACTAGTGTAAGGACTACTGCCACCGGGTGAAAACATTTGTATTGTGTGTACTAGTGTAAGGACTACTGCCACCGGGTGAAAACATTTGTATTGTGTGTACTAGTGTAAGGACTACTGCCACCGGGTGAAAACATTTGTATTGTGTGTACTAGTGTAAGGACTACTGCCACCGGGTGAAAACATTTGTATTGTGTGTACTAGTGTAAGGACTACTGCCACCGGGTGAAAACATTTGTATTGTATGTACTAGTGTAAGGACTACTGCCACCGGGTGAAAACATTTGTATTGTGTGTACTAGTGTAAGGACTACTGCCACCGGGTGAAAACATTTGTATTGTGTGTACTAGTGTAAGGACTACTGCCACCGGGTGAAAACCCAATTGCAGTAAATAATAATAATAATAAATAATAATAATTTACGGGAACAATTCTTGACTACTGTCGGAGTCATACGTAACACATAAACGTAAGGACAAGGCAAAGTTCAGAACTTGAACGATAAAGCAGGTGGTAGTACAGTGTTCAGTGTAGCTCAATTGGTTGAGTGATGTGTGAGGTTTTGTTACGAAACAGAATCGCTGGCAGCTTAGTTATCAGCCGTCTGCTGTCGAGTGAGGTCGCCATGAGAGTGAGAGCAAACTGACACTTGCCTTCTGCATGGAAGAACACTGTGAGTGCAATAATACTGTCGGGGTCTACTTTAATGTCATCTGAATTAAGAAAGTGGGGGGTAACCGACATATTACTCAGCCTAATTTTGGTCTTCGGACCCAGTTATGAACCAAAGCTCTGATCGGGTTATTCGCTGTAGCTTGTCGACGTCTCATCTTTAACAAACGTTTCGATTTTAAGTTAATATCGTCATGAAATGTAACGAACTATTTTCTTA